>JAJPEM010000010.1:0-600000 GCA_022985005.1 Trichoderma koningiopsis
CGCTTGTAAAGGCGATTTCAACCTCTTTATACCGGCCGAGAGTACCTCTCTAAACTAGCAGGCTCGCACAAGTGCTACTCCGGGAGAGCACAGCAGACGATACAGCAGGGGTTGCCACAGGTACCACCAAGTACAGCACAGCTCACCACCACATCGCATCGCCTTGCCTGGATCGCTCGCCTGCTGACCGAGACATTCCCCCTCTTGCGCGAGAAGAGGAGACGAGGCGGATCTCGACGTCAACGCCGACTGCAAGGAAAGGGACTCAAGAACCCCCCTCACCTCTTGCGCACCGCCAGAAAAGACCGTTTTTGTCGTTTCGTTTCGTTTCGCCTCCTCTTCCCTCTTGCGCCAGTACATCTTGCCCGTCAAGTCTACCCACAACCGCCACCCACCGCCTTTGTTTACTCTGGTACCAGACTAAGCCGGCGGCCTAGCCCCAGATAATCACAGCGCCTCGTTGACGAAAAAAACAACCCCGGCCGTCGTTTGGGCACCAGCGAGGCGACCCCGGCCGCTCGTCCAATAAGTGGCCTGCGCTGAAACGAAACGGCACCCACAGGCCTCAATCAGTTCAAGTTCAAGGACTGGGCGAGCCTGGAAAGGGCTCCGCCGGTGCTAGCAGCAGCCGCGGGAGCGACCGATTTTGCGTCTCCTTATCTGCGCCGGCTGCCCCATGAGTGGCCTGCACTTTGGCATCTGCATCGACGACCGCAGCACGCACCCTCTCTTCGATGAATATCAGAACATAGACCAGGACCATCACAGAGCGCTCCTTGTCCGAGTAGCGGTCGTCTTCGTTCTCTTACGGCGCCTCCAGGGCCCAGCCACTCATTTACAACCCCCAAAACGCCGTCCAGTTGATGGCAGCCACTCTCTACTAGTCGTCAAGTCGTTGTCGCTCCGAGCACGCATCAATCTCCCGAAATATCTCGACATGGCCTCGCAACAGCAAGAAATTCGCCTCCGCTCGTCTGCGGTCGATCGCAGCCCGGCTTCCGAGTCGGCCACGGCCTCACGTGCCCGAACCACCACGTTCGCTTCATCCTCCTCATCCTCTCCTGGAATCTCACGATCGCACAGTGCGTCCAGCTCGTCCACCGTTGATACCACCGATGCGATGCTTCCGCCGCCTCTCCCTCGCAGCGATTCCTTCACCCGAGGCCGCTCTCGGGCATCTCCTTCCGCCTCTCGCCATAAGAACCGCCTCTCCCTTACTCTTCCCGTTGCCCTACAGCTTGCAGATGGCCCAAGGCTGGCCGATTCACCAGCCATAATGACTGCATCATCAGCATTTCCCTCGTCTGTTCCTCAAACGCCATTGGAGACTCCTGCCAGTGTCGCGACTTCTCCATCTAATGCAAATGAATTTATCATAGCAATTGCAGCTCAGGAGCGGAGAGTCTTGGAATTGAAGGAGGAACTTGCACAGGCCGAAGTTGAGCTGGCAAAGCTGAAGAAGCAGTGGGCTTCAGAGGAGGTCTACCGCAAGAGGAGCGACAGCCAGAGAGCTGAGCTCTTTGGAAGCTCTCAGGCCAGCATTGACGATGATGCCTTGGTGGCGTCACGACGCAGCGTCGAATTGGATCGCCGGAAGCAAATCCTTACCGGCCAAACCACTCCCGCACAGTCTCGCCGCAAGGTGATGCGCGGTGGCCACGCCCGCACCTTGTCTCTTCTTTCCCCTGTCCGGACAGACAGCGTATTCTCTCTCAATGAAGTCACACAGGCAGATCCGATCGCCCTCCCAACGGTGGAACAGAGAACGGCCCAGCTCACCAACCCCGCCCTGTCGAAACGCTCGTCCTGGCAACCACGGTCCCAGCAAAGTGTAGCATCCGTTGTCGGCGTCCCTTCCATTGTCGAAGACTTTAAGCTCGGATTCCGCGCCTTTGTAGAAGATATTCGCCAGATTACCGTGGGAGACGAACCGGTCAACGGCCAGTCGCAGCGCCCCTTGTCGACGTCCATCGCCAGTGCTCGTGAGCAAGATACGAGTAAGCCGAACCATGATACTACCACCCACACTAGGACCAGCAGTAATGAAGGTTCCAGTACGGCCACGTCGACCTCATCCCAAGCTAACAGAACCCCCGAGCTGAAGCCAAAGACTGGGAGAGGGAAGCAATTCTCCTGGACACCGCTTGGTTTCGACTCTGTTGACGATGCTGATTGGTCCAATTGGGATTCCCCCGTCTCCACCAAGTCTGCCCGCTGGAGTGGTTCTACCGTTAATAGCAGTGGCATTGATGACATTCCGGAAAAAGAGGATGAGGAAGATGCCAAGCCGTAAGGATACTCTCTCCTGTTTTGATTTCATATTGCTGTGTGCAGGAATGAATGGCTGATTGTGGATGCCAAATAACTATAGGGCGCGGAAATCCGATACATTGCTTCTTTCACCAGCGCTGGAGGACCTACTTCCTAGCGTGGTTCATCATTTATCCCCGAGCAACCTTAAGAGGACCGCCAACAATCTGATGGACGAGTGGGAAAAGTCACTGGTGGCCCCTGAGTCCCGACACAAGGAGACCACTGTATAGAGCAGGACTCACGACATTTTCTCACTCTTTTTTTTTTTAACCTTATTTCGTTTTTCGTTTTTCTTTCTCTAAACCAGCATCATGCGAATGCACACACAACAAGGTTGGACTGGGAACACATGATATTAGATGTTCTTTCAAGATGGCACGACTACGAAAAAGGAAAGCACAGCCGCAGAGACCTGGTACATCTTACGACAAAGTTTGTTTGGAACGATTTGGATGAGATATCGGACTAAGATGGTACCGCAAAGTTTTATAGAGTTTTCAAGGGAGCATGCCTGTTTTTGTTTTTTCTTGTCTTTTTAATGCTTCTTTTTATTATCTTGCTGTCTTTTGTTTATTGAACAAAGGGCAGCTTACTACATGTACTTGACGTTATCTTTCACTGTTGGAGCTGGATTATTGAGATAACGATGGGAATGACATGATGCATTATGAGAGACTAAATTGCAACCAAATAAAAAGCAAAATTTCTCAAAATTTTCAACGCATATGCTGACGATCCGGTCCCTAATCACTTTGAGTACTTTGAATGAGACAAAGATATTTTGTTCTATGGAGGCTCTATGATGACTCTGCCAAGATATCGCATGAAGAACACAGCTACCACGTTACGAGTGACAATGCTCTTTGACCGAGAAAACCCCTATAAATTTATCATGGCGACCCATTCCTCTTTCAACTTGTCTATTTCCTGCTATGCTCTTGTATTTCTGATTCGGACAAACGCCAGGCTAATGCGAGCAGCCCTTCGTATCTTGTGGTCACATCACTCAGGCATCCTTCGACTATCATAAGTCTACAATTTACTTGGATAGCCACATGTACGCAATTGGATTTCGGGATCTGCTAGTTTGCCTTTTTGGCTCTACATCACTCTGCTTATTGTTCATCGTACGAGTCCCATGACAGTCACAATAGGACAGCTACGGACTCTGTCGTTCAGGAACTGGAGTCATTTTGTTTTAAATTAATTTTTCTTTTTTTTTTCCTTTTCCTTTTACTACACTATCCTCTTCTTGTAGGTCTTCCATAAAAGTCGAATCTTACAGGCACTACATCCGGCAGCCCATAACTCCCCGGCACCCTTATACACGGAACCTCCTGTTCGCGCTCTCTCCTCCTACGCCGGCGGTCCCTCCAACGGTAAGTCATTACGATTACTGCCATGACAGCAATGGCGCATCCTATGGAAATTCCGGCTATAACCCCGCTGTCAAGCTTCTTCTCCTCCGCCTCCTCCTCTATTGGGGACCACGGAGTGGCGGTGGATTTTGGCGGATCGATCTTCTTCGTGGGCGTCGGCAAGTCTTCCCATTCCGTATCTGTGGTGTTGATGCACGGGAACTGGGCGTCGGGGAAGTCGAGGCCTTCTCGCTCCACGTAGGTGATGTCTGCGCAGGAGAAATAGGACCGGGGCATGGGAGTCTCCCAGCTGGAATCGAGGCGCATCTGGAACGTGGCATTGGCTCCAGCGTCCATGCCTTGGGGGGCGTCTGGGATCTTGAAACAGGTCCAGCCAACGCCGTAGTTGGAGATACGCCTCTTTAATAGAGGAGAGAAATCGGCGACTGATTGGGGGTCTATTTTACATCATGTCGCCTTAGCACAGATGAACGTGTCTATGGTATATGTAGTATGAATGCATTACGTACTTGAATTATATGAGACTTGCACTTCGATATTCTGCGTCTTGTATTGTGAGAGAAGGACCAAGTACCCATTGTCTGTTGACGGTTAGGACAAAGCCGCTCGACTGCAGAGTTCGAGTTGTCATGGTAAAAGAGACAAGAACATACGCAAGGGGAACTTGGACCGCCGTCCTTGGAGTGACAGTCCGCAAGGTTGGATATTGTCAGAAGTGCGGTTCCATAGCCTTGGTAGGGGCCATGCAATTGCGGCTGGCCCCATGAATTGCTGTGCATATGCCATGCACACCAGAGAAAGGAGTACCACCAAGGGGAGGAGTGAGAAAGACATGTTGAAGGATTCGGGTCTTGATGGTAATGCGTGAGAAGAAGCGGTAAGTTTACAACACTGAGTGAATGACAACAACCATCCGTCAGATAGGTTTCTCAAGGGAAAAATGGGGGAGAGAAGACCCCTTAAAATAGACCGCAGGTCCACACCAAGAAAGGGACTATGACAAAATAACGACACATAGAAGACGAATTCAGACATGTTTGGAAAAGCCTTTTTCATTACCACCCGTCATTATTTGTCTCATACTGACGCGTTCAACTTATAAATAGATGGTTCCCCTCTTAAAAGGTTTAATGGCTCAACAGTGGCTTGGTTGGTCGGTCCGGTCCGTAAGTTAGAGCTGCCCAGATATGGAGCGAGGCGAGGCTTAAACTCATCCTTATCTGGACGTAATAGCCGTACCTTTATACTGGTTAGCAGGTACACATGTATATTAGTGTCTTTTGATTGATACAGAGTTCCAATCCAGCTACCCACTATTCAAATAATTATTCTGTGCTCGTATGCTGTGCACTTGGCGTATAATTGCACGATTTGTGCCAGTCGTTCGTCTTCTAGTTGTTATAGCGTCTCTCCTGCTCATCTATTTCCCACATCATCCACACCAATATGTTTTTTGAAAGCCATACTGATGTGGATATAGTACCCCTCCCCTTCTGGAAGGCGCCCCTTATCTCAGAAAGAGGCATATATCAGCACTACGTTCAAATACCGTATCGTTTGAGTCTAGATGAACGCATAATGAAAGCTATGATAAGTTAATTGGTAAGCTTTACAAATAACTCAGCCATCTGTCAAGCATCCAAGGTTTCCAAAGTCCGTACTTAAGTGTCAAGGATCTCATTATCGTCCAAGATCATGAATCGGGAATACATTGACTTCAATAATCTAATGGCTTCAATAAAAGAGAGTATATGTACGCACGCATGCGGTTTGACCTTTTTGAGGCATTTACTGGTAAGTATCTTTCTCACGAAAAAGGGTTTATCAGGGCTTGAGTTAAATGTATTTATATAAAAATAAGGTTATAGTAGAGGCCGAGTTTTAAGAGCAGCCTCCTATATCACAAGCGGCAGCGCCTTCTCGTGATGAGGTATTTTGATGACCTAGCCTTTATTCAACGAGCGATTTCTTGTCAAACGATTGTAAGCGAGGTTCACTTGACGTATAAGAATACCTCACCAGCATAGTATAGGTGCTAGGCATTTGAGGGTTTCACGGCTGGAAAGTCACCATAGTTTTGAGCGCTCTTCTCCCAATTTCAGTCTTCCTTCTTTGATTTCTCCAATGATGTCGTCAATCACAATGCGGGTAATAACGGTACTCGTGGTATTCTTTTGTTCGCTTTGCTCGGCACAACCCGGCGAGCATATCGACTGGCCTCGATGGTGCGGGAAGGCTTACATGCCAGAGTAAATCCCCCTTTTTTTGAAATTCTTCCACACGGCCATAGCTAACTGGTAACTGATAAAAGATACCCAGATTTCAATCCTGGCGGCCAGCTTGTTCAGCCAAAAGAGCAAATAAACTCGACTCTAAACATCCGCTTCAAGCCGCGATACAACATCTTCATGGCCGATGAGTCTGAAGGTGAATTCTTTATCCATGCCGAAACGTCCTATTATCATGGCGTTCAGTGGCCACGCAGAAAGGACGAGTACAGTGACATTGTATACCCGTTCAAGTTCAACTTCACAATCTCGAGCACGGCCACTGGCGAAGTGCTTCTCCAGGATAGGCTTAATCGGACCTATAAGAAGGGCAAGGCCACCCCGGATCGTCCCGTTGAACGGTTCAAGTTCGATCTTAGCAAACTCAAGCCAAGACTGGAGCCTTACGAGATGATGTTGAGTGTCACGCCAATCAGAAAGCGCAGGGTGAAACCGCCCAACAATGAGCCGAGATCAGCTTCTGACGTCCTTGACCCTCTCGAAAAGCAGGACAACACGCTCGACCAGCACGGACAGTGGACTTTCAGTGCTAAGAGCGAGATATATGTCCTTCCAAACAAACCAAAAGGCAGCGTCGTCAGGATTGACAACCTGACTGGCGGTTTGTTCTTGCGCAGCGGCCCTGGGAGCAAGTTTGAGCCCTTCGTCCCATATGGATTCTACGCCCCCTGCGAAGGATTTTTATGCGGTGAGAATAGCGTTGCAAACATCAAGGCGTACCGTAGTCGTGGCCTAAGATCAATGGTGCCAATGATGCCTGCATCAGCAACCTCGTGGGATGTCTACAATGCTCTGGACTCTGCAGGCGTGAGATACATGTACGATTTGCGCCAACATTACAAGAATCATACCGCGGTAAGGGAACAAGTCGAAGCTATCAAGGACTCGGATGGCCTCTACGCATATTGGGCCTTTGACCAGCCAGATGGCTACTCGGCAACTCACGCCCGCATGTGGAAAGCAAGCAGCCTCATGAAGAAGCTTGACCCCTATCATCCAATCGCCGTCAGCTTGACCTGCGATAACTATTACTTCGACGAATACTCCAGAGGGGCCGACATCATCGTGGCAGATGCCCATCCCATCGGAAGCGGCACGTCCAGATGGCACACAGGTTGCAATACGACCTACGGCAGCTGTGGTTGCGACAACTGCAAAGGCAACGTGGTAGACGTAGCAACTCGGCTGGAGAGTATGGTGCAGTACGAGAAGTGGCTGAATCACTGGCCCAAACCAAAGATGCTAAACCTGCAGGCCAGTCCCGGCGGCGAGAACTCCTTACCCGTCAGTCCGAGCGCCAGCGAAGCCATCGCGATGAGCGCTCTCGCCATCCACAGCGGCGCAAAGGGAGTCCTCCCCTGGGCCTGGCCCGTGGACAATGAGACCACCGCCCTCCACGAGAAGTTCTCGAGTGTCATGAACAATGACATCGTGAACAAGATTCTCACAAAGGCAAAAGCCAAAAGGTTCAAGGTGAAAAAGCATAAAGAGTTGGAGGTTTCCTACTGGATGCTAAACAGGACTTTGATGCTGAGCGTCGTCAATCTGGGTAAGAAATCTCTCCGCGGGCCCATGGTAATTGATCTCCCAAAAATCCAGCCCACGAAAATCACAACAGTGTTGTGGGGCAGTGCGGCGTGGGATCATCGCGAGCTTTTCAAACCAAAGGGGATGAAGCTTCGGATCATGGCGGTGGAGCCCTTGTCGACAAACATAATTCTCAGCATGCTGTGTTGCGATGACGGACCTTCGCATTCGGAGTATGATGACTGAGCCTAGTGGAGTAATTTGGTCGAGACTTATAGCTGTGCGCGCATTATAATCACTTGGGAGCGAATGAACATGTATTTAAGACCATCGATATTTTAGGGAACAGTTATCAAGCACTTCAACTGGATAAAATAATATTAGTATCAATTAAAGCCATTACTACTGCTGCTGCTGCTGCTGCTGCTGGATAACAGAACTGGGATGCTAGATAGCTTTCTCTATATTTTGCAAGTACGACAGCTAGCTTGCTTAAACAAAGCGGCGTGACAAAAAGAAGGTTCTTTATGATTGAGAATAGTATGCGCGAGTATGGCCTTGTACGAAACACGCCTCCAAATACATGAAAATAAATTCTAAGAATAATATAGCCATCATAAAACTTATCACAGAACTCCAGCCAAGTAAACCCAGAAGAAAAAGAGAACAAGGGAAGAAACAGCAGCTAAGCGCTTCGTCATCCGTGACGATAACAGCATCTACCTCAAGGCCATATCTCCAAAAACCCGATCAAGCTGAGCGCCTTCATCGCTAGATATATCTCCACTCCCGCCTTGGTCACTCTGCCCTGTGGAAGTCGGCGGGCTTGGCTCGATCTGATGGCCCGGCCCAGATCTCTCAGGCTCCAACATACGAGCATCGCTATCCAGCCATCCCGGCGCCAGGCGTCTCTTCTCCGCCAGCTCCCGCTCCCTGATACGCTCCTCGAGCTCTCTGAGGTCCTTCTCCGCATCTTCCTGCATTTTTGTAATGTGTGCCTGTAATGCCCGGCACGATGCAATGATATCATCGGGATGCGCGGCATGGCCGGAGTTTGATACCACGTATTTGGCTTTTGGCTGTGAAGAGGGGTCATCTGACGCGTTGGGGATGCCCAATGGCGAGGGGGGAATGTTGGAAGGCATCGTTTTGTAGTTGTACGAGAGGGTGGTGGCGGATGGGAGAGAGACGAATGGCGAGACTGTGAGAGGGACCTGTTCCAGCAGGTGGTGTGCTCCTGTGGCCTTGAAATCAGCGCATGCTCATCGCCGCTTGGGCAGTGTTGGGATGTTACTCACGGTTGCTGTGCATAGTATCTGTTCCAAACAGGTCGGATACAAGGCAGCGTCGAGATAGACAGCGAAGGCTTGGATCTCGCCGAGATGCACAAATGGGCGATAGTGGAGCTGTAGAAATTGTTAGAGTATATTGGGGGGAAATGTCAAAAATTTATGGTCTAGAAGACTCCAGGCATCCGTCTTTGAGGGCTTGTGTGGTAGATTAGGTATCGCAGCTACTAGAAGACTGGAGGTCGAAGGTTGAATCAAGCGGGCGGGAATCGTGATCGGCGGAGCCGTGCCATCACTGGCCCCACGCCGTTACAGTGCCTAGCCTAGCTGGAAGCAGTATCGATAAGGCAGCAAGATGCAGCTACCCCACGATCTCACTCTTTTCCGCCCTTCATCAGCTCAGCTCTGCTCAGCTCAGCTCAATTCAGAAGCTCAAAGCTACATACAGTCAGCCCATCATGCTGCCAACCACCATCCGATCACCGCCCGCTGCGGCAGACTACACGCCCCTCGCAGAGTACCAGTCTCAAACTCCCGAGTCCTTCACAGACGGGAAGCCCATTCTACACTACCACCTGGCCGGCGCAAAGGCAACAATCCCACGCTCGCAGTGTGGAAGCTTGGCCATCTTTCCAAAAGATACCGCTGCGGCTGCCAACAACGCAACTGATGGAGAAGCTGCCGAAGAGCTGGCAGAACAGACTGTCGATGTATTTGCGACTTCAGAGTGCGTACTAGCATCAATCTGTCTATCTATAGCTTACATCTATTAACCTGCTGCCAGAAACTTCGTCATCTTCAGCCACCAGGCCGAAGCCGGTGTCTCAATCCCATACCCTCTAATCTCAATCCACGCTCTCAAATCCGTCAACGACTCCCAGGCCGTCTGGATGCAGCTCGACTTTGCTGACGGCGGCGCTGACGACTCCGATTTCGAAACCATCGAGCTGACAATCGTCCCTGCAAGCTCCGCTGAAGCCAACTCTGCGCAGCAGCTTTACGAGGCCATGGCCAATTGCTCTGATTTGCATCCCGACCCTAATAATGAGGAAGATGACGACAATGAATATGACCGAATCGTCTTTGAGGGCAACGCGGGACACGAGCCCGTCGAGGGATTCACTGGGGTGCTCCATGGTGTCACAGATGGCGGGCTCCCTCCGCCTTTCCCTGGCAGCGGTGGTTGGATCACAGCAGATAACGTGCACGACTACTTTGATGCGGATGGCAACTACATAGGCCCGGGGGCGGAAGTGGAAGAGGGCCCCGATGAAGACACGGAAGAGCTTGGCGAGGGCGCTGGTAGGACACGCCCACGGGATGAGCTTGAGAAGGATGATGATGTCAACGGACACGACTCGGCTGAGGATCCGGAGAGCAAACGACCGAGGGTAGAAACCGACAACAACGAGTAGGATCTAACGAGGCTGGGAAGTAGACAATAGTAAAGGCGGGATGGCGTTCACGGTTAGAAGGGATATGGGAACTCGTTTCCCAGGCCAAAGGATTATTTCACAATGTCTAAGGGAAAAAAACAGAAATGTGAGTAAACAGGTTTCGGAATGAGTGCATTATATTACAAAAAAGAGCAACTAAACATTAGATTAAAAAATGTAAACATAAGGTACAACTAATATACAAATCAAGTCAACACAATCAACTCCCCAGTTTATCCATTCTCGATTATCCAGACGCCTAATTACAAAACCGCAAAGAATTTAGTTCAAAATATTAATATCAGCCAACCATCATCGTCTCCGAAAATATCGAAAGAGGAAGGGAAAATACGAAAAGAAGCACAAAAACACTCTGCTTATTCTATCGCTCTCGCGCTCATACTCTTACACCTCTCCTCTTCGCATCTCTCTCCGGCGAGCTCAGCAAAAACCCATCATTGTCATACAGCCCAAGGCTTTCTATACTCGCCCGATTGAAATTCTGTCGCTGCTCCGCAGCAATTAATTGTTCCACGGGAGTCAGCTTCTGACTTAGTACGACCGAAGGGATTCCCTCAATAATCTCGACGAGGTCGTCGCCGTCAATTGCATCTTCGTCTTCTTGTGCAACGACATCTTGCGCGACGACATCAATTGTCTCATCCATGATGCAGGATAATCGCAGCCCCAGCCCCAGCCCCAGATTCTCCTTACCGTAATGGTAAGTCTCTGCGCGGCGGTGCAGCGATCTCCTCGGCCCATATCTATTACTGCCTGCCACAATCATGGATCTCCTGGGATTGCTGCCGATGTTGAGGTAATGCCTGCTGCCAATGCTTGCCGTGCCGAAACGTATGGATCGAGACGCAGTTAGGCCAGCGCCACTACCGCTCAACGAAGCAGGGAGAGTAGGCGAGTCTCCTTCTCCAGCAACTGTCGAGGCCAACGACGCGACGCTGTATGTGCTAATCATGCTGTTCATCCGGCGCAGCTCGGCGACAGTGTTGCTCAGCCTTTGACCTTCGACGAATGACCGCATAGCAGATCTGCGAGACGGCGAGGCTGTTAATGCGGTTCCTGACTCGGCGCCAATGAAGGATTCAAGAGTGTATATGGAACTCGAGGTAGATGCATTTCTCACCAAACCTCCGCCGCCGTCGACGCGAGGCGAAGGCGAAAGGATCGTGATGATGCTTCCATCAGAAACCATCATGCTAGGCGAAGGAGGCAGTGGTAAAGATTGATGAGCCGGCGTCGTCCCCATTAACAAGGACATGATCTCTCGCTCGTCATACGGGGACGTTGAGGAAGTGTCGCGGAACTGTGCATTCCTGGTTGGTGTCTCGGGACTGGACGACGCGGAGTCGCTGCTGTCAACCCAGTCTACCCTTTGCATCTCGCTCGCAGGCACTTCAGTCGCATCCGAGTCTACTGATACTGAGGCGAAGCTCGCTTCTGAAGGCGCCTCGAGCAGATAGGGCATCTGGGAAACGGAGCTTCTTTTGGCAGATCTTGGTATCGGCTCAAGTATCACAGGAGGCATCAAAGCCCCCTGGCAGCCCAATTCCGGCTGTGAAATCGCTGAAACTGGTCTCGATGGCGGTGGGCCCGATGGCTCGCCCATTGTCAGTGATGCTATTGATGCTAGTGATGCTACACTCAGAGTTTTCGCTCGCCTCTGCGAGGGGTCCATGTTTGGATGTCTCTGGCGGGCTTGCCAGCTGGGCCACCTTCTTGGGCCGCCCTTTTCTACAAAAGGATCGTCATCCTGAGCTTGTTGTTGTTGTTGTTGATGTTGCTGTGGCCTTGTTCTTTCTTCTTCTTCCGGCTCATTGGTACTGTAGAGTGTCGACAAGGAGCTTGATTTATCGCTGTCAAGGGACATCCGACGATCAGAGCTCTTCTTTGAAGAATGCTGTTGCTGGACATGCGATATAGAAGGACGTTGCATCTGAGGGAGAACCAGCTGCGGGTGCTGCATCTGGGGGAACTTCATGTGTGGAGGCTGCATCTGC
This sequence comes from Trichoderma koningiopsis, assembly GCA_022985005.1. NCBI lineage: Eukaryota > Fungi > Ascomycota > Sordariomycetes > Hypocreales > Hypocreaceae > Trichoderma > Trichoderma koningiopsis. Next base: position 12,248 of record JAJPEM010000010.1, read on the forward strand.
ACATGAGGCATCATCCTCATCATCTGAGTTTTCTGACTCTGCGGACTCTGTCGTTGAGGACTCTGCCGCTGAGGACTGTGTCTCTGAGAAGTCTGTCGCTGAGGGCTCTGTCGTTGCGGGCTCTGGGTCAGAGACGTCGTATACTGAGCCCTCTCAGGGCTTCTATTCCCCACCTGTTGTTGATCTTGTTCCCAATGCACACTTCTGGCTTTGCTAGGGCTGGCTGTGCCCCCAAGCAGTTCAAGCTCCTGCGTCGCCGCCAGAATGAGGCTATTCGCAGCACTGCCAATTGAGCTTGTGGAGTTGTTTCTGCTTGGGGCAAAAGAGCCGCCTCTCTTGGATGCACGCCAGCCTTGGCCTGATCTTCCAGATGCGCCAGTTCGGCTGCTGCAAGTTGACTTTGTCGGCGACACCTTCACAGCAGACGATTCAGAAGCCTTGACAGGAGAACGTGAGCTCCTCTGAGAGAGCCTCAGGTCTGTGGAATGCAAGATGCCCTTGAGACTCGGGTCTGTCTTTGACGACCGTATAGGAGCCGGTCGGGTGTGAGCTGGCTGCTGAGGAACAGGCACCGTCAATCCTCGAAGGGGTACAGGCACAACCTTCACTGACGTTGAGCGATCATCACGGGGCGACAACGGCGAGCCAGGTATCGTAGCCAACCTTGGCTCAGTTTGACTCCGCGGTAACCATCTTGGCTGCGGCCCTTGCGCCATCGACTGCTCTCCAACTTGCACGTATCCTTTCTCAGACTCTGGCACAAGCATCCCGACGTTGGGCAACGTCGGCGCCATCCCCACGCGCCCATCTCGCCCAAACCACGAGTCCTTCGCATTCCTTTTATTGTTCCGTACAATCTTTGGCCCATGCAAATCATCTTCGTCAACCCAGCTCCTCGACCTCTTCCTGCCCCTCGAAACCGTCCTCCTCCTTTCAGGCAGCTGAACGCCCTCGTATGTTGGCAGCGGCGACGGCACAGCATGCTGCTGCGCTCCGCCAGAAAACGAAAACCTACTGGAGAATCGACTGGAGACTTTGCTAAAAGACTCAGACCCCAAGAGTCGCCGCTTGGTCAGCCGCGAAGACGACGGCGGCATGAGTGAGTTGTGCGTCGCCGAATATCCGTATACCATTCGCGGCCCAGAATGGCGATGGCGATTCTTCTTCACCCACCATACGAGCAATAATCCGATTGCCGTGAACAGCAGGATGCCGCCGCAGAGCGCAATGGCAAGTAACCAGCCCAGCCCAATTGGATGCTCAGTCTGCTCGACTTCTCGTCGAAGCACACGCGTCGCGTAGCTCATAGTGTCTGTGAATGTTCGCCAATTTCATTCAATGTTGTGACCTCGTTCATTTCATACAGTAATTAAAATATATCGACAGATTAGATTGTACGTTTCTGCTGCAGGCATAAACGAGTGAGTGCCCAGGAGCAGAAAAAAAACACAAGAGTAAGAGAAAAATGGGATTTCTCCCGGGTCCTTGTGCTTTTGTCACTGTTTCAGCGAGAATAACATCGCAGCAATCCAGACGGTCAGTGCTTGTGGTTGATTGTTGCTATCTCAAGGAATGCGTTACCTGGCGTGGTCCATTCCATTCACAATACCAATGCCGCCTGATTTCTACAGAGTTAGAAAATGAGACTTGACAGCTCATCAAATATGTAAACGTACCTTGAATAGCAGAAGCATGAAATAGATTATTACTCTGCCTCGATCTGTGAGATCTGTGATTATACTCATCGTTGTGGCAGTCCCGCCCACACCACACCACGAGGCTACACAGGTTAAAGGATGAACAATAAGAGCCATAATTATAATTTTTGCGTAAACTGAATAAATTAAATCTCACTTAATTGATTGTCACATAATACATCTACCTGCGCAACTCTCGTTAAATCTTTTTGATGCCAAAGACTGGATAACATCTTTTTTACCCTATGAACAAAGCCAGCAGCCAAATGTTGATTCAATCATGCCTCACTAATGCCCCTAACTATCTGGATCCTGTCCAGATTCACGAGAAAATCTTTCAAAAATAACGAAAAAAGGATAAAATCAGCTTCATTCACTTAGTGTTACAACATTTAGAGCTGTCCTTGCCCCTGGCGGTGGCCGTGGCTGTGGCCGTGTCCATGACCGTGAAGACTGCGTCGGTGCTTGGCAGGAGGAGCACCAGTCGCGGTAACAGTCACAGTTGAGGGCTGGGCATCCACAGTAACGGTAGTGTATGCCTGCTTCCACAGGATCTCACTAACGACATTGCCGACAGTGATGTACTGAGTGCTGACGAAAGAGGCAGGAGTGACAGCCGCTCCAGCGGGGGCAGGAGTAACTGCAGGGCTTGATTCAACGGCAGCAATCTGCATACCACCAGAGTATCCATCAGAGGATCCTTCCTTGAAGACCTGTCCGGGAAGAGGAGAGCCCTTGACAGGGGCAGTCACACCGGGCTGGTAGGGCAGGGTAGGGGCAGTTGAGACCTTGGTGGGCTGGCTGCTGGGCTGGCTTTGGCCGTGTCCGTCCATTCCTCCGAAAAGCTGCTTGAAAGGACCATTGCCGTCCTCCTTTCGCAGATTCGCAGGCATATCCTCGAGGTGGCACTGCATCGCGGTGCCTTGGTCAACGACGTCGAAAAGAGGGCAGTCTTCGATGAGACCAGAGGGATTGGTGCAAGTGTTGACGGCCTGCTGCAGGAAGTCCTCGTCCCAGCCCATGATGAAATCGCCGTGAAGTCCGTAACCTAGCAATCGTGTTAGATGGTCTCAATCAATCACTCGGCGTGTTAGCCTGTTAACTTACCAGTAGTGTCTCTGTTAGCCATGATGAATTGACCATTGCGACCGGCAAAGGCGTTAGTGTTCCAGATAACCTCGAACAGCATGCTTGGAAGACGAGCAGGGTAACCCGCAGGGCAGTCTCCGGTCATGACGAGATCCGGGTAGGCAACGTGATCCTTGTGGTTGGGGCTATCGGTCGCATCACCTCCCTTCCAGCATGACGGGAACATGATCTCGAAACGGATACCATCTTTGCAGTTGGCATCGAGGTACGCCTTGTCTGGCATGAAGTGGCGGTACAAAGTACCTTCAGGGGCTTTGTCGTAGTTAAGACAGTTGAAACCAAGGGCACGCTGGGCCAAAATTTCTTGGCTGGTTTGACCCAAGGAGGCCCAGAGGGACTTTGGCGGGTCAGGTTGAGTGGGATCGCCAGCTGTGTAATTGCGTCGGCTGGTGTCACCGGCCACCATTCGGAAATTCGTGGGGAAAGCCTTGATGTTATCTCCGTAGAGAAGGTAGTATCTAGCATTTAATCTTAGCCGGGCTGTTAGGGAAGATGATTGAAGGGAGACCACCTACGCAAGCATACCGCCAACTTGGGGGACGAGTTCGTATTCCTGAGTGCTGGCATCCTGGAAGTACAAAGCCGGGTGCCAGTAAGCAGATTTATCTTGAGTTACGCGGCATGATGTACAGTTGCCAGTAACCAGCTCGGAGGTGCCAGAGGTCTCGGAAAACGCTAAAGCGCATGTCAGTCGCAGTTCCTCTGAGGCATTTGGGTTTGGTGCCAGTATTCAGAGGCTGAGCGGGCTAGATCTCACGGGTCGAAACAGACGGCGATGTCTCTTCCGACAATGAGGCCAAACCAGCAAGTTTATAGAGGGCATGAATACTCACCCGACGAGCCGTGAATAGCGTGCATGTGAGGCGAATCCTGGCCGGGATAAACAATCGGATCCATTCGTGCCAGGCCAACACGTCCCTGACACTCCATACGCCAGAAGGCATCGGCAGAGGCGACCAGCCCCGCGGTAACGGCGATAACAGACTTGAGCATTGTGATAGAGATGTATCCAAGCTCGAGGTGTTGCTCCAGGCAAGACTGATATCAACAGTTGGTAAGGAGTGGACGACGCAACGAGGCTGTCTAAAGCGAAGAGGTCAGCGTCCTGCAGGCTGCAGACGGGTGGCTTGGAGATAGAAAGAAAACGAGAGAATGAATGAGATGCAAGAACGAGAGATGAGAGAAGAGCGCAGAACAAGAAGATAGAAGGATGTGGTGATGGCAGAATGCGGGGAGAGACTGAGAAGAGGAAGGCGGTCGTCCACATGACTGCGTTGCAAGAAGAAGGCGCGATCATCACCAAGTCGCAGCATTTGGCAGGAAGCAAATCAGCGCAGCCCCAAGCCCCAAGCCCGTCACTGAGCGGAGATTTCCTTCGTCTGCATCTGCATCTCCAACGCCACAGTTGCTTCGTGTAATCGACCATTTTCCCTCGCTCAAACAGTGACTGTGTCGTGGGGCCAATCGCTTCACTGTGACTCGTTGCGTTGCGCGGGCTCATACATGCGGCGACTTTCTTGTAATTTTCTCGAAATCCGTGTGTATGATGTCCATTGAAACTGCCAAACAAGAAAATAGACTTACCAAAGTATCGCTGATATCGTCAAACCTTCACAAGAAGAGAATCGCGAGTACACGCGGAAATGAAGAATACTACTCTTGCACACACTTAAGAAATCTTTCGCTTTCTCCAAGCTTCAGGAAATGGCTCTGGACTAAAGAGTCCAGAGAGAGGTCGCTGGGTGTTCAAAACAGACACGTATCCAGCCACCACACAAAATTCCTCGCGGTGTGTCTGTCGTAATGTCACGAGCACTTTGCGATGCAGTCGAAGCCGGCCCGATGGATATCGATAACTACAATCGAGAAGAAAGACTAGACAGCAGCGATCGATCTCAAGAGAATCAAGAGTGTGCAAAAAGGAATGCGTATAGACAAAAATCGAAGGAATGTACGTCGGTGAGCCGAAAGGAATGGTAAAGAACGTGGGAATGCTGAGCAAAACACAACGCGACAAAAGCGCAGAGAGTAAAAACCAGCGTAAAAAAAAAAGAGGGATGAGTGTGGTTGTATAGGGATATTAAGGGCGATCTTTCTATCAAGGGATTGGGGGACTCCAGGTCCTTGCGCCAATACCGATGTACAGGTTGGGTATGGGTAAGAGATTGTCAAGGGCAGGCCCTGAGGATCGATGAAGAGGATGGGAGAAATGATAAAGGCCCAGCAGCAGGCATCACGGAGCACAGCGCTATGTACGTACGCTACGACAACTTACGGATCGTGGCCTTGGCCTTCCTCCAGGCGTGCACATAACCGGCTATTCAGGCATCTCAGGCTGGCTATCCGCGCAGAGATGCACTAAAAGAAGATTACGGAGGATCAAGGGTCGACCAAACACCCCAAAATTGGACCAGTCAGGCTTCGCCATCGATGGCCCGACTTTCCAAACGCGGCAAACATTAATAGCCACAGGAACTAACAGGGGGGCGGCGATTAGGAGCTTCTTTGCGAAGAGGGGCATAGAAACTTCGCTTGCCGTGAGGTATTTGCTCGAGGCGATGGGATGATGTAGAAGTATGCTCAACAGCTGATTGGTCCAGGAACTCAAGAAATTTGAGAGACATGGGGTCGAGCAGGGATGTTCATGTACCCCTTGGGAGCATTTTTTGTCCGACCCGCGTGACGATACCACTTCAGGGAGCATGAACCCGTCTCTGCTGGGATTGCTGGAATAAACCATTCAAGCGTCGTCAATGCAGCACCTAATCCTTACTACCCGCTAAGGGGTCTCTTAGATGGACTCAGGCTCTGCCTCCTGAATCCAAGAATGCGCATGACCGTTGCGGTGAGTTTAAGTCGCCATCAGAAACAAGGCTTGCGGCTGAAGTAGAAATAAAAACAACGCTAGATCAGAACAGAAAACGCCACCCGCTGCGTGTACTTGGCTTCTATAGCGCATCAGTGGTGCGGCGGCCTGTGCCTGTGCTAGATTGCAGCTCCCATTTCTCTCATGAAACGGCTTGGAACTTTGGATGGCTTCTGGCGGATATGACGAGGCTAGTGGAGACTCGGCCATGCGATTTGCAAAGGGACTTGACAGCAAGCATGTCGCTTCCCGCTCATCCCAATATCCATCAGAAGACAGGAGAGCACAACAGTCGGACATGCCGTTAAGACTCGGGGGAGCATCAGCCAGGTATGGTATTCGACGACGACAAACGAGATATTTGTGATCCTTGAGCTTTGCGGCCCCCGCATGGGCCGTTGGATAGAGCTGGTCTCGCTAGCCTCATAAAGCAAGATGCATTTCCATTGTTTAACGCTGTGATATGACGCTGGTTTGCGTCTTATTGTTGAACAGGTTGGGTGGCACCCGCATAAGGCCCTCGAATTTTCAGGGGCGCCAAAATGGAGGGGTAGAGCATTGCATTGGGGAGACCCTGTATGCATTTGAAACGGTTTCATCAGCGCCTGTGGCCAATCAAATCCCAGAATCTGCCCCAAAACAGCAGCCCCTGCTCCTTGTGCCTGGTGGCGAGGCGAAGGCCAATGCAGAAGGGAATAGAGAAGCGATGGCTACAGGCTTGTTTGCCCGTCGATAGCTGGCAAATGCGGTGCTCGGGCGCAATTCCTCCGTGTTCGCCTTTGAAAAATCAGCGAAACTTGACCCAGTCCGCTACTAGGTATTTGTTTGTTTGCTCGAAAAGCTCGGTACCCAGGTAGATTGTGCTAGTGGGGTTTGGAGAAGAAGTGTTGTGGCGCCGCCCGGCAGCAAAGAAACGGCCACAAGGAGCTGCACTTTCATGATCTCATCTACGCGTATTCTTAAATTCACATCATCTCGCTGACTTCTAGCACGAACCTCTGTCTCCGATACCAGTCTCGTATGATGAATGCAGCTTGTGCACGTGCGGCTCCTGTATTTGTGAGCCACAGCGCCTCGAGATTGGAGAAGGGTTGCTGCAAATCGCGAGGCTTCCCATAAAGAGCATCACGTCGAAAGTACCAACACGATGTCGATCTGGAAGGGTTTGTTGCTTGCCAAGAACGCTAGAATCCCGCTAGGTTAGATGGCTTGACAGCTTGAAGTCCAATGACGAAATGGTCGAGGGTGTAAAGGTTTTGGTATGCTGAGGAGTCGCATACCGGCAGTCTTCCGATATGACTTGCTAGCTAAACGAAGAAATCGATCGGCAAGTGATGGGCAATCCAAAACATAGATAGTCGCCCATCAGGGGCTAAGCAGGACATGCGAGTACCTGCACATGTTCTCTGTGTGATGCAAGGCGCAAGCTTACATTTCACGTGTTTAGTTCAATCAATATGGCTAAGAGAGAAGCTAACTTTATTTCTGGAGGACATGGCATCTTACGCTCATATGACATACGGATAGCTTGGTACAGTAAAGCTATAAATCAGTTGTGAGAATGAAGAGATGGCTAGATGGGAACTATGTGGCTTGCACAGTATAGTATCTATATACTAAATTAAAATCCAAATGTAACATCGAAAAGCAACTCCGACGTGGTGTAGTGGCTAGCATACCGCGCTTTCATCAGTGAAAGTTCCGCGGCGATCCGGGTTCGACTCCCGGCGCCGGAATTCATTTTTTTTTTTTAGTTTTTTGCTATCTAAAGAGAACCCTACCCTGCATTTTGCATCATATTGCGTTTTCTTTTTTAGACGGCTATTATGTACTGCGTAAGAAACAATCTACTGCTTATCAGCATAGCTATGTTGTGTAATTTATTATATGTCAATCACTTATGTTTCGCGAGAGCTGTTTGTTATGATAAATGAAGAATACACGCAAGTCTTGTTTGAGCGTTTTGGTACCTACGATTAGCTACTAGTGGTATATCCGTATATACTGCGTCTAACTCTAAAGCATTCCACTATTGTCTTTTATGATCAACGTTGAAATAGCTAAATGGACACATTGAATTTTTCTTTTCTTTTCAGCTACTGAACAATCAACTACGCATCTCGCATTTCTAGACCAGTCGAGCATGCAGAGAGCGTTGCTATCAGAATTATGGTCATGTGACCTGCCGCAGTAGCGATTCTGCAGCTTGACACGAATCAGAGCCCCTGTAATCGCGGCGGTTTGCGCCCACTTGGAGTCCCCTCTATATGGGGCCGAGCGATAGCTTCACGGGCAACGGATGACCTACACTGAACACCTGGCCATGAACCATACACCGTGGTAGACACTCGCATCGCATTCGCCATGGACGATCTCACGGGCCTCGATTGGAGCGCAAACGCCTCCGGCAACAAGCCCAAGCCCATGGCCGCCAACCCCTCGTATCCTCCGTATCGACCGTCGCCATCTCCCTTTGGCACCGGGCAAAGCACGCCGCTGTCGGCCCAGCAGTCAAACAACTCGATTCCCAAAGCGGCGCCCGCAAAGGTTACGCAAGACAGCTTCAGCAATCTGGCTTTTGGCCTGCCCAAAGCTACGCAGAAATTGTCTCTGGCCGAAAGACAGGCGCAGCTAGAGGCCGAGAAACGAAAGAAGGAAGAAGAGCGACGGAAGTTGGCAGAGGCGCAGTTTGGAAATGGGCAGCACTGGGATGCTCTAGGATCTCGAGGCTTCACTCCTAGTCCTGCGCCTCAGCAACAACAGCAAATGCCAGCGCCTGCGCCTGCCAAGAACCTAGCCAAGAACGACGACGACGACCTCTTTGCCGCGTTCAACAGAGATACAAAGGTGGACAACGCCAGCCATTATCCTCCACCCGCACCAAATAAAGACAAACTAGACTTGACAGACTCCTCAGCATGGGGCTCAACAACGCCCTCTAATGGCAATGGGGCTTTTGGAGGAGTTGATGATGACGATCCTTTCGGACTGCAAGAGATGAAGCCTGCTGCTTCAGCTGGAGCTGGCCGGGGAACTTCCACTGGCGCAGATGATTTTGACTTTTTGGGAGACCTCGGGAAGCCTGTAGATGAAGTTAGAAGGGAGCAACAGGCAAAACAAGAAGCATTGCGAAGCGAGCCAGGAAAACCCATTGAAGATGAGTCGAGCTCTTCTTCTTCCGACGACGACGAACCCATAGAACGAAACGTTGAGCGAGTACCAAGGGTGAACAAAGATCCCTTTGACAAAGCTGTTGCGCAACTTGTCGATTATGGATTTACCCCCGAGCAGGCTAGACGAGGGCTTGTGGAGAGCGGAACGGGATTCAACGCGCAGGCAGCGGCCAATTGGCTTTTGGACGAGGCTCATAGGAAATCAAAAGAGGCGTCGCAAGGTCGGAGCTCTCAAGGGCGAGATTCTCCCGCATCAGGAAGCCACAATCAGCGAAGTGATAGTCGATCACCTGCAAGAGGAGAGGTTGACTTTGCAAAGACAGCGGCTGCTATGGGAAGCACCCTGTTTAAGTCTGCCAATACTCTATGGAAGACTGGACAGAAGAAGATGCAACAAGCGGTGGCAGAATTCCAGCAAGAAGGACAAGGAGACCCAAGCCAGCCCAAATGGATGCGCGATGCTCAGCAGGCACGAACACAGCCGAGACCTCCCCAAGCTAACTCCAACGCCACGGATGAGGCGCTCATGCTTGAGTCTGGTGGTAGGCCACAACCTGCTAGGAGCAGCAGCAGCAGCCGCCCTGCTGTAGACCCAAGAGCTGGGCCTCAGATTTCACGAGGATCTTCGCCTGCCCTATCTTCAGGAACCCCAAGTCGAAACAGCCCTGTTCCACGATGGCAGCAACAAGCAGCGCCACCGCCTATGGTTTCAGATGCCAGATCAAGGTTGAACAGACTTACAGCGGACGATGACGATAGCTTCTCTAGCTATGTAAGTGCTAGTAGGAGAAAGAAGGCAAGCCCGGCACCAGAGCCAAAGAGATCTGATCCTGAGCCAGATCTGCTCTTCGGCTCACAGGCGTCAAGACCAGCGCAGCGAACTCCCTCTCCAGCAGTACAGCGATCAACTCCAACAGCCTCAAGTCAACCTCGACCAGCACCAGCGGCCGCGCCTCCGCGCAAAGTCACACCTCGACCTGCTCGACAAATTCCTTCCATTAGCCCTGCAGCACTGCAAGCGTCCACGACGCATAGACTACAAGGAACTACGCATTTTAAACGAGGCGACTATGCCGCGGCACATGCGTCTTATTCATCATCTCTATCCTCTGTTCCTACAACGCATCCCCTGATGATCATCCTGCTCACAAACCGTGCATTAACTGCCCTGAAGACTGGAGAGCCTAAACAGGCAGTGGCTGATGCAGATGAAGCGCTTAAAATCATCGGACCTGGAAACGGCCAAGGAGAGACAGTAGCTGTAAAGAATGAGGCTGGGCAGGAAGAGAACCGTGACATGAAGGAGCTATATGGCAAGGCGCTAAGCAGGAAAGCAGAGGCTTTGGAACAAATGGAGAGATGGGCGGACGCAGGTACGGTATGGAAGCAATGCGTTGAAGCTGGAGTTGGAGGACCCACGGCTGTTAAGGGCCGTCAGCGATGCCAAGACGCCCTTGCTCCCAAGCCCAAGGCCGCTCCAAGACCAGCAGCAAAGCCTCGACCTCAACCATCAGCGGCCAGTCGAGCACTTCAGAAAGATTCAGAGGCAGTCACAAGGCTGCGTGAAGCTAACCAAGCTGCTGCTAAGGAGGATGACGAGAAGTTTGCCCTAGCAGACAAGGTCGACGCCAAAGTATCCGCATGGAGAGATGGGAAGAGAGAGAATCTTCGGGCTCTGCTGGCTAGTATGGATGCAGTGCTCTGGGAGAATAGCGGCTGGAAGAAGGTTGGGCTGCATGAGCTGGTCATGGCGAACAAGGTGAAGATTTCGTACATGAAGGCGATTGCCAAGACCCACCCTGATAAGGTAAGAGATTCATCTGACTGAATTATACCGAATGAAGCTTGAGAGAATATATGCTTACCTTTGGATGTTTTAGCTTCCGCAAGACGCAAGTACTGAAGTGAGGCTCATTGCTGGGTTGGTGTTCAGCACCCTGAATGAGAGCTGGGACAAGTTTAAAGCAGACAATGGGCTATGAAGCGTCTCATTTGAAAGCGATTTTTGCTGTTTTTCGTTGTTTATTATTTTCCATATATGCATGCATTCATTGCATAGAGGCAGCCAGAGTAAGGGGGGATATGAGAGAAGCATTTTCCTGTTTGATGATGACAATGACCATGGCCAATACGGTGTTGGACGATGGATACGATGACTTGAGTGTTTGCTCAGATGATCAGATATTTGCTTTATTTGGATTTACTTTGCCCATACGCCATGCTATGCCCCTATATCGTACCTAACGTATATACGTTTTTATACATAAAAGAATATTCGAAGATGTAACCACTCCCTTTGTCCGTAGATCTAAACTCTCATATGATCCCACAGCGGCTGTTTGTCATTTACCTCTGTGTGCGCTATCCCCATCTCTTAAGTCGGAATTTCTACAAGCCCAGCATGCGCCTAACGCCGTCGCGAACCGTCTTCTCGTACTCGTCCCGGCGTTCGCGCCACATCTTGGCGGCCTCAACGTTGGCGGGGCTCTCGTCATTTGGCTCGGCCAGCATGCTCATGACGGAGATGAGGATCTTTTCGACGGATTGGATGGGCGACCAGCGCTCGGAGGCGTGTTCGTAGTGGTTGGGATCGTCGCCCGGGGGGTGGAGGATGGAGATGCAGACGAGGCCGCTGGGGTAGACTGTGATTAACAGGTTAGCATCATCATCATATTGGCCCTTTTTCTTCTGCCGTGGTGTGGTGCGTTTTGGTAACATGGGGGAGATCCTTTCTTGCTTGGTTTCGGGTAGATCGTACCGTTAGGATGCCACATGTCGGCTAAGAACTTCATCGACGGCGGCGCCAGCGGGTAATCCTTTGGAAATTTGAGCTCAGCTGGGAATACGCCACCCTCAAAGGGCGTTCCTTCGGGGCCCTGGATGAGACATTCCCAGTGCAGGAGGTCGTCTTCTGAGACGGGGCCGGCGGTGATGCCTTCAGGCGGGTTGTTTGTGAGGGCGCGGTATTCTTGGAGGAGGCGGCGGTGGGCGGTGGATTGGGCCATGTTGGGCAGTTGAAGATGTGCCCTCGGCTGGATTTGGTGTGGCGAGGAGGGCGAGGGAAAAGAAAAGATTGGAGTTGAGCGATGGAAGGTTGGTGTTTGGTTGGAGATTGAGAGTTTCGAGATCGCGGAATCGGAGCCGCGGCGGGAGAGCAGCCCGACAGTTGTGGCGGGGTGGAGTGGAGGTACGTACCACTTTTCGGGGCGTTTGGTGATCCACCAGACACTTCTCGAAATGGACGCCGCTATTAAGAAACTGGAAGAATAATTCTTTGTGCTATCATATATTTAATATGATTGTGGAATATAGCCTCTGTATCGAGTATTGCCTAATCACCGGCAGTTTATAACATATACTGTTCTTTATGTTTAAAATTACCCAATATGTTCCGTCTTACTTGTTGGGTGTCCCAATGAAGATCCCCCATATGAATCACTTCCTTTTTGAGGCTGGCCTGTAGTAGTACATAAATTTATTATCTAGGTAGACGCAGAAGAAGGTAACGGTACTTTAGAAGAAAAGTAAAAAAGTAAGTAGCAAAGGTAACTACCCTTCTTGTTCCATCAAAGAATGAGACTGGTGAGAGGAACGATATAATACTACCCAACTATAATTAGCTTTCAAGCATCTTTCTTACCTAATGTCTAAGACCTCTATCGGCTGAATTGGATAATCTGCTCCATGTAGAAACATACATAGCCGTACGAGATAGGGAGCATACATGCTCACGGCCTGGAACTTCAGCTGCCCTCAAGTGCTGGAATGTGGAAGTGAAAAGGAGTCTCGTATAAGCTGCAGTGCTACCGGAAAAATGCTACCTCTCAGGCGAGTGCGAATGTATAGGATGCCCATTTTCTTGTGATTCGTCGACACGGAACCTCGGCTGAGCGGCTGAAAGAGGCTATGTGTAGGTGTTACGTATATGTCTTACTTATTTCATTGCCATTGGACTCCTTGCTTGTCTGACAGGTGACCTTGGAATGTATATAAAGGGGGTTGCTCGTCCTGATTTCTATAGCACCTCAAGAAGTAAAATCAATAACACATCTCACCTTTTTACTGCTCATTTTCTTTCTGAAGAAGATACTAAAATCTAGCAAAGATGAAGTTCTCTCTCGCTCTATTCGTTGGCATAGCTGTGGCTGCTCCTTCTCTGCAGAACCGCCAGACTAGCGGTTGTGCCGTCTATGAAACTTGCTTTCAATTCCCGCTGCCATGTCCATCTGGTCATGTACGTCTCAAAACCCCCATCTAAATCTCTACTTTGGCTTGCTAATAGGATGATAGGTCTCGAAAGAAGTGGTCAGTTACATCATACAATCGTCGTTTACATTATTATTATGAATGTCTCTAACATTTGATAAAGTATGGATGCTACACTTGCTGCGCTGTGGATGCTCAGTAAGATTGAGAGCTAGATGGGCTTATTTGAAGATGTTGGAATTGGCTTTAGTTAGCATATGAAACAGCTTCACTACAACCCCATGACAATTTACGGCTCTTTGCTCACTAAATCTTGATCAAATTTCTCACATCTGGAAAAACACTCTAAAAGGGAATACTTGACAGCGAAATCATGACACCGTACTGTTTAGCCGGATCTCAATTTATCCCGCTTCCCACACCAACCCCTTATCTTGACAGACCATCCCCTTTTCTCTACATGGTAGGGCACTCGGGACTGCAATCTCCAATCACTGGCCCACGGCACGTTTCCGCATCATCATCATCTTCAACACCCCAATGCCTGTCAGGAAGGCGTCGGCCTCTATAGCTTTCAAAGACCTTAGCCATCGAATTCAATAACTCTTTATCCTCACCACTCAGAGCATGTAACGTGACAAGCAGCCTTTGATGACTTTGCCTTTTGGAATGATTATTCCACTCGAAGCCGTCGACAAATATATGCCTGAATGTAGTGTTGTTGCTATTTCGAAGTTCGGAACAAAGATCGTTGAAGTACATTAGCATCTGTACTGTAATCCCCAAATAGAAGAGGCTCAAAAAGGGTCGAGAATTACCGCAGATATCACCGTAGACATCTCGGTATAGAAGTATCAACATTCTTGCTGCCGTCATCTCGTGCTTTGTCGTTTCGAAGCTGCTCTCTCCTTTTTTAAATGCTTTATTGCTATCGTTGACCTCATGAGCAAGGGCTTGTAAGGTGCGTGTGATATTTCTCTGCGCATTTCTCTGCGCTTGTCTTTCATCTCTAAACTCCTCGAACATTGAGCTAAAGTTATTGATGCATGATTCATCTATGCCTGCAGCACGAGCTCGTTTGACCAAATCCGTTTCTTCTAATCGCCAAGCGGATGTCACCATATCACGAACATGCCTCGTTTGGCTAAGCCGAATCAAACCCAGGGCTGATTTTGGATAGACATCGCTTTCCGGGACACGATATGGATCCCAGTCTGCTGATCCGTACACAAGCAGACTGGACTTTTGCTTAAAGAGGTATAAAGGTGTCAGGTCTAGAAGATCACGAGCGGTAGAGGCTTTCACTATGGCCGGAGTATTCGTTGTTTTTCGACTATAACCCTTGCTATCTTGAGAATAAAAAGCTTTGCCGAGTTGAGAACGATAAGTTTTGACATAACCGCTGGTAGGAGGCTGCCCGCCGGAGAAGAAGCTGTTGGAAAATACCAACTCCAGCCTATTAAAAAGCGATATAGGCTGTTTGAGGTAGCCTTCTTGCACAAGCATGTTGCGTAGGTGCATGATTAGCATTGGTTCTACCATCCCTTCCCACAAGAGCATGGCGCATCGGTACGAAAGCTCGAGGCCTTCCACCAAGCCCGCGCCGCAGAAAAAAGGGGAGTAATCCCAAGCACCGTTGGGATTAGTTAATGCGAATCTGGAAGGCAGCAACGCTGAAAGGGCTTGAAAACATTTAGACGTCCCCAATGCGTGTCGGAACTCAGAACCGAGCTTGTCGAGGATTTTGATGCAGTCCATGACGTGTTCGAAACCCTCACCGCCGTTCTTCAAACGCATATACATGAGTTTGAAAAAGGATGTCGACGAAAGATATCCGCAGCCACTCTCTTCCTCTTTACCATTTTTCAAGCCGAGAAAAGTATCCAAGTCACGCCGTGGTCGGAAGCTTTGCGCCGGCTCGCTGAGGATATGACCTGTCAGCCAGCCAACTGCCCATCCACGAGACACAGCCCATGCGTCCACAATGCACTGAAGATGGAAAACGAGATGTGGTTGTATTTTACGACGAAAGTCTGTGCCATGTTTTTGCATAGCTAGCGTCGTCACTGCCGCGGCAAAGTTGGTTAGACCAAACATCCTGCGATGCGATTTCAACGGACCTTGGTCAGACCAATCCATTTGCTCCAACACATAGCTCTCTTTTTTTGCAATTTTTTCATGTATTGCGACACCTGCTGTTATGTTGACAAGATCATATAACCAATTGATGGTATAAGAGCGCCGCCATTTGATCCTCTCTTCTTTGGTCGCGTCTTGCAGATTCAAGTTTGGATTCCAGTTGTCAATTTGGGCGAGCATGCGCTTTGTGGGCTTTCCGCTTCTTGTCTTCTGATAGTCTGTTATGAAGTCGACTAGGTCATTGTAGGCATGAAGAAGGTAAATCTCTTTCGTATCCAGTAGTGTTGATATTTTAGTGGTCTTCCTGGAGTTTTCTGGACAGATGCCGCTGGATGTTTCGGCTTTTGTCTTTTCGCTCCCCTCATGCATGATAGCTTGCTTCATTTTTTCGTATGATTCATATCCCGGAAAGTCAATAAATATGGTTGCCTCAGACTTCTTGATCAGTGCTATGGCAATATTGGAGATAGCTGCAGCCACTGCACTGTTGAGGTTTCTGTAGGCTACTTTACGCCACACCTCTTGAAGAAAATTTCGAAGATGACCCATGTCCCTTACTATAGCGGTAGAAGCCATGAAATATTCTATCATATCGTCAAATTCGATTATACGGTAGTTCTCTAATGCAATGTCTAGAGCTCTGCCGTCTGATTGCGATGACTTGCAGTCGTGTTGAACTTTCTTCCCTTTGACTTTCTTTTTACCTTTTCCTAACTTTTGATTTTGCTGAAAAGGTGCAGATTGATTGCTAGATTTCTCGCTATTAGCATCTAAGCCATCATCATTCTCTGGATCGCTTTCCAAATCTAACAAAGAGAACTTGTTCGTAAATGTAAAGGTGTCGGCATCCCGTTCGTCCTCCACAACGTTCTTTGCTCGCTTTTCTCGTTCTTCGTATAACCATGTCTCACCGCCCAAAGCTCCAAATGCTCTTGTTAGAGTATCAATGAAATATTTGTGGGTGGTATTGCTCCTCTCTAGTTCTTCACTTGGACTTGCTACCGCTAGCTGCTGAAACTGAGAGTAATAGGAAGATCGCAACTCGATGACGGACTGAAACAAGTGGTAGATCGTAGATGGAATGTTGGCGTGATATTTGGCGATGAGTTCTGACATCGGAACGAGGTCAGAGACGGTAACTCGAGCTGTGTCATTGATCTCTAGTGCAACACCGAGTCCAGAATTCTTTAGCTTCTTGATGATGGCATTTGAAGTCTTGATCATCCAGTATAGAAGAAGACTGGTGTCTCGCTTGTAGGAGACATAGGAGTTATCGAACTTCATCGACGAAAACGTCTCCATTGAAGAAATTATCTGTCATACTCAGCTTTGAAAGCTAGTGATATGGAATAAAATAAGTTAGATGAGGATAGAAGATTACGCGTCTGGTCTTGTGAGCGTAGTTGTGTGGTTTAGGACGAGCGAACGCTCCTGCCAGAGAACAAGAGCTTGACTTCACTTTGGAGGGAGCCCCTTATCACGTGCGTGTCAACACTGCCAACTGGCAAACAGCTCCGCACTGGCAACGAAGCAAAAGAAAAAAGAAGAAGACAAAATTCATGAAGTATTTAACGGGGCTATTCATTCGCAGCCTCGTTCATATGCAGCTGTTTCGACAAAGTAGCTGGAAAAGACATCCTTTATAACCTACGCTTTTCTATTTGCTATACTTTAACTGTCATTCGAGGACAAACCTATAATCAAAGTCCACCCTTGGCCTTCAAATCTTCATGAATCTTCTTTTGCTTCTCCCATGCCTTCTTAAGGTTCTTAAGCTGGCTCTTGGGCACCTCGCTTCCGTCCTTTAGCTTGGTAGGGATACCCTGCTCGTCCCAGGCACTGTAGCGCTCGTCATTCTTGAACAGATCCTCAGGGGGAACCTTTGCCTTTTCTCTGGCTTCTTGATCTGCCTTTTCCTTGGCAAGTCTTGCTTCCTCCTTCTTCTTCGCCTTCTCAGCTTCTCGGGCAATCTTCTCTTCCCGAGCAGCGATAAGCTCTGCAGCAGGAACAAACTTGATAAGAGATGGCTGGTTATCGGGCCGGTCGTCAAGGTATACACCGAGGTTGGTCAAGTCTTGATCACGGATGCGATCGGTGATTTGCAAGATAGCCTTCTTGGTTTGTGGGTCGTAGGTGGAGACAGTGCGACGAAGCTCATCACGGATCTGAGATACTACTCTTAGGTAAGGAAGCGATAGTCTCTCGATATCACGAGAGCCTCCCTGAGCAATAGCCTGGAACTCTGATGTAGGATCCTTGGCAAGAAGCGCCGAGACGGTCTCATTGGAAAGCGAGAGGGCCGCAATGTCTGACTTGACCTGCTCGAGTACAGCAGCATAGGGTTTGACGGCAGTCTCAGGGTCTGTGTTCTCAGAAATAACAGACGCCCAGCCAAGGCCTTCGTAGGGAGGTTGAGCATTAGCATCGAGGCCAAAGATGCCAACCAACTTTGTAATCCAGCGGGCGATAGCCTCGACCTCAGCGAGATCTGCGTCTTTGTTGTCTTTTAGGTAGCTGTTAGTGGTGTTGACCAACTTCAGGATGACAAGCATCGCTCGCGGGGTATCAATCGAGTTTGTGAGCGCTGCCTCCACCTCTTTCTTAGCCTGCTCAAGTTCGGCCAAGAGGCCAGTGGCAGGCTTGTCTGAGCCGATATTCAGTGCTTTCACGCCGCTCTCGATGCCTGCCTCAGCCAGCCATGACTTCGTGTTTGTGAAGAAGTTCTGCATCAGACATGGTTAGTGGTTGGGAATTATTGACTGTGATGCGATAACCTGTACTTACGCTGATTGTCGACTCCCAGTTGTCAGCCTGGGCTCTCATATCAGGCGAGATTTCAACGCCATCATTCCACTTGCCCATCAGGAACACAATGCGCATGCTTCGAGAAGTATAGCTAGTAGCCAACGCGTCCTCAATGGTCTGGAAGTTCTTCAATGACTTGGACATTTTCGAACCAGAAATAGAGAGATGGCCCATGTGAAGGAAGTACCTCACCCAAGTGTGCTCGCCTTTGCCGTGTTCGCAAAAGTAAGCCTCACTCTGTGCCAGCTCGTTGTCGTGATGAGGGAAAGCAAGATCGATACCACCAGAGTGGATGTCCATCTGCGAACCCAGGATATCAGACGCCATCACGGAGCACTCAATGTGCCAGCCTGGTCTACCATCCCCCCATTTGCTGGGCCAGAATGGCTCTCCAGCCTTGGACTTTTTCCAGAGAGCAAAATCGCCTGCGCCCTTCTTGCCTCCCAGATTCTTGGATAAGGATCCCTCTCCCTCCTCCTGAAGAGCTTTGTCGTTTTTGCTTTCTGGTCGTAGTCGTGCATAAGAGTTACCGGCCTTCTCAAAAGCACCAATGTCGAAATAGACTGATCCCTCAGACTCATATGCAAATCCCTTGTCTACAATCGTTTCGACAAACTTTGCAATCTGTGGGACATATTCGGTAACTCGTGTAATATGATCCGGTCTAAGGACATTGAGCGCATCCATATCGGCCATGAAAAGGTCCTCCATGCTCTTCGTCAGGTCGGTGAACATGGTCTGGTCTCGCGTATCCACGGTTTCCTTGTAGAGAGAGTCGAGATAGGGGAGGAAGATCTCGTCAGCTCCGGGGAAGATGGAGCCAGTCTTGAGAGCGTTCGCTGCCGCATCCATGTTGCTGATGTGCATCTTGATCTTGGCTTCGGCATCACTTGCCTTTCCTTCTCCGGTGAGGGTACCTCCAGCAAGGACCTTGCCGTATGCTGCGTCTCGTTGAGCAGTGTAAGTCGTCTCGTCCAAGTCGTTTCCGTTCTCCACAAGCAATGGCAAGCTGCTAGCTGCGTAGGCTTTGAACGCCGTACGTGTCAGCTTTGTGAGCTCTTCCTGAGAGTAGCTCTTGTTCTTTTCGATCTCGAGCAATCGCTGTCGTCGAGCCTTGATGATGATCTGCTAGATGGTAAGCTTTGCGCGAAGCATGCATATTCCAAAGTCGCTTCTCCGCACCTTGTCGTCAATATCTGTAATGTTCATGACAAAGTTAAGCTTGAAGCCAAAGTAATGCGTCAGAATGCGCCGAATGATATCGGTAGACACATAGTTGCGCGCATGTCCCAAATGGCTCTTGTCGTACACAGTCGGACCGCAGGCGTACCAGGACACCTCGCCTGATCTGATTGGCACGAAAGGCACCGGCGCGCCGGGCTTCAGTGAGTTATGGAGCTTCAGCGACTCCATGGCAGAGAACGAGTATCGTCGATAGACGTGGCTTTTTGCGACGGCGCAGAATTGGAGTCGAGGTCGAGGCTGAGGTCGATATCGGGACACGACACGGAGGAGATTCATTCAGAGTGGCCACGAATCCAGTTTAAAAAGGGCGCAGGGAACACGTAGACATCACCGAAGCGACAAGGTGAGTCAGACCCAAGCATGCGGTATGCACTCGAAGGTTTGGAGATGCAGTAGTCGTTGCAGTGACTCTTCTCAGTCTCACACAGACCCTTGCAGAAATGCCCCTCCCTCGTCTCGAAGAATAGAACGTTCAATAGCATTAATTTTTAGCGTGCTTGGAGCCCTGAGCCCGCTAAGCCCCTCACTATAATCGCCCCTAGCCAGGTGATTTGCAGCTTTCAGCCGCGAAGAGGGCGGGGCACGGCGCTGTTCCGCTGCGGAAATCCAACTGCCGCCACCAGCCATCGCAAGCTTGCTCGCGTGGAATTTTTTTTCTGATAAGAGGATAAGCGGTTGGCTGGGCTGCTCAGCGCTGACAAGCTTCGCTTCTGCAAACCGCTCTGCCATTCTTCCTGCGGCTCTCAATTGAACCGTTATAATTTGAAAATGACAAAACCGTCGACTTTTCTAGTGCCTGGCGAGAAGACGTCTGCCGGGACACTCGCCATTATCAGCTTATCGCGCGACAACTTCCTGCCATTGACTCTGGAGAAGTCGACTGGCGCAGTCGATGGATATCTCGAGGGCGCAACATTGAACACACGCTTCGGCTCGTATCCTCATTCAACGCTGCTCGATGTGCCGTGGGGATCCCAAGTCAGGGCATCAGAAGTCGATACGGGCTCCCGAGGCAAGAAGCGGAGAAGAGATGCCACGGACGAAGACACGCCGATAGCCAGCCAGGACGACGACGAAGATTCCGCCGCAGCCAATGCGCCGGTCAAAAAAGCTGTTACAGCGCCAAGCGGATTCATCTATGTCTTACGGCCTACCCCCGAGCTCTGGACGACCAGCTTACCGCATAGAACACAAGTTGTATACACACCCGATTACAGCTATATTCTCCACAGGATACGGGCTCGACCAGGGACCAGAATTATCGAGGCAGGAGCTGGAAGTGGAAGTTTCACTCACGCATCTGTGAGAGCGGTTTACAATGGATATCCACGGGACGCGACCGATACGAAGGGAAAGGTCTTCAGTTTCGAGTTCAACGAATCGCGATATCACAAGATGCAGGCGGAAATTGGACATCACGGGCTCGACGGCCTTGTTCAGCTCACACACCGCGATGTATACAACGACGGCTTTCTAGTCGATGGCAAATCACCAAAGGCAACTGCCGTGTTCTTGGATGTGCCTGCGCCCTGGGAAGCGGTACATCATCTCTCAAGAAGAAAAGTGAAGAAGGGGGGCGAAGAAGCTGAAGAGGACAGCAATTGGGTATCACCGCTAGATCCTAAACAGAGTGTGCATATCTGCACCTTTTCACCATGCATCGAGCAAGTTGATCGAACAGTCACAGAATTGAGAACACTGGGCTGGGTTGACGTGGATATGGTGGAGATTTCGAACCAGAAGATCAACATATCAAGGGAGCGCGTTGGCGTAAACTTTCCTTCAGAGAAGGGATTTAATTCATCTCCTGCAGACGTTGCAGAGGCTGTCACAAGACTCAAGGGCCTCGCTGAAAGGAATAACGAGACAAATAGAGTCCGGGCCTTGCAATCAGGAACCGAAGGCGTCGATAGCGAAATGGACGTTGATTCCACCCCCAGCCGCGATAACCGGCCTTTGGATGGCTCAAACGGAACTGCTGGGGATACGGAGAGATTATTCATGCAGGGGCGACTCGTCCACAGGCCAGAAAGCGACCTCAAGACTCATACGTCGTACCTGGTATTTGCCGTTCTGCCATGTGATTGGACTGAGGAGGATGAGGCTGCAGCAATGGCCAAGTGGCCTTGCGGAAACGAGAAGAAGACGATCGGAAACCTGGACAAGCAGGCAAGAAAAGAGGAGAAGAGGAAGATGCTCGAAGGAAAGGCCAAATCTAAGAAACAGAAAAAGGCGAATAATACCCAGACTTCGCAAGTTGTAGTGTCAGCCACGGCGACACCAACTGACACTGCGTAAACTTGAGCTTAATTAGCTATAATCTCGGACTAAATGAATGTATGGTGTAGTTAGCGCTACCATTTGGATTAATGGTAAAGCTTTGATTCCGAATCTGGCATTATACTCTTCTAATGATTTCATCTCATGTCTCGAATTGATGCTCTTACACGCGGAATTTCCTCGGCGAAATAGCTCTGTCTGCGCAAGAATGGCACGCACTGCCCCGGAAAGCGGATAAACGATTGGCCATAGCAGCACCTCCAACCTCACCAGCCCGCTATCGTAGGCTGCTAGGTCCTCGAAAGGTCAATTTTCCAACCAGAGCTTCTGATCGCGACATTCCCTTGCGCGCCGCAGCCGATTTTCACAATGACTTCCACCATTGGCATTCCGATCAAGCTCCTCAATGAGGCTCAGGTTAGTTTGGAGCTTCTAGACATTTCTTAAGTCTCTAACTTGTCTGTTGAATTGGAAGTGCTAATGGATAACTGTTGTAGGGTCACATTATCACCCTCGAGATCACATCGGGGCAGACCTACCGTGGAAAGCTCCTTGAAGGTAATGAACACCCCCAGCATCATCTAACACAGGACCATCATGGCAAAGCATAAGAATTGGCCTGGTACCATCGATACATGAAAGCGAAACTGAAACTAACAATCGCCAAACTGCAGCCGAAGACAACATGAACGTCCAGCTCAAGGACATCACCGTCACCGCCCGCGACGGCCGCGTCTCCCATCTCGACCAAGTCTACATCCGAGGATCCCACGTCCGCTTCTTCATTGTCCCCGACATGCTTCGAAACGCGCCCATGTTCCGCAGCCGCAACGTTCGCGGCCGGGGTGTTGGTCTGGCCAGAGGCCGTGCGACAGTCAGCCGTGCTCGTGCCAGCGGCGGCCGTGGCCGGTAAACAGCCTATCCATTTAAGAGGAAGCGATGAGAGGGAGATAAACATGGGCTTGGCGTTCAGGATCACGGGAAATTTTCAATCGTGCTGTTTTCTATATGGAGAGAAAGAAGATAAAGAAGATATACGGCTTTTTGGTGTGTGTGTATGTGTGCTGAGAGCGACAAAAGATACCATGGCAAACTGGGCAGTTGGATTGGCAAATCTGGAAATGTGAAGGGAGAAAAGGAGACGTGGGCTGCGCGAAGCTCAAACTCTTTAAATTTTCGTCTCTAGACTAATAGGCATCTAGATATACAAACAAATGTCATCGGACTCTCAATTTTTGCTTTTCCATACCTTACTCATACAAAATCTAATTCCCTACCCATAGTCGTACAATATGCCATTATTTCCTATCTATTTTAGCCGTGCCAGCGCGTCTTCCGCCTGAGCTACCAATTCACCAGCATGTTCCAGCTCCTTGATCCTCTGAGCTGAGAGCTTATTTTGCTGGACCCCATCGAGGACCTCGGCTGCGCTCTCTTCCGCACCTCTTATAGCCTTGCGGCCTTCCTCGCGGACTTCGCCCTCCCAAAACTCGCGAGCAGTCTCCCATTTCTTCTGCATTCGGCCAAGGCTGTATACGATACCGAGGGCCGCCACGGCGCCGGCTTCGAATATCGTTGATGAGAATGACGAAACGTAGAGCAGAGCGGCCAGGCACGAGGTGACGGATGATGTGGCAAGGGATTGAACGACCAATTGCTGAGCAAGTGACTGGAGAGCTGGGACCGTCTCATTCTGGATGTAGCGGCGTGTAAAGGCGATATGTCCTGGCCACTTGGGAAGACGAGATCGAGGAGTAGTGGGAACTATTGGCTCGTTCTTGCTGGAGCTAGCTGCCGGGCCCCCAGAAGCGCTTTCGCGTGAAGACGTAGGCTGTGGATATTGTCCGGCTTCCCCTAAAAGCTGAGCAATCCGTCCCGTGAGATAGACCAGTTCCTGCTCGGAAGTAGGGAGGAAGCGCTGGCTCAAGATCTCGTTCGTCAACATCGCAACATCATCCACGCGCCAGAATAGCTTCCACCACCCCAATTTTTGCCAGCGACGCCCGTTGAAAGCCAAGTCAAGCTGTTCCTGCAGCTCTGCGTGTGCCAGCTGAGCCCACTTTGCGAGTCTCTCGTTCATGGCGCGCATTTCGGGGCTGGCCATTGAGGCTGATAACTCGCGTGATACTTTTCTGCTCGTTGACTCGGTCTCGATTGCAGAAAGGGCGCTTTGTAAAACTGATGCGATGAGTCTTCGCACTGCCGGTTTGGTCGCCTCATTATTGGCGGCCTTGAGACCGGCCTTGAGCCATGTGACTAAAACGTTTAGATTGCTCGCAGACCAGTTATGTTCGTATTTCATGGCATTCTGGGGGCCTTGGCGGAATAAGCGGACAGCTTCTTCTGCTAAAGCCGTATCGATGACTGTAAAATTGGCCCCCAGTTGTTCCTTTGAGAGCCCCTTCAAGTCAACCGCAGCTGTGATGGCATCACAGCTATCAAGGATCGGCAGTCCGGCAATGGCAACAGCTCCTGTTAGTCCGTCGGCCACCAAAATCGCTTGGTGAACGGGAGCGGCCAAGGGAGCAGTGTGTTTATCGCCCGAATCAACATCAACTGTGGGAACTAGAACGGCCTGCTCAAGCGACTGAACTGTAGTTAGACTTGATCCGTTAATAGGCACTTCCGCATCCATCAGAAGCAGCTCCAAGTTCAGCCCATTGAGTTCTGCAGAAGAAACTTCCAAAACATCTGGTAAGTTGTCATTAGGTAGCTCCAAGCGAGCAACATTTCCACGGCTCGGTCCAACTCTAATAATCAACGGCTTGCTGGTGTCATGCTCGTCCAACCTCTTTTCCCATTCCTGCTCATCAACCAAGGGATCCACAATGAGAGCTTTTAAAACCTTTCGCGCAGCATCTCTGCCTTCGGAGCCATTGGCAACTCCCAGAACGGCAACTCTGATCGCTTCCTGGCCAGGCGATTGTCGCAATCCTTGGAGCGCCAATTGTAGCCTGGAGAGGTCTACGAGGTCCGGGATTTTCGTTTGGAGCTGTAACAAGGTCTGTTCAAGCTCAAATCGGGCATTCGACGAGGCGCGCACTGCTGCCGCTGAAGTTGACTGCCACCTCTGAGACTTCGGACTCAGTCTTGATCGGATCTTGGCGGCTCGCGGTGCTGGAGAATGAGAGCAGAATGGGCATATTGATGAGAGGGCGGGCGCCCGCGACCCTGTCAGTAGGCGGAGGTGCCCATTCCGCGACACTAGAGATCGTTTGGATGCCATCGCCGCAGCGATGTTCCAGAATGGCTTGAGATTTCGAAGCTCATGAGCTCAGTGAAGCCGTTGTGAGCTTGATCCGGCAAAGATGCGGCAAAATTCGGAATCACTTAGTGAAGCGGGGCCACTGTGAGTAAGTGACTGTAAGAAGTACGTCTTATATCGAGGCCCATTATCAGCTATTTAGCATAGGTAGGTATGCTCTTTTTTTTTTTTTTTTTTCTTTTTTTCTTTTTGCTGATCAAGTTAATTTGAGGTAGCTTTCGAAGAGCGGCAGTCTTCATACGGCAAAGGTTTCAATAAGAATCACGTCTGATAGCGTGCAAGTCTATGGTTCATATATTTCCCGTGTACCACCATGCGAGTGCAAGACACATTGCATTTTATAGGTTCATATAAAGGCTAGAATAATCTCAATCTCAATTTGTCAAATTTAGTCCCAATATATATGCTTGTTATTCTTTATTCGCTGCATGTGCTTTTCGCATTTCAATTACAGGACGGCACCAACACTCAACTCCAACTACATGCGCCAACCGGCTCCATCCTTATCGATAAGACCAACGCCAAAAAATTTGGGCTCTCACTCTAAGCGCTCCGCCAGAGGTAACCAAAGTCGAAGATATACATCCAATATCCAAAAACCTCTTCCTCACCCCATCAACTCAATTTCACCTCCTTAAATCAAGAAAATGGGTCGCGAACTCCAAAAGAAGAAGCGCCGCTCCGGCCGCGCTCCCGTCCGCCAATCCAACACCACAAAGAAGATTCTCAATCCTCGCGGCAACTCCGTCATTGCTAAGAACTGGTATGGGCGAAGAAAAATATTCATGCATGCGCACGACTAATTCCTCGATACAGGGACAAGAAGGAAACATTAGCACAAAACTACCGCCGTCTAGGCCTCCTCGCCCGCTTAAAAACACCCACCGGCGGCACCGAAAAGCTCCTCTCCAAATCATCATCCTCACAAGACGAGGCCAACAAGGCCGCCGCAGCAGCCGCAGCTAAACCAGACCCCTTTGCCATCTCATCCATTGCCGAACTGGGCGCCCTTTCCGAAGCCAAAGTCGAGCGCGACTCCGAAGGAAAGATTGTCCGCGTAATCAGCCGCAAAGCCAACCCGCTAAACGATCCGCTCAACGAGGTTGATACAGACTCCGAGGCGGAGGACGAGTACGCCGATGCCGAAGAATGGGGTGGTATCAATGACGATGGAGTTGGTACGACGGATGTAGTCAAGTCGCTCATTGAAGAGGCCAAGAACCCGGTCGCGCCCAAAATCAGATACCAGAGCGAAGGCGAGAGGGAGTGGCTGGAGAAGCTGGTGGCCAAGCATGGAGACGACACGAGGGCGATGGCGAGGGATATTAAGCTCAACCCAATGCAACAGACGGCGTCTGATATTGCGAAGCGACTCAAGAAGCTCAAGGCTTGAGCGGATAGAGAATATGGTGGAGGTGTGACTAATTACTTGCATGTGGTTTCCTCTTATTTATCGCAAATTGGAGTCATAGAGACGGCTGCATTTTACTAAAAATTACGGCGTTTAGGAGGGCAAACTGTTTGGATATCAAAGACGCAAGTAAAGTTCTTATCAATTTCTAGATAGAATCGCATTGCTATGGTCTTAATCTATCTTTTTTATTCTTGTTTATATTCTTGTTTAAATAAGGAATGAATCAGGAGCAGCGGAAAAAAAAAAAACCAACAGGCCGCATTCCGTTTGCAAAAAAAGTGTCCGGCCATTCTATATACACCTGGTATCTCATCAACGTTCATCATGTTGTTAGATGCTCACACAAAGAAATAAAAAATCGGGATGCCGTCAACGCCGTAGAGATAAATCTACCCAAGCAAATATAAGCATCCAGGCCACCAAGAGATCCCCCCAAGGTTATGTTATTTGATTGTCCAAATCATTGATAGTGCCCGCTACCATCATCATATCTTTGTCTTTGTGTGTATGTGTGCTTGCATCATATGCTTTCGCTCAATTTCCCCTTCCCCTTTCAAGACTCTATCCGGTCGTAGTGGCCAGTGGGGAACTGCACCGGGCCATCGGCATAAGTGTCTGCATGGTTGCCGCTGTAAGGGCCGGGCGACGGTGTCTTGTGGGGGGCGCTGATATCAGAACCGAGAGCGCTTCCATGGTATTCAGTTTCACTGTCGAAAAGGGGGTTGCTGTTGGTTCGTGGCGGCAGAGCACCGTAACGGCTTGGGTCGTCAAAGTCATCGGGGTTGTAAGGGGTGTTGTCGCCGTAGCGGCTGTTCATGCTAGTGTTGTGGTCGTCGTAAGCGCTCGGAGCATCGTGGTCGTCCATGTTGACTCGCTCATAAGCCTCTTCATCATGGGGTGCCATGGAGAAGGCAGCCTTATCGGGATCGATGTTCTCGCTGCCGCTGATTTTGCGACTATCATAGCCGGGTAAAGTGCCATGGAAGTTGTAGTACTGCAGGGTGTATGCACTAAGGAATGTAGTTCCTATCCATAGAAGACTAGAAAACCGCATCGAGTCAGTTGACTGCTGTTAAAGCCAGTAAGGAGAATAAGCCTCAAAGAGTATACATACGTGACAAAGACGCCGACAGCAACAATGGCCTTGCTAATGCCACAGCTGCCACCGCAAGCGCCAGAGCTGTTGTACGCGGCCTGGGTTGAAAAGGCAGAGATCCAGATGACGATGAAGAGACCGTCAACGCCAAGCATAATATACGGGTTGGCGAACCTGCGAGTGCGGCCGAATCGAGGAGTCATGACAAGATAAATCCAAGCCGGGATGGAAAGGAAGCACTAGAAGCAAGCAAAAGCGTCAGTCAGAACCCGAAAGTTCATGTTTGTTTCACAAGCCCCCCTCAGCATTCTGGGAGCACAAAGCTTACCACTGCGAAAGTCCATCCATTCGTTCCCAGAATCCTGGAGGTGTCGCCGCGGAAAACGGCAATCTCCAGACACCATGCCAGAAAGGCCAAGATGATCTGGAACGAATGGATACTCAGCTTCAGATTCGGTAGAATCTGGGGGTCAATCTCGAAGAGCGCCATGGCGGCGGCAGCCAACTAGCGCTAGGAGAGAGAAGTCGCTGACGGTGGAGGGGCTGGAGGCGTATTCAAAGAAACGAGGAAGAGCGGTGGTGATGCTCCCAGCGAAGATTTTGCCAAAAAGCAAGAAAAAGCCAAGTGGCGTATGTGTGTGTCAGAAGTAAGAAAGAAAGAAGTTGTCGCAGCTTCGGTTTTCTAGCTGCCTGCCAGGAACAAAAGGTCGTTCGTTTCGAGCGTCGAGTTTGAAGCTAAGAGGAAACTGAGGCTGGGGCTCCGTTTTTTGGGCTGTCAGCGGGTTACCTAGGGCCGTAAGCTGAGACTTGTGCGAGTCTGGGCCTGATTCGTCGACCGCCTTTAAACAAAGAGACTTTTATGCGCAGACGCAAGGTACGAGAGGCAACATAAAGATGAACGCGGGAAGAAGTAAGAAAAACAAAAAAGTAGGGGGGAGGAGGAGCGGGAGCGAAGCGAATAAAAGCACTAAAATAAGTCTCTCAGTAAGGATGCAGAGACCAGACGTCAAAATACTGTTATTGTTTACGGCAAGGCGAACAGCACAGCAAGCGCCGGGTTCCGGGCAGACGCTGGATGGAGGGGCGCCCGGCATTGACGCTTGACGCTGAGGACGGAGCCACGCGTTGCGCTCATGGCAACCGGCGCCAGCCAGCCCAAGCCACAGCCACAGCCATGGCTCATGGACGATGGATCGATGGCTTATTGTGCTTAGCGGGCGCGGGTAGGCGTTATTCGAGGCGCTGCGCCACCTTTCGGCCCGCCGAGACTTTATACTGGGGCCTCTCGAGGGCGGCTGGACCAATGCCTGGGCTGCAAAACCGGGCAGCTGAAGAGGATCGATGACAGATACAGCGCATTACGTAGGTATTGCTGTAGAGCATGATACTATACAGTGAATTATGGAGCTGGTATCAGGCCTTGATGATGGATTTAACAGTGTAGTGATCTGGAAAAGACTGGTTGTTTAATTATTTCAGGTAAATACGGAGGAGCACTTCGTATCGGTATTGTTCTCGCGTCAAGGGTTGGCTGATTCACATTTATTACCGCCCATTTACCAACTGATTTCGCTAAAGACAAAGACAGAGGCCAGGAGAGTCAAACTCAAGCATAGAAGATGCGTCGGCGAAAAAATGCCTGAAGCGGCTGCTGCGGGTCTCGGCAGCTTGTCCCGGAGCCCGGTAAATGGATCACTTCGATGTTTGGTCATGTTGGGTGCGCGCATTCAGACTGCGAGTGTCTTGCACCAACACCAAAAATAGCCGCATCCTGTAGGGACATAGGCTTACGCTATTTAGCACAAGCCAGTTATTAACACTTCGCATGGAACACCTTTTCGAGATGCGGTCTGATGCGATTTAAAATCATTTTACTTCTCCTTCTTTTGTTGCTGCTCTATACCTTGTTATTCGTTTTACCAGCACTCGCACTCTTATTAATATTAGCATCCTATTGCGGTAGGTACCGGGCCTGTGGTTGATACGAAACACGATGTGCAACGCTGAGGTCTCCATCCAGCACCCAGACAAAATTGTCTCGTCCTTGGATGGTCCAGTCTTATATCTCGAAATCCCCAAAAGAAATTGCCATCCTGCCCCCTTTTTCCCCGGCGCTTCTTCATTACATGTATTCACTTCTCGTTCCGGCGGCGATGTCATGTCTGCCATGAACTCCTTTTCTATCCAGCCTTGCTCTCGCACAAGCTTCATTGTCTCTATCTCAAGACATAGCCAGGCTAACCGACGTGTCTGGCAATGTGCAGATTTCGACGATTTAAAGTGCGATAACAGAATGATCTTGCCTTCCTCCAAGCCGTCTGCGCACCTCAAAATTCGTATGAACTGACGCCTATCAGTAAAGGGAATGCCCGTAGTCTTGCATCCGCTCAGATAAATATCGGTCCAGTCCTCAAACGTAGTCCCAATTCTGCTCCGGCCCAGGCATCGTTCATACGCCGCCGAGTCTTCCTCAACGCTCAGTCCCTTTTTCGCGCCCATCACCCGCCGTATGTATTCTTCGTCCACATTATCTATCGCCTTGCGAATTTGAATGGCTGCTTGAGACATACACCTGATGTCTAACCCGCAAGCTGAGATGTATCTCTGATGGTAGCTGTGTCTGTAAAGAGCGCCATAGAAAATTCCGAAGAAAAAAAAAGAAGGAAGCGAAAAGAAAGCAAAGCAAGAAGCGTGTCGATATAAGCCCTATGTCTTCATATGGCGCCTGTAAAGAAAGACCTTTTCTCTAGAGATCAGAGATACTGACGCAAGAGCTTCTCACGAACAGACAAATATGCATCAAGTTTGATTACAATTAACTTTTATCTAAGTCTGTCCTATTTTCGCTAGTTTAGTACTTGGTAAAGTAAACTGCGCCTTTTATATCCTTTATAACGCCTCCCTTTTTTTGTAACCAAGGATCCATATACCCAATGCTTTCACTGCAATCGCCGTGCGTGATGTTCCGATTTTAGATAACCATTGCAATAAAACAACGATAGAAGTCATAATTCTTCGTCGTTTTATAATTAAAGGCCCCTTGCTTTCTTTCATGATGACAGTCGGTTTATCGCCTGGAAATGGTTTCATGGAGCACGTGCTGTCTCATGAGCGAGACACAAACGAAAGCGCCAATGGCCAAGCAGAGCATAGTCAACCAGACGCTCTTGAAAGCCTCCATGAATGAGCTCATCACTCCATCTTGCCAGCCCTCAGGCAGATGTTTCAAGAAGTTCAGATCGTCGCGGATGTGTTGAATGATTTCGCCAGCATGCGGCTCGTCGCCAAACCGCTGCCAGAGGCGAGAGCTGAGGATGTTCTGATAGATGGCAGAACCAACTGTTATGCCGATTGTACCGCCGAGGCTGCGGGCAAGGTCTGATAAAAGTTAGCACACGTCCTGTCTCTTTTACTGGATATGGGTACAAATAACTTACAGGTTGCCGATGTGATGACAGCCTGCTGTGAGTGATCAACAGCCGCAATACATGCCAGCAGAGTCGTCGTCAGCAT
The DNA here is from genome assembly GCA_022985005.1 of Trichoderma koningiopsis. Taxonomy (NCBI): domain Eukaryota; kingdom Fungi; phylum Ascomycota; class Sordariomycetes; order Hypocreales; family Hypocreaceae; genus Trichoderma; species Trichoderma koningiopsis. The sequence goes on from JAJPEM010000010.1 coordinate 43,096, forward strand.
GGCACCGTAACCTCCACCCGTGAAGAAGAAGGCAATCATGGTTACCCATCCCGGAGTAGATTCGGCCTGCGTATTGAACATGCCCACTCCAACAATCATCATCACCAAGCTGCCGATACCCAGCTCGACGTATCTGCCAGTCTTCTTCATAAAGTAACCGGCCACCAAAGAGCCAACGGAAATACCGACGGGCGAAGGCAGCATCTTGAGACCCGCACCTGTTGAAGAATCGCCACGCACCTGGAGATAGAGTGGGATGTAAAAGATGCCCTGCATGACTACCATGGTGGAGAGCAAGTTGCACATACAGGCCGAAAGTACTGTGCGGTCAAGGAGAAGCCTAACCGGAATGATGGGCTGAGTTGCTCTGCTCTCCCACCACAAGAAACCAGCAAATGCAGCAAAGGAAAGCGGAATGGTCGTAAGAGGCAGAGGGTGAGTCCATGGGACGATGTTTCCGCCTGCATTGACACCCAGAAGCAGGAGAACGAGAAAAGAAACGGTAAAGAAGACACCGCCAAAGTCGATACGTGCAAGATACGACTTTCCAGATTGCTTTGGTGGCACTCTGACGAGGATAGCCACGGCTATGGCAGAGAGGATTGCCGGAGGGACCTGGACAAGGAAAGCTAGTCTCCAGCCCAGTTTGGTATGATCGTTCATCAGTCCGCCAAAAATACCTCCCATCATGGCTCCGGATCCATAGGAGATGTTACCAATGCCTTGAGCGATGCCGCGGTTGCGCAGAGGGATCAAATCGGATCCCAAGAAGGTCGAGATGCTCATCAGGCCACCACCTCCAATGCCAGCAATGACACGGCCGAGAATCATAACGCTGGAGCTTTGAGCCAGGCCGCAGATGAGGTTTCCAGCTGCGAAGAAGATGTTGCTGAAGACCAAGCCGGGCCCACGGCCAAAGATATCCGTCAGGCGGCCAGATATGGGTTGGCACGCAGCATTGGAGATGAGATACGCAGTCGCCAGCCATGACAGCAGGCTGAGCGACTGGAATTCACTGGAGATGGGAGCTGAGAGTGTCGCAATGATGGTCGAGTCGATGGCTCCGAGAAACACGCCCAGATAAGCGGTTCCCATAATGAGGCACAGCTTGGAGAAGGACACCTCCTCGGCAATCACCGTCGTCTCGCCTTGGTCGTCACTACCATCGCTGTAGCTGCTATAGTCGCTCTCGTCTCCATAGCCACTATCGTCACCAGCCAGCAGCCGCTCTGCCTCGCCATCATTGCGCGGATGGCGCCTCGGTTTCGCTGCGGTTGCTCCCGGTCCATTGCCGCTTCTAGGAGACGCAGCGTCGTAGTCAGATCCATTGGACTTCAGCAGCGGCGTGCGCTCCGAAGCCGCGGCGGCCGGACGGCCATTGCGAGAGTTGCTTTGCTTCGGAGTCATTGTCAAGTGTCAAGAATCCAATCTCAACGACTTGGCAACTGTAACACGTGCGATAGAGATTAAACAGAAGGGCGACGGCGCAAGTCCACTTTTGTATGCGAACTGAGCAGCTCTCTATACGGTATAGCCCCAGAACTCTTTCTTCCCTGCTTCCACCCCGGACGCAGCTTGATCGGTCTACAGCAATGAGTGGGCTGAGAAGTGGGAATCGTGCGGTTGACGAGTATCAGCTTAGTGAGACGGGACGGTGGCGGGGAAAGGGCAAGATGCCTGGTCTCGATGTGCCATTACTCATAGAATCCTGGATTTTCTAGTGGCCGCTAGCACTTGTAGCGTACCAGACGCCTCTATATGTCAACGCACCTACGCTACCAGCGCCATATCCATGGTGCTATAGCGACATCCTCTCTACGGGTTGTATAAGTAATTTGCGGGCCGTCAGTATGTCACGATAGAGGGAAAAACTTTTCCCAATAACAAAGCATTGAGCTGAGCATGCGCAGTCTCTTACCTATGAGCCGGGGCATGTATGTTGTATGCTGTATGCTGTATGCTGTATGCTGTGCGCTGTATGCAGTGATCATACCATCCATACAAGGATTCTTAACTACATGCATGCAAGCACATGAAAATTTCGCTTCACGTTCTCACCGTACCGAGTGCGCCTTGCTCGGCTTAACAATTGCGGGCTCCTGAGTGGCTACAAAATACATCAATGTATTGCCCTACATGCAGCATCCACGCATCATAGCAGGCGGCAATGATGTGCTGTGGCTCAAGCGTTATAGCGCCGGATGGCTTGATGGCGCCCCCGGAACTGATCCCGGAATCCAAGATCTGGACTGCAAAACTTCCGTGTCCGCCGGCTCCAGGTCTCTCAAGCGAAAAACAAGAAAAAATCCCCGGTATTGAAACATTCTGGGGCAATTGCTATCGGCAGTTGACGGGGCCAGTGCTTACTTACAAGGAGCATCAGCCTGTACATGTAAATTGTAGTACCTGTACAAGGGCAAGATGCGGAATTTCGGGCCGCACTGCCAATGCCGAAGGAGAGCATTGATAAGCGGTGCATGGTTGATGATACCACTCCAGGCACGTTGTAAATCAGTAAGCACTAGTCTTTGAGATTGCAATAGAAAGGTTTTTTCTCCGATCCTTTGATAGACATGGCAAGTCGTACGAGGATCTAAAATAAGTGAGAGTTGCAAAAACGATATGCTTTGTGTTAGCCAGAAGATGATGATGATAGTGGCAGCGAAACTAAGCATAGTCTTCTGTAGATATAAGGACTATATATTTACTAGATGTTTATTACAACTAATGTAGGGGATGCTTGCTTGGTGATACGATACAGACTTATTCGATGGCTATTGCTTGTCCACCGCCTGCGTTGGCATAGCTGATTGGGTCTGGGAGGGTAAGCGACGATCCTACTCTCTAGCTGCATGATACATCGAAAAAATCTCTTTCTGCTAATATAGCCGGTTGGCAAGTGCTTGTAAATGATGAATGGATACGATTTAAAGTCATGTCTGTTTGTCTGAGATCATCGTAGTGTCGCAACGTCGCGTTCGACACTTGTCTGACGTTTTATTGATCCAGTCGCCTTGTTTTTACTAGTGCTTCTAACAGAGCGGTTATTATTATTGTAAGTAGTTCTATAGGCTCTTTATCCATCCATTTGTAAGATGTCTTTTTCAAGCTTATTCTAGTGTTGCCTAGCCTGCGGATGTAGACGGGACGGGGCGGCTTTGCACCGCCCCCACTGCGGGCATAGCCGCCCATACTTGATTGATTTGGCATTAAAGAGACATCATGTCTAATCTACGTTTTCATGATCGTCAGGACGATACCAGCTTCTTATATCATCTTGGTAATGCAAGTAAACAGGCTAATATACCTCAGAAATTGAAGAAAAAATATGCTTGTTTGGTATCAATGGAACTTCGAAACACCATGGGTGCGAGAGTACGGAAGGAATCTAAGGAACAATTATATCCTAGATACCCTGTTTGATGTGGGTGCCGGGAAGAATGCCAGCAAGATCGTAGGATCGCAAGAAAGAGAGAAACTAGTATGTTATTGGTTTGATTCATACAAACTATGATTCAAGTTTTCGAATTTGGCTGCATCACAAGTCAAACTCATTTGCTCAATAGGACATCAACGCTCGCGCGGGCTGTTAGCTCGTTTATCTAGCTACGCTATGTGTGGACTTTCAGTCGAGTGTTGTAGTACATAACTTATTCTATCGTTACATCCAAAGAATATTTGTAGAAATAAGCTTAGAGAGAAAGGGGGGGTTTTTTTTTTTCGTTATAATGATTGTGAGCAGCAAAAGCAAGTTGGATCAGAAAGCATCATAGACGAAAATCTGCCGGCGTGCCTCCAGATAGAAACTTGATCCCTCCAGTATATCGAGCTAGAGTGATGGACTGGACACTGCCAAAGCCGCGTGAGCCAGCTAGCAGGAACATATTTAACGGAAAGAGAGAGATTATAACCGCGTAGAAGAGTGACAGGGAGATAAAGAGTGGATAAACTCAGCTATCGAAAGTTGAGAAGCTGGTCTGGAAGATTCCCTACCAAGATCAGAGCTGGCTCGCAGCAGCTTGGGTACATGTAGCCCACATACCTTTTCAATACCACATCTGCCTACTCCGCCTCTATTTCGCATACAGATCTGAATAGGACAGAATCAAAGTTACAACAGCGATGACCATTCGCAGCCTCCAAGATGAAAGGATACGTACTGTTCTAGATTACAAGAAACGATTATCTTAGCTAGTGCCGTGAGCAGTATAACCTACAGATAGTTCAGGATATTTTAATAGAAATGGTGTTTACTACTCTGCAGGATTCTGAGCTTCCAGTCTGTTTGACAGACGATAGTACTGCTTAAAGAGACCCTCGAGCCACCGCAGCTTTACCACCGCAAATTACTAGCGTTGCTACTTTCGTGCTTATTTACTGCCTTGCAACGATTCGTCAAGAAGAAGCCCTGCATTTCAAACAGATTGTCACCCAATCCTTCTATCTCAACAGCAGCCTCTGATCGCCATTTAAAGTCAAAGTAAAAATGAAAATCCTCCGCTCTTGATCGGCGTAAATCACTTGCGCGAATTGTTGGTCTCAACTTCACACGTATTTCGGCTATGCTGAGCTAATACTAGCCCTCTCCGGAAGCTGTCGAACTGAAAAAGCTGTGGGTTTAAAAAGTACATGAGAAGCTGCCAGGATCATGGCTAGCGTAACGATGCTGAGTAGCGCTCGTGCTAAAAATCCTTACTTTAGACGACTTTTGCTCCCCAGTAGGCTAAAATAGTGTAACAAGAATGATGTGACTGTATGGATGGGAGCGCAATATAAGGACAACTACTTGTACAGAGAGGGAGATGCTTTTCAATGATAAATAGTTATATAGAGGAGATTGATCCTATTCCAAATCTAAAGCTCATGCTCTGTAACCGCCTGTTTGCTGGCTTGTAGCCTGTGGCCATAAACCATGTATGTAGTTTTAAGGCCTGCAGATACTGGTGGGCTGTTAATAACATACGTGGAGGTGATTGCACGAACAACCATTGGAAGAGAAAGATTTGCGCGGCTCTCGCGAGAGCCGCGGAGGGGTAAACAGAATGCTGAAACAAGAAACTCAAAGTACATTACCTAGAAATCACATTCATCCACATTTACGGCACTCCACACATGCGGAGACAGGCACATACTAATTTGACAGAAAGGTGACAGCTCGCGACAGCCAACCGACATACGCATACAAACAAGCACGGAGGATGTACGGATGCATACCTACACTCCGAGGGAGCCCCTGAATTCTCCACTCACTGGGGATGTAGAAGTATTCACTTTAGCAGGTTTGTCGAGTCATTTGCTAGCAAGACTAACGCCAAGATGAAGTCCATCATGGTATAGTCTCGAAGATGATGGGTGATTTTCGCCATGTCTTACAAACTTCGCGCTCCTTTGTTCCAAGAATGGAAAAATGCATCGTACTATAGTTGGACATCTATATTTGTCATTTTAAGACCTCGCTTCCTAGGTCCCATCATTCAAGCTATCGCACGAAACTAGTGCCGGTACTCGAAGCGATAGTGGTGTTTGTCGGAGGAGAGAACCACCAGCCGAAGGATGAGCAATGGCGGAGGAGGCTAGACTCACCGTTGCAACGATACATGTACAGCAGGTTGAAAGATACAAGTACTAATAATACACAATAAAGTAAACCGTATTAATAGTGCTACCGTCCAATTTCTTTCTTAGTACCTGGCTTTTTCCTTTTGCTCCTATTTTCTTCAACCCTCTTCCCAATTCTACTCAGCCATCCGAAATAATGCTTCCGAAACAAGATGTGTTCCACCTTCATCCATATGGATGGAAAAACGATCCCGAGCGGGAGACTTTTGCGCTCTCCACCTTGGATTATCTTTCAGCCATGTCTTACAACAACTATGCTCTCTTTTTCAGAATGGACGATGCGATGAAACCTCGAGCAGTAGAGATTATGAAAGAAGGGCTTGCGCGCACCATCAGCCAGGCGAGGCATCTTTGTTGTACGATCGAGAAAGATAAAGATGCCACTGGAACTGGCTATTCATTTGTTAAGAAGAAGGATAGCACCGTTCGTCTAGTTGTGCAGTGGCTAGACGCACCTGAAGATACCGATAAGTACCCATCTCTGGATGATATCGAAAAGGCGAACTTTAGCGCAGTGCCCCTTGGCCACCTCAAGCTTTGGAGTGTCGAGCCAATGACATACGGCGAGAAGCCGGAAGCCCGTCCTGATGCCAGCCCTATCGTCTCTGCTTTCAAGATGAACTTTGTCAGAGGCGGAATGGTCTTTAACATGCACCATCACCACTATTCTAATGATGCTATGGGCTGGGCTGGCTATACGCGACAATTGGCTGAGAACTGCTTCGCCGCATTCAACAACACCCCATTTCCTACTTGGGACCCTAAGAATCTAGATCTTTCCCTTCTAGTAAAGAAGGAACCTTGCGAGGATCAGAAGGTAGAAGGGCCCCCTGCACCGGAACGCCACCCGGATCACGTCCAGGGTGTAGCCTTACTGTTCCACCTGCCTAAAAGCAAGGCGGCCGAGCTGAAGAAGCTGGCGTCTCCCACGGATGGAACATGGATCTCTACCTATGACGCCTTCACAGCCTTTATATGGCGATCTATTACTCGCGTCCGTGCTCCTGTATTTAACCCGGACCCGGCTTCGAAGATCTTTTTTGGCGAAGGGATCGATATGCGACGGCGTTTCCGCAATCCCCCCGTCCCCCCACGAATTCGTGGCAATGTGATGTTTGCAGCTCTGTCTCCTACTGCCCCGGTCGAACAGCCAACGGTGGCCGAGGTCATTTCAGAGTGGCCCTTGTCTCGGGTGGCTCAGTACGTACGGCAGATGACTGATAGCGTCACTCAAGAGAGTCTGGATAAGACGCTGGAAATGGTGGCAACTGTTCGTGATAAAACTTCTCTCAACATACGATCAGACTCTCTGCCGCCCATGTCAGTGCTTTTCACAGACCACCGTGACGCTTACATGGCATCGACCGACTTTGGCTTCGCGACGCCTATTACTCATCGCCATCTCACTGATCGCATTACTGAGGGCGTCATTATCGTTTATCCACCTCGTCGCATCGATACAGAGTCGGACGAGGGCCCGGAGTTTTCTTTCTTTTATGAAAAGAGGCTGGCGCAAACGTTAATTGAAGATCCAGAATTTGGCAAGTATTTCGAGTATAGGGGTGTTGACGCTGAGGATGCGTATGCTGAGGCGTCATAAAAATCACAAAGAACTGTGAATCAGAAGCAATTAAATATAGCTAGCATATATCTTTCAGTGTAGTTATGATAAATTAATACTATACCATATCTACTATATCTGCTAGGACGAGCTGAGCCTGAGTTTTACATGAATCTTAGGGAACAGTCAAATTGCATCCGCCTCAGTATGTTAGATTTGTTAAGCTCAAGTTCAAGTGTTGTGAAAATTGATACCCTGGAACAACGATAAGTTAGTAGTATAATTCTCTGTCTAACACTTTAGCTATAGCATAGGCTAATGATGCTACTGATGATTGTGGAACGCCATCGATTTATATCGTTAAACACAGCCTGATAAGCAGTTGATGTCCTCTTCCAATCGGATGATTTATGTCGATTGGGCCGCATTACACCGTCTAGGTATGCAATTAACAGGCAGGAAGCACGTAATACATGCATACAATCCGAGCCTGAATTTCTTTGTGGCCTACGGTCTACCCCGCAGATAAATCTATAGATATTTCTTCAATTATCTACTACTCTCTATCCTCTCCAATCAAGCCCGCGAGATGACTCAGACTCATGCCGAGCACGACGAGGCCCGCTTTGATGGTGATGATACGAAGCTGCACGACGCAGTTCGGAATAGAAAGCCAGACGGCGTTATATTTCTTCTTAGCTACGGCGCTAATGTTCAAGCTGGAGATGAAAATGGCGATGCACCCCTTCATTGTGCAGCTGAGGCTGGGCAAGTGGATGTAGCTGAGTTTCTCCTTAATTATGGAGCTAATATTGAAGCCAAAGTTTATGAGGGCAGCACATCACTTCATATAGCAGTTTTATGTATGAGAGAAGAGGTCGCTAAGTTGCTTCTTAGCCGAGGAGCCAACATCAACGCTCAAGATAATGACGGCAATACACCACTTAATTTTATAGCTGACTTGGGACTTAAAGACTTAGCTTAGCAACTTCTTGATCAAGGGGCTAACATTAAAACTGATAATTCAAACGGCAAAACGCCGCTCCATCTAGCAATTGAGCATGGGCGGGTAGGTTCGACTAGAATACTTGTTCAACGAGGGGCTACTATTAATGCTGAGGATGAAAACGGCAATACAGCGTTTAGCTTTGCTTTACGGGAGACAAGGGAAGCTGTAATTAAACAATCGTAACGACAAAGAGATGAGTCTTGAACGAATGAACAGACTTTTAGATAAGTTCATAATCTCTAAGGTCTTAAAACATCATTTGGTGATTTCTTGTAGTAAAATTGAATCAGAGTGTTTGAGATGTCAGTTGAGTTTCTTATATTACATCTTTATAACTTTACGACTACAAAGACTTCTCAACGTCCATCGCTTCTCGAATACCCTCCTCAATAGCCGACACTCTGGCCTGCTCCAAGCGCTTAAGAGGACGGCGAGGGTATCCTCCATATCCATAGTAGCTCTGAATCGCCTGTTTCGTGCCAGCAATAGCAGCCTTTGTCAACGGCCAGTCGCCTCGGCTAAGAACTTTTTGCAGCTTCTCGGCCTCCTCCTTCTTACCCTCGGAATACAGATCCCAGACCTTGACGCAAAGCTTGGGCATGACATTCGCACCTCCGGCGATAATGCCGCTGCCGCCGCTGACAAGAGTCTGAAGGGTGAAATCGCACATGCCGCCAAAGGCCATGTACCCTGAGCCCTCCTGGAAGGGAGTCTTTGCGTTTGTGCCGAGGGCAACTCGCGTGAGCTTTCCGGTGTTGCCACAGGTGAATTTGGTTCCGGTGATGTTCTTGTGCTCGGCCAGCTTGATCAGCAGGTCGCTGTCCATGTCGACGCCGGACACGGCGCCAGGGTAGTTGTATAGGATAATCGGAATGGGACTCTCGTCAGCCAGGGCAATGAAATAGTTGTAGATGGACTCCTCGTCGGTCTGAGCTCGGTAATATGAAGGTGGCAGAACCAGAGCAGCTGCGGCACCAGCTCCAGCGGCCAGCTTGCACAGCTCAATGGCGCCTCTAACGCTGCCTTCAGTTGCGCCGAAGAGGACGGGCGTTGACTGGAAGCCGGCGGCGTCGAGGGCTTCTCTTGTGGCCTTGAGAACGGCAATCTTCTCTTCTCTTGTGCAGTGGACAGCTTCGCCGTTGGATCCCATGACAACGAGACCAGCGAGGCCGGCCTTGGCGAGTCGCTCAGCATGTTTCTTGATGGTGGGAACATCGAGGTCTTCAGTGTTGGGATCGAAGAAGGTCATGGTAGGGGCGTAGATGCCGCATGGCAGCGACTTGGGAGCTGCCATTTTGACTGCTGGGTATATGAAAGACGAAAAGAGATTTGGGTATATTACAAGAGAAGAGAGAGAGGACGGTCTGTCACTACGGATAGAGAGAAAGCGTGAAAGAAGGAGGTGAAAATAATATTGTTAAGTCTAAACAAGGCAGACCCAATCTTTATAAGTACAAGTAGGTGCTCATCTATGAATTCCTCGGTCAAAGATTAGCCGGCGGTAGCCAGCCAGGCAATGTCAAACACAATGAGGAAAATATATGGAGGTGGAGTCACCGATCAGCTTCCGATATCAGCACCACGGCTTACAGTTAGGCTGACCCATTCAAAAAAGTAGCTGGAGCCTGAGCCGAAGACGGCGAGCAAATGGAAGGAATTAGCGACTTGGAGGCCATAGGAAGCGGCGGATTGGATATAAAACGGCCCATGGTAGTGGATATTGGTGTAAGAGAAACATGTCGCGCTCGGTCGATGATGATTCTGGGGAATCAAGGTACATTGCAGCCAAGTGGGATGTCAGAAGCAGAGGATATGATTGGTGGAAATGCCGATCTCATGGATTTCCCGCCATTCATATGTCGGTAAAAGAACCCCGAGCTAGATCCGCCGTACCTGGATTGAGCTACTCGCAATTCATCCGTCGGTAGTACGGCTATATGGAAGAAGCTAGGCACATGGCGAAGGACTCATGTATGTCGGGTTAATGTGGCCGAGTTTTTAGAAAAGAGGCGATGTCAGCTTCATTAATGTTCCGTAGACGGAAGTCAGAGCATTTCTTTGTTGGCCTTTTGTGTCTTTATACATTTGAAGCTGCCTTTACTTTGCATCGTGTATGCGTCTAATAATCGTTGTCTTCAATGGCCAACTTACATGTCAGAAGAAGTCAGAGCTAAGATGATGCGGGGTCCTTGAAGCCCAGCGCGGGGTAGTGACCTCCGAGACCATAAACGTGGGATCCTGTTCCAGCAACATGATTGCAATTGGCATGACAACTGCCATCTCGCAGTTGAAATACCGAGATAACTCTCGCTGTAGAAACCCATTAGACAGAAGGTAGCATCTAAAGTGCATATTTGAACACATGTATAGCTCAATCTAGAAAACAAATCCCAAGATCTAGGCTGAGGGTCCCTGAATATGCAACTCGGTCTTTTTAATCCCTCCAATTGCTGCCCCGCCAAATGCCCCTCAATTCCTCCGTTTGCGCGCCGTCGATGTAGTTGGAGCAGTAACGCGACTCGGCAAGGCTGTGTAGATGATCGTTTATCCTTTTTCTAGCCTTTATAACTTGATCATACCCGTTTATTCGCTCTGTAGCCTCTTTTCTCATTGAGTTGTCTCCTTATTCTAAGATACCCCAATTACACAACTCTCACCATGGCGACTCCTCTCAACGTATTGATGGTGAGTGAAGCTTCTCACAGCTTGTACTTCGTTGCGCAAAGATGCAGAAAGCTAATTGGCATGTTTCAATCCAGATCGGTACCGGCGAGTACACCACTGGCTTCGTCGGTGGTGGCATGTCTGGCTCCGACAAGAAGGTGGGCGTCGTTGGCCTCACCCTCTTTGACCTGCGACGACGAGGCAAGGTTGGCCAGCTGGGCATGGTTGGCGTCAACGGCACAAAGTTTCCCGCAATCCGTATGTATTGGCCATATTATAGCTGAGATGGATGCTAATCTCAGACCCGTAGGCGAGCATCTCGACAAAAACATCACCCAAGTCTACAACGGCCTCGACACCTCCTTCGACTCGTTCCCCGCCAACGACAAGGTCGACGCCGACGCCTACAAGGCCGCCATCGACCAGCTCAAGCCCGGCGACGCCATCACCATCTTCACGCCTGACCCGACGCACTTCCCCATCGCCCTCTACGCCATCGAGCGCGGCATCCACGTCCTCATCACCAAGCCCGCCGTCAAGCTGCTGCAGCACCACGTCGAGCTGGCGCAAAAGGCCAACGAAAAGGGCGTCTACGTCTTCATCGAGCACCACAAGCGCTTTGACCCGGCCTACAGCGACGCACGCTTCAAGGCCCAGACACTGGGCGACTGGAACTACTTTTACTCGTACATGTCACAGCCCAAGTCGCAGCTGGAGACGTTCAAGTCGTGGGCCGGCAAGGAGTCGGACATTTCGTACTATCTCAACAGCCACCACATTGACATCTGCGACTCCATGGTCCAGCAGCGCGGATACCTGCCAGTCAAGGTCTCGGCGTCTTCTTCCAAGGGCGTTGCCACCAGCCTGGGCTGTGTCGATGAGACTGAGGACACAATCTCCCTGCTGGTGACTTGGCAGCGCAAGGACGAGCCCAACAAGCGCGCCATTGCCGTCTACACATCATCGTGGACCGCTCCCCAGCGCGCAGGCATCCACACCAACCAGTACTTCCACTACCTGGCCAAGGAGGGCGAGATTCGCGTCGACCAGGCTCACCGAGGCTACGACGTCGCAGATGACCGCGCCGGCCAGCTGCAGTGGTTCAACCCCTTTTACATGCGATACGCCCCCGACGAGGACGGCAACTTCAACGGCCAGACGGGCTACGGCTACATTTCCATTGAGAAGTTTGTCGATGGCTGCCGTGCTGTCAACGAGGGCAGGGCGAAGCCGGCGGATCTGGATGCAAAGGGCCTGCCTACTCTGAACAACACGATTGCGACAACGGCCATTTTGGAGGCTGGACGACGGAGTATTGATGAGGGTCGCGAGATTCAGATTGTAGTGGAGAATGGAGCTTGGAAGTTGGTGTAAAAACAATAACGAGTAATGATGAAAGGAAATGTACGAAAATGAAGGTTAAATAGAATGAAAAAGAACAATTATCAATTATCAGGTTTGGTTCTAACTCAATGCTGTAAAGTTTAGTGGCTGATGTGATGCTTCTCATGCGAGTTGACAAGGACTTGAGCTTGAACCCACACCACTAGCCACTAACATAAAATTTCACTACAATATACTGGCAATCTTTGCATCTCATATCCCACAGCCACCGCTCATGAGAAGACAGCGCATAACAAATAACTAAACATACCTCTCCTTAAAGATGTCTCTTCCCCAAGATATCGACGAAGACGACATCTTCTCCAACCAGCCCTCCATCTCTAGCCTCCTCACCCAACTGCGCCGCAGCACCCTCACGCCTCACAACCGGCTCAAATCTATCCACGCTGACGCCGCCTACGTCGCGCAAGTCGCCTCTGCCTTTTCCACTTCTCAACAACATCACGACCCGGAGTCAGGCAAGAAGCGCAAGAGAAAAGGCAGGCCGCTGGTGGCGAATGAGCGCTGCGGGAGCTGGTACATTCCGCCGGAGAAAAAGGACGGCAGCGCCTATTTCAAGAGCACGGATGGGCATGAGCGGGCGTGGAAGTTTAGCACTAGGAGGCTGAATTTGCATTTGATTGACTTGATCGAGGAGAATGATGGGTATGTGAACACTTTTATCTTGGATCATTGATCTTTTTAAGTAAATGTGGTGGAAGAGTGATTGCATAGCTGACTTATATGGGCTTATAGAATCATCATAGTCGACTCAACTCGCCGCGGTAAACGTACGTCTTCTGTCTTCTAATATTCATTCATTTATATCTCATGCTAACCGTCAATAGGCATGCCTGATGCCCTCTCTACCACCATCCCCATCTGGTGCGCCGTCATCAACCGCGCCCTCCTCCCAGACCATCCCCTTTCTTCTCAACTCTTCCTCCCCCCTTACTTACCCGCATCCACTCACTCCCAAATTCTCACCCTCGTACCTTCATTCCTCGCTTCTCTCAAAGAACTCAACCTCACTCTTCCCAAATCTCTCACAAAACCGCTTCGCCCCCTGTGGATCACGCAAGAGTCATCCCTCCCCGTCCCTCCAGATTCCGATGAGGAAGACGAGAACGACAGCGAAATCGACCATCAAAATGTCATATTTGAAGAATTTAGACCCGTCATATGCTGCACTGCCAGCAGACGAGTCATTGGCAGCGAGGTAGACGAAGGCGGCTACATCCAAGGCGCCGGAGACGACACCGAGAATTGGGCCCTGGGACTCACCCCGGACGTCTTCTGGGCCAATACCACGGCTCTACTCTCTTCTCCTGAATCTGATCTCCCCGACCTCATCGTCCGTCTGGTGGAAGAAGCCAAAGTGAAGCGCCAGGCCGGAGAAGGCAGCCAAACCACTCTTCCGCGAAAACAACTCACGCCACACATATCTGTCCGCCCTATATCGACATCTCACGATCTCTCTACACCGCCAATCAAGCAAGAAGACGAATGCCTCATTCTTCTCACCGACGCTTCTCCCACTCCAAAGGAATCATGGATCCAGTCTCTAACGCATATCCGCGTCGATCTGGGCAAGCACAAGACTGCCAGCCGCAACCTCCGCCTTGCCCTGCCCGATATATGCTCCTTTGCAGCTAGTTTCCTACAAAAGTACCATTCAGCATCAAATGTCTCAGCGGATGGGAACAGTAAACCACCGCAAATAATAGTGGCCTGCGACTCGGGCAAGGATCTCTCAGTGGGAGTCGCCCTCGCGCTATCATGCTACCTCTTTGATGATCAGGGCAACTTTCGCATGCCTGATGAAAATGCGTCGTTTACAAAAACGCTGGTCAAGATTAGGCTGGGGACCATCATGACGGTATATCCGGAGGCGAATCCAAGCAGGACGACATTGCAGAGCGTAAACAGCTTCCTGATGGACTGGAGGAAATAAATCATGATCAATCAATTGTGCAAAAGAGCGTGTGCATATACGAAAGCAATTATATCGGATAGACTCATTCCAAGACCGTCAATTCATATCGTCGTATCTATTCATATCTAGCCTTTTACCATCTCTCTCTTTCTCTCTTTCTCCCTTGTTTCGTTCTTCTGTTTATTAACCAAGACAATCGATGAGCAAAAAGAGCTCAATAATAAATAAGAAAAAAGGCTTTAATCCAAAACACAGAATAGAAAAAGTAAAATGGTAGAAGAGGATTTAAACCTCACCCTTCTCAATCTTGGCCAGCGCACCAGGAAATTCGCTCCAATCACGCATAATCACCACCGCGCCCGCATTCCTCAACACGCCCTCCATCTCCTCCTTCTTATCATCCGCATAAGGCCCAACATACCCAATCGTCTTGATGCCCGCCCTCGTCGCGCTCAGCGTGCCGCTCTTGCTGTCCTCCACCGCAACGCTCTCCTCCGCCTTCTTTCCCAGCACCTTCAGCGCATGCAGGTAAATCGCGGGATCAGGCTTGCTCGTGGGCTTCTCCAGCGACGTCGCCGCCGAAAAGACCACGTCCCCGGGGAAGTACTTGTCCTGGCCGACCTTTTCAATCGACGCGCGAACTCGCCTCAGCGCCGAGGACGACACCACGGCGAGCTGGTACTGCTTCTTGGCTTCCAGCGCCTGCAGCTGCTCGTCCACGCCGACGCACGGCCTCAGCGCGGCCTTGAGCTTGGCAATGACGGCGTCCTCCTCCATCAGGACGTACTTCTCCATGTCGTCGGGGGAAATCTCGATGCCGTGCGTCTTTTGCAGCGTGGTGAGCATGCCGCGGAAGTTTTGGCCGACGAACTCGGTGATGAGCGTCTCGCCGGTGAACTTGACGGGGACGTTGCGCTCGGCGCAGATTTGGTTGATGAGGTCTGCGCAGGCCTCGAAGGCGAGCTCCTCGGAGAGGACGAGGGTGTTGTCGCAGTCGAAGAGGATGGCTTTGATCTGGAGAGAGAGAGAGAGAGAGTTAGTGGGCGTTGGGGAGAAAAGGAAGAAGGCAGTAACAGCTGAAGGCGAGTACCAGTAGGCGATTGGTACTTACTTCAGGCATTTTGATGGTATATTCTAAAAGCAATATTATATCAAAGAAGAGAAGAGAAGAGAAGGAGGAGAAAAGGGTATCTAGTTAGACTCTAGGCTCGCACTGGTATGAAGAAAAAGAAAAAAGGAGAAGGAGAGGAGCCAGACGAGCGAAGCAGCAAGTATATAAGCCCAACCGTCAGAATGAAACTAGGAAAGCCTTAGCAGCTCTCCACAAAGCAACACCCATCGGGAGTTCGTATAGTACCACTCCAAAAGGCCCAGTCAGAGTGCAGTGCCATCTGTATAATTACCTCATATGAAACAACAAAACGATGCAAAACACATTTCGCATGCAGGTAGTGGGTATTTCCCCCCAAAAATCCTGATTCTCGCCGTTTTACAAAAATGTCGTGGCCATGCGCAATTGAATCATAACTACATATAAATTACTTTTTTGCTCTCTCTCATTTTTACCATCTAAAAATCACATGCTAATAAGATAGCTACCATTACACTCTAATTACCAGCACCGCCATTCATTCCATCGCCAATCTCAAAGACAATGGCCTCCTCCTCCAGCCTCTTTCTAACCTCCCCCTTGATTAGCGTCTCTTTTTTCTCCCCTTCTTATTTCCCAACCTTGAGTCTTACAGCTCCTCGACAGCCTTGCTCTGCATCCATCGCTATTTTACCCCTCCCCCTCGAATCCTTGCCCAGTGTCGTCATTGCCCCTCCTTCGGCACCATGTTAGTGGACACGCTCGCTTGCTTTTGGCTCCATAACTTGAAATCCGGCTGCGGGCGGCGCTTTGCTTGGCTTACAAGATGCTGCTGCTGCCACTACAAATGCACAATGTTATATGTTATAGCAATATATCATCAAATGCTTCAGGCCAATGAACTTGGCTATTCTAATCAGCACTGCGCTTGGAATTTTCCTCATGCTTCAATTCCCCGTGACCACCCCATGGAACGCAGCCGCCAGTGGCTGAGACCAGCATGTCACTCCGCAAAGGCCGTAAGATTGAGTGATGATATCGTCATGACAGCACCGTAATTAAACAGCACGCAGGGATCGCTGCAAGCGCTCGTTTCGAACCCCACAGGCCTCTTTACTCAAAGTATGAAGTTCATAAAACAACAGAAAAACCTATTGCATGTATAGATATTTTTTTTTACCAAAATATATCCGCTATAAGTCCAATTGATCAAATCCATCCATCCATCCATCCATCCGTCTCATTACGGCTTTGAACTACAACACCCAACTAACACGAAAATGATTGCTATAATGAGTAAGCCTCTTTCAAGCCCTCCTCAACCACAAAGTCCTAGTAATGTCTTTTCTTCCGTCATGTCAACAAAGAATCCACCGCGTGCTTCCAACTCTGCCAGAAATGCATCCTTAAAACGCCGTATTCGCTGTCAATTCTTGTTGACAGTGCAAAAAGTGCCCAAAAAAAAAGTATATGAAAATAATAAGAAGACAAAGAAGAAGAAAACACGCCAGCTTGCCATCATCATACTACCAGGCGGCATCGTGCCGCTCGTCCATGTCGGATTGCACAGACATTCCCAGTCTTGCAAAAGGGGTCTCGTGGCTCGGTTCCTGAGGTCCTGTTCATGTCCCGCATACCAAGCCCTCTGTCGCTATGTGGATATATCGTTCTCCCCCCTCTCAAGCTTTGTGCAGCGTCCAAATTTTTTTTCTTTTCCAATTTTTTTCCCTTTTTTTTACAAAATCTCCTTGAGCTGTGCCTTTTGATCTTGGGACAAGCTTGATGGGAAATTGACCTTGTAACGAACAATAAAGTCGCCTCGTTGTCCGGGCTTCTTCGTCATGGGCATTCCCAGCCCCGGATACCGATCCTCACTTCCGGGCTGGGTTGGGCCGCCTTTTTCTATGCTGATTTGCTTGCCGTCAATTGTAGTGACTACCCGCTTCCATCCAGTCAAAGCTTCCTTTAAGTCCAAGGTAACGGTGTGCACAATGTCGTTGTCCTCTCGCTTGAAGAGGGGATGATCTTTCTATAACGCAAGTAGTTAGTAACAACTCATGATAAGGCGTTAGATGGGAAGTGGCCTAGCTTACCTCTTCAAGGATAAAATGCAAATCTTGTCTACCGCCCTCTACTTGATCGCCAACCCCATTAAACTTGATTTTAGATCCCTTCTTCAGACCCGGCTTGATGGGTACTTCCAATATCTGGTCGGTTTGTACTCGCTTTCCGGTCTCGTCAAAAGTCTTGCGCTTGATCTTCATCTTCTTTGTTGTTCCATTGTATAACTCTTCGAGAGAAAGAGGTAGCGGCCGTTCAACGGTTGTTACTTCAGGAGTTGGTTCGCGGTTCCTGGGTGGCTCAGCAAAGCCAGATCTCGCCCTCGTTCGTCCAGGCCGGGGACCGCCGCCGCCGCCGCCACCGAATGATGAACTGCTGAAGAAGCCAAAGTCGTCGTCGTCACCGCCGCCGCCGCCGCCATGCATGTTGCTACGCATAAACTCTGTGAAAATGTCTTCGGGATTGTTGAAATTGTACGCCTTAGAGCCGTTTCCGCCAGTGCTGAAATGGAAAGTCCTGGCGCCGCCGCCTCCCGGCATGCCTCCGAAGTCGAAACCGCCGAAGCCGCCAGGCATACCGCCTGCTCCCGCATAAGGGTTGGCCCCTGGACCTCCTTCGGGCGGAGGAGCACCACCCCTCAGTAGGAACTCGAGGCCATATTGGTCATAGATTTTGCGCTTCTCCGGGTCGGACAGGATCTCGTAGGCTTGGGAGCACTCCTTGAATTTTTCGGAGGCGTTGGGGTTGTCCTTGTTCTTGTCAGGGTGCCACTTCAAAGCAGCTTTTCTGTATGTGAAATTGTGGTTAGCATCAATGGTCAATTCTCTAATATCAACCGGGAACATGCTGGTTGGGCGGTAAGCTGTGTGGGGAGGGAGGCTTGCGGATTGGTCGTGCTCCCCAATTGCCACCCGCAGCTAGCTCTTGGCCCAAGCATGAATGACGACAAAAGCGTCAAATGATGCCAGAGGCAAGGGACAGAAAACAAAAGCGTCAAAAACAAATGAAGTTATTCATACATACCGGTAGCCCTTTTTTATTTCGTCTTGCGACGCTTCAGGCTTGACACTCAGAGTATCGTAAAGCTTGGTCTCCTTCACCATCTTGATGGCTGCCGGATGACGGGTCGGTGTGAGTTCTCTCTAGGTAGCACTTGGTGGGGTGATGATATCGGCAGTAAGAAAAAGTTCAAATGAGTCGAGTATAGAAGAGCAGAGTTGGCACTCGGTATCGTAGCTCGGTCGAAGCAAAAGAAGAGACACCAGATTGCCTTGTCGTTTTTGTAGTATTGAGTCGTAGCGAAGGAAAGTGAAAAGGAAAGAGGAAGAATCGTTTGGTATGGAGAATATGGAGGGGAAGCTGGGACACAAAGTGAGAAAGAAGATGGCCGCTACCAATTAATAGGCCCTCGACAGCCCCGGAACCTGGTCAGTTGTCAGGCTTAGCACCTGGAGCAGGGTCGAGTGAGCCGTGGGTGGGGCCGCTGGTGCTGGGACCTTGTAGAAGCTTCCCGCTACCGCCTATGACGCACGAGACAGCTGGGGTTTGGATTGCGAGAAGCAGAATTGGGTATGATGAGAATATCAGTCTGTAGGCCAAAAGCTGGAGGTATATCCCGTCTGATCGCCGCAGAGAGGATATCCAATTGATGTCCCGACGAGACAGGAGATTGGACGTGGCACGACTTTTATATCGGGGCGGCTTATACTCTGGAGGCGAGATAATGCACCCTGGGAGGTGTCAACGGCGGCTGCAGCAGTTGGTGGGCGCGGGTTTAAGGCATGCAGCACCGCAGCGAGCCAATGAGCAAAGCAGGAGGCGGCGCAACGACCAAGACCCAGCGCACGGATGGGATTTGATAGCAAATGATGTGCTGTGTGTTGTGAGGTGTTGTGAGGCGTTGTGGATGCGATGCGATGCGGCGAACCAGAAACTGCCTGCAGCTGCCATGTACTAATTCAACCGGCAGCGCCAACGCACAGCAATGGAGATGGAGAGCAGCAGCAGCCCGTCGGAAGTAGGGATAGAAGAGGAAATCAAAAGAGGGGAAAGTGAAGCGGATTTATCTCTCGAATCATCTTCTCTTCGCTCTCCTATTTATTAATATTCTCTACTTGTCCTCGAAGCAGTACATGGTTGATAGCCAGGTGACTCGCAAACGGGCAGGTGATGCTCTTTTTGTCGCCCACTCGCCATGTACACGCAAGTACCTCTTGCACCACAGCGTGCTCGCAGGTACCTTTGCTTCGTGACGGAAAATAAGCTGTGATGGCATTGATGCAATTTCCCAGTCACAAAATGCAGTTTGTGATAAGAGCACGTTTTCATTTAGACAAAGTAGAGAGAGAGAGTAAAGGCCTCTCTTTCATTCGTTCATCCCATCTCATCTCGTCTCAGCCATCTCATCTCCGGCTCAGGTTACCTTGCCGCTCGCTCTACCTATTAAATACCACATATCAACACCACCAAATGCTACCATTACGCTCAAACCAATAACCACAATAACAAGGCGTATCAACAATCATACCATTGACGGTCCATTCGGCCCATGATCACGACAGGGACTCAAAACAAATTCGAGCCCAACTTGCTGGCAGCGCTAAGCTCCACTTGGCAACCAACCCGCCATCACCACTTCGAAACCACGAGGCCTGCTAATGTATGCGCTGTTCTGTCAATAATACCGCCCCAGCCACGTCACGATGTAGGTATTCATTATAAACAAAGGAAGCAGTTATTCCTTTTACCCCTGCATCTGCGACTCTCCTCGTAAATTGTTGACGAAATACCCCCGCCGGGACCCCCTGCTCACCCATTATAATATGGCTCACATGCATCTGATATACGCATACAGGTACAACAGTGATTGTGATAGAACGTGCATTCCCATACGAGTTCGGGGTACATGCCTCTAGATCATCAGACTAAAGCACCTAAAGAAGCAGCTAAAATAAAGAGTATCCATTTCTTAGTCGACATTGTTAAATCTCTAAGGCCTTAAAGCGCTGTGTGTCTGTACAACATGCACAGCTTTTCGGCAGCCCATAGAAGCTTCTAGAAGCTTCCATGCCTCAACTTATCCATGCCAGGGTAAACTCCAAGAGATTGCAAGATTAATTGAGATACGGTTGAAATGTTAATAAATGATATATTGCAATTGACAGTCATAATATATAAATGTAACAGCTCATATATACAATAAGAGATAATAAAACAGCAAAGTAGCTACATAACTAGACTCTCCGCATTGTACACTACCTCAGCATTCTGAGCTTCGTCTAACTTCAACCAACTCCGTCACATCAGACAAGTAAAAACAATATTATTGTGTTCTCAGCAAAACCCGCTTAAAATGCTACAGTATCGACTAACAAGGTGAGCAGACAGTCAGCCTACCCCGTTTACCCCAAATACTATGGGCCGCCGGCGCTTTCCTTCCTTTTCTCTTCCTTGGTATCATAACCACTCCCATAGTCTTTCATTGCCTTATAAGAGCTTCTAGTCCTGTACATCCGGAATTTCCATGTCCATGCTCAGGTCCTTTCCCCCCTGGGTCGCTTGTGAGGGTTGTACCAGCGTCAGTGGTCGAGCTCTTTCCTGCATCTCTGGACCCTTGTTCACGCCTTCATCCATCAAATTATTCTCGTCGTTTGGCTGGCTGGCTTCGAGAGACGGGGGCGTTGGCCGTTGTGCTTCACCTTCATCCGCCGCCAGCGTATCTGGGGTCAGAGTTGCAGACTCGATATTCATCTGTGCAGAGATTCCATGATCTCCGAATTTGCTTCCATAGTCGGAGCCCCTGGCGTGCTCAACAGTGCTTCCAGACATGTCTATCATTTCCGTCTGCGCTTCTTCTAGCTGTCCGTCAAATACACTTGCAAATGGATCTCTATCCTCGCTGCCAATAGACGCCCGGTTGCTGTTCATCGAATCCATACTGTCCCTGTGTTTCCTCTTGGAAGGTGAGAGAACATCCACGGGTACACGCATCGTTTCCTCTCTGGTGTCAGCGGTAGGTTGTCTAAGCTCTTGTCGGAATGCCTTATTATCCGATCTGGCAAACATGCTCAAAGCATCTGACAGTGGCGCCCTCGGCGTTGAGACTGCTTCCTCGGTAGCATAAAGGAGCAGCGGTGTCTTTGTTTCGTACCATATATTCCTCAAAACTCGCTCAATATCAATTTTCTATCACAGGAGAGGTAAGCATCAATTTCGGGCAAGGTATACGGAGTTGTAGATATGAAGCAAAAATAGGGCTTACCTCTGATTTGACTGGCAGGTCTTCGTCGGTACAAAGTTCCAGTCGCCACCATTGGTCAGTCGGCGCGTCTAAGCTCTCTGAGTCCGCCGACTCCGAAGGAACTCGCTGACAGACATAGACAATATCCTTATCAGTTGCTATGCCTCGGAGGAGGTACTTCTTGCATGTCATCGGCTTTGGCCGGCCTGGTTTCTCTGGCTTCGTCAAAAGCCTGCCAAGGAAGCGCTGCTTTGCTTGAATCTGCTCTAGCTGGGTGCGGAGGTCTGGAGAGCTCAGGGTCAGCATGTCCATCTTTAAAATCTGTCTTGTAGGGACGGAATGCAATTTTTTCTACCTTCGGTTCTTGCTTCTATATCGGACAGTATTCGTTCTGTCAGAAGGAGCACCTCATTCACCTGCTGGGAGTGCGTAACCTGCTCGTCAGTCATCTGACAAGGAGCGGTCCGATAATCAGGATACTTGTTGATGTCGAACATCGAAGCCTCCATTCCTTGGAACTGTCCAGCAGTCTCTAGATAATCAAAGAACACCTGCCACTGCTCCTTAGCTTTGGCAATCATCTCACTCTTATCAAGAGACTGTTGATTCCAATCATTGTACCATTCCTGCAACCGCCGCTCTTCCGTTGTCACTCTATCAATGTCATTCTTAGTCTTGCACCAAGCAGACATTATTCGTCTGGCTTCCTCCTTACGGCTAGCCAGATATCGCTCAGGATAGAAGACCTCGGGAATTTCAAACGATTCGGGAGGGCCTTCACTGCCGACTTTGATGACAAACACCTCGCCCATGTTCTGGAACATGGCCATTCTTGACGTCTCATTAGGATCCGCCCATGACAGCACGTCACCCCACATCAAATAATCAAGGGCCTCGTAGAGTGTTTTGATATGAACGTAGTCAGGCCGCCTATGGTCGAGTACCAGTAATCCAAACCTCGCATCGTCATAACTTTGGCCGCTCGCATCGTCACCACCGACATTAACCAGAGATGCCTCTTGATATAACGGCCCAAGAACATCGTAATACCCCAAGCGTTCGTAAAATGCCCTTTCCACTCCATTATGGGCGTTTGTAAGTAATTCTGTCAGCGTATTAACAGTCCCATAACTTCTCTCCGTCGAATCGAGGAATGCCATGAGACGATGTATTTCCTCTTCGAAATTTGCCTTTGGTATCTCATAGTTGCCGTCACCCCATGTTGACTCCTCGGTGTGCATTTCACGTAAAACATTTGGAGGGAGAATTTCCTGCCCATTCCACCACTGACTACTAAACCCATACGAGGCCGCTGGAGCGCCGCACTGCAGTAGAATATTTCTCGCCAATGGGATTTCGTGAAGTATGGTGAGTAAGCCGCCCAAGCTGTGATTACCGACCGAGCTAGATCCTTGGACAATGAAGGCGGGAACTTCGGGATCTCGCTTTCTTTGAGACGGCGTAGGGGCGCTTGATAACTTTGACTTTAGCGGCGCAACAGGCACCATGGCCCAGTTGCTCTGATCATAATCGGAGCGATTCGCAGGGCCAAAGTACGGTGTTGAAGTGGAGTGGTCCATCACCCCAGACTCCTGTGGAGGCAGAGCAAACCCTGCTTCTTCTGCCGACTCTCGCAGAGCTCGTTGCATATCGTCTTCTTCTTGCGAGTGCATGGTGGGTCCTGCTATTGCCATTGTCAGAACGTCATCTTCTCTATGCGGAGAGCAGAGTACTACCAGCTGCGTCTTCCGCAGTCCAGTCAATCATATTACCAAGTGGAGATCTGTTGTTCGATCGTGATGGTGGTCTTGACGGTGCTCCAATGGCGTAGCTTGGGGGAGGGGGCGTGACTCCCTGTATAATGTCGTTGCCTTCTAACGATTCGATGTGAAATGCTGCGAAGAGCGTCAGCCGCCATATCATCTTCTCCCACGTCGCGGATAGTCGGCCACTCCATACATATGCCTGCGTTATTACCAGTTGTGCCGTCTCTATCTGCAGAGAACATTGCTTCGTTCCAGGCCAGCGCATATTTTTGTCGGAACTGCGACGACGCAAGTCAACATTTGCTCTTTCGCCCACTGCATACAGAACGCAGGTGGAGGGGTAATGCAACATACCGACTCAGAATTGTCAAAGTATTGCATAACAACAGTTTCGACATTGCGGTTATTATTCTGCAGGAAAATAATCGCAGTTAGTATCCAGTTATCCGTCGAAATGAGCCGGCGGTGATGTGCAAACAAACTCTCAGTGCATTCATGATCATGGTGCGATCATCGACGGGGTTAAGGCCCGCAAAGTCAACGACTTGCGACACCTCGTCCTCGGAAGGTTCCATGGAAGCCATATTGAATGGCAGCAATAATGATCTTTATCCAGATGGCTATGCGAATTCTGTAGCAGTACAACGGTGGAGCCGAAATGGAAGTGCGATGTCTGGGAGCAGCCTCTCGTTCAACAAGGCGGGACAGCTGACCCTAGCCCCAGAAACGTCGTCGCCTGCGGGCAAAAGACATGAACAAAGGTATGGATGAAGCAAAGACAGAGAGCAAATAGAGTTTAACAATAACGAGTCAAGAAAGCGAGTCAAGAAAGCGGCGCGAACAAGCTGCAAAAGCCGCGGATATGCAAGCTTTTGGATATAGAGAGTGAGGCGCCTAGGACTGTAGTTGAATGATGGATGGAGCTTCCATGTCCTTGTCCCGCTGTGAGCAAACGTCAGTCCAGGGACTATGCCGGGCGATAAGATAAGCTGCGGGCAGCTATGCTAGGCCGGCGCGATAGAGGGGCCACTGGCTACTGGCAGCGGTTATGGCTGCTGATGCTAGCGGCACTTTCAGGTACCTGCGTTTCTTTGTCTGCTTTGGACCGCGGTGCAAAGAACTCCATACCTGGGCCTTGCAAGAACATGCTGGCGAATGTGAAAACGATCACGCAGTTACTTTAATCTTTATTTCAATAGCTGGTAATAACTGCTCCTCCTCGCAGATTACGCGGCTTTTCTCATCAACTGATTGAGCATACGTTTTCCACGAGCGACTAATGTTTGCCACGTAACTATTACACGTGGACCTAGCCACGAGCGTACTTGTATGTAATTTGGGCAGCATATTCCAAAGAGCACTGCCTTTAGCTTTAAAAGACAAACGGGAGTGAAAGAAAAAAAAAAAAGTGTTAATGCTTGGTACCACAACGCGTCTATACGCTTCTGTCTTCTATATAAGTGCGAACGACTGTCAGACGCAAGCTATAATAATCGATAATCCCGCTAATGAAATAGGAAAGCCCCATGAACCAAATGACCCAAAATAATCCAAAGCTACAGAAAACAGGACACGGAAAGCAAAGTGAATCATTCTCATGGCTCCAGAGTAGAGAGATGCCGCGCCATGACACCGAAACTTCCCTTGCCCCGTTCCATGCATGGGTAGGGAAGATGCCGCCAAACGCCAGTAAATTAGAACAACTGCATAGTTAGGAAACGCATGCCTCGATGCTATCCGACTTTTTGCTCGCTCGCTCGCTCCGATAAATGGTTCGAAGTGCCCCACAGGTGTAAGAGCAGAGCAGCTCGTAGAATCTTGGTCGAATTTCGCGCCTCATTTGTCATCTTCGTCTTCGAAATCATCATCAAAGTCGTCCTCCATATTCTCGTCGCTGTCGCTGCCGCCGAAATCCTCTTCTTCATCTGTCATATTCCAGAAGTCTGTATCGTCATCGACCGGTTTTACCGGCGTTGGAGCCAGTTCTTCCATAGAAGGCATACGCGCACCTTCTGGCTTGCCCTTCTGGGTCTCTTCCACGACGATTCTTGCCATCCGGTTGTAATAAGCACGACTGTCTCGGTACATAACGCTGGCGTCGACGTTGGCGGCCGAATTAATCTCGGGGTCGTCCATCAGCAGGAGAACAGATCGGAGAACCGATTCAACTCCATGAAGCACATTCCATCGCTCGCTCGCCAGTTCACCAGACTGCTCGTCTTCTCCTGGCTTATGTAGAATAGAAATGCAGAGGTTTCCGTCGAGATACACGTTGGGGTGGACGATGTTGGGAGTGAGGAATCTGAAGACAGGGGGCTGGTAGGGATAGTCGGCTGGGAATCTCATCTCGGCCTAAAGTTATAGATCAGTCTCTCGTCGCACTCTTATGAGGGCAAGCGCAATGCGAGATGAAACGGTGTAGGGCGTCTTACCTTAAGAAATGCTCCGTGCCAAACACTGTCAGGATTTACGACCCAGAGTCCGATTTTCCACCGGAGGAGATTGACTTCGTCCGTCTAGTATGGTGAGCAAGATTATTTGAGTTTGAGCGGTTCGGAGGCACTTACGGTAATGTCTACCCATTTTTCCTTCTGGAGAGCCCGCAGCTCTTGCATGAGACGTTTCTGAGCCATGATGCCGCTGTGCCAGTTTAAAAGAACGGGCTTCTCGACGAAATTCGAGATGTTGGTTGAGTGGAAAGGTCTGTCGATGTAGAAGCCCTTTCTCTCCTCGATGTTCTTCGTTACAACTGCCTGTGAAGAAAATGCCACGAGAGCGGCCGTATTTGGTAGGTGACTGTCGGTAACAACCGGGAGAAGGTCAAGGGCGAAGGGGGCGAGCGAATGGGACAAAGAGGGCGAGTGACGGCTCAGAACAGCGAAGACTTGATGCCGTCGTCCAAAAGAAAGGCAGGGAAAGAGAACAGGCGTGTACGCAGCAGAGATCCAAAATGAAGAGAAGAACAAAAGAGAGCAAGGTTGCCAGTTTCCAAAGAGATTGGGAGATGAAAAGGAATTTCCGAGACTCAGCCGGGTCCGAAGCAGAGAAGTGACGGCATCAGGTGGCTGCAGCAGGTGACTGCCGCAATTACCGGGCGGTGAAGGCACCCTCTGATGGCGGCCAGCGCTTCCTCCGGTCCCGCCAACATGGGAGCCAGTTTCTCGCTTTAGCCTAGCACTGTTTTAGGGGCGATTGGTTATCAGGCGCGTATCAGCTTAGGGACTTGTATCACGACTCGCAGGTCTTTTTAAAGTACACTTCTTGTCAGCTCGCTGCTACACGGTACTTGGGTAGTACTCATTTAGCCGCCAAAGCCAGTTTCCTGAATCGTCTCAGACAGGGAGAAAAGGAGCCATGCAGACGAGATATGTGCTTAGAGACAGTAATTGAGTGTCACAAGGTATAAGCGGCATGATATTGCTGCTACATACGAATACTACGCAATAATTACATCCAGAGGAAGATTTGACTGCACCATCCACTGCACAGATGCCCTACATGATCTCTTAAGTCCAGCGCTACGGAGTAGCCCGAATACTACTACTGCCACTGTAGGCATTAATAAGGGATGAGGTCAGACAGCCACCGTGAAAAAAAAAAAAAAAAAAAAGAAAAGAGAAGAAGATGAGAGAAAAAGCCACCAATCTTACTGGCTGCACTTGCAAAGCAGGGAGACTAACCCGTGCCAGTGAGATCCGTGGGAATCGCTTCAGCTCGCCTCAGCGTGAACCAACTGATGCAAGGGACTGGCTAATTCTCATTTCATAGGCTCCTATAAATATGTCTAGCGCTAATGAGCAGCAGTGCTACGCAGGAAACGGCTCGATCAGCTCCCGGGGTCTCGATGGTGCATGCGCGGCTGAATCCTACGGCCTTTGTGTGGTCGTACATGGCGATAGCATCAAACGGCGCAGCTAGCCACAGTGCTTGTGCACAGGGGCAGTCACTGGGAAAGATAATGCTTGGAACCTGCTCGTATTATAGTAGTCTAGATTCCATCGTCAGATATTCCCCACGCCATACGTACAAATCCCCTTCATCCTGATAAATCATAGTACATGCAAGTGCCTGATCGGAAGTTGTACAAGAATGAATGCTTGGAGCCATTCTTTGTCTCATACTTTCGCCTCCATGTAGTGAGCTGGTCGCGAATCTCTCGGATGCATTTCTTCTCCGAGGTTGTCACGCTATGCTCCGCCGTTCGCCAGCTCTCTGGGTCGGATAGACTGGTATCCTGCACGACCTCCATTAAGTGGTCGCTCATCTCCATAGCCAAGATCGGGCCTTCGAGAAATGAGTTCATCAAAGCAGCTGCAGTGATCTGTGCTTGCTCCACAACTGTGCGTCGGTTAAACTTCTTGCTTTTGGTTTGAGCAACCATGATTTTGACCTCCTGTTCGGAGTCTCTCTCGCCTTGCGCGGCAGGCTCTGGTGCGCCACGAAACTTTGCGGCGGACCTGGCATCTCGGTCTCGAATCTCAGGCTTTAACCAAGAAAACAGCTGTGCCATGGGAAGGTCTACGTCTGGCACATCTTTCTTTCCCACAGTTTTGATCTTCAGCATAGAATCCTGTTTGATGATTATAATCCAAGAATAGCTTTCATCTCGATGCTTCGACATCAAGTCTTCCGGTGATCTCGAGTCCTTAGCTAGCTCTGCGCTTATATCGTGTGCCCAGAGCAGTCGTAATACTTCAATGCCAGAAGATCGTAGAATACCAGCGTCAAAACTTGCTACCAGTATATCGCACTAGAAAGCTCACTGTGAGCAGGGCATCGCAAACAGTTGCAGGGTGAAAGAGTTACTTACGCGCTTGCTGCTAAACATACTGCTTACATCTTCTTCAGTCTTCTTCAAAAATGAATAGCCACCAGATTTGGGTGCTTTCGCCAGTCTTTCCCAGGCTAAACTGAACCCAACAGCATGGCGTTTTTCAAACTGTCCTCCAATTTTAGGACGCTGCTCGTTGATCAGATTATCATACCGACCGCCAGCGGCAAAGACATCTTTGGCTTTCTTATCGTAAATGCATGAGAAGAGAATGCCACCGATATAAAAGCCTTCTTTAAGGCTGTTTAGAGGGTTGAGATAAATCTTGGTGGTGACGCCCAATCGTTTGGTATACTCGACAACTTCCTTGAGATGTGCAATTGTTGATGCGGCACGCTGATACATATCGCTACCTTCGAAAACTGATTTCAATTTTGCAAATGCTTTGTTTGGTGTATCTGATTCATGATGTTAGCACTAACACCGACGCATTTAAACAATACGCTCGTAGAAAAGCAAGTCTTACCTCGAAAATCAAAACGCTGAAGCTCATCGATACTGGTCGCTGAAATGCCCACAGCAGGAGACCGGAGCTCCATCCTGATCTTCTGCCACGTGTGATTGTGAATATTTAACCTGGATAAAACATCTGCAGCCGCCCGTCTGGATGAAGGTTGAATACCACAGTATTCAAAAATTAGCTGTAGAATATCGGAATGTCCGATATGAAAACACATTTGGGAAGACGATAAGGAGGGAAATGTGTTGATTATCTCATCCAAGACTTTCAGCACTTCTGCCTCTTTCAAAGCAAGATCGAGTGTGTCTATCGTAACAATGTCGAAATCCACTTCACCAAACATCTGAGGTTGTCCCGTATCTTGCTTGTCCCTAAATACGCTACCAAATGTAAAGGTGCGTTGTAAAGGGGGAGATTGTGAGTGTTTCGCCAACATTCGAGCATGCCCCATTGTAAGGTCATAAGGAAGTTGTAGCACAGTCCCGTTGGAGTCCAAAAGTCGAACAGCGTTGTCAGCGTAGTGCATAGTCTTTGGATATATCGATGTCCTCGTCGCTTCAAGAGCGCCATGACGACGAAAAATGGCCACTAGTTCGTTCTTGACGATGCTCTGGTTTAGAAGCTCTCCAGCACTGGGCGTGGAGCCGTTCATGTCCCACGCAAAATTCTTGGCCGCTTCCACAGGTCGCGCAAAGAGTGTAGATAACATTTTCTGATAATATGGCGAATTTGGATCTGCCAGTCCTGCCAGCGTGCGCCTAATAGTCTCGCTCTCCATCTGGACTGGTAATTTACCACTCTTGAGGAGATCGGCACTGGATGGTCGTTCTTTGGGACTATGATTCACAAGCGAAAGAATGATTTCGGTTTGTGTCTTATCTGCAGGCTTGAAATCCGATGGGAAAACCGGAGTAGGTCGTCGAAGCTGCCCAAGGACATCTGCTTTTTGCATACCCATCATTGGCAAATAACACATCTCAAAGAAGATGATGCCGAGAGAGTACATCTGTGGGTGAGTTAGCATCAGTTACTATTCAATGAATGCTATGCATGTGCAACATACGTCAACTTTAGTGCTATATTGGCCATTAGACGCAGATCTGACTTCTGGGGCGGAGTAATAGGCCGTCCCTATACTCCTAGTCATATCGTCAGCTTCATAGCCGTTGGCGGTGGTTCGATCCACAGAGAACTGGCCGCTCGTTGCCAAACCAAAGTCGCCAATCTTGATATTGTCCACGCCATCCGTACTGCTTGCAATAAAGACGTTCTCTGGCTTGAGATCACGATGAACAATGCTCAGCGAATGAATGTGTGACAGTCCTTCGAGAATCTGCCTGAATAGACGCCATATTTCTGTGTTGTTTTTATATAGCTTCCGCGCAATAAGATCTCTTAGAGTCTGGGGTTTAAAATCAGTAACTGCTCAAGTATAATGAGGACATCTCATACGTACTCGTTTTTCACAGTACTCCATTGAGATGTAAAGTACAGTCCGATAAGAGCGGTGCATTCGAGCACGCCGTTGCAGAATGGCCAGCTTGTCTTTCTCATAATGCTTTTCACGGTTACCAACAGAATCCATAACAGAGCTTTGGTCATCGTCTTCTTCCTCGTCAGATGAGTCATGTTCTTCATCGTCTTCCTCATCCTCATCCGAGTCGTAGTCAAATTCAACTGCAGCGTTGGATGATATGAAGTCTAAGCCACCAGTGCTTGTAGCGAACTGAATATCGATGCCAGCAGATTCGGCGCCGGTATCTCTGGTATCTTCAGTGTAGTCATCAGTCGATGTTTCGCCCTCAGTGTCAGTTGAATCGGGGATTTCTTCCACCCAAGTGTTGTAATATCGCACGACTGCAGGATGGCTAAGCTGTGAAAGCAAGCGAACCTCTTTCAATATTTCTGTAAGGCTTGTCTGAGAACGTTGCGTAATCTTCTTAATGGCATATATCTGGCCATCCAGCTTTTTCCTAGCTTTGACAACTTCGCCAAATCCGCCCTTACCAAGTCTTCCCTCTTCCACGAAGTCTTCTGTATAGCGAGAGACTGCTGTCGATCTATTGGTTGCAGAATCCCGCCGAAGTCTCACAGGAACAGCTTGAAGCGAATTCATAGACGTAGTATGGGACAACATAGCAGAAGTATCGTCAAACAGGACAGGGGCATCTGTCGCAAGAAACTCACTAGCACCAAGCTCAAATGCTCTCGGTCTTTTCTGCCTGTCGTCCTTGAAGAAACGGCTTACCAGTTCTTGGAAAGGTTGTGAGAACAACTTGGATTCCATAAGATTCTTAGGAGAGGAGTATTTGCGAAGTACGTCCAAACCAAATACCATTTGCACAAAGACAACTCCAAAATCCCATATATCAGCCTTAGATGAATACTGCGCCTTTGTAGCAGCCGCAATCTCCGGCGGTAGCCAGTAGGCAGACTTTGCCGTAGCGAGTCCTAAAGGCCCTTGCTTCTTAGAACTGAGGTTGTGGATTTCTCTTTGGTATGAAGCATCTGATATCTTTGGTACGATTTCGCCAGTGGATTCTCTAAAAAGAAGAATGTTCCGGGGATGGATATCTTGATGCGCTATGTTTTTATTATGAAGGAAATTCAGCGCATCAAGGAGATCTCTTGTCCAAGATCGCACCTTTCCTATCTCAAGCTGACCCGCAAGCTCCAACAGTTCTTCCAGCGAGCCTCTCTCTGCCAATGGACTGAGGATCCTCACTGTCCACGTGTTAGCGGCAGCGCGATCAGCATCTGTCCCGCTCTCAACTTTGAAGTCAAAAACATCGACCAGGTGTCTATGTTGTATCTTATTCCCAATTTTGAGATCTTGAAGCCGAGATTCTAATGACTGCAGCTGCTTCTTGAATTCTTTCTGGTCCTTGCCATTCGGCCGCAAAACAGCTTCTTTCAGCGCCAGTGGCTGATTGCCCTGGCCATTGGAAAGGACTGGACGCACAGTGAAAACAGTGGAAGCCGGTCCGGCACGAGGATCAGATTTGCCCGCGACAGATCTAAAAGCCAAGGTGTTTCCCAAGTTGTCAGTCACTGAGCAATATTGGTCGAAATCAATCGTCTCAACATTCAAGGCAGAAGACGTAGACGGTCGGTGCGGGCTCAAGCCATTCGTATGACGACTGAACCTTGACTCTCTTGCCTTCTGCTTCTGTCGCAAGAGCTCTTGTTGTAGCTCTTCAGCAGCAGTCTTCTCTTCCTTTTTCTTTTCCTCCTCTTTACGGCGCTTTTCCTTCTCTTGCTGTTCTTGCGCTAACTTTGCCAAGGCTGCCTCGTGCCTGTCACGCTCCTCTTCCAGCGACGGCAGCTGTTTGCCAGACGCCTTTGCTTGCGCTGCATCTTCAAGAATGTCACGGATGCCTTCGACAATCTTGTCAACCATTACTTCGCCTTCTTTGGCGAAGACCCGTGGCTGCGTCTCTAGGAACTTTTGGATCTTGAACTGAGTCACCTCTCGCAAATAGCTTTGGCCTTTGAGGGTAAGCACAGGAGGTGACTTTGGATATGTCGCCGTAAGAGTAAACCCGAGAGTTACGGCAAAATCTTCGTCGCTAGCTTTTATTCGAATATCAAAGGACGGGTCGGACTTCTATACATTGGTGTAAGTCAGCATGCGACAGCAGGGACGAGAAGCATGGGATGGAATACCTTCCAAGCGCTATGGGCTGCCACATGCTCGATGAAGTCGTCTGCGTATATAGCCTGCAGAGCAATAATCTCGTCTCTCTGTTGCTCCTCATATTCGGTCTTATTCTTCGCATCTTGGCCGGGAGGCCTGAGGCCCGGGAAGCTTGAGTCATCCTTGGAAGTTTTCGTCGGCGACGTCAGTGTCCTAGGTTGTTTCCGCGCCATGGTCGCGTGTTACCTGGGTAAGAGCCACAGCCAAAGCCGTGACGCTTTACACAGAGGAAGCCATGTTGAATATCGAGGTTAGAGGTAAATAGTAGTATGGGCGATCTGGTATGAAGGAGAAAGAGTCGAAAGATGCGCCACTGGCTACTCGTTGAAGCTATCAATGCTCTGGTAGCGGCGGGGCAATTTCATCACCTGGTCAGTTTGCTGCTAGCTCCCCTGTAGCTGAAGACGCTAGTATCCCGTACAGCGCCTAAGTCGCTGAATCTGTGCCTCTACAGGGCTGAGCCAGGACTGCCCAATGCGCTACAGCGGACCCAGTGCGATCGATCCACTGCCAGATTCCAAGAAACGCTGCTAGCCAGTTAGAGCCCCGTTATCACTAAGTCGAAGTCAATAGTCGCAGCCGAATCTTAAAAAAACAAGCATTTCGTCACCAGCGAACACCAATGGCGAAGTAAACAAACACACCCGCGGCCACGAAGCATCGACGTCGCGAATGTAGCAACGTCCAAATGCAGTATTCAATCATTCATCTTAATTGAGTACGATTAAGCGCTCAGGGACGGGCTTGTCTCAATTTTGATTACTTTTCCAAGTCATATCATTCAAGATGCTCGGATGGATGCTGGGGCGCGGGGAGAACGCGCCGGACGCGATGGATACTGGTGGTAAGTGAGAATGTCCCTGCGATGACCTTTTTGAACGTGAGAATCATATTCTGATGGTAATTTCGCTCAGATACCGCTACTATCGAGATGCCAGATACTCCTGCGCCCGTTTTTGCAGCCAGAGCTTTCAAAAGTGCGCTCTTCGGCACTCCCGTTCGAGATGCGCAGCGAGCATCGCGGGATAAGGCTAGACCAGCCAAATCGACAACTTTCACAACGGATCAAGGTTCGGATACTCCATTGAAGCCGCAAGGGATCCTATTGACACCTGGCACGGGAGCTTCGAGGCGAAAACGCGTATCCTTCAACCATGATCTCGCCACGACGAAGACCATTTCCCCAAACAACGAGGGGGTTGCCGTCAGCAAGCGAACTCGTTTGTCCGATGTTCTCGATAAAGCGAGGCGCAAAAGCACCACCAACGTTTCCAAACAGACAGAAACTTTTACTGCCAAAGACGGATCGGACGAGTCGGACTGGGAGGAAGAAGAGGTTTTTGATGAAAATGGCGAATTCGGCGGCCAAGATCTGACAGTAGATCTGAACGAGCCACATTCTCAATCTGGAAAATATTGGAAAGAGCAATTCGAAAAATATCACCAAGAAGCACGGGCGGAAATGGAGAAGCTACTAAAATACAAGAAGCACCTCAAATCTTATGCGGAGGAGAAAGATTTAGAAGCCATCCATCTGGCGCAGAGACTCAAAGAAGAACAAGAAAAGGTGGTTGCCATGGAGAAGAAGATTACAGAAAACGCAAACTACATGGTGTCAAAACAGAAAGGAGCCTCCAATAGTAGCGAGACCACAGAGTTACTGGCGACCTTAACAAAGCAGACTGCTCTTGCAGCTCAGTACCGGCATAGAGTTCAGGAACTGGAAGCCCAGCTTGAAGAATTGCATCAGGGACGGGAAGACGACGAAGAAGCAAGAGAGTGGAGGCGGCTCCAAGGTACGACTTCGCCCAACACAGCGAAGACTATAATTGAAACTCAGCGAGAGTTGCGGCGATCTCGAGCGCAACTCAAGGAGCTGGACGCCCTGCGCAGCCAAGTATCCTTACTCAAGGCTCAGCTAAAGACTGCCGAGCAACGAAGGATTCCAGATCTTACCGACGATTTTAACGACACGGCGATTGTAAGAGAGCTCAAGGCCCAGCTTAGGCAAGCAAAAGAAGAATCATCGACGAAAGACGACGAACTTCGCCAGGTGAAAAGGGAATTTGACGTGTTCAAGAAGGAAAGCGAAGCTCACGATGCAGATACCAAGGCCGTTCTAGAACGCGCTCAAACGAAGATTTCGGATCTGAAAAAGGAACTCAAGACTCTCAAGGCCGGGAAAGCAACTTCCACAGTCCAGCCTGAAGACATGTTATCAAGGCCACCTGTGGCTACAAATGGAGTTCGAAGCAGTATTGACGCAGCTGAACTTGAAAGGCCCCGACAACTCCCCGAGGCAAGCAGCTCCAAACTTCGCACCTTGCGAGACAAGTACCGAAGGGATGCCACGCCGAAGATGGCAGCAAAATCAAGGGGCCTGGCTGAAGCCCCGGGCTACCAATCAAACGACGAAAACCTCATTTGGAAGCCATTTGTACCGAGATCGTCTACTAAAAGAAGAGCCTCTGTTAGTGGAGAAACGCCTAGGCTGACGAGACCCATAATCCATCCCAAGAGCTCATCGTCATCCGATGACATAGAGGCCGAGGTCGACCTTTTGCAAGATCACTTTGCTCGCCTCGGCGGACCCGACGTGGGCAAAGGCAAACTTAAAGACGTTTCCAACGACATTAATAGCAAACGGTCGTTACCACCGGAACGCCGAGCTGCCGCTCTTGCTCGGATCGAGAAGAGAATGGCTGAAAAGAGAGCCCGGCGACGGGATGGAACTGACAAGGAAAATGTCAGGCCATAAGAAGATAATGAGGCTCTGTTTAGGAGCCATCTAAGCGTGTTCTAGTTGTTTTGATTTAGGGATCAGCGTGGTGTTTGCAATATTGTGTTTTAACAGCAAAGGGGGACGGTACGAACAGACATTTATCACCAGCGAGAGCGATTGTAATAACGCAAAGCGGAACGCTTTCTTGTGAATCTGTCACGGTGCTTGGATTGAACTTTTTCTTGTTTCTGGGGTTTTGTGTATGCTCATATACCTATTTGTAACTGGCTAGAAGATGTTAGGACGTGGATGCGAGCGCATGTGTCTATCTGGCATATCGCGCGGGTCTAATGCGCAAATGAATGACAAGCCGTGATTTTGAACTCTACATCCACACAAGCTCCAAATGGCATCATCTCCCCATGCATCGGTGGATGAGATCCAAAGTGAAATTACCCTCTTAGAAAGTCGCCTAAACGAGGCAAAGGCTCGTCTCAGCGCTGCCAGCTCAACTTCAGCGCCCTCAATACCATGTAAGTCACGATCGCTCCACCAAGCCAAAAGAGCCTCATACAGAGCTTCATTCTCATTACAACGTATCCAGTCCGCCCCCAACTATCCGCCTCCTCATCCACGCATTTCCTCTTCCTCCTCTCAGACTCCGCCCTCCCCATCGGATCCTTCGCCTTCAGCAGCGGCCTCGAGTCCTTCGCCGCACACAACCGCCGCGCCTCCTCCTTCAGCACGTTTCTGCCTCTCTCGCTCTCGTCATATGCCTCCACAACGCTGCCTTTTGTTCTTGCCGCGCATCGCCACCCCGCCTCTCTCGCAGCTCTAGACGATGAGCTCGACGCGGCCGTGATCTGCACGGTCGGGCGGCGCGCCAGCGTCGCTCAGGGAAGAGCCCTGCTGAGCATCTGGGAGCGCTCGTTCAAGGCGACTCTGCCCCCCGGCAGCGAGGAAGATGCGCTTATTTTGAGGGACTTTTCGACGCTGCTTCGTCGCGAGAGCAACAAGGCGGGCGGCGAGGCTCCCCTCGTTTCGGCACACCTTGGCCCGCTGTTTGGTGTGATTTGCGCCATCGTGGGGTTGACGTTGAGACAGACGGCGTATGTCTTTATGCTGAGCCACGTCAAGGCGCTGATCTCGGCGGCGGTGAGGGCAAACATGTTTGGGCCTTATCAGGCTCAGAAGCTGCTCGCCAGCGAGAATGTGCAAGCCATGATCAACGCCATGGTGGAGAGGGAATGGCATACGCCCGTTGAGGAGGCTGGGCAGAGCGTACCAATTGTTGATTTATGGGTTGGGCGACATGAGCTGCTCTACTCGAGAATATTCAATAGCTAAATGTGACATTCTACATTATGTTGTACACTATTTTAATCAAGGTGGTATCATTATCAATGCTCTTTCCCTATGCCTATGCCTTTGCCCAGTCTAAAAAATAGAAGAAAATATCCAAATTATGTACCAAAACGCCCGTTTACTCTTCGTCGTCGCTATCGCTATCATATGCAACCAAGGGGCCGGTAGATGTAGATGCCGCTGGTTTTGAAGAGACCGCAATTTTTGCTTTACTCAACGCAGCCAGGGTGCTGCTTGAAAATACTCCCGCGCTCTCAGGAGGCGATTGCTGTTCCTCTTGAGCGGCCGGAGCCTCTGACTCTCCAGCAGTCCCATCTTCAATCAGGGCCGGTTCTTGATATCCCAGTCTTCCAGCAGGATTGACTGCGTTGGGGCCTTGGGCGAAATAGATTTCATCAGGGGCTTCGTAACCTTCCAACCCGTAACTACTCTCCACTTTCCTCCGTTTTCTTGACTCTGGATCTTTGCCTTCGATTTCGGCAATGTATTCCGCTGGTAGCGCTCTCCGAATAGCCTCAGCAGCTTGCTCTTCGATCCGTCGCGCTTCTCTAGCTCGGGCCATGGGGTTGGGGTCTTCCGTTGCCCATCGAACGTTTAGCACTTCGTCGTGGTCCAGAGATCTATGGTGGGTCAGTAGAAGTTCAACTAATGAATGATGCTATAGACATTGGAAAACACATACTGATGTGCCATGGCTTCTTTGGCGAATTCTGCATTGGCCTCGTTGACATACGTTACGAAAGCGACTCCTCTAGAGTTTAGCACACGAACTGAAGCTCATAGTTAGCCAAGCTTAAAACTATCGACGTCGCGTGTAGGTAGCAGGGGTGCTTACTGCGCTCAATCTTCCCCCATTCTGCAAAATGTCGCGCGACAATCTCCTCGATATCGTCGGTTACATGGATGCGACCAATGTAAATCGTCCTGTTCTGGCGCATGAAGCTTCCAACACCGCCCATATCGTCTCTGTAGCCTGAGAATTTGTCTCTGCCAAAGACATCCACGTTTGGCGCCAAGATGTTGTGTGTCCCGGGAAGTCGATGTAGGTACATGCAGTCGGCTCCTCGCGGACACAGACCGCGGGCAAAGAACAAGCAGAAATAGCTGCCAGATACACCATCGGCTTTCGTATATCCGCTATCTTTAGCGATGTTGCAGCGTCCTTTCGCTTTCGTCTGCTGGTATGCCTCGTGATCGCCACCTGCCCATTTGTTGTACCTAGATGGAATTAGCTGCTGTTCTGCTAGGCTGAGTGCGCAATCACGACATGCTTAGCTTACCAGATATTGAACGTTGTGCCTGTTTGAGGAGGAGCCTCGCCGATGAATTCGGCCGCAACTTGGGGCCTGGCTGGCCTCTTCTTGCGGACTGTAACCATGATTTGACCTTTCGTGAAAAAGAGAAGAGGGAGGAATGAAGAGAGGAAGGTTTGCTATCGATTTGTAAAGACGAAAAATGTAGACTGGTGACCGGCTCTGACTTGCTAAATGGGAGTCGGTGCTGCTATCTCAGAATGGAATCGGCGCGCGTGTGGCGTAGAAAAAATCACGTGCAAATCTTATGGTATAGGCCTTTCTCTTCTTGCTGCAATTACACTCAGTTTTTTTCAGAGGAGAAACAAAAAAAGCAAACAGAGCATGAGAGCCAAGGCATGAATAACTTCTACTTTAAAAAAGGTACCAAGAAAGGACAGAGCAGCATGGAAAGCTGTAAATCGACGTGGAATAACTTTTTCGTATATCGAGTGCCGACTTTGAGCTACCTAGCGTAAACGGCAGGCGGTGAGCTAGTGAGATTCCACTCGCCATCATCAAAGGCCCCTCCAAGTCTTTTGCTTCATGCGCCAGAAGCCCCGCCATCTCGAATCTCAAAGTCAGCTACAAGACTGATTTTTCTGCTCTATAACGCTGGACGATACGTCTTAGTGGACTAATTTGTTTGTTTGTTTCTTGTTTCATCTTTCTCTCTAATAAGACGGTATTGCCGTCTATAAATAACCGTGTGCCAGGATGGTGAACATTACGGAAAAGATCAAGGAGTGAGTGATCAGTCTATGTTGTGAGAGACACCATGTTTAACATGATATCCAGGATTGAGGAGGAGATGAGAAAAACACAGAGTAAGAACAACCATGAATCTCCCGTTTTTTGACTTGTTCTATCAGCATGATTCCCGAGCATTCTACATGCCGTTGTAGCTGCAGAGTAGGAGGCTACTGCATGCACGACTGCAATTGTATTCTGCATGTCTTTCAAACGCTCCAACAATGCACAAAGCATATAAATCGAATGCCTTGACAGGCATTTGATTGTATCTCATCATCTAAGTCTTATGTATGAGACTTGGAAAATGCATCATAGCGTTTTATCATACAATCGGCCTCAACAGCTTATACACGCATATGTTCAAGCTCTTTTTGGTACACTCCGGCTAACAATGTATCATAGAAAACAAGGCCACTGGTATGTGTTTATAAGATACTCTGCTAAGTCATTAAAGCTGACAACAAGGTCAGAATATCACTTGGGTCTATTAAAAGGGTGAGCCAAAGTGAACAAAGAGTTGGACATTCTATGGCACAACAGTATCTAACTTGAACAGAAAACTCGCACGACTCCGCGCGCAGCTTCTAGAACCAGGCCCCGGATCAGGCGGCGGTGGTGGTTCCGGCTTCGACGTTAGCAAGAGCGGTGATGCCAGAATATCCCTAGTGGGCTTTCCATCAGTAGGAAAGTCTACATTTCTATCCAAGGTCACCAAGACCAAGTCCGAAGTAGCGTCATATGCATTCACAACCCTCACGGCCATTCCCGGAGTGCTAGAATATGGCGGCGCCGAGATCCAGCTACTCGATCTACCGGGTATCATTGAAGGTGCTTCCGAGGGCAAGGGACGAGGTCGACAGGTCATATCAGCAGCCAAGACGAGCGACCTGATTCTCATGGTCCTGGACGCGACGAAGCGAGCTGAGCAAAGAGCGCTGCTGGAGGCGGAACTCGAGTCTGTCGGCATCAGACTAAACCGCGAGCCCCCGTAGGTGGAATGAGAGGCCCAACATTTTCCATTTAGCTAACAGATGGAATTCAGAAATATCTACCTCAAGGTCAAGACGGCTGGCGGCATGAAGATTACTTTCCAATCCCCACCTAAGAGGATAGACGAGAAGATGATTTATAACATCCTCCGCGACTACAAGATCCTCAACTGCGAGGTGCTCATCCGAGATGAAAACGTCACAGTTGACGACCTCATCGATGTTATCATGAAAGATCACCGCAAGTACATTAAGTGCCTGTACGTCTACAACAAGATCGATAGCGTCTCTCTTGATTTCTTGGACAAGCTCGCCAGAGAAGACCACACTGTAGTGATGAGCTGCGAGCTCGACCTGGGCATCCAAGACGTGGTTGATAGATGCTGGAAAGAGCTCAAGCTCATCCGCATCTACACCAAGAGACAAGGAACCGACCCAGACTTTAGCGAAGCGCTGATTGTGCGGAGTAACAGCACGATTGAAGATGTGTGCGACAGGATACACCGCACTCTCAAGGACACGTTCAAGTATGCCCTTGTCTGGGGCGCCAGTGCAAAGCACATTCCTCAGAGGGTAGGACTGGGGCATCCTGTCGCGGATGAAGATGTTGTGTATATTAATACTGCGTGGAAGGCGTAGACTAAGTAGTGCAGAAGAAAAAGCAGATTAAACAAAGGAAGTTCATCATTTTACTAACAAATATCGCATCCATTCGTATCGCGAGCAACTGTGCAGAAGCAGCTGATCTGCTCCCGCTAACTGTGCTTCTGTCATGACATTAAAAGAATAAAAGAGGGAGAGACGTAGAAATCCGTATCAACCCTTTCCGGCATCACCATGAAGAGTATGATGTGCACGCCATCCGGAAAACGCCTTTTGCCCCTGACACCAATCGCAGTACCTCTAAACCTTGTCCGAGGCATGTTCCAATCCAGACCCGGCTAACCATTACCAATCTTGCCTCCCGTCTCCGTAGTCATGGGTAGGGCCGCAGCAAGAAAGGAAGAAAAGACTAAAGAATTTCGCGACCCGTGGTTCTACAAACGCATAAAGGAAAAATGTTCAAGTACAAAGGAAAATATGTCGATCGGAGGCCTGAATCAGCGAATTCTCGAAGTCAAGACGCCATCGCTCGGGGCTTTTCTAGCGCCCAGCGGGCTCTGGCTCTGGCTCTGAGTCGGCTGTGCGCCGAAGGGATTCTCGCCTTGGAATCTCTTAGTGCTCGCTTGGGCAAAGAGAGACTTTGGTTTGGCTCTGAATTGAAAATAGGCACATTTGATTAGCTTTATTGATTTTTTGTCGGATTCGATCATGAGGACGGGCGGTTCGAGGGAGAAAGGCTAAAGACAAGACCTACCTGGAGGCTTGTTTGTTGCGCAGTGCCGAAAGCTTTGCTGTGCAGGGACTCATGATGGTGTCGGACGGGGAGATGTATTGCTTGGCACTAAAGGAGATGGAGTGATGGCGTTAGTATAGACTGTAAGGCGTTGGAAATGGCAAATCGTGAAGCAATAGATCGGTTACATACGGCTCCTGGGCAATCCGTGACTGCAGCACCTGGCGATGGTACTCCATGCTCTTGACGTCCTTAGCGAGAGGCTGAGCATCGGTCATGGTGACATTGACGTCCCGTTCACCGAGAATTCTGTTGCCGGACATTTCTGGATTTTCGTGGAGGCAGAAGAAGTTAACGAAAAACTCGTGACTTTAGGAAAGTTGGTAGAATCGGTGTGTTGCGGTTATTCAGTTGTGTAGTCGTTCCTGGGAAAGAAGAAGAAAAAAGGGGTTCAAAAGTCCAAAGGGGGCAGTCGCTGTTTTTGTAAATGTTTTGTAGAACACCTAATGCAGAAAAGCAAGAATGGAATAGAGATAAAGCCAAAAAGTATGACGTTCCGTTCCACTTCCATGCCAAGTGCACATCTTTCGCGGAAAAAGAAAGTAAACGAATGACGGGCGTTGGCAGGGCGACGGGCGAAGAACGGACATCCCTGTAAGGAGCGCTGCCGGTATGCATGAAGATGTGAGTGGAGCTGGCAACGGCACTTTTCTATGGGCGAGTTTGAGCTGGAGCTGGATTGACTGGATTTATCCTGGATCAAGGGATGGAAACAGGAATTAGCATGCATCATAGTTCTTATTATCGGTACAAAATAACATCAAGTAAATTTTACCTGCCAATTTCAACTATTTAATTATGGCAGTGTACAGTGTACAGTGTAAGTGCCAAGCGGGCAGCAACGGGTGATCATACAGCATGTACTATACGGCTAACTGTGTTGTTCGTCACTTATAGATTCATCCAATAATTGTTTTCATCTATTTGAAAGTGGCTACTGTCATGCGCAGTTGTGATGTAACAAATACGTATGCAAATCAAGCTTGAGAGGAGTCCAGTCTATAAATACATTGCCATAATAACCAAGTCGAAATGCGTTGCCAAGCAAAAAAAGGCCATGTAGGCACATCGATATTGTACTGCAGACACAGCATGAAAAAATCCCCCTTATAATCATCAACTCTTCAAACATGTGCGTGCTAGAGCAGAATCCAATTTTAGTTGATCACACGGCTGATCTCCATTTCGTCCTTCACAAGAATTAGCGGTCAATCCAAGCAGGAAACACGTAAGTTGTACTTACATCAATGCCTCCAGGCTGAATCAGCGTCTTCACTCCAGTGCTCTGCAATCTGGGATGACTCCTCACAAACTCGCGATATTCGGGCGCACCTGGCCTCAAAATATTATCGGCCCCGATGACCGCACCCTTTTTGAGCAGTCCAAGTTCTTCACAGGCCTTGAAATCAGGGACATACAAGGATTCAACATGGTCAATGAATAAAAAGTCAATGTTCGACAAGGTGCCTTCTTTATGCAGCTTCCGGATCGATTCCTCTGCAGGGCCGATAACGACCGTCACAATATCCGAAAGCCCTGCAAGCTCAATTAACTGCCTGGAAATGGAGGAAAACTCGGCCTTCATCTCCAAGCTGAAAACGCGGGGCTGTGCGTCTGGTTTGCTATAACGGCGCATGGTGTCTGCGAAATGGATAGCTGAGTATCCAACGTAGCCGCCTAGCTCGACGAGCGTCTGCGGCTTCTCCTCGTTGAGCAGGTCGCTCAGAACCTTGGCCTTGCTGTCGCCAATGTTGATGAGGAAGTCTTGATTGCCGGAGAATTCATCAATGGCGGCGAGTATCCTGGACGGAGATCCTCTCATTGATTCCAGGTCGGGATGTGAACGAATGAAAGAGAGCAAATTCTCTTCGCGGCCGTCGTCGGTCTGATGAAGAGAACAATTAGAACTGAATCCACGTTTTAACTTTACTCTCAACTTACCGCGATGCCTGACTCGACGACTTTTTTCAGCGACGGGTATTTTGCAACCATGGCAGCAACTTGTTCCGGAGGTGGATTCATTTTGAAAGACTGTGTCTTGGAAGAGTTTGAAACTTGAGAGCGCGGGTGATTCTGTGAGAGCAGTGTAAGTAAGCGTGTAAGTGAAAGTTTAAGTGAAAGTTCGTATGGTTGCCCCTCTTTCTCTGTGTCCAGCTCGGAGGAATTCTGGCAACAGTATAGCTTACCAAGGTGTTTAAAAATTTTAAAGAAACCAGTTCTTTACGTCTTAGGAAAATGATTCAAGTGCTATATTTGAAAAGTTGAATCATATTCTCTTTAAGTACTGCTGAAGGAACGTTCCACGTGCGGCCAAAGTTGAACTTTGTGGGGCGAGAGTGGTTGTCGGAAGGATTACACTGTTAACTTGCACTGCCGCCTAGCAGGCCACGTAATATAGCGAATAAAGCGAATAAAGCGAACGGTTTTATACTTTGTCTCTTCATCGCAGTTACAGAAGCGATGTTCCGATCCTATAGAGATAGGTAGTACATGAGAATCCGCAATGGTGAGGTGGGCGAACTTTTACACGCCCTATTGTGTCGTTTCAAAATTCTAGGCCTGCGCTGCTAATTGCTTTCAATGTTTTCCACATCTTTTCTACCTAGTAAAGTATTTAAAGAGCGATTGACAAGAACATACTCCTTTTTTAATCACCATTAGATCTATTTGCAAATATGCTTTACACGGAGCACCACTCCTCTCTAAACACGACTTGGTTGAGGCTGACATGAGCTAGGATGCCTTCACTAGAGCTTACTGTTATTGAGGTATCGACGTGGTGCAATATCGCTCCAATGGGATTGCTAGATATGGTTGGAATAAGAGGAGATCTTGAACATATCTCGTGGCATCTTCTCTTCTCTTCTCTTTTCTTTTTCGATGTCATCTTATTATCGCCGACAACATCGACAAATCCGGAAAGCCGAAAAGACCGACAAAACCGACAGTATCAACCGGCACTAGATGCTCAGCACGGCGTAACGGATCTATACGCGATATAAGAAAGGATTTCTCTGTCCTTCTTCTCTCTATATCATTTACTACCTTAGTAAATCGCTGAGTTCAGTTTGGCTTAGTTAACAGCACACTGAAGTCTAGCAGGTTCTTGAACATTCTGTTTCAGCCTTACAACAATAGATTCTACAGTGCTAGTTCCATACTTGGGTGCCCTGCGTTCATACCGAAGAATACTCTGGTTGCTGTCCTTGAGATTGAAGCCAGGAGAAGTCCGATGAGCTCTCCTCAACATCACCCACAGCCCCGTGGAGTATACCGGTGTTTGATGTGCAGGGTAATTCAAGGCTCGATATTGACAAACATGCACTGCAATGGCTAGGGACGATGGGAGCTTCTCCCGAAAGAAGTCGAGATTTCCCAACGGGTATGTCTCACGTCAATCGCTGGAGCCTTGGCCGAGACACTTGCTGGACCCCTATTTTGAAGCTCCGGTCATGTGCCTGGTCTGAGTCGCTTTGATACGCAGTTCTAGAGGCCGTTTCGCTTGATATGTCTCCTAGCGTGACGAATACTACCAAGTACCTGTAGAGCAATTGGCCAAGACAGCTCCGAGATGCTGCCTATTTCCTCTATGACACTGACTTCACCCCCGTATTGCCTCACTCCCGGCGACATCGGCAGCCGCGTCTCAGTCAACTCGTCA
Source organism: Trichoderma koningiopsis (assembly GCA_022985005.1). Taxonomy (NCBI): domain Eukaryota; kingdom Fungi; phylum Ascomycota; class Sordariomycetes; order Hypocreales; family Hypocreaceae; genus Trichoderma; species Trichoderma koningiopsis. Next base: position 87,591 of record JAJPEM010000010.1, read on the forward strand.
ATATTCTCCACGCTGCTATTCCACCTCTAAGAAGATGACTCCGAATCTAGTAAAAAGGTGAGCAATTGGTGCCATCTTTCGCAATTCGGCGGCGGGCCTTGTATGCGGGTTAGCTCAGCGCAACTCAGCTAGTGATTTGGCCACCACCTGTCTCGACCGTCCGGACACGGAAGCGCTCGGCTGAGACTTTTCGCCACGGACGCTCCACCGCCGGCGCTCCGTGCAAAGACGACGGGCTCAGCAGCTCAGCAAAAGGTGCCGCCGAGAGCCTCTTTCTTTGCTGCGGGAGGCCCAGGCCCTTGGCCGCCGAATCACCGATCACCAGGCGCCAAGCAAAAGAGTCAATCCTTCGCCGGCCTGGCAGAAAAGCTGCTGTGCTCCGGAATACGGCGCTGCAAGCTGCTCCCCCCATAATTCTTGTCTGGTGTTGTGCGCTAGCACGGAGCATTTCTGGCTCTGCATGTACCCCGTACCCCGCCGGGCGGTGGATGCGCTGCCGGCTGCGGCGTACCCAGGTACCGAGCACAAACATGTCCACTCCAGAGCGTCACTAAAGTCTGGGGTAAACGGGGCTAAGCAGAGGGTCCAGCGGCCGCAAGCAGGGTCACTGAGCACTTGGGAAGAAAGTCAATTGGGCAGCAGCGCCTGCACTGGAATTGACGTTGATAGCAAACAAGATCAAGCACACAGACGCAGCACAAGGAGCCGATTGCATGTACAGAAACAGAGGGGAGGAGAAAGGAGCTGCGGCTGCACACTGTGCCAGAACCCGCCGGCCCAAACTGATGACTCTGATCTCGGATGGGGCCAGTTGTAGCGTCCGTTGCGTCAGGTCACGCGATATATGATGCTATTGAGCCACCACTGGATGTTCTGGGCAAGAACGCACGCGGCAACGTCGACGCACGGAGTACAAGCGCAATTGAGTGCTGTAGCGGCAGAGCAGCGTAAATTAATGGCACTGCTACTTTGCACTATCCAATTCGTCCCAAGCTGCATGCATGCATGCACCCCCCTTGCCCCTCAAACGAAGCAAGTAACATGTCAATCCCTCCATACGTTATTCACTGCCCCCAAGCCTGGACGCGGCCCTGATTCAGTGCAATTGAGCCAATTCTCTCACTGATTGACGGTCTCCTTCACCGTTGCATTTCTGCCTGCCTACGCCATTGGCCCGCCGCTCCTCCTTGCTGCCCGTCCATTGGCGCCACCCCCCAACGTCTCGCGTGACACCCTGTGATATAGCCATTGACTGCTACAAAAGCCCAAGCAGCCCAGCTCCCGGCTTCCTTTCCATCTTGTTCCTCACCTTGATCCAACTTCATCTCTTTATCTCTTCCTTTCACCTCTCTCTCACCTCTCTCACACATACAAATCACCCCAATCCAACTCAATCTAGCAAAACCAGCATCTACGATCCATTTCAACTCGCCAGGTTCCATCCAATCTGCATCCTCAGAACCAGCCACCGCCGCGTACACACACACAGACAGACACACGTTAACAGAGAGGGAATAAAAAGGGCCTCCCACCACCCAGCAAAAGCCACTGGCACCCTGTTCCGGCATACGCCTCCTTGCCTTACTCCAACTTTGTCTCCCTTCCTACCAACCAGCGGCCAATTCATCGCCAAAGCCTCCCCCCGCAACTGCTTCCGTCTTACCCCTTCTGCGCCTAGTCCTCGTCTTGTCGCCTCCCACCAATCCATCCATCAAAAGTAAGTTTGCCCAGCTGCAGCTACGCACCCCCGCATCTGTATCACGTACTCTTCGGTGTTGCAGTCGAGAGTCTTCCTCCTTTCATCCTCCTGTTTCGCCCCTTCATATTCTCACGTATCGAATACAATTGCACTGCACACACGATAACAGAGATTCATCTTCCGTTGTCTCTCTTCTTCATCCTGCCATCAAACATTTGATAGTTTCCATAACATCATCCAAAGAGTCAGCCTACAGCCCAGACCCCAGTGATGGATGCCCTTGATATTACCCTTTTTGCCGGGCAGAATAGAACTGTAACTAACCTGACGCCCTGTAACAGTGACTCGCTCTCACAAGTACGGCGAACGTGACCACAAGGGTCTCGCTGATGGCAGCGTCTCTCCGACAGAACAGCTGCCTCGCTTCTTTGCCAAGAGCGGCTATGTCGACGTTGATCCCAAGAAGGTGAAGAAAGACGGCAATGGCAAAGGCAACTGGTACGTTTGTATCCCATCATCACATCTCTACAACTACATCTCCCTCATAATCTTTCACTTTTAACTTACACAACATCATCCTATAGGGGAAGCATGGGCGAGGAAGTTGTTGATGAAAACTTCCGCTTCACCAACGCTCGTCGCCGCTCCAACAGCTTTTCTCACCACAACCTCTCCGACTTCAAGACTAAGTTTGAAGTGAATGAAATGGACCCTCTCTACGACGAGTCTCTCCACGGCCCTATTGATGAGGAGAATGGAGATGACCTCTCCAAGACCGACTCCACGGAGAGCGTCCACTCCGTCTAAGCGAGAACATCTCGCCCGGCCAGAGAGTGATGCTGATATGCATATCCTACCCTGGAAGCGTCTAATGTCCCTGCATTTTTACCATGGAAATGATGATGATTTATATTTACTTTTAGCTATGGGACCATTTTCTTTCTTCTTTCTTATCATTTCCTTTTTCTCAAAAGGAACGGAGCAGGGGATTTGATATCCATGGAAACCGGACATGGCAACGCTCATCTGAGCCACAACTTATGATGCATCCCCGCCATCACATTTGATTCTCAAGCGGCGGGACAAAGTGTATTACTGTATAATATCTAGTTTTTCACGTTTCTTTTCTCATCGCGAAACCATATGGAGGCTCCGGCTCTACAGTAGAACCAATACAAGCCGTGTAACATTTTAACAGGAATGCTCTCTCTTATCTATTGTGATGACTGTTTGCTATGCATGATTTGGAAACACTACCACGAGTTAGAAAACGAATAAGTGGCATCATTTCCCAAGCCTTCCGGCGCCAACAGTTTCAGGGCAATGCGCTATGAGATAATCTCTCTTCTCCCCCCTCGAGCCATGGTCAGAATGAGACAAGTTCTCGACCCCCCAGAAACTCACCGTGTCGGTGGCCGCCGATGCAACCGCGTAACCCCGCTCGGGCTAAATCCCACTTGCAAAATAGCCCCAGGAGAGACGCTGCAGATCGATAGATGAATGGGGGAGGTATCGGCACTCGCAAGCATGCTAGCAGCGCCTACAGCGCTCCGCACCGATTACGCCGTGGATTTGCGCAGCGCAGCGCTCGGGAACTTGCAATGACAGCACTCTTGAGGGTTGCGGCACTTGTGTTGAGCATATACAGGAAGTAGTAGTATGCATGCATATCAATGGATGACAGCGAGGGCTAATTGGATGGATAAGGAAGCTGGCCGGGACGAATTGGAGAAATGGGATGCGCATGGAGAATGGAGAATGGGGGCCAATGCAGCCGATGTCATTGCTTTTGCAGGCCGGTTGCAGGCTGCCCTTCTTTCAGTTTGCCTATCTCTATGAGCCCATTTGGAATTTGCTTCGCATGGACACTTTTGTCATGTACGTGTTCATTACTTCAGCTGCCTTATCTAAAATCTTGCGCTGTTCATCATATTATTGCCAAACAAACCGCCCAACTCTCCTTCTCTAGCAGATACAAACGTCTCTTCTCCCTGTTTCCTACTCCGCAGGCCCCGGGAACCCACCCAACATCCACTTTGACCGCCCACATGGTCCGTGCACCGAGCAGGAGAGAAATAAAGACTTGCAGCAATTTCTTAGATAAGCAACTGACTAGTAGGAAAGAACTTTCAGCCTTGCGTTACGGAAAACACGTGCCCGTAGTCCCAAGCTGGTCGCGAAACCTCTAGGCTCTGTCACTTTCTTCAAGATCATCATACCCCCTTCGCCGTTGAATGGACAATCTTGCTTGATTTCAGCAATTAACATCTGATTTAATAATTGACGGCACGATAAAGGTGTACAACATTCACTTTTTCCAACCCACTTCTACCTGGTGTTGCGCGAGTATTTTTGCGAACAAATCGCAAAAAAAAAGAGAAGATAGCTACTATCGCGAAAGTCCTCAGCCTTGCGATCATCCACAACAACCATTCGCAACAACCCAACCAATCCAGCCAAAGCGATACATCGTCCTCCCCAAAAACCTCGACAATTCAAATAACATCACAAACAAGCAACAATGGCCGTCCCAGCCTACCACGAATCTCTCCCATGTACGTTTCCCCCAAAGAATTTCAAATTAAACAAAACAAGAAAAAGCTAACATCCTCCTCTCTCACAGACATCGACTCCGAGCCCACCCCCCAAGCCCTCTCCGCCGCCCACGCCCTCATCTCCGCCGAACAACAAACCTTTTCTCCTCCCCCAGAACCCTCATCCTCAGAACGGGAACCCTCCTTCTCACCCGCCATCACCGCCGAATTCACCCGCCTCGCCTCCAAACAACCCTCCCAGATCCTCGACCTCTCCCGCTACGAAGCGCAGGAGATCCCCGCCCCCCAATCAGCGAAAGATATCGACGCGCTGAGAACCCCTCTATCAAACGCCTTCGTCTCCTCCTCCTACCTCTCCTCCCGCGCCCAGAACCTCAAGCTCCTCGACGCCCACGGCCGCAACGCCTGGCTCCTCTCAAACTACCACCTCGAGGACCAGCTGCGCAGCATCGAGCGCGATCTGGCCGACACCAAACGCGACATTGATCTCGTCAATGCCGCTCGCGCGTCTCGCCAAAACGACGTCAAGGCCGAGATGCAGGGGCTGGAGCAGAACTGGCGCGCGGGCGTGGGCAGAGTCCTGGAGACTGAAATCGCCGTTCAGGAGCTCAAGGAGCAGATTCGACAAGAGCTGAGAAACAATGCCAATGCTGCTGAAAACCCTTCACAATAAGTGGAAAAAACAATATTCACCATTATTTTGTCATAATTTTCCTATACTTTTCTGTCTCCTCCCTATTTTTTTCCAACTATCGCATCCTTTTCCTCTCTTCATAGATTGTGGAGAAAGATTAAAACGTAATTAGGTACAGAGCATATATGGGACTACACTATACACAGGAGCAACGGGCGTATACATCACTTTGGCTAGTTATAAGCATAAAAATAAATTGATACATTGACATCTTCGTATGAATTACACTATATTCCTTTCCTGTAACAGATAATGAAAGTAAGAGAGAGAGGAAAAGGGGAATTTCAGCAGTATTAGAATGAGTGTTTCACCCCCAATCAGCCCTCAGGAGATAATAGTCGCATTGATAACGGTATCAAACAAGGCATCTGTTCAAATAGACATATTTCCTCTCAAAGGGATAAGAAAAGTGAGGGTGGAGATAGTAGGACAAAAAAGAAAATAAAACAAAAGTAGTATCCCGAAAACGCCAGTAAGCCGCGCGCCCATTACAATGGGTTTCCGATGAAGCGAGTAGTCGTTTGCACGATTTCGCAATCGGCCATGTTAAAAAAAAAAAAAATCAAAATGCAACCGTTTTACCAATGCCTCAATCCGCTCCTGTCACTCCCTTAGAACCGATCTGTGGAGCCTATCTATGCTCAATACCTTTTTGTTTTCGTGTCCAGAATGATATCCTGCGTCTTGAACTGCCAGCGTCATCACCAACCGCTTCAACTTATGCCCATTGCATAAATCATATCCCTTGAATCAATACACGCGTACATATCAAGATGCTGCTCGCTCATCTGTCGGCAGTTACTCAGTGCGCAGGGGATCCATATCTTCAACGCCAGTCTTGACGCCTTGATATCTTGTCCTTCGCAGGAGGCCTTCGACAGGGCCCAGGAGTCGTTGGAATGCGTTCTTTCCTAGCGTTGCTACCTTGACGTCCGACATAGCGATGACACTAGCGGCTCGAGGGGCATCGTTGAGCAGCGCCAGCTCACCAAAGAAGTCACCCTTCTTGTAGCTCAGAACCTGTTTCTCTCCCTTGTATGCAGCTGCGTCTCCGCTCTCAAGCAGGTAGAAGGAGTGGCCAGGGTCGCCTTCGTGGATAATGACGTCTCCTGGTGCAAACTTCTGCGTCTCGAGGGCATCTGAGATCTTGGAGCGCTCATAGGGAGTAAGCGACGAAAGGATGGGTACTTCTTCCAAGAAGTTTTCGTACATCCGTCTGCGAGCGAATGTCGACTCCATGAGGATACGGCGGAATGTCACTCGGTCCAAGGCCCATAGCGTGCAGCTTCCTTCGGCTGAAATAATGGTAGCCGCGCGGGGTGCGTTGTACATGAGAGCAAGTTCACCGAATGAGCCGCCAGCTTGAATGGTGCCGACTTTGTTGCCCAGTCCATCAGGGCCAGGCTCAATAAAGCCACAGTCGTTGACGTAGACATCAAATGAGCCCCGCTCAACAACGTAGAAGTAGTCGCCGGCATCTCCCTGGCTAATCACCTGTTGTTACGCTGTTAGCTATCGTTCACTACCAAGTGCTTGGAGGCTCTTCTCCTTCTCTTCTTACCTTGATGCCTCTGGCAGGGATAGGCTTCTCTACAAGAGCTCCCAAAATCTGTGAGCTCTGTTCATCGTCCAAGTGGCTGAAGAGGAAGTTTCCTTCAATGGCACATTTGAGTCGCTCAACCTGCTCGGGAGTCTTCTCGGTGAACGGAGGGGACCAGTTATCGTAGCTATCGGCGCTTGGCTTCAGGGATTCCGCTGAAACGGATGTCCGACGTGAAAAGTTATACTGGGCCGGGTAGCTATCGGTGGTAGGGGGGGCTCTCAGGGTAGGTGGAGCCTCGGTAGATGCGTCGCCCCCAAAAGCTCCTGAAAACAGGGAGCCACCGGGAGCCAAGTGGTTATCGCTCTCGTCCTCCTCAACGACGCGATGCATCACGCTGGATGACATTGGTGATGCGCCGCCGCCAAAAGGGTTGGGGTTTGATGAGCTGCCGCCAAAAGGATTGGCGTTTGATGAGCTGCCGCCAAAGGGGTTGGCGTTGGCCCCAAAGGGGCTCGAGAATTGACTAGACATCATGCCAAAGTGAGGGTTGGTGGGCGATGGAGGGAATCTCGGCGACGGGGTGCCTCGGTCGCGGAAGAGGGAAATGCTCGCCGCTCGTTCGGTGGCTAGTCGCGAGTTGAAGAAGTCGGCGCAGAACTGCAAGATATCGGAAGGACAGGTTTGCAGAACCTGCTTGTTGAGAGCTTGAATCTCAAGTTGGTAAGCTTCTGGGAGAGACATGTCTGCAAAGGGTTTGTGCGATGGCTAGAATTAAACAGATATGACGTAAAGCTCGCAGAAAAGCAGCAACTCGCAGAAGGAGCGTGTTGAAGAAGGTAAAGACCGGAGTGAGTTGGACCTACAGCTTGCGCGGGAGCGGGTCTGGGATATAGAGCCGTTTTGTATCCGCGAAAGCTGCGACGATAATTAGCAGCACGCTACCAGGCGGCCGGGGTTCAGAACCGGGTGGCCCGCCATCGCAGAAGAGAGGACGGGAAATTCAACCAGAGGGACCCAGTCGTCGACAAGGGCCGCAGGTCGTAGCCATTTGCACGCCCCCCAGGCCTGACGGCGTCGAACCGGGGAGGCCGAGATGCGAACGACTAGAGGCAGCGCAAGGACAAGGGCTCTGCTAGCACCCGATCGGGCGGCATGGCCAGAGGTTGGGCAGGCATGAGAGAAATACAGTAAGAGCAAAACGACAGAAGGAAGCCAGACTGGTGAGACGGGGGTGTGCAGCCAGGCCAGCGGCAAACGAGACGCAGACGGAGACAAAAAGTGACAGCGGCAGCGCCAGCCGGCAGCGTTTCTGCTCTGTGGGAAGCTATTCTCGAAGCACAGAAGGGTGGCGGCCAAAAAGAAACGTCACCAGCACGCTACCACTGCAGCCGAGGACGAACCCCCGTCCCAAGCAGCGGTCATCGAAACAAAGATGCCGTGGGCTGGAAAGGAGGGCGCACGGGAAGGCAAACAGGATGAAACTCGTTGAAACTTACCAGCAGCAACAGTAGCAGATCGTGTATCTATCTCTTCCGGTCGCAAGCAGTGGCGGCGCGGGGCGCAAGTGGTTCAGAGGTCAGGCGAGTAGGGACAAGGCTGTGGCAGCGGCAGGGCGAGATTAGATGAGGAGATGAAGAGAAGAGCGGCGAAGGAGACGCGGGCACTGGACAGAGAGAGGAGGGGTCGTGCGACGAGCCCAAGCGTTTGCTTTGGATCGACAAGGACGGGATGCTGGGTTAACGAAAGGAGAAGAGGGGCCGAGCCTAGAAGGACAGCGGAAGACGGCGTGGGGAAGAGGGCAGGATAGATAGATGGCGAGCCAAAAAAAGAGGTTTGTGGGCCGGGCCCGGATCAATGATGCGCGCGGTGGCTGGCGATGCTGGTTGGCGGATGGCAGCTGATTGAGGATGCGGGAAATGGTGATGAAAGGGCAACAGGCAGGATGGGAAGAGGCTTTTGCGTTGACTGAGAGCTCTGCAGCTTTGGTCCTAAGGCACGAAAACCGGGCGAAGAGCCTTGCCTTGGGGCAATCGGTAGCAGCTGGAGTGGGTAAGCAACAGTGACTGGACAGACGCAGGACGCAGATCAAACCAGCAGCACACAAGCAGCAGCGGCGGCGACGGGGCTGGCAAAAGAACCTGCAAAGCACAAAACGCAATGGCCACCGTCCAGAAGCTCCTCAGCCCAGAGGCAAACTAGCAGCAATAGCATCACAGCAGCTGTGCTAGCGGGCGGGAGCGCGACCCAAGCTTTCTGGAGAGCAGTCGAAATGAGCAGCAGAGGCAGCGAATGCAATGGGTGGGGTTGGAAGGCAGCCAGAAGGGAGGGCGGCCTATGGTGGGTGGCCGCGAGAGCCAGCAGAGGCAAGGGCCCTGCGGAAGCTTTCTAGAAGCGTCGCACGGGCCACCAGAGGGCCCCAGCCCCCTCATCTCCACCCCTTCCACGCTTCGCCGTGGCGGTTCCGTCAGGGCTTCTTTGGCTTCTGTGCAGGTGCCTCTGGGTGCTTCTGCAGAAGGGCTGTTCTAGCGGTACGTTCGCCACCTACACTGTACAGTAGCAGTCGGCATGCCTAGCAGGCGCTCTACTGGTACTGCTGCAGGTACAGATGCTGTACATTGTGCGTGCAGAGCAGCAGACCGCTAGCACCGACTCCATCAAACAAAGGAACATTGAACACATGAACCCCTTTTTCTGCCGTGTGTCACCCAGCGTGCATGAATCAAACACGACCGCCAAAAAGAATTCCATCAATCCCAAATTTTCTTCAATTTCCCCCATTCACAGACACACACGCCATCGCCGACCATGAGGTGACTTTTTTTTTTTTTTATTCGGCTTTCCCATTTTCACACCCATTCCAGACCCCCAATCTCCAAAGTGTCTTACCAAACTTACTCAAGCACCCTTGTCCAGACGGTAACATGACTAGCAAGCACCGTAGTACCCCGTACTTGCATGGGCTCTCATCTCGTGGCAGCGGTGCTATTGCTTCTTCTAATTTCGGATCCTTATACGCGCCTGGCCCGTTTGGTGGGCAGATAGGCTAGGATGCAGAGCTTCTGGGAGCCGGAAAGGGACTCTCTTTTCCTTTTTTCAGAAAGGCCTAAAGAAATAAGACTGAGGTGACGGTGACTAGCAATGATAATCCCTCAGCAGCGTGCACGCGTCTGACCAAGATAAGCACTTAATCTTTTGCTATACGCAGTAACTTCAGCGTGCATCAGCAACCCTCGGGCTGCTCCTTGTTGTAGCAGAGCACGTGTAGACAGGCCCTGATTCTCTCCAATGCACATGCCAACCATGCCTCCTCCATACAGGAGACGAAAGCCCCGAGTTTCGTACCGTATTCACGCCGTTGGCACGGAGTACGCCGTACCGTGCTGCGCGGGCTAAGATGAATGCCTTGTAAGTGGCGCACTAGAGGGCCAGCTGTGGTGGTTGTCCCTTTCGGAAATGACCTGAAGTGATCAAATATGAAAGAGGAAGCCAGCCAAACAATCAATCATGCCATGACTCTTGCAAGTTATTTTATTGCTGTTATTGCTGCTACTGCTGCATACCTTGCAAGGTAGCATTCACAAATAGTTGTTTCCCATAATTTGTTTCCCCTGGCCACCATCCCGCCTTATTTTGGCTGTTTCCGGATCCAGCTGGCTGCGACCCTGCATGCATGCGCTGGGTACTGTACATGTAGGTATCCAAGTACCGCCATCTGCCGGCCGCGTTGTGACGTCGTGGCTATTTGGTGGCGACGTTATTCCAAGTGGCCATCAGGCCAGAATCAGGAGTAGGACTCTTGTACAAACCTGGGAATGTACTTTCCAGTATTGCGGAATGTCTTGGTCTGGCCGTCCAATCGTATCTCAGAGGTAGTGTGCTGTCCCAAGGCGAGGCCGGAATCGACTCAATTATCAGCGCTTCATCACGGTGCTTACGGCATGTGCATTTCAGTCAGAGTCCTAGGTGCCTATTTGGCTCATCGCTATTTCTTTTAATTGTTTCTTTTCGGATTAGTACTGCCTGCTATTTTGGTACTTATCAAAAATATTGTATCTCAGGTCAGACGCTTGCTCCGGTAGCCAACAATACGTGCCGCTGGAATATACGTGCAATCAAGCCCTCCTACTCCTCACGGTGCGTCCATGCACCTGTATGTACATACCGTTCGCCCTCATCTGCTTCATGGTGGTTTGCTTTTTTGCCCCTTCGACTGGGGTATCGTCCTATACAAATACAATTCGTAGAAGCCCAAGAAGTGAAACCATTAAGACCTCCCTGCCCCTTCAAACAAATGAAATAAAAAAAATATCAACGCTGTAGAGAATATAATCGCGGCCCGGCAACGCCGTTTGATATACCATCCATATCAAACACATTATTGCACAACACCAGAAACGGAAGAAAATAAGAAAAAAGGGAAAGAAAAAAAGAAAACCAAGAACAAAGGCAAATATATCCAGGGTTGGTCAAAGCCATACGTGTATAGCAGCAGCCAGTTGATGCTAGGCGCTCAAGGCTGAACCCTTGCTGACACAACAGCGATCCATCCACTCTATCCGATGTGGGTGTCCTGTCAAAGTCCCGGCTTTCCCATAATGATAGGTGCCCTGTCACCCACTTAATCTATCCAAAGCAAGCTTACCCTGAAACCCTTCCCTCTATAGCGCTTGGGGTGGAATATTCTACTCGGCATAGCCGTCAATGTTGTTTGTTCTTTTTTGTCTGTTCCAGAACGGCAGCTGGTGAGCGGCAAAGCTGTGACACCCCCCTCATGATCCGACGGCGAGACAGGAATCCAAAGCGCTGTCTATCATATCCATGTCTATTTTTTCGGCTCCCTCCCACCATACTTCATTGTCGATGTCCATTGCGTCTGGGAGAGTGCCATTGATGAGTTCTGCGCTGCCATTTGCCATAATCTCCTCAACTTGCGCCGCGGGGGCTTCGCCATCAGCCCAGGTATAATCGTTCCAGTTTTCGAGCTCGCCTTCCCGGTAACCGTACAAGATCTGTGCCGAAATGATAGGGAATTGAGATATTCCAGAGTCGGCCATCTCCAAGGCGATTCGCATATCCGCAATGCCCAGCGGGCCTCTTTCGCTGGCTGCTTTGGACTCGATGGGCAGCAGGCCTGACTTGTCTCGGCTTATCTCTCCCCTCTGCGCCGCGTCTTCTTCGCGGTGAAGTTGCCGCCTGTATTTATGCGTTTGAACCCATGTGGTGCCTATTCCATAGCCTGCACTGCCCGATTCGCCCGGGCCATTACTTTGAGTACGACTAAAGATCTGCGTTAAGATCTCTTTGATGAATGTCTCTGTAGCAACAGACATGAGAGTCGATGCGTCTGAAACATGCCCGTTGACAAGGCCAGCTTCGTAACAAAAAGGAAGCATTCTTCCAGCTATCAGGCTCATATCGGGAAACTCGCCGGACTCGACAGCAAGCGGTTGTGTATATCGTTTTCGAATCTCTAGGTCAAAGTCTAGAACGAGGGTTAGACATAACATCTAAGCATGATAAAGGAAACCTTGAGGCAGTCTACTAACTCATGTTGTTGATGCCGCCGGCTGCACTTGGTGGAACATCGGCAGTCACAGGCGGTTTCCGGTGCGTCTCCGTAAACACATTTGCCAAGCTCTCAAGGGGGTCATACTGTAGAAAAAGGGCAATTGGTTAATACTTGGGCAAAAAATCTGAGGAGAAAATAGCAGCGAACCTCGTTTTGTGTAAGTTCCTTGATGCGCCGTCGATCCCGTGCGGGTAGTTGCATCACCTCTCCCTTTAACCTCCGTTCCGCTGCGTCACCCGACACAGGTTTACTGCCCGTAGTCGTCGTGGGTTTGTCATTGGCACTAACCCATGGCGCAAGGCCAATATCGGGCATCTCCCGAGTAACATTGCCGTAGATTGCAGCAATAAGTTGGTTGTGCAGGTGGTCTTTCTCTCCTGTTGGTGATGCTAATATTGGATCGATTCGGCTGGAGTATTCGGACTGGTTGAGTCGCCCTGTTCGATTATATGATAAGCATATAGTTGGATTTATAAACTTTCAAAATACATCCCGAACGTCAAATTCAAAATGCGTTCGTAAGGAAAGTACCAAGAAAAAAAAAGTGTGGGAAGATATTATCCGTACCAGTCAGAAACTCAGTTGTGGATTCTTTATATATGAGCCATTGCTCAGAGCTGATGGCGGCTTTTAGGGCCGTATACAGCGGCTCAAGGTCAATTCGAGATGGTATTATCTGGCTAGTCTTCACAGCCTTCGTGGAGCCCGGTGCGGTAACCGTGAGCGTCTTTGTCGATAGAATAGGCGTCGAAACGCTGACTGACGGGCGGCTCAAGGCCGCGGGGTCAATGTCGGGCATCGTGGATCGCGGAAAGTCAACTACAGTTGTCGCGTGCAGCGATGGAGCGGCGCGCGACGCGAGGGAACAATCATGGGTCGATAAATGGGATCAGGGATGCTATGCGATCGCTGCCGTGGAGTTATCTTGATGAAAACCGCATTGTGAGGCCGCAAATTCGATGGCAGACTGCTGCGTCCTGGCTCCGATGGCGTGGTGGGAAAGGGTTAATGGTTAGGTGAAGTCTTAACTTTTGCCGATAGAGTGACGGATTCAGAGGGATGCGCTACCGTAGGGCGGCTGAAGAAGTACCTGGAACCCGCTGACTACACCCAAGCGCACCGGAATTAAAGGTCGCAGCTACCTCCCCGCCGGAAAACCCACTGTTACATCCCACTCCAAAGCCATCGCGTTCCCTGCGCGTCTTCAGCAGCTTTTCTTGCGGCATGAGACTTTGCATAAAGAAACAGTTACAGGTATTTCTTTGTCGCTAGAGCAGCTCTCTGCTGCTATCTTCTTTTTCTCCTCTCCATCTTTAGCCGCTTCGTCCAAACTATTGTTGATCACAACAATGCAGCCATGGCACCAGATCGCGTCGCCAATGCTCTTGACAACCTAATAACCCAAATCGTCCCCTCCAGAGGCCCAAACGAAGGCCAGGACTCCTGGCAAGCCCGGTATAATTTGAGCCATGAGCTTGTCAGAGCCATAATAAACAGGTAAATATGACGTCTGCGCACCTGACATTAAGTATATGGTCGAGAACCGCGCCCTTGCTGACGACGAATTCTTGTAGCCCGCCCGATCCTGACGTCTTGTCGGACGTTGATCGGGCAGCCGACTCCATCAAACGAAAGCTCATCCAGAGCAACCCCTCCCATGCGCTCAGATTTTCCGATCTCTATTCCAGGCTGCTGGCAGTCCCCGTCCTCAAGTCAAAATGGGCAATATTATACCTCCTATACGCTCTGGCCGACTCCCCTGATCCGAGAGCGCCTCCCCCGCCGCTCAGCATAATCCAGCCCTCTTCTTCGAACTATCGGGAGGCTGTTGCCCGGGATGCCGTTAAGAAGCGTGCTAGGGCGCGCTCAAAATCAATCCCTCTTACAAGAATAGAAGATGACCCTATGGGAGAGTCTCCGATACACGAAGAGCTACCACACAAGCTACCACCATCGAAAGAACAGAGGCGAATCGCAGAAGAACGGCAGCAACAGCAGCAGCAGCAGCAGCCGCCGCCGCCGCAGACAGAGCTGGTGAGAAGAGATGTGTCCGTCAAGTCAGCTCTGCTATCTAGCAACTATGCGGAAATCGAACCTTCAGAAACGGCCATCCTTCGAGACCTTCCATTCACACTTCAAGGTGTATCCTCCACGACTCTCCCTTTTACAAGAGAAGATATCCTGAGGCTCCCTCCTTCGCTTCCTCTGCCTCTAGTTTCTATTTTACACACCCTTGCTGAGCCCTCGCTACTTTATCGACGCCTGGATGCTTTCTGTCAAACCCCTGCCAACGGTCTTCTAGCTCAGAGCTTGCGATCAGCGATCAGCAACGAATTGCGCTCATATTTAACATTGGTTGCGACTTTGGAGGGCCAGATTCGGAAAGCTTTGTCTCTTTTGGATGAAAATGCGCCAAGAGGAGGTATTGGCAATACCGGCGTCACATTGAAGAGATGCGTGGTGTGGACACGGGAGGCAACAATGGGACTGAGGCTCTTGTCGCTGATTGCTGAAGAATCGGAAAACAAAAAAGGCGGTCAAATTATTACTCTGATACACAATTTTGCCTCTTCCAATGGAGACCCCGTTGTTGCCGCGTTCGCAGAACGACTTTTGGGTAGCTTCACCCGGCCTTGGTATGGCATTCTTCGACACTGGATCTATGACGGAGAGTTGTCGGACCCATCCCTCGAATTCTTCGTCAGAGAGCAAACCGACAATGAAGATACCCTGCGAATCAAGGGCAATGTTTGGGAAGATAAATACGAAATAGCACAAGACATGGTTCCCAGCATCATTTCACAAGAGTTTGCTCAAAAGATATTCCTTATTGGCAAGTCATTAAACTTCATCCGGCACAGCTGCAGCGATTCATTGTGGGTGGAAGATTACTCCAAAGCTGCTTCAAAAGAACTCAAATATGGCGATACAGCAACAGTTGAAGTCTGGATTGACGAAGCGTATAAGACAACAATGAAACGCTTAATGGACTTGATGGAGACCAAATTCCGCCTCTTTGTCCATCTTCAGGCTTTAAAGGACTATATCCTGTTAGGGCAGGGCGACTTTATCGCACTGCTCATGGAATCTCTCGCGGCGAATTTGGATCGCCCTTCGGGCTCTCAATATCGGCATACACTCACAGCCCAGCTAGAGCATGCAATTCGCGGTTCAAACGCTCAGTACGACTCTCCAGAAGTGCTGCGGCGGTTGGATGCTCGAATGCTTCAGCTATCACATGGTGACATTGGTTGGGATTGTTTCACTCTAGAATACAAAATCGACGCTCCCGTAGATGTCGTCGTTACTGAGTGGGGTAATCGGCAATACCTCAAAGTCTTCAATTTCCTATGGCGAATCAAGCGAGTGGAATTTGTACTCTTATCGACATGGCGGGAGTGTATGACGGGATCCAGAAGAGTGTTGCAGAGCCCTATTCCTGCAGTAGTTCAGACGTGGAAGTCAACACGTGGTGTGCTCGCCGAAATGATACACTTTGTGGGACAGCTGCAATACTATATCCTTTTCGAGGTCATTGAATCTTCATGGGGCGAGCTGCAGAAGCGGATCCGGAAGGAGGATTGCACATTGGACGACGTAATCGAAGCACACAGACGATACCTCGAGGACATTACCCATAAAGGCCTTCTCGGACCGAAACTCCGACATCACCCTTCTGACAACAAAGACAGGACGACATATCTCGACCAACTGAGCGAGATTCTCCGTTTCATGCTACATTATCGCGACACTATCGTCGGGCTATATTCGTGGACAAGTGCAGAGTACACTCGGCGACAGGAAGCCGAGCTAAGAAACATAACACGCCGTGACGATGAAGGAGGTCTCGAATCTTCTGATGACGTACCGTCCGAATTCCCCGCCTTGCAGGAACGTCTGCGGCAGCTTGGGGCTTCATTCCGCACCAGATTGCAGATCTTACTAGGGGACTTGGCATATCAGCCAGATGTCGACATGAGGTTCCTGGGTGTTGCCATGAACTTCAACGACGTGTACCAGCCTGCGAGGAGGAAATCCAAGACGGCTTCAACAGCGTCGGCGGCAGCAGCGGCAGCAGCATCGGCAAACACGGCCAAGCCTTGAGCCTGAACGGACAGTTTGAAGGGAAGAAATACACAACACAGTTGCTGTCTCACCTACAAAAAAAGAGGAACGAAAGAAGAGTAGTGAAAAGTGCATTGTGGCACCCAACAGACTTTTTTTCGATGGCCCTCGGAGCAAAAGGTGCGATGAGGGCATGATATGATGTTATATGATACGTTTGATTAACTTAATGGGGACTTGTTTGTGATGTCTCGAGCGGAGCAATTGAGCGTGAGACACTTTAGTGAATGCAGGCTTTGGTTAGAAATACGATCTAGCGCAAGAGATGCTCGTATACAATTACGTTGTCCAATAGAAGAAGAAGAGGGAAACAATCCGTAATGTTTATCGTGCATATGCATGATGTAGTAGTGCTTGCTGTCAGTCGACGCTGCCCTGCGTTAACGATTGCCCAGATCCCGATTTATAAATCTCGATTTCTGGGGGTTTTCCCCATTTGGTGTCTTAGATGTTCATGCACCAGGAGCAGATACCCTTGCGCACTCATACGTCAAGATCGACACCGGGTTCTGCACGGGAGTGACATTAGGAAGCGTGGAATGGGACTTGCCCTTGGAGGGTGATGATAGCTCACAAGTTCGAAGCAGGGAGAAGGATAGATGTGAAAAGGGAAGCCTAATAGTTGAAAGCTGTCGTTCTTTTGGTGCCATGGAAGCTGAGAAGGACACATGTACGATTGCATTCCTTGATATACGCCAAAGCGTGTCTTTGATGGCAGCTTGCTGCAGGGAAGCTTGACAAGACATGGGGTAGGCAATAGGCTGCTGCACTGATCTTTGCAGCTCCTTTGCCCAGGCAGATGGATAGTATACTACAGACCTATAAACGCAAAGCGGCTGCAAGGGGCTATTCTTTACACCATTTGCTCTCGTTTCTCCAGTCCAGTAAAGCTCTCGCGGCCCATCTTGTCCGGGATATAGACTGCTAGCAGGGAGATAACCATCCAATGATGAACAGTAGCCCATGTCCTCCTCCGCAGGTTCGTTTCGTAGAACCTCTTGGCAGCGGTCTGTGGACACCGCCACAAGGCTCCTTCAAGTCAGCTCCATACGAGACAAGCCATCAATTCGTTGTACCGACTCTTACTTGATCATTTGGCCTTGCGAAAGTACCGTAAACGGCGTTCCTTTGCTCTCTAAGCCATCAGCCCACCCAGGAATCAAAAGTCATCGGAGGGTTAGAGTATCCGAGGTACGGCACAGGGTAGAACCTCGCAAGTGTTCGGCTCAACCTGCTTACTTTGCTGACAAGCTCTCTGAGGGGCGAGACCACCAGAAGTGGCAGCTGTCTTACTTGGAGATGCCAAATCCGTAATCCGCAGGGAATCTCAGCTAACACCAGACTATACTGAGAGAGAAGATGTTTTTTTTTTTTCAGCAGCACCGGTACTCTATTTATGCAGCTTCTCTTGGCTCACCCCTCCCTTCTGCAGGTTATAATAAGCCGAGAGAGGGCATGTCTGCGTAGCACAAATTACATTAACAGCTGAAGATATGTCGTGGCACGCAAAAGAAAAAGGAGGAGGAGGTGTGGATGCAAGGGGGATTGGTGAAGAAAAAGAAAACAAAAATCGGTGAAAGCACAGAGTCATAGGTGATTTAAATATCCTTTCTATCTCGCAGAGCCGCATCATTGGTGCTTTCTTTGCCAGGGAAGTACATGTAAGTCGAAATATCTCGACTTAGACGACATTGGCTGGAAGATGACTCGATTCGCGAACATGGCAATACCCTAGCGCTTTATTTCCGCCTGAAGGGTAGATAATCTTTCTAGAAAGGAGGCAGTAGTGTTGGACTTGCTTCCAATAACCATGGCGGAATTGATCAGGATCGATCGCCAGGAATCGCAGCATCCGCCGTCAAGTCATCCTAGCGCTGTTGCAGGTATGTAGGCACCCAGGATTATTACTCGCCATTCCTTGTAACTTTTCTCAAACACGAAGCTTCCATGAGAGTTCTCGAACAAAAAGAAATAACAGAGAAGGACAGGGCCAGCATCGGGGATGCCGTGGGAAGCGATCCCCGTCGCCAAATTCTAAATTTGCCCCTACAAATTGCTTGACCAGGGGGAATCTTGTCAAATGGTGGAGTCACTTTGTTGCGGTAGTCTGATACAACGTACAAGTAAGGCTCTGACAGGCCTTTGGCTTCTTTCTTTCTTGTTTTTTCGGCGGAGCAATACGCACTCCAGCAGTATTGCGTGCATGCTCTCACGCATGGCCGCATGGATGGGGAAATGCGAGGTATCGTGTCTGCACTCCAGGTTTGTATCACGTCCCGCCCCCTGTCCTTCTCGGTACCTGTCCTTCGTCATAAGCCCGTCTGCCACGTCAGGCCCATGTTTCGCTGGGCAGCATCTGCGTGGTGGCATCAAGGTATCAAGTACTCGTACGAGTGCTGTAAAGTAATTTTTTTCTCCCCTTGACTGGGCGACGCAAACATGCTGGCAGCGATACTTTTGAGTGGACCACGGCCCAGGCCAGAGACGCATTGATGCCTTCGGACAGACGGACAGATGCCCTACCAGAACATGAACATGGCACGATCCGCTTCCCCAAGGGAGAAATTCGTGTCCGCCTCGAGAGTCTTGCTGCTGTTGCTGGGGGCACAAGAACGGACGCCTAGTTTGTCTGCCTATCGATCCTCGTGCCTTTCCGCTCGCGTGCCTCACCTCGCCTGCAATCACGGCTTGAGACACCGTCCGGAGCTACTCATTAACGTCTGGTGCTAGTTCCTGGTGCCAACAGCGGCAGCGGCAGGGCAACGCTGAGTCGTGAGGTGGCTGTAGCATGCTAGGCATCTATTTTCGAGGTGGCCAGTGGGTTTCATTCGGGCCAATGTTCGCCTAACTTGTCTCTGAAAGTATGAGTCCGTACCCTCTTATTCGTCTGCCCAGGAAAAGAGGTACCTTCTCCATCATGATGATGAAGCCTGGGTACCTCAAACCTACAATGTTAGTAACTCTTCCGAGAAAACTTTGCTTACTACTACTGGGTAGTCGCAGCAGCATTGCCTTGTTTGTTTCGAGAGAGCTTGTACGGGTAAGCTTCCGCCTGCTGCCCTCAACGCTCAGCTTGGCTTTGCGCCTCTTGGGCCCTGGTCAACTCGAAGCTCTCCAAGGGGCGGGCCCCTGTAGTTTGTTTGGTCCCCGCAATATTACCCCAAATCTCCCAATTAATCGGGACGTCGGAGAGCCATTGCTAGTGGTAGCGTGTTTTGTTTGCTGGCTGGGGTTTAGACGGCATTGAATGGCGGTTTGCCCAACGCTTTGCTTCCAGTCCTTTTGCAAGGCGGTTTCGTGTCATTTTGATTAGCGGCATGGGCGACGTGTACAATTACATGAAATGCGCAGGTGCCGGATTACCAATTCGTCTGTCGGCTCGCTTTGGAAGCCCGACAACTGTAGTAATACAGTAGTCAATAACAGAGTTATGTGGCATTTATACATTTTCAAGGCAAGCAGTAGAGCAAGAGAAGCATCCATGGGTCCTCCGAGGCTGTTTACACCTTCCCCAGACCCGCCTATGCCCACCCCTCCCCCTTTTCCGCCTTTGCTCTCCTTCTTACACGCCCCATATCTGAACTGGGCACTGGTGCTGGGTGCCCAGCAGCTCCTTGAAATAGAAATCCTCGTCTACAATATCCTTGACGTGGACAAAGCGTGTTTGCAGTTGGTGCTAGCAGTAATCCGTCGCGGTAATCCGCCGCAGACAAGCACCAGTAACGCTCTCTGCTCCCCATGTGCAGGCCTGTCTACCTCTGACCGAGTCCTTCATGCAGCTTGCCACAAACGCGGCGCGAGCATCCCCGGATTCTCCAAGCGTTTCCCCGGAGCCTCTCCGGTGCGCCCAAAATGGTGAAATTGCAAACCGTAATAGTCCATCCAGCACTGAATCGTGCCACCTGTACACCCCTCCGCAAAGGTACTTGGGTCAAGGAACATGCTGGCCAGGTACCAAGTTCGCTCTCTGAGGCTGTTGCTCTACCTGTTGTCGACGACCAAGTATGTTCTTCGGTTAGTCGCACCCCCTGTCCCCAACAGCAGTGGCAGCACAAACTCTGCTCTTTCCCTCTTACACGCCCTCCTCGTCTGGAGCCGCCCTTCCGAGCCCCGTCAACACCTTCCCTCCACTCGTACCTCGTACCTGTTTCCTTTTCTTCCCTGCCCTATGGCCCGATCCCTCTCGCTTTTATAATTCAAGCTTCCCTCCTGTCTGCTCTTCTCGCCTGTCAAAGGAAAAAGCCCAAGATCCTTTTTCTTCAATCTCCCATCTCAAGCTCCTTTCCATTTACAGCAATAATTAATGCCCTTCTACCACCTCTGATATATCAGCCTGGCCAAGCTTTTCGCTGCTTCTTCTCTCTCACCACCTTCCTCGCCTTCTCTTGTCCAATCGCCAGCCGGTGCTGTCTGTCAGCAGATATTTTTCTACTTCTCCCGACATCTGGTCAATTTTACCGAGTCTCCATCTGTGAGCCGCACTTGATCGGGCTTGCCAGCTCAAAGCGTTAGTGATAACTCTTCCGTCCCATCTGCCCTTTATTTCTCTCTTATTCTAACATTTCTTAGTTCGCATCATCAGCCATCTCAGCTAGACTGCCTCTCTTCGTCCAAAAAACTCACGGCTATACCAGCATCAACATCGGCAACATGTCAAGTGGTCAGGTCGCAGCGCCTTATCCCATCAAGCCCACTCAGCGGGCCAACCTTCGGCTGGCAACATCCGAAGACATCTACTCCTCGCTCAGCACTTCTCTCAGCCCACTCAAAGGCCATCAACGTCCCATCATCCCTTTCGATCATGCACCCGTGATCAAGGACGGCAGCAATTCCCCAGCCACTGCCCATCCCGTTTTTGAGGGCGATTATACCGTTCCAGCTCCTCCGCCACCGAGTCCTGTTAGCTTCAGGGTCGATCGCTGGCCCGCGCCAGCTTGTCGCTAAAGGAGCCGAGTCTTGTTACACCATGCTCAGCCTTGTTCATCAGACTCAAAAAGGCCCGACGCATGATTGATGTTGGGGTAATCAGGCCAGCCCCAGTATCATTTTCTCTTCACTTCGGTCACTGTTGTACACTAGGGTTTAGACGGCTGGAGTTTGCCTTTGTTTTTTTATTTCTTCTTTTTTTCTCCAGCTTGGAGTTGGTAAATTAGGGACGGTTAATGGTTAATGGTTAATTACAGGGGGTTTGGGCGAATTTGGAAGGACAAAAGGCAAAGCCCGTGGATTGCTTGTATTTGCCTTGTTACTGGGTCTGGCCCAGGACGGGCAACTGGCAGATAACACGGGGCGAGTGATGGCTATAGTTTATGGGTACGAGCTTTTCTCTGCTCAGTTTGTTTTTCGGTCGAGTCATTCTCCTTCTATAACCAAGCTTTTGATGCTGTACTACATGAGTTTCCCGCTACTGCGCGGCAATAAGACCACTGCAGCATGCAGATTTCGCAATGCGTGCCAAAAGAAGAACTAGCACCGCTCAGCCTCGATGTGATACAAGACAGCTGGAGATGGTTGACTCATAAGAGCGGTCAGAATGTAGTAGCTATTGGCCGTTATGCCTCCATCCTTCGCCTCAAGGATGTAACTATAGCATGCATGCGCCCAATCAACCACGTTGGCGGCCATTGCCATTGGCTTACACGAGACGCAGCAGCGAAAAGCTTGCCACTGCCACTATCGTTAGCGACGAAGCTACTTGCGAAGATGGGACGGTTATTGGTAGCTGTTGAATGCCGCACAGAAGTACAGGCAGGCAATATACTTGGCTGCATATGTATAATACATACTAGTAATAGCAGTAGTAGCTGGAATCCCAGCCATCATATCCTATTACTGAGATGTCTATTTATACCAGACTTCAAACAGCTCTATTTGCTAGTGCCCGTCGAAGCGTGTGTGTGTGGCTCTCAGTGTGGGGGAGGGGCCGGCCGCCACTTTACGCGCCTACAGGGGGCAAATGTAGCATCAGTTGGGAAATGGCAGCTGTAACATTGAGAGGAGCCATCTGAATAGAGCAGCACACCAATTTCCCAGGGCATACTGCTGAGTACTTGGTGAGATTTTGACATTGGTTTCGACAGAGATGGGAGTATTGTGCGTTTTGGCGGCCAGGAGGATAGCATTTATAGATGCCTCTGGTTCACTTGTAATCTTCACTAACATACAAACGTACGATATGTTTGTGAGCTTGTTTAAATTTATTTATATTCTGCAATCCAGCACTAATTTGCTGCTTGATTGCGCATTTTGCTCTACTATATCATTACCATATACTCTCATTCTGGTCGACCCCTCCCAAGTGCCGTCTTCATTCTTGCTTGCGAAAGCTGAAGCGGAGTTAGCCTCCTTGATGATAGCCCGAGGCGATACTTCTTTATCAACCACTTGGCTCAACCTCCACGAAGTATTTGTCGGACAAGTCATTAGCACTTTGAACTTTGGTCTCAGATTGTCATCCTCGACTATCCGCTGCAGACAATCCAGCACTATCGCCAATTTCTTGAACAGCACATTTAGATCCAGATCAAAATGGGATATTCCATCAATAAGAAAAATAGTGGTATCGGGAGGGAATTGGCGGACGAGTTGATGTAGAAAGATACATAACTCATCAAGGCTGTGATTCTCTAGGGCCTGAACGAAGCTCCGCGAATCAAGAATGTTCAAATCCAGCAGACCTCTGTCGTATAGAACGACCAGTACCTGGATAATCGTTGACCGGACAAAACCAGTCGGGCCGTACCACCTATCCTTAAGGCTTAAGTGCAAGCCACAGTGAAAATGTAGCAAGATATAGGTCGAATCCAGGTTATTCATGCTCAAGATGAAGTTGGCACAGAATAGAGACATGGCAGATATCTTCTCGAGGGAAACAGCGCCACGGGTGGAGAGATTTCCGTCAATGAGAAGCATGTCAGGATGTAAATGTTAGCAGACGAGCATGACATGCATGAGAGTCGAGTATGGACTGGGATCTCGTTCCTTCGATCTTAAAACACGTACATCTTGACAAAGTAGAAGGCGCCAAGACAATGTCTAATAGCTCTTCAATAGCATCTACAATGCTGACATACAAATTGCCGGCAGACTCGCAGACTTGCGCATCTGTGTGAAAGCTCTTGCGCTTCGAAGTAGCATTGCAGATGGCCTATTGGAGTTCCGAGAATCCATCGACTATCTTCTGCCTTTTATCTGCGTGCCGCTATGCAAGCTTGATAAGTAGTGAGTAATTGCATTAGATCCTCGGCAATCCAAGCGTCATACCTTCACCAAGACCAAAAGACCCGACTTCACAATGCAGAGGCCATAGTCGTTAGGAATTAAATTGACCCACGGGTCTATGGATACTTTCTTCTCTCCAATGATGATTAGCATTCGAGAAAATATTTGAGAAGCACCTTTTTTTTAAGTCTGCCGCCTTTAGTTCATTTTCGGCAAGCTTGTCCAACAGTTGATTCCATTTTCGCACTTCGTCTTCGGAACGATTGGGCTGCAGCACCAATGTCGAGCCCAGCAGTTTGGATTCGACAACCACCCTTCGAATGTTCCTATCTCTGCAGATCAGCTTTCATGAATTGATCAAGTTGAAGGAGGATGCTGCATTGGTACTCTAAATTCTTCGGCACTGGATACCGAAGTTTCCTATTTGATTCAACTCGCAGCCCCCCAAAAGCACCATGGACTCTCGAAGCTTCTGTGTTCGAAAATGAAGTTTCGAGACTAATTTCCAACTGTCCTCTCCGCCTTTTTGAATTCATTGTCTTAAACGTATATTCGGTGACAACAAAACAGCCAAAGGCCCAGCAAGATCGAGCCAAAGAGAAAACAATCGGGTTGAACTTAGTTGCAATAATGATCAACCATCTTACGACTAGTATTGTTATTTTCTGCGGTAAAAGACTAAGCTATTACCTTGACTATGAGAGAGAAGTGACCAGTAGTATCAGAACTCGGTGGAAGTCGAACAGTTGATGCCCAACGGCGCGCATTGCTGCAATACAACGTGCCATTATGAAGACCAACATGCATATGGGCGAATCACAATAGGCTGAAGTCTCAGAGGCTTTAGCCACAAATAGTTATCCTAATTGTTTGGGGCGTATTGCCGCTTTGGACAATGATTTGATTGGCAGCCTCGTCCACCGAATGTATCTAGCTGCATGGTATGATATGTTTGGGCTCCGACAAAATTGAGAGTTTTTCCTCTCATAATAAACGTATTATATGCAGCCCTTCTTTATATCTGGGGCCTAGCGGCCATACATTTGCATGTATTTTCACCACGCTGTTCGGACATTCTTTTTTTTTTTTTGGCGTCTGAGTTATAACCGGAATTGTGACTTTAATCTTTCATCTTCTTTCCTGTGTTCTATTCTATCCACTTATCTAACCTCAAATAGAATTCACATTCCGTGATAAGGTAAATATAGCGGTATATTGCGGATACCAGCAGCAATGGAAGGCCCGATTGATGACTCTCCCGAGGTTTCGGTCCGTTCGATGGACTTTGAACATTTTAAGAATCGCTATGGTCCAGATGACAAGTATCACATCATTGTCCTTAGAGCTACGCGTGAAATAGCCAATCAGATTCAAGATGAATGGAATAAGCGAAAAGAAACAGTCAATGTATTCAAGTCACAAACAATGGCATTGGAAGATAGTACACCGTTCAATTTTGAATGGATGCAACGGATTCGCATCCAGTCGTCCATGAGATTGGGCTATCTCAAGTATGTAGTTGGCTGTCCAAAATGGGATATCCAGCTACCTAGGGTGTTCTTCTGGCCGTTCGGGGCACTGAGCCACTACTACCCAGAAATGAAGCACCATCTCGACATATTGGAATATCGATGGGGAGAATCTACGCCAACAGAAGACTTAAGATATTTTAAGGATGCGACAGCTAAAAAGAAGAGTCCAGGGGGAAAGTCTGCAGCCAGGCCAAGCAGATATTACGGCTTTACAAAATTTGCCAAGAATATGGCTCCCCAAGCAGAGACCCTCCCAGTCATTCATGGCTTTCGCTTCCAAGATGATCCCTGGTACAAAGATGGCGGTAACGATATCCATATCAGCAATCCTAAGCTAGATAACCCGACGGCATTGAGGCATATGCGTTGTTACATACAGTTCATGGAACAAATAGTTATGCCTCTTGACCAAACATGCAAAGACTATTTGAGGGAGAGTGGGAGTATCAAATCAAACGATTTGTGGCATCTATTTCAGATTGGAGATGTCGTCTTCGCTCCGTCCAGGTCAATCTTACAACAACAAACGACGTTTATTATCTATCGAAAGGCGTTTCCGGTCATTGCAGACTATTACCCTGACGACTTCAACAATCGTGGTCTGACAATATGGTGCTATTATGTTGACAATGATGGAGATGGATATGGAGTGGTGGAAGAGAAATTTACTATTGATGGCTATGAAGGCGAAAAACAAATTCTCGACCTTCCAGTATATCCGCTTCACTGTAAGCATCATTATAAACTACGGCACACTGAACTGGAAAGCAAGGACAGCATTTTAAAGTCATGGTCAAGGAAAAGCACATATACTACCAGGGTTGGACACTACCAGACAATCCAACAGGAATTAAAGCTGGGGAAAAGGAAAATGCCTACAGCCCTCCCGAGTATGTTGATAGTGATATCATCATTGACATCAAGGAGGCTATAAATCAGAACCCAGACTGGCAATTGAGGTTCGGATTAAGTCATGGAGCCTCAGCGGATGAATCCTGGCAAACCGGAGATGACGCGATGGAAATATGCCATTGGAGTGATGCCAAAGAACGCAGCTACTGAGATCCAAATCAGAGAAGATACAGTGATCAGAAAGTATCAGAAGCGCAATGTTGCAAAGGTGGGAGGAAGACACGAGTCCAGCAGGACCTCACGACATCGAGGATGAGAGAGGCAAGATAGTTAGATCTGCCTCTCTCGTCTTGCCCTGTCGTTGCTTCGTCTATGTCTTCCGCGATAGAAAGTTTGCTAGTGTTGATGTGATGACAATCGAGAAGATCCTTCCGCAGAAAAGCATCTTTGATGACTTGGAGATAGACCCAAAAAACAAACACATGGTCAAATCCTTGGTGGCGTCTCACTTTGAGAAGAGAGAGCTACAGAAAGCCAGACCAGGACTTGGCTCTATGAACCAAGACCTCATCCGCGGCAAAGGACTGGGCCTTTTCATTCTTCTGCATGGCGTTCCAGGGGTTGGCAAAACGGCGACAGCCGAGGCAGTAGCACAAGCCAATGGGAAACCTTTTATTTAATATTACATGTGGTGATCTTGGCACTACTCCAAAACAGGTTGAGGAAGAGCTGAATGGCATCTTCCGACTAGCAAATCTCAGGGACTGCGTGTTGCTTCTTGACGAAGCCGACATCTTCCTGGCAAGACGAGACTCTTGGAATTTGAAGAGAAATGCGCTTGTATCAGGTTCGTTATTAGCTTCTCCTTGGGTTCTTTCATTAGTACGCTAAAAATTTAATAGTATTCCTACGAGTTCTCGAGTACTACAGTGGCATCCTCTTCCTAACAACCAACTGAGTGGGTATCATGGATGAGGCTTTCAAGTCTCGGCTCCACATCAGTCTATACTATGAACCATTGACGCTTCCCCAGACTGAGAAAATATTCGAGGTCAATATTGAAAAGCTGAAAAGAATGGAGCAAGAAAAGGAACAGAAGCTTGCAGGCACTGGTATTAAACATCCGAAGCTCATCATTAACAAAGACAGTATCATGAACTGGGCTCGTAATTACTACAAACAGGCAGAAATCACGAGCGAGTCCGCGCAGTGGAACGGCCGGCAAATCAGAAATGCTTTCCAGATTGCCTCGTCGCTTGCGCGCTATGATACGGCCAAAAGTGCATTGGACAAAGGGAAGATGCCCAGCCCAGTCCTCAACAGGAAACATTTTGAAATGGTAGCTGATGCAATTGAGAAGTTCGACAAGTACATGCAGTTTGCGACTGGTAAGGCAGATTCGGATCACGCGCGTATTGAGGGCACTCGAGCAGACGATGTGAGATTCAGCGAATAAGTAGCTATTACCGGCACGCTCAGGGTGGCTACAATACAAACAAAGGAAAACTTTATCCAGCAGCCCAGCTCTAGCATAATTACAAGGAGGCTGTTAATCCATATATGAAAATGTGCAATTGGTGAATACATCAAGAAGTTATAGCATTAATAGCAAGACAAGCGAGACTAGCAGCAGTAGTAGAGATAGTAAGGGTGCATGTAACAGAAATAGAAGATGTAGCAGATGTAGTAAATGTAATACTAGCAGCGATAGCAGCTTTAGTCCACACCACGTACCTGGGAATACCAGCTGGAGTGCTGGGTATCGAAATTGGGTGCTGGACAGCTTTTCCCTTAAATGAAACGCACTCGTAGTACGTGGGAGTCACCAACAGTGGCAAGCCAAGAGAGGCGTGGCACAAGAGCTGATTCGATACAAGCGCGAAGAAATACAAAGAATGCAAAACCATCAATAGAAATGTACACGATTATCTGCCAACAGCGAGTTTGGAGATGGAGAGTAAGACATGGAGACAGAATGGACCATGACGATGACAGTGGCTCCAACTGCATTCTGAGAATATCTAGGTAGGCTATATGAGTCACTACAGACTATAAAACATGCTTCCTTTACTCCGCTATGTTTTAGCTTTTTCTTTAGCATCTCAATAGAAGATATGTATGCAAGTACCTATTAGTATTAGGTGAAATGCTCAAGCAAACTAAACAGCTAAGATGTCAGTGTGGGGGAGGGGCGGCGCCACTTTACGCGCATACAGAAACACACATTTCTCAGCGCGGCTGCAAAACTCAGACCGCGTCTCATAGGCGCGTCTGCGGGTCGCGTCGTGAAATCTTCCCACCCCGGCACTATGGAGCAGCAATTCCGTTGTCAAGGCAATTCTACTCGGCTCCTTCTTTTCTTTTTCAGCCTGCAGCCTTTTCAGCATCTGCAGCTTCCCGCGTTTTCAACATTTTCATTCTGCAGGCAGTGACGATTTTGTTTTGCATCATCAGGCAAATCTTTTCCACTAGCTATTTTTTTTTTTTTTTTTTTTTTTTTTTTTTTTTTTTTTTTTTAAAAAAACAGTAGCGACCCGCGCTTCCAGGAGGCACGCACAGCTCTTGCCAATTAATTTGCATCCTTTGAAATTGCAGGTTAGGCACGCTGTTGGAAGGGGAAGGAGTAGGCGGAAACAGCACACCACCCAAATTAGAAGAAGGAAAGAGAACGCATCATGGCTCGCACCACAAGAAGGCGCCAGGCCGAGGCTCCCTCAACAACTCAATCCATCAGCAGCTTCACCCGCGTATCCAAGAGCCAGGCTTTCCCTGATGCAGCCATCAAGAAGGCCGTCGTCTCCAACCCGGAACCGACAGCTTCACGGAAGAGGAAGGCCGCAGTCGATGATGCCGACAGCAACCACCATCCTCGAGTCACAAGAAGGACCGTCTCATTCGCACCCAGCAGTGATGAAGAACCAGTGACTGCAACGCCGGCAAAGCGAGTTCGGAGAGGGGAATCCAACGTCGAAGCGGCCATTCCGGTAGCAGCAGTGCCCGCTGCGAAACCTGCACCAAAGACCCCAGTCAAGGGAAAGAAGGTTGCCAAGTCAACGCCTTCACGAGCTGCTTCTGCACATAAGCCCAGCGATTCGACCATCATCGCAAAGTCAAAGCAGGGCGGCAAGACTGTGCAGACTAAGCTTGAGGCATATCGGGTAACCAGCCAGAAGAAGACAAAGGAGGCTGAAAGCGAATTCAGCCCAGAGCTGGCCGATCTGATCCGCCTGCACAAGGCCTTCCTCAAGACTATTGCTCTTCAGATTGTCCACAACGGAACCATTGTGCCCATTGACATTTCATCCGTGGCTCCACACATTTCTCGCACCTGGGGCAAGCGACAGGTAACGGTCGACGACATTCGCACATGCATTGCCGTCCAAACATCCGCAACAGACCCTGACGTGGTTTCTCCCTTTTTTGTGTCCGACTATGGCCGTGGAAAGATTTGCATAGAGCTACATCCTGACCACAACAATGGCGTAGTATCTATCAACGAAGAGCGACTTTGCAGGCAGTTTGAGGAGAATCTTCGAGCACTCTGCGCTGGCCGGGCACAGGACGATGTTACCGATGTGAATGTGCCTCTGGCAAGCTTATCCCTGAAAGAGCTGCCTCGCGCCGAAATTAGGAACATGGACAGCAGCATCAAGCTCAACCCAATCCTAAACAAGGGACACAATGCTCTATCAGCGCTCAAGGAAGGAATTGTTGCGAAGCAACAGGAAAAAGAGATCAAGCAGCAGGCTACCACTGCCATGGTAAATTCAGACGGCACAAAGATGAACCTGCTGGATCGGCTACGACAGAAGCAGCTTGCCAAAGCCAACGGACCGCTCCCCCCTTCCGGACCCGAGCTTCAGCGTCGAGCTGCCTTGAACCGAGTCACCGACGTTTGTGCTACTATCTCTATGCTCAGCTTGTCTAATCCGGCTTCCCTTCCGAGACAAGCTTTTACTATGGCACTCATCTCGGACAAGCTCAGGGACTCTCTACGACTTCCTCTTTCAAAGGAAGAAGGAATGACTTGTATACGACTAATCGCCAACGAAATCGCCCCCGAGTGGCTTAAGGTTGTCACCATTGGCGGGAGAGAGAATGTTGTGATCCAGAGAGGCCTCCAGCCTGTTGATCGTGTGATTCAAGAGCGAGTACAGAAGTCCCTAGCGTGAGGGAGATTTTTTTTTTTTTTGTTCTGACACTTGTTTGTCTCAAATTTCAACAACTGCCTTGCTCAAATAACGAAAGGCATTGTATATTTTACATCAAAGGAGGATATGAAGAACGGATTGGTTGTTTTCAATATTGCATTGCGCTGCGTTTTTGTTGATATCACATATTCACACCGCAAAGAGAAAAAGTCTACAAAGTGAATGTAGAACACGATGCATGCATTGGAGTATGGGTTTGGTTTGTTTTTTGTATAACGAATGGATTCAAGTTTGAAGTAGCGGCTAAAATAGATGTACGTTCAAAAGAATGATGAAAGCTGAACAATATCTTTTCTTCCAGTCATCTTACTAGCCAAATGTGGCCTGGTTACAATGCCTTCAACCTTTGTCGTGCGTTTGAAAGGGGGTTACAGCCGGATGTTGGCCGACAATGCTGTGACAATTGCTTACTTTACACTAAGGTAAATTGGCTTCTAAGAGTGACTCTTATCATTAATGGGGGCCGGTTTCTCTTCATAGCAAATCGGGTTCGAGGTGTGTCTTTCTTGCGACGGTAACACGAAAATGTAAGCTACGAATCCTCACACGGCTAATGCAGAGCATCAAACGCGAGGTCAAAAGTGCCCGAATCACGGCCGGTAATAGCACGGACTTTGCACGAAGAGAGCAAAATCTACAGCTTGCCATGATTTCCATCAGCTAAGACGATCCAGAAAAAAGCCCACTTCGGAAGCAAATACAACGAAACGAATCCGGTTTTCGCAGCAAATCCTGCCCTAAAAGCTGCAGGGCGGCAGTTCCTGTGCCGAGGCACGGTCAAAGGTGAGAGCTGTTGGCATCTTACACCCCTTCTTACGCCCCAATTTGCGTAGAAAAACTCGGGAAGAATCGAAGCTTTCGAGAGCCTAAAGGCGGGCCGATGGCGGATTCGATCTGCAAGGTTTCGTCCCTGGCGCTCAAGCATAACAAGCATAGAGCTTGGCTGGCTGGGTAAGCCCGGGAGCGGCTCCGCTTCCCGGGGGGCTGCTCCGATAAGACGACCGGGTTTGTGGAGAAGGCTATATGGCGGCTTCTTGGTTCGGTTACATGTTCTTTGACGAATTTTCCGATTGCTGGTGGGCACGATGCTGTAATGAATTCCTTTTAGTTTATAGGGCCCCTTTTCGTCGGTGTTCTTGTTTCCCTTTCTGTACCTTTTTCTTGTATTGCACCGATGTGTTGAATTCTTTCCACTTGTTTTGCTTTGAAAAGCACTGGTATCTTCGTTAGCTGCGAAATCAAACACTTAAGCCATAATCAGTGCATCTACATGGCAATTTGTGACGTGTTGCACATCACTCTCTTCCTCATATGCTAAAAGTCTTACATCTTTGGAAGAGTGCTTCTCTTCGGTCGAGTCAAGGCTGACATGAGAGCCTCGTGAATTTGGAAACAACTGTGGATCGAATATATCGTATCTCGCAATCATGAGTTCCTCCGAAGAGAAATCGTTCTCGCGGGCCCCTGAGACCAATGCGATTTCCAAGCAGCATCAGCAACCTCATGTTAAAAATTATACCGAGGGAATGATGGAGCCGACAAAACCAGTGGGAGTGTTCTATCGATCGACGTCTCATGTGTCTGGACCAGATGCATTTGAGCCATCCTCACCACAGCCGCCATCACCACCCGACGGTGCTTATCATGAGAAAGGTGATGAAATATATGATCGCCTATCATTACACCGCAAACACATCATTGTGACGGTATTGTCCTTTTGCGCTTTTCTCTCGCCATTATCAAGCACCAGCATCCTGGCTGCTGTTCCTGAGGTAGCAGAGACTTACAACACGACCGGTTCTATCATCGACGTGAGCAATGCTGCATACATGGCTCTGATGGGTATATCACCTGTTATTTGGGGGCCAATGAGCCAGGTATTCGGCAGACGACCAGTAAGTTGAGCTGTTCCCTATTCCTCTGATACAAGATTCTTGGCCATGTATATCGCTGCATATTGCCGCGCATTATTCCGAGAGACGAAGCTTTCAATTTGCAGCGGTACACCTGCTAAGTGATATAGATGACGCTATTAACAGCCGTGCTGTTCTTCTTGTTGAGCATGGCCACTGCTCTTGCTCCTAATCTAGCAGCCTTTTTTGTCTTCAGAGCGCTTTCAGCCTTTGAAGGAACAGCCTTCATCCTGTTGGGAGCAGCTTGCTTGGGGTAAGTATCCTAGCACGAGCATAGCCTTTTCGCGATAAGTCCTAGACCGCCGTCGAGTATGCACCCGATAAGCAGCGCATAGGCTTGAAGAGCAATATAATTTGGCATACAGTTGGCAGTGACTAACAAAGAAGCAGAGATATATATCGCCCTACAGAGCGAGCAACTGCTCTCGGGTGGTTCATGTCTGGAACACTAATTGGGCCTGCGCTTGGCCCATTCATTGGTGGTATCTTGGTGACTTATGCAACATGGAGATCTATTTTCTGGCTCCAGACAGCATTGGCTGGCACCGGGTTTTTGGGAGTCTTTTTTCTCGTGCCTGAGACGATCCACCACAAGCAAATCGAAGATTTGGAAGGCCAGTCTAGGAAACAAAAGACCATAGCCGTACTGCGTATGACCAACCCGATTCGAGTAATCCGGCTGTTCCGATATGGAAATCTGGTACTGGTAGCACTCGCCAGTTCAGCACTCGTGTGGAACATGTATAGTTTGCTCACGCCCATTCGGTATGTGCTAAACCCGCGGTTTCACCTGGACTCTCCGATGCTGTCGGGCCTTTTCTACCTCGCACCAGGCAGCGGCTACCTGCTGGGTACATTCATGGGAGGGAGATGGGCGGACAGCACGGTAAAAAAATGGATCAAGAAGCGCAATGGTGTACGCATCCCAGAAGATCGTCTGCGGTCTGCACTACCCTTCATGGGTATTCTCATGCCAAGCTGTGTACTTGTGTATGGGTGGGCGGTAGACAAGGCTGTGGGCGGTATCCCAGTGCCGGTCATTATGCTCTTCCTGCAAGGCGTTGGGCAGCTCTTTGCCTTCCCCTCATTGAACACGTACTGCTTGGACGTAATGCCCGGACGCGGCGCAGAAGTAACGGCAGCGAATTACTTCGTCCGGTACCTGGCTGGTTGCGTGGGAACTGCTGTTGTTCTGCCGGCCATCGATGGAATCGGCGTCGGCTGGTTTGAGACTCTTTCAACGGGATTAATGGTCCTCTCAACTCTTGGCGTCATGGCTACTATTCGATGGGGTAAAGAGTGGAGGGAAAGTATCGACGCGAAGAAGAAAGACTCGGCCAGCGGCGAGAGTAACGAGGTGACTGATGTGGAAGATCAGGCAAGCAATCATGGCCCAGAAAGTGACGGCGTCAAGGCCATGGGTGAGGAAAAGCCAAAAGAATCAGTTTGATAGCCATCATGGCATTCTATTGAGCGTAGATAATGTTTGATGCTGGGGGCAAAAATCGCCAAAGTAGGCTGGAATAGGTTTGCATATGCATCGCAGAAAATTTGGGATATGGCAAAAAGATCTAATATCATGTTACTTTTCTTCGAACTTCGTAAGCCTTAAGGGGGTAAACTGTTTCCAGATTCATCAGCGCCCTCAAGCGCTATATGCCTGCTCTGCTCGAATGGTCTGAATACGAGCTCGCGATGTGGACTGGTTTGATGCCATCACCAAACTGTTTACTGCTTTTACCGATTTGATACATGTAGGTATACCCTGTTTTGCGCGGCACTGATGCCTTGCATGAATGGCAATTCGCAATTTGTATAGCAATACTAGACCTGATAATACTCCGTAACATTCCCGGGCGTATTTCTATTTTTAAACCCTGGCAAGCGCCAGTTATGTATGGCACTGATCGATAATGGCGGTAATCAATTAGGGCTGATGGGCCTCCGCCTTCACTGCCTATCAGAATATATCAGTCGTCGGCATGAGATGCAGCGAGTTTTTGCTCGGTAGAGGTAGGTTAAATGCGAAAAACCAGCCATGTCGAACACTGGGCGTATTCGGCATACAGCTCATGAGAAGTGATCGGGAAGCGTATTGGGGAGGGGGATTGGGCGAGTTGGCGCGGCATCCAGTCTGTTTGCGTAGACCAAAACCAGCGTAGAAGAGTCTTGGCAGTCGATTCTTGTCACCCTATGCAACTAACGGGCCACTTTTATGACTTACGCCAAGAGAGCGTCCATGGGGGGGCGAGCGAACGAGATGACCACAGAAATCCTGCTCCACAAGATGTTGATACGAGTAGGTGGTAGCGGGATGAGAATTCTGCTGCTCCGTATTATTTGATGAGATGGCTTGCCCCCCGGTCTGGAAAAGGAGAATGTCGGCGGAGGCGAGCTCTAGGGTTTGAGCAATGAGTGTTATTGTGAATTGTCTGAAAAAGAATGTGATGGAAGATGGCGTGGTTGACGTCCACTGTTAACTCATTTGATAGCATAACGATGCATCTTCACGCTGAATGGCTATTTTAACGCTGTAAAGAAGCAACAGCGTCGGATTTCGGGAGGCTCAGAATGTGCGCTGCGCTGTTCCACCCTTGCCGTCGTCGCGTGTTTCATGTTGTGCCGGCGGGATGGTTGGACGGCAAGGATGTGACGGGCCCACGCCAACTGTGTCCCGCCTATTGTTTTTGCCTTCTCCAGCATCAACGGATTTCCACTCTCAGCAGCAAAGAAACCCGATCATCCCGAAAGAGGGCGCACGAGCAATAGGGCTTGTTGAGCTGTTATGTGCCCCTCAAGTCCCAAAAAGGCCCCTCCAGCCAACAAGCGAGCCTCAAACTTTGGCTAAATCGTTCCTTTTCTTACCTTTCACAACTGCGCTCCTGCTAGACTATGTGTGTGGTGCAACAATGATGACGCAATACGTAGCTGGATCGACAGGCCAAAGGCCAAACGCTGGTGGAAAGCTCACAGGGGTACGTTCTACGGCAGCAGTATCGGGGCAGCCGTATGCGGTCCCGGCTGAGGCTCGTGCCCCGCTGATTGGTCAGGGAGAGACAACCCGCGCTGAGAGGACTGGGCCGAATTGGGTTGATGGGAGACGGATTGGACTAGCAAAGGCCAGCCGCCCTGGGCCTAGTCGTAGCGGCTTCGAAAAGGGCACGATGCGGTTGTAACGGCGGATGCGATTGACATGGAAGTTTAGCCGCAGCGCGCTATCGCATTTGCATTTGCAGCATGCTGCAGCATCAAAGCCGCGCGGCCAGCAATATTCAGAGCGAGCCTCGCTCAACGAGTTCACCATCGTTCTGACTCTTCATTGATGCCATTTCCCTTGAGCGGAACGCCTTTGTAGAAACTCGTCTGTGGCGGCAACTCCTCTTGGCAGGGAACATGCTTTGTGGCTCTTTGTGGCTTAATTAGTCCTAACTGACAAGCATATTTACTCATGGGGGTTCAGCTCACCCTCCGTTCAACAGGGTATGGTAGGACAAAACTAGAGAGATTGAAGCGTCCGTAGGCAGGACATGGTCCAGCTGCTATAGCGCGGTCTAATACCAGGTGGTCGTTCGAAGCTGACTGTGTGTCTCTGCGTGTCTGTGTGGATGCGCTCGTATCATGGTCGCAGTTCGTTCTCCATCGTCTCACATGCGTCCCGCGCTCCTATTCGACGAGCCCGGCTTGGCGAGAGCGGTTCGAATTGGGATTTGCACTCTTGGAAATCAAATCCGTTGCCAGATCCAACTGGAGTCTGCCTTGGGGAGTTGGAAACGAAGGATGCAGTAAAAAGGGAGCCCGGCTTGCTTGGATCCGTCAGCCAAGACGCCGCAACCGATCTATTGTTAGCGGCCATTAGAAAGAAAAGCCTAGTCTGCCGTATCTGGCGAAGAAGTTGCCGCCCGGCGCCTTATCTGGGTCTCAGCCTGCACTTCTTCGCTTCGTGCATTCTTTTTTCTTTGAAGCTTCTGTCCCATCTGCCTGTCGATCGCTCTTTGCGCGCGCCTGGGCAGTTCAGGCAGTTGGTAGGATCGAAGCTTGAGCCCAGCGGCTCCTGCCTGTTCCCACTTTGCTCGTGGCCTCTTCTGCGGCCCCTGCAAAGCCTTTCTCGCCTGGCCTCCTATACAAGGTTTATGGTTATTACGACTACGGAGTCCTTGTACCGGCCATTTCGTCGTTGTCGATCTCCAAAAAAAACTTGTACATCCATACCCTTGCCTGTGCTTTTCTTATCTCCCCTCTATTATCTCGATTCCTTTTGCGGAACCCTCAAGAAGCCTCTCGTAGGCTTTCCATCTCGTCCGCAGACCTTTCTTTTCCTTTTTTCATCATTTTTTATTAATTCTCTCTCCCACCCCTTCATCGTGCCTCCGAGACGGCAGCAGTCGCCACTGTCTCACTAGTCAGCAATACGCCTTTTATTTGCATTTATCTTTGCATTTTTGGGTTATATTATATTTTAATCTGCTCTGCCTCCTGTCCCTCGTCGACTATTTCCCTTTGGCCAGTGGAATTTAGAAATTTGAAGTGAACCACGCCTAAATTTTTCCGATTGCGATTGCGACACCCAAGGCCCTCGGAACCGCGGGTGTTCGTCACCTTGCCTCGCTCTATCCGCCATGGAGCGCACGGCCTCACTTCTCAGCTTCAGCAGCCGCTCTAGCTCCTCCGCTTCATCAAACAGAAACAATGATCCCTTATTGCCTTATGCAGAGAGTGCCATGGAAACGAAACCAGTTCGAGGGCTTTCTATCTTCGGCCGAGGCTTCTATCGGAGAATCTTGATATGGACTGTCGCAAGCATGATTCTTGTGTCGCTTGCCCTCTTCAAGACTGGTGACGGCATTACCACTGAGACATTTGCTCAGCCAGACACAGCAAAGTACTCGCCCCCACAGCCTACAATAATTGGCAACGAAGATGGTGGTCCTGTTTTGGTGATTGTCGAGGGCAAGAACAAAGATAACCAGGATAAGCCCTCAGAGAAGGTAGATGAAGAGAAGAACACACCTACCGAGAGTAAAAAACTGGAAGAGACGCCAACAGAAGGTGAAAAGAAAGCGGAAGGCAGTGATCAGGACCAAGAGAAGATCATAAAAGAACAGCAAGTGGAAACGACAGAGCAAGAGAAAGAGAAAAATGACCAGAAGAGCCAGTTGTCCGTAGACGACAAAGACGAACTGAGCGCGGAAGAGGACGCAGAGAATCAGAAGATGTGGGACGAAGACATCAAGAAGATGCCATGGCTCAAATTCCCTCAGTAAGTTTCCCAGCCGCATTTGGGAGGCATCAGTCTACTAACATTACTCTTGCGTTCAGTCTGAACGGCTACTTCCACGGTCTCAAAGCTCTGGTCAAGAAATCTGAGCATATTGCCGAATATCCTAACCCCGCTCAGAAAGCTCCTCTTGGCGAACCTCCGCTCAACCAAAAGGTCCCTAAACCTAAGCCCTACAATCCATACAACACGTCCGATTCAAGCATCAAAACTTGCTATCTTGACCCCGAAGACAAGATTCCAGCACCTAGCATATATGCCTATGAAGGCGTTCCGCAATATATGCCTGACCCAACCTTTGGATCCTACTCCATGTTTGGCCTTCGAGATGATGTTTGTTTTGACCGATTTGGCCGCTATGGGCCATATGGCTTTGGCTACGACATCAAAGATGGTGGTGCAGGCGTGGGACTCAACACAGAGTCCTCAGGAAGCGAAGCCGTCTGGGAGGAAACGGGCCAAATTGATTATGGTCGGATTGATTGGGGCGATGTGCAGGAGCGATGTGTTACTGCCAACAAGCACCGGTTCACAGAGCCAGACCCAGAGACCGAAATGCTCAAACCGGAGGAGGGCAAGAAGAATCGGATCGCTGTAGTGCTCCGCCTATATACCGGCTTTAAGTGGACGCAGTTCGCAGTACTGAACCTCCGAGCTATGATCAACGAGCTGGCTCTCAAATCTAGCGGAGATTATAATGTGCATTTTCTGTTGCACGTCAAGGATAACGATTCGCCAATTTGGTCCGATGATTTGACAGTCCAACAGTTGCTCGACGCTCACGTTCCCCCCGAGTTCCATGGACTGGTGACGTTATGGAGCGAAGCTCAGATGAAGCTATTCTATCCTGGTAAATTCGAGGAACCAATTGGGAATCCCAGCAAAAAGGAAATACACGATGTATATCGCAGCGCTCATATGCCGCTTCAGGTTTTTGCTTTGCAGCACCCAGAATACGAGCATTTCTGGAACTGGGAGATGGATATGCGATATATGGGCAATTGGTATGAACTATTCGACCGCTTGGGCGTCTGGGCAGACCAACAGCCTCGTCCGTTTCTTTGGGAGCGTAATTCGCGCTACTATATTCCCTCTCACCACGGTAGCTGGGAGAATTTCACGACTGCCGTCGAGCAATACACGGCCGACTCTGGCGAGGCGCCCGTCTTTGGACCCGTCGAGTTCCCGGAAACGAAGCAGCTCCGATTTGAGCAGCACGGAAAGTCCATCATACCCGCTTCATGCGCGAGTGATAGGACCAGCCCGCAATGTGGTGTTGGTGAGGCAGCAGACCTCATTACGTTGAATCCCATCTTTGACGTGCATGGCTCAGCCTGGGTCTTCTCTAATGACGCGACCGGCTATGGAAAAGTTCCTCCAAGAAGATGTGTCATCATCACGGCGTCTCGACTAAGCCGTCGGCTCTTGATGGCGATGCATGAGGAGATATGGCGCCATCACCGCACTATGTGGACTGAAATGTTCCCTGCTAGTGTGGCCTTTCACCATGGATTCAAGGCCGTATACGCACCTCACCCAACATTCCTAGACCGTGCTTGGGACCCTCTTGGTAGTTCAGTTGATGCAATCTTCAATGGTGGACGTGACCACTCGACTTCGGCTGTAGGCAGCCCGTTCGATTTGCGCAACGAACACAACCACAGAGGTACAAGCTGGTATTATAACAGCGAGTTTTCAGGCCTTCTATGGCGGCGATGGCTGGGCTTTGCTCAGCTGGACGGCAGGGGTCGAAACGGCCATCGAAAGGAAGGAGGGGGCAAGCTGCGAGGTGGAAAGGCAGAAGAGGAGGCCGAAACGAGCAGCGGCCGCATGTGTTTGAGGAGTTTCCTCATGCACCCGATCAAATGGGAAAGCCCTGAGGATAAGCCTTGAGAAACACAAGGCAAAGGTTTACAAAACTGGTTTCAGCAAACTTGAAGCGTGGCGCAGGTACTTTTTTTTAAGCTGGGCGGATGCATATGGAAATCGGCGTTTATTCTTT
This sequence comes from Trichoderma koningiopsis, assembly GCA_022985005.1. Taxonomy (NCBI): domain Eukaryota; kingdom Fungi; phylum Ascomycota; class Sordariomycetes; order Hypocreales; family Hypocreaceae; genus Trichoderma; species Trichoderma koningiopsis. The sequence continues at coordinate 126,782 of JAJPEM010000010.1, forward strand.
CTATACTTGTTTTAACTTTTTCCCTCTCTCTTTTTTGTTCGCTCCTCAACGCCAATATATATAACACAAGTTGAGAGTGACGGCTTGATTTTGTTACTTGTACGGAACATGTTAAGTCGACACAGGAACTGTTTTTCTATATCCTATTGGTACTGGGCGGGCGAGAGAAGATGGATCATTTACGTTCTTTTTGGTATAAGGATAGACATTTGGGATTCAGCCAATACATGGCTTGTGCATAGATACAGAGGTTTCATGAATAAGGCTTCAGGCATGGAGCGCTCTTGGATATAGATATACGTATTTAGTATAAAAGAAGCATTTTCATATCACTCGTGGCCTAATTCATCTACTACGTACAAAATACCAAGTTTCCCTGTCCTCCAGCGAAGAATCGCCAATCCTGCCCATTTCAAACGTAAATAAAGAATAAACAAGATACACCAAAAAACCTTGCTCCCCTCTTTCCCAAAAGCCCCAGGTAACTGAAAATCATAATCCGTCGCAAACCAAAATGGCAGAAACACCCCTAGCTTCAAAAATGTTGAAAAATAATGATGATGATTTGGAATGCCTCCTTTTACAGCCAAAAGGTGGGTTAGGGCTGCATGAATCATCCGATATCATCCTCGAATAGGATTCAGAAGAATGAAGACGACAAGATGGGGGAAAATAGCGATAACGAGAGAAGAAATGCTAATTTCCTGCCCAAGTAAGTTTACCGGCATTCCACGCCAGCAAGTTTCCAAACCGCGTGAGAGGGCATGGTATCGAAGAAAATCAAGGCAAATCAGACACAAAATAGCCAAGGCAAGAAAAAAAGACAGCATTAGTTAGAGTCGCACTTTGACGCCGTCTAACACCTAAAACGCCGCTTTCCCTTCCTTCCTTTGTTACGCCACTATACTAAATCGCATAGTACCCCGACAGTGTTCAGGGCTGTGAAATTTTCATTCCACAGTAGCAAGTTTCTTCTTTGCCCATTCATTTCTTCAGAACCGCATCGTAGATGCTGAGCAGTCCAGTAATGGCAGCTCCAGTTAGCATGCCCTTGTAGCCTCCGTACACGGCTCCGTCAAGCCGATCAATAGCTGTCTCGGAGAGGAGACCGCAAAAAGTTACGCCCTGGCCATAGACAACGAATGAGACGAGTGCCTTTACAATGCTGTAGGTCAAGGGATCGACAGCAGTGTCCGGAGTGAAAGCTCGAGAGCGCGTCTTGGGGACCTGAGAGCCGCTGGCAGAGCTGAGGTTGAAAAAGTAGCCAAACAGGCTGGGCAAAATAAAGCTGGTAAAGGCCCAGGTGAGAGCGGGTGACCAAAAGCTCGCGGTGAGCAGGAGGAACATATCGGGCAGGTACACGGGGTGGTCAGACGTGCCGAGGAAGCCGATGGCTGGCACGGTGAATGCGTAGCGGTTAGCTAGGATCTCGGGTCGAATATACCAGAGTTCGAAAGCAGAGATGCAAAGGAGGACGCTGGTAACGCTGCTGAGAGTCTCTCGAGCAGCGTTAGAAGTCTCGCCAATGCCACTCTCCTGGTACATGGCGGAGACACGGCGGCGCACGGCAACAGTTGAGCGATCGACAGCGTTGGCTACGTCGGCCGGGGTCGCGGGCAGTGAGATGCGCGAGGCAACTTGCGACAGACTGCGAGCAGGAGTCTGGATGAGGGCAGTTGAGGCGGCGCGGACGTCCTCCGCATCTCTGGAGAGCCGGTTAGAGAGAGACTTACGATGATTACTCGGCCAAGCCCAAGACCGCGACGGATCATAGAGCAAGCTAAGCAGAGATTGTATGGGAAGTACTTACGTATTCAACAGATCCTCGGCAGCCTTGGTCGCCCTCCGCTTGATCGTCTTGATGCCCTTTTCTAGCTCTTCCTTGATGGGCTCCTTGGACTCTCGCTTGACAGGAGAGCCCATTGCCTTGGACCGGCTGTTGAAGTAGCCCGACAGATCAGATCGGCTGTTTAAGCGGCTGCTGTTCCCCGCAATGAACTCATCGAGAGCGGTTTCGAGGTCCGACTTTTTGAGACCATCGTAGCTAGTTCGCGGAACGATTCCGTGTTAGCTTGCTTTTTGTTTACTTATGTCTGGAGACAGCGGTGGCAATGCGGCGACGCGCCCAGGACGAGGGGTAGTGGGATTGCGCGGTTCAGGAAGAAAAGAGGAAGAAAAAGGCAGATTTTAGGAGAATAGAAGCAGGAGAAGCGAATATGAATAAAATGTAGCTTGCTCTTGAAGCTGCTGCTTCCCCGTCGCGCCTGTCGCAACAATCGTTACGCGCGCGCAGCTACGAACATCCGCCACCATCGCCTCTGAAAAGGCGGCGAGCGCAACGGCAAACAAAACAATGACGCAAGGGACAAAACTGCGACGGCATTGTCGCATTGCGCTTCGCAACCGCGGAGATGAACAGGTTATAGCGGGAAATCAGAGGCATAGAATCATAAAACTCACTTCTGGAGGCCGACGCTCTCGGCCAATTCGACGAGGTCGCTCTTGCGCTGAGCGCGCAGCCAGGCGTTGGATTGCGCTGTGGCGGACATGGTGACGGTTTGCAGTGACGAGATAGCGATGCGGAAGCGATAGATTTGCGGTGCGCGGCGAAGCGACGTAATGCGATGCGATGCGAAGCGATGACAAGCGGTTGTCTCGTTTTCTTTAGTCGCAGCAGAATAAAATAAAAATAAATCAAGAGGTAGGTCGAGTGATTCAAATGCCCAATGATATTCTTGCGGTGTGTGTGTGTGTTGCGTTCCCCAAAAAGAGACTGTTATGTGATTGGCTAATTGGGAGAGCTTGGCTTGTTTTCTCCGCAGCACTCGCGCTGGATTTCAGAACGGCAGCTGGCAGAAGCAACGTGTGTGTGTCTTCCGTCTTTGTTTTTCTTCTTCTCTCGTTACAAGTGTCTTCACTTGTATTGTAGTGTTAACAAGTAATAGCGATATTAAGGAACAAAAAAAATTACAAGGGCTTGTGATGTGCTGTGCCAGCGAGGGCTGCGGCTACAAACAGCTGTCCAAAGCCCAAAAAGTGGGATGTCGAATGTTTTCTTGCCGGTTGCTGGGCGTTGCTGGGCGGGTGCGGGGAGCTGCCGTAGAATATTGAGGAAAAATCGATAAAAAGGCTCGCGCGGGATAAGGCGGGCTATTTGTCTTGTTTATGTTGGCCTCTTTAGGACTAGACCCGACTCCCACCGTTTCTGCTTGCGTGTGGCTGAACGCTGCAGCGGCGGCAAGGAGGGGGACAAGTCGCCCGCTTGTTGCTGCGTTTGCGAGGGCCACGCTGGCAGGCGTCGGGGCGCCGGCGCTTGTGAGGTACCCCGCTAACAGGCGGTACCTCGAGAGGACGTCGCGTGGCTGGAGGGATGGAGCTGGAGAGCGATGCTGATCGACATTGGCCGGGATAGAATGGGGGCAGAGCGCCGCTGATGCGAGGAGAGCTGTCACCAACGGCAGAAGCTGCGTGTGAAGCTGCAGCTGAGAGTAAAATAGGAATTCATTGAGGATTGAACTGGGCTATCGGGTGTTAATGGGCTTGATGTGAGATGTCTCTTTTTGTATCTGCTGCATACATATGGAGCACTCATATTTCACGTTGCCAGAGTGCTTGAATCATGGCCATTCGACAGGTTGTATCGATTGATACTGCCTGATATCTCCCGGCTGATCCAGAGTGCCATCGACTACGGGGTGCTGGAGACGGCACACTGCAGAAAGCTCCGCATTTGATGCCTGGCATGGCGATGGAGATATGGGGTATCTGCACGGCTTCCTTTGCTTTCGTACCCAATGCTGAATTCTTTGCGATTGGGCCTTGATGAAAATGGGTTCATACATGTTTTAATTTGTCAATGCTTATTCCAGGCTCCTTACATGCAGTTATCTTATGCTAATGTGGTGTGCAATTTTGGTATGAACGCTTGTATGAAACATTGGCATCTGTACAAAAATCAATCCCCAGAATATCCAGTCAACTCCTTCGCCAATCACTCTTTGTCCGCCCAGTCCACAAACTTCTCCTCTCCCCTCTTGACAATCCGCACCGGCACGTACTGGCCGTCGTGCAGGTTCAACGTCAGCCTCGACGTCGCCTGTCCCACCGTCTGCCGGCTCTTGTCCTGAGCCTTCTTGTAGATGCGCGCCCTCTCCTCGCGGCTCATCTGATCGACCTGCTCCTGCGACGCCCACTCGTCCACGGCGAGTTCGACGCTGTAGTTTCGGAAAATAACTGCCAGTGCCGCCATCATTTCCACCACGGCAATGCGGCGTCCGAGGCACGATCGAGCCCCGTCACTGAACGGAACGTAGGATCCTCGCTCGGGTCTGAAGAGCTGCGCGTTGATGTCTGAGCCCTGGAAACCGCCAAAATCTTCCAAATCGGCGCCGGCGACGTCTTCGCTGGCCGCGCTGCTTTCCTTGTCCATACTCTGGAACCACCGCTCTGGGACGTAGTCGAGAATATTTGACTTGCCTGGGGTCACCTTGCTTGGTCGTGTTGGCCAGTAGCGAGGGTTAACATGAGCGGAAATCGTCACCAATGATATACCCGTGTTCTTGGGAATGACATATTTATCGCCGTCCATGACCAAAGGCTGATCGCTGTAGGTGGTCTTGGGAATCACCACCACAGGGGACATGAGTCGCATCGTTTCGTTCATGGCGGCACCAATCATGCTGGCAGTCATGGGGTTAACCAAGCTCTCGTAGTCCCAGTCTTTCGGGTCCTGGCCCTGGGTGATACTGTCAATATCTTGTTGAATTTTGCGCTGCGCTTCGGGGTTCATTGCTAGGAAGATTAGGGTGAAGTGGATGGTGTTGGCTGTTGTTTCATGACCAGCCACAAACATGATGAAAGCGTTGCTGATAATTTCCTCGCGCGTCAAGGTAGCATCTTTGTTATCGGTCCCAAAACAGGATTTCGCAAGCTGGCCCATGAGATCCATGCCTTCTACGTGGTCTCCCTTGCGTGCGTCTTCAATCTTTTCGTCCAAAAGCTCGTTCATGTATTTGACATACTCGTCGTAAGCCAACACTGCCTTCTTGACCTTCTCAAAAGGCAAGAACTCTGTGATCCAGAGCATTAGCGTCTTGTACAAGAAGATTATATCAAACAAGGTACACAAGAATACTCACGTAAAAACCACCGTGGGAAAATCAGTAAAACCAAGAGGCGCTCAAGTAGGAACTCCATGGTATCTGTGAAACTCAACTCATGACCTGCAGAAGGCTCATGAGAGCCGTATTTTAACACCTTGGGATCCGTCCCTGCTGCGTGTGTTGCGCCCGGCCACAGTAATCGCATACCGAAACCGACGTAACTGATAATATTCAGAGCTAGCCTCATCGTATCCCTCTGGAGAGAGTCGAGCGGCTCTTTTCTGGTATTGCCCTCAGGGCCTGTCCACATTCGCAGCATGCCTTGAGTCTGAACAATGGCCTCGCGGAAAACCAAGGCAGCGTTTCTCTCATTAAATGAAGGCGAAGTCACCTTCCGGTGCATCCTCCAAACGCTGCTTTCAGTAGTCAAGACATTCTCACCAAACTGCCTCAGGATGTTGTAGACGGCAGTCCATTTGGGGAATTGCTCTCGCTTTAACGTGATGGTCCGGATAGTTTCGGCATTGTCCGTAAGCAGCATCAATCTGCCCGGAGAAACAAGGAAGAAGGTTTCGCCAACCTTGGCGAACCACTCGTGGCGGGTTCTATATGCAAAGTTGGGAAGCATGATACTTGAAGAGCACAGTTGTTAGCCAGTCGACCGAATTGAGAAAGCAAACAGTCTATAAGAGGGGGCATCTCGTACTCAAGCCACCCATCCCACCATGACTTTGGAAGCAGCTTGATGAGAGGAATCCATAGCTTATAGGTCACTTGCCACGCTATCCAGAACGGCGAACAAGCTGTATTTTGATGGCATCATGTTAGTATGGCTCGCATAGGCCCATGAAGGCTCGCAGAAGAGCGAGTGTAAGTGGACGCACGAAGGACAATATAAGGCAATCCGCTTCTTTTGGCCTCATTGATATGAAAACGCAGGCGCAAAGCATATGAGACAATTTGGTAGGCGACCAACGCCGCGATGGCGATGGAGATTAACGCCATGGCTGTACACGAAGGCCTGTCGACGATGGCGTTACTGTAAATAGACCTCTTGATATTTGAAACTGTAACAGCAAAAAAAGGCGGGGAAAAGTGCCTTTTGAGATTTCTCGATCCAAAGGGAGTGAGAGTCTCACTACTCGCTCCGTCTAAGCCGTTGCCAGACGCAGAACCCCTCGGGATGAAGGGACATCGACTAATACGCCAAAATTAGAGTAGGAAGTGGAACAAGGATGAAGAGAAACAACAGATGAACAGCAAAGCTCATTAATTAATATATCCAAGGCGCTCCGCAGGAGCTGAGCCGACACTGCAGAGTGGATATGCCCACCACAGCTCCCTATTCGAAGCGCCTCATCTCCCCCGGTCCATATTGGCCACAAACTGTCTAAGCTTTCTGTGTTGTCGTTTTTAGCCCCCGCGTCAGAGACCGATAATTAACCTACTGCTAGACTGCCTAGGAAAGTAAAAATAAATGCAGCCAATGCCTCGACTGCCAGTGGCGGTCCGTCTCCCTCGGGATGACCAAGATCCGACGCAGTGGCTTTCGCAAACTCACATGCAGGGGACGAGGCAACTGCGGGTGTTCGCAGGGCTTCGGGATACGGATTTCGATTCCGCCCGGGGCTGTAGAAAAGGGCAACATGTCCGCGACTAGCCACCAAGGGGTTGCATTTTGAAAATGAGAAGGAGGGCATGATTCATGGAAATGCCTTCTTGTTGGTTTCCATTTTGTTTGTCTTGTTCGTTTCGGCGGTGCTTTTAATTCATGTCAAGTGGCACGCTATTGGGCAGTGCTTAAATCCTTCGCTCATTGAATCCTTCGATCGTATGCGCGTACTGCAAGTACAGACAAATCGCATAGAACCACTCTGCACTCCACAAATCAATCTCATGCAGTCGGCAATGGGGCAGTCCACAGCGAGAAAGTGCTCTTGATGCCACCAATATCAAACCGCTCTTTACATGCAACTTCTATCAAGCTTCTATACCTGAAATCCACGCGACACCAATCCAATGATCCTGGGCATTAAGGAAGTTTTGAGCTTGGCACCTCCAGCCCATTTGTTGAATCTACCATGGCTAGCCATGCCTGACTATGTCTAGCTTGCTGAGTGGAGGAGTGCCGGGACAAAGTCCAAGATGCAAGACGCCTGTCGGATTTCTAGACATTGGGAGATCGCTTTCTCCTTAGGCCTCATTGTCATTTATTGATTGTGCGGCATCCAGAAAAACGAAAGCAGTAGTACAACATGGATTTACGTATCAGAGCGTGTTTCCGAGCGCCATAGCGAACAGAGAGGGAAAGAAAAGATACCAAATCCTATGTGGTATTTCGTAATGAACTATATCTATAGAATCTTACTGGGTTACTCTTTGAAGAGCTTGAATGCAATACCACGCCAAGCCTGCTGCTACATCAAATATGGCGAAACGGTGCAGGTTTCATATTCATACTGTAATCAGAGCTCAAACAGTCACGTGCGCCGACGCTTAATTCACTAACCAGTTCCAGCCGCAGTCAATCAACTCAAGTTTTAATTGGCTGGCCGAGTCATGTGACAGTGCTAGGAGGTCTCATCTTAAAACGTACGCGCTGCTGCGCCATTTCCTCCTATCCACCAACCTCCCAGCCAACCTCTCAGCCATCCAATGCATCTCGTCTAATCGATTCATCGCCCAGGACATCCCGCAATGAACGACGGCGCCATCTTCAACGAGGATGACAACAAAGCGACGCAACCTGTTTCCTCGCCTGGGTCAGTGAGATGTCCCTATGCGACTCCAGCAAGCCATGGCTCTGCGTGAATAGCAATTCTGTTCTTCTCGAAGACGTTGCTCGGGACTGTTTCCTGCGGGACAAGGTCGTAAAATTCCGATGCCCACTACGCGCTGGTCGACTCTTGAGTTGACTCCGCTGTAAGGGTCGGGACCTTGTTAGGTAGCAGCTACTATTGTCTGCTACCGTTGCCAGTACATTATCCGCAGCTAACGTCTTCCTTGAGGAGCGGAGGACTTTTTAAGCTCCGCATTCATGGCAAGCTGTCGCTTCGCGTGGATCGCTGTCCTGCTCCGGTGAAGATACTCCTCGGAACTGTTGCCTGCGAGACAAGGTCGTAAAATGCCAATGCCAGCCCTACGCTCTCAGCTCATGGCTTGACTTGCCTGGTTCTCAGGCTGTTGCTTGATTTGCCTACGCTCTCAGGCCACCGCTCGACCTGCGTCAGTGGAGGGGTTGGGATCTTGTTAGGTAGCAGCTACTCTTGTCTGCTACCGTTGCCAGTACATTATCCGCAGCAGTGTCATCATTTGAAGAGTGGGGGGACTTTTGAAGCTCCGCGCTACTCACTGTATTCACGGTCATGATCAGGGGAACTGCACATGCCTGGGCCGGATTTGCACCATGTGTGATTTGCTAACATCTTCTGACTTCAGATATTCTAGTGCCTCCCAAGGCAATCGCCATGACACAATAAACAACAATGACGACGGAGATGAAATGACCAAAAGTAGCATCAATGAAACGCCAGCCGTGACTGAAACTGCAAAAGAAGAGAACGCTGCCGTGATCGATATATCTTATCAGAAGAACAAAGTAACATGGAATGATGCTAGTGAACAGCTTTGTCAGATGGAAGATGTCTCATTCGACTTGTACTTGAACACATCAGCCAATACAGCAATGTTCAAGCTTCATGCATATGTTATCCTCAGAGGCGGCAAAGGCAAGAGCAACAAGCAAGCTGTTTATCTATACATACACCCGGAAAGGATTCAAGCTATAAAGTACAATGTCTATCACAATCCACAGCCTTCAACCTCCAAGGCATTCCAGCCTCGGCATTACTCACTATGTATTTCCATGACGCAAGCACCTGATTTGATACGCCCTAAAGGACGCCCTCTAGACTCCAAAGGCAAAACGAAAACTCGACTACATTTGATTGAAGACCTCGCCAGCGTGTCCAAGTTTGTTGTGCATCTCGACAGTTCCAACGCAGTTCTAGGTAAAGCAGACCTCGATTTACTCGAAAAGACATTCTCGAGTGATCGTCCTGAAGGCCGTCCACGTACAGATGTACCGCGGGCAAACCCGGCTACACTGTATGCTGGTCATGGAGGCGAGATTGCTGAGAAGACGGAATTTATGCATACTGCGGAAAGCCCTCCTCCATACGCCGGCTCTGCGCCTAATCCTCAAAGTTCCAGTAAGCTCTATCAATCCTTCTCATGTATCATTTTGTCTTTTTTTTTCTTGGGCCTGAAATTAACAGTAACAGAAAAACGCCGCCGAGCCGATTTTTCTGATGAAGAATCCTCCGATGTAGTCCGCGTCCTAGCTCTTCTGAAAGACGTTGTATGCCGCCTAGACAACATCGAGAGTCGGATTGAGACACGCTTTGATGATATGGAAAGCCGAGTCTCTGGGCTAGAGCAATATATCAAAGAGAATATCAGAGATGTGTCGGATAATGGCCGCAGCCCATGTCGATATGGAACAGAAGAGCGACAAGAAATCTATGAAGAGATGAATAACCAGATTGACGACTGCGCGACGGATCTAAAATGGGTTTGCCAAGATACTTGCCAAGATGGAATCAACGAAATGGAGACGACTTGCCAAGAGAAAATCAGTGAGATGGAGACGACTTGCCAAGATGCAATCAACGAGATGGAGACGACTTGCCAAGATGTAATCAACGAAGTAGAGAAGAAAAGCGGCAGGATATTGACCCAAGCGACGAAAGATTTGGAAGATTTCAAAGAAGAATTGAGACAATCAAGTGACGACGCCTTGGACAACATCAACCGAACTATAGACGATAGAGTAAAAGAAACACTCAAATCCGCGACAGTCAGATTTGATGGAACATTTGGTTTGGAGTTTTAGTAGAGTATCTACTATATCTACTACTTCTACTATATCTACTACTTCTACCATATCTACTATTTCGACTATTTCTACTGTTTCTACTATGTCTACTATATCTACTATATCTATAATCTAAGCGTGTCTGGCTTTGGCGTTTTTTTTTGGGGGGACCGGCGTCGACGGAAAACTATAGCGACATTAATTAAATCGCGCCTAATACCCTTCACCAGTCTTTATAAAACATGTAATCTATAATTCGCCATGCAAATTGGGATCTCATTTCAAAATTAAAAATTTTCTTTTCGAGACACCTATTTGAGATGCTCAATGACCAAGTCGTCTCATCTCCGTATCTACTCCACTCGGCTCTTCCAGAAGTATACAGTTGCAGCTTCTTCTCGGCCAACAGTTCCCCCGAATCCCAATCCGGATCGATCTATCTAACCGGCCCAAATCTCCATATCAGTTGGTAGCCGCCTACAACTTCGCTTGCCGCTCCTATCATGCCGTCTCTTTAATGAGACAGTACCCCTTACGTTTAAGGGGACGTACGATACTGCAACTGATTCCGATATCTCAACTGAGAGTCGCTTGATGTAAGAGAAAGGCTCATGTATGCATAGACATGAATGAAACAAGGGAGAAAGAGTAAATGCTTCCAAAGCCATTCTATTGTGCTCTAGCAGTAGTTCTTGTGAACTCTAAACGGGTTAATTGTCCAAATCATAACCCCATGCCTCGCATGCCTGCGCCATATGTTGAAGATGCACCAGTCATAAATTCCAAAATTCCTTATATCCTTATTGTGCCCCACGTTGAGTCTCTGGGTATAAAATATTTTCATCAAAAAAAGTCGATAATTTGGCAATCATTACCAGTCATGAATGCCGAAAAGAAGAAAACAGAAGAAAAGATAAGCTTGTTTTTGCTTAGAAAAGACCGTCGATCTCGCCCGTCTCCAGGTCGACATCAACGTTGAGATAACCAGGGGCAGTGGGGAGACCGGGAATAGTCTGAATGTCAGCAGCCAAAGCGTACCTGGAGTGAAGTTAGCATGAGCACTTTGACCCCAAAAAGTCTTGTAGTATTTGTTATGGGGAAGGAGATAACTTACAAGTAGCCGGCACCAGCAGCCATACGAACATCGCGGATGGGTACAGTGAAGCCAGTGGGCGCGCCCTTCAGGTCAGGGTCGTGCGACAGCGAGTACTGAGTCTTGGCAACGCAGATAGGCAGGTGACCGTAGCCTTGCTTGGTGTATGTGTCGATCTTCTTCTGAGCAAGCTCGCTGAATTCGACATTGGCAGCGCCATACATCTTCTGGGCAATGGCTTCAAGGCGTTGTTCGATGGTGCCGTCGAGGCCGTAGGTCAGCTGAAGCTCCTTGGGCTTCTCGCTCGCAGCAATGACTCCCTTGGCCAGATCAACAGCACCAAGGCCACCCTTAGCCCAGTGGTCAGCAAGGATAGCATCCTCAGCACCAGCGGAAAGAGCCTCCTCGCGGAGACAAGCAATTTCAGCATCGGTATCGGTCGCGAACTTGTTGATAGCGACAACAACAGGGATGCCGAAAGACTTGGCGTTGGCAATCTGCTTCTTCAAGTTGACACAGCCAGCTCGGAGAATCTCAACATTTTCCTGCTTGTAAACAGCATCAAGGGGAGCGCCAGGGGCAATCGGGGGGCCGCCTCCGTGCACCTTGAGAGCACGAACAGTGGCGACAACCACAACGACGTCGGGGACAAGGCCTGAAGTGCGGCACTTGATGTTGAAGAAACGCTCACCACCCATGGTGAAATCGAAGCCGGCCTCGGTAACAACAAAGCCAGTCTTCTCGTTGTGGTTTTCATCAGGCTCAGTGCCAGCGAGCTTTAGGGCCAATCTATCAGCGAGGATAGAGCTCTGGCCAATGCTGATGTTGGCAAATGGACCAGCGTGAACAAAGACGGGAGTGCCCTCCAGTGTCTGCATAAGGTTGGGCTTGATAGCATCCTTCATCAAAGCAGTGAGAGCACCAGCGGCACCAATGTCGTCGCAAGTGACAGTCTCTCCACTGCGCGAAGTGCCAATGACCATACGGCCCAGTCGGTCTCGCATATCGGCAAGATCAGTGCTGAGCGCCAAGATGGCCATACATTCACTGGCAACAGAGATATCGAAGCCAGTTTCGCGAGACTGTCCCTTCTCGGTGGGGGCTGTGCCAACAGTGATGCCTCGGAGGTGGCGATCGTTGACATCCAGCACTCGTCTCCAGGTGATGGTCTCTGGGTCGATGTCAAGGCGGACGAAGCGGCGGATCTCTTCCGGAGTCAGCTCGTCGGGGTTGGTCTTGTCAACGCCAACCTTCTTGAGGCGGCGAAGCATGGTGGCAGAGAACTTGCGCTCACCATTCTTGGCAGGAACCAAGCGGCGGTAGAGCGGGCCATCCTTCTGAGTGTTCTCGTGGAACATACGTGTCTCGATAGCGGCAGCCAACAGGTTGTTTGCGGCAGTGATGGCGTGAATGTCGCCTGTGAGGTGCATGTTGAACTCATCCATGGGGATGACCTGGCTGTAGCCACCTCCAGCAGCACCGCCCTTGATACCGAATGTCGGTCCCTGGCTGGGCTGTCGGACGTTGGCAAAAGTCACACGTCCAACGTGAGCGCCAAGCGCCTGGGCCAGACCCATGGTCGTGGTTGACTTTCCTTCACCAAGTGGAGTTGGGGTGATACCAGTGACGACGACATAACGGCCATTGCGTCGGTGGGCAAGTCGCTTGAGGAGGCTCAGATCGACCTTGGCCTTGTATGCTCCGTAGGGCTCTAGCTCATGGCTTTCAATGCCAATTTCACTCGCAATGCGGGTAATCTGCTTGGGCGCCTGAGCTCGGGAGATGGCAATATCCGATGGGACAGGAGACTTTAGGTGCAGAGGAAGAGGAACGGTCTGTCTGATCTTTTCCTTCGCAAAGAATGTGTTTGTGGCCTCGACAACGTTCTCCAACAGCATAGCAACAGTCATGGGTCCAACACCGCCGGGAACTGGGGTGATGACGGAGGCGACCTCGGAAGCGGTCTCGAACTCGACATCGCCCACAAGTCGCTGACCAGACTTGCGTGAGGCATCCGGAATGTAGTTGGTTCCCACATCAATAACCACAGCACCAGGCTTCAGCCACTCACCCTTGACAAAGTTGGGAGAGCCAATGGCAACGATCACAATGTCGGCGTTCTTGAGATGGGCTTGGAGGTTGGCCGTGGCGGAATGGCAGATAGTAACGGTGGCATTGGCTCGGTTCAGAAGCTGAGCAACGGGACCGCCGACAATGTTGCTTCGGCCGAGAACGACAGCATTCTTGCCAGCAAGTTCAACGCCGGCCTCCTTCAGCAGAGTGATGACACCCTTGGGAGTGCAAGGTGTGAAGATGGGTGCGCCACCACGCTTGGCAAGCTCGCCGATGTTGTTGGTGCCGAAGCCGTCAACGTCCTTCTCGTCAGCGACGGCGGATGTGATGACGGGCTCTGAGATGTGCTTGGGAAGAGGCAGCTGAACAAGGATACCATTGACGGTATCGTCGTTGTTGAGACGGCGGATTTGGTCGAGGAGCTCAATCTCAGCAATGTCCTCGGGGAAGTGGAGTAGCTTGCAGTCGATATTGGCCTGGAGACGACATCTTAGCCAACTATTGCTTTCTAAAGGAGCCTAGAAATTGTTTTTTTGTGTCTTACCTCCTCGGCAGCCTTGAGCTTCATGCGCACATACGTAGCTGCAGGAATGGTTAGCCGCGGCTCCAAAATGACCCGATAAGGATCATGGGCAAGATAAGGATGGCGGGGGAACGTACATGAGTCGGAGCGATCACCAACTGAATGAGGGAGAAGAGAACAGCCAGTTAGCATTTATTCTTGTATAAGAAGACATGAGGAGCAAGAGAGCAAGGAGAAAACAAGTTTCCACTCTTGCTGTCTTGCGCATGCGCAGCCATACCTTGGATGATCCTGAGGCTGGGGCGGTATCTGGGGTTCTGCTGCTGCTTCTCAGCAATTTCTGCGCCAAGGCGTTCGCGAATGGCCTTGGCAATGCTGTTGCCGTCAAGCTTTGTGGCTACCATGGCGGCGGCTGTCGTCGCAAACGATCGCTGCTGCTGGAGTCGCGAGGGCAATCGGCCTGTAGATGGTAGAGACGAGGAGAAAGGAGAGGATGAGGAGGAGAAGAAAGGAGCAGAGACTGAATTAGTCGCCGACGAGGATGAAAAATGACGAGCTCCCAAGCTGGGAGGATTAGCGGCCAAAAGTCCTTGTGCTGAGCCCGCTGAGGGGCTGAAAGTCGCCGCACTCGGGGCCTTGCTGCCGGAAAGGTACGGCAAGCGGCGGGCGATAGCCGCTGTATTCCCAGCGCTGCTAGCGATATAGCGCTGCGACGTTCTGGAAGACAGCGACACCAGCCTGTTGGGGGCCATGCGCAGGCGCTGATGGGGCGCCATGTTGCTCTGTAAATCCTAGAAAGGACTTTTGAGTCTTGCAAGCCTCAAGCGATTGCGTTGCACGTAAGCGTGTACAACGTCCCAAGCAGGGCTGTCGTATGAGTGCTTGCGGAAATCGATCAGGCAACTGGGCCTTTAAGGTCAGCTTGAGCACTGAGGTGATATTTTCGGTTGTTTGCTTGTTTGCTGGTTTATCTTCTTGAGAACTATTTTTCGTCGAATTTTTTTTTTCCCTTAGCTTATCTAGGGTCCGGAACACGGAGGTAGATCAGGGCGCTATTTCGTGGTTGGCTCGCTTGATCGTCCGTGACCTTGATAGTGGCGCAAAAGTTTTAACGACCTGCGCTATGATTGAATAACAATGATGTACATAGCTGAATATATATAGAGAAGCGAAAAAGGTAGGGCAAGTAAAGGACGAAGAAATGGCTCAATGCCTGGAGCAGAGGAGAAATGGCCTGCTTTTAATATGTACGCCGACTTGGCAGAGGACACGGGCAGATTTATAGAGGCAATGCAGGGTTCACAGAACACCGTGTCGGGACGGTGTCGGATCCTGTCATGTGGAGATGCGATTTGATCCAAGACCGTCGCCGGACAGGGCCCGGGCAGATCTGATTTCAGGCAGTTGCTTGTTCTTCGGATCACACATTTAGACCGGCGGCGTGGCGGCATTGCGGCATTGGCACTGCTGCTTTGGACAAAACTTCCATTTATACGGCTGTCTATGTCAATCAAGCATGTCCAGCGTGGGGGTTTTCCTTTTCCATATTGCACGACCTTCTTTAGAGGTAGACAGTGCGGTGTCTTGAAAGATGTCAAATTCTGGCCGGATGTTGACATACGCAAGTAAACAACGAAGGCGGCAATGGCGTCAAATGCATCAGCCCAGTCAACCGTCAGCATGCCGACGTGGCAAGAGCGGCAGGGAGAAAAGAAGGCAGGGAGAAAGAAACGTTCAGTTGAGAACGGTGTGTCAGCACATTTACATTTATTCATAGGTAGGTCGACTGCTCAACTTGATGCAATATGGAAAGAGGAAAAAGAGAGCGGGCCAATACAAGGAAAACATGCCACTATTCCTTCAACATTCATCCGCTAGGGATGCAAAGTGCTACTCTAGGGAGGAGCTGAGAGAAGTGTAGCATTCATTGCTCTACTACTATGAATTACTGCTTATTAGTAGTATGGATTACTAGAAACAATTAGTAGTGTTGAGACTTTGAACCTATCAAATGTAAGGAGTGCAGAGTCCGCACCACCTTTGTCTACCAGCCAGGCATACCGGTTAATATTGCTTTCTTCTTTGAGTCTGTTGTTGATGAAAAAAGCAACCAAAGCTCAGCTCATACCCCCATGTAAACCCCCAGGAGCGGGTATATGTCGGCATCTCAGGCGGACAAACACGCCCTCCCTCTAGGTGAATACTTTGTGTTATGATCATCAAGGGAATTTAGAATATCAAGAGTAGAAGAAGTAATAGATGCAGCATGGCGCGATGTTTGACTCCTAGTGATAACAGTGACTCAACAACGTACCTTGAGTGACTCACTTCATGCTTGTTTCAGGAAATGGCGAAACACGACAGTCATCATCCAAGTACTGTGCTTTGGCTCTATTCGGAAATCGCCGCACGCATACTTCGTGCCCTGGATTCGATGTGTGAGCAAGGCTTTGCTACTTAGAATATCAATTACTCCAATGGTCGTTGACAACAACTTGCACCTAGCCGGTGAAAATATTGACATGGAGCTGCAAGTTCACACGCTCCAGCCACTTGCTCACGCCCAAATTTCCCGCTTTGGGCTACGCCACCAATGACTCCCCCCGCGCCACAACTCTAGCCCCACCAAGACGCACAATTATCGCCAAAATTTCCAAGCACCACCATCTCCAATCCGACCTCGTGCTGGCCCATATTATATCCCCCCCTTCCCTGATTCTTTCCTCAGCCTTCCAGCATCAGGATCACCGACAAAATGAGACCCATCCTTCTTGCCGGGCACGAACGTGCTCTCACCCAGATCAAGTATGTCTTGTCTATTGTCCTTAGGGAGAGGGAGCAGAGGCAGAGGCAGAGGCAGAGCTCTATTCTGCTGGTTTTTTGCGCCAGCCCCTCCTCACTCCTCCTTCCGACTCTACCAATAAGAGAGGCCCGAGCTAACTCAAGTTTTTCTTTCTGCGCATCAGATATAACCTCGATGGTGATCTCATCTTCTCCGTCGCAAAGGATCAGCACATCTGTGTCTGGTTTTCCCACAATGGCGAGCGTCTAGGAACCTACCACGGCCACGTCGGTGCCATCTGGACCGTCGACGTCGACCCTACCTCTACCATGATCGCCTCTGGCTCAGCCGACAACACCATCCGCCTGTGGGAGGTCAAGACCGGCAAGTGCCTCAAGACCTGGGAGTTCCCCACCGCCGTCAAGCGTGTCGAGTTCAACGAGGATGGAACCAAGCTGCTGGGCGTTACCGAGAAGCGTATGGGTTACCTGAGCAACATCGTCGTCATCGACATCAACCCGGACATCAACGCCGAGCAGACCGACGAGAGATCCCTGACCATTGTCTGCGACGAGAGCAAGGCCACCGTTGCTGGCTGGAGCCAGGCCAGCCAGTACATCATCGCCGGCCACGAAGACGGCAGTGTCAGCCAGTACGACGCTAAGACCGGCGAGCTGCTGGACAAGGTCACTGCCCACGAGCTGGACAAGCCCATCGTCGACCTGCAGTGGTCACCCGACAGGACCTACTTCATCACCGCTTGCCGAGACAAGACTGCCAAGGTACAGCTGCCTTCTTATTCTCGTAGACTTGTTATGCCTTGCTAACTGGGGATCCTACCAATAGCTCATCTCTGCTCGCGACCTCGCCACCCTCAAGACCTACCCGGCAGACACCCCTCTTAACAGCGCCACAATCACCCCCAAGAAGGACTTTGTTATTCTGGGAGGTGGTCAGGCCGCCATGGAAGTCACCACCACCTCCGGCCGCCAGGGTCGATTCGAGGCCAGATTCTACCACAAGGTTTTCGAAGACGAGATTGGCCGTGTCCGTGGTCACTTCGGTCCTCTCAACACCGTTGCTGCCGACCCCACTGGCCGTAGCTATGCCAGTGGAGGAGAGGACGGATACGTCCGTGTCCACCACTTCGACAAGGGTTATTTCGATTTCAACTACGAGGTTGAGAGGGAGCGTTTGAACCGACTGGAGTAAAATCGGCCGGATAGACGAAAACTACCTCTTTGAAAGAGAGAACAACTTTTCTTAAATCCTCCGTTTTTTCGTTTCATTTTGGCCTAGATGTTAAACCAAAGAAGAAGGAAAGACCTATAGAGAGGAAAAGGGAAGGAGGGAAATGAAAAATGGGAAGACAGAAATGATCAGTCCGTGTTTTGATTATTGCGGACTGCTTGCTTGCTTGCTTGCATGCGTTAAACATATTGTACGGCGTTTTGGGAGGGCGGAAAGGGAAACAAACAAAGTCTTCTTGGTGGAAGGGAGAGAAGTGGGGTGCTTGAATTCCCATATGTAATCCTTACTAGGTGTCTCTTTGTTGCTGTAGAGAGAAAATAAAGAGGGAAAGAAGAAGAGTAAAAACAAACAAACAAGCTGTCAACGTAGAAACGAAAACGAAAGCGAAAACTTGATACATAGAGATATGCATATCACTCAATGCATTGCAATCGCGCCTCAATTCGAGGAGATGTAATATATTCGTGCGTTCTTTCTATAACGGCGTTTCTCAAGTCGAATGGTTTCATTGCATCACTACTACTTAGGTACTTATACTCAGCGGAACTATCTTTGTTTTCTCTTGTTTTCAACAGAAAGAAGGCCTTCAACAATCCTCGGTATCGTTTCCGATACGGCGAGAACTCAAGGCCAATATAAATATATGTCTCCGCCGACAGGCCAAACCCTCAACCAAGTTCAATTTGATTCGTATTAATCTCTCCCAAGTATGAAACGCCACCATAATAGAATTTTGGTTATCAAAGCCTTTCTAAATTTCGTATCCACGTCCTGTTCTCCTGAAAACTGGTTTGTTCCCTCTAGCCAGCTCATCATCATCTTTCTTTCACTTGCTTTGTTTTTCAATCGTTCCTTTTCATTTTCTGGTCCTTAGTGGGAAGAAGAGTAAAATTGTCTCTTCCTCATTTCTTCTTTCTACCTACCGCCTTGGTCTTCTTGCCCTTTGTTGAACCACCGGCGTTTGAGTTGGCGTTGGAGGCAACACTGGACGCTCTTGATGGCGAAGCAGAGCTGGCTTTGCTGGACTTTGACTTGACGTTATCAAGAGCCTTATTCTATACAAGACATGTTAGTACTAGTCATTCTTTTTCTGCTTGGAGTATAAATAGTTCATCCTACCTTGACACCATTCTTAGACTTCTTCTTTGCCGGTGCCAAACTGAGAATGCTGTCCTCGTCATTTTCGTCATCGAGGTCGCGCTTCGATTTGCCGTTGACGCCATTTGAGCCTTTGCCGGTTCCAGCACCCTCCTCAAACTCCTTGACAATAGTTGTAAGCAATGTGTTGCATCGTCGGGACAGCTCGATAGGTGTGCGGCTCAAGAAGAACCAATCAAATCGGAACAAAGGGGATTCGCGAATCTCGTCTCGCATCTTTTCGTAGAGACCCTCAGAATCAATTCCGTTGCGGTCAAGAAGAACCAGCAAGAAACGATCTTCCTCTTCGGTGTAGACTTTCTTGTTGGTAGTAGACACTGAGTAATTGATCTTTAGCTGCTGAAGAGGCACACGGTACTGCTGCATTTTCTTGCGAAGAAGCTTGCCCTGGTGGTCGATACGCCTTGTACGCTCCTCTCCATCCTCAATTACCTTGAGGTATTTGGGGTAGTCATTAATTTCAGTGTACCGCTGCCAAAACACCTTGGCATATGCACGAATTTCCGCTGGCGTCTTGCTGTCAATCTCATTGGAAATGCCCTGAAAATCATTACGCCCGTATTTGCCAGATCCGTTCACAAATTGTTGGAAATCACGGCGGTTCCAGTGACCAAATCCCTGGTTGGAGAGTTCCTCCTTCTCCGCTCGCTCTTCTTCTGTGAGAGGTGTCGCATTATCAATTTCTTGCTGCTCAAGCGCTCTCTCAGCTTCGCGTTCTGATAAGTTATCATCCTCCCCGTCAGGTAAGGGCACCTTGTAGCCAATTTCTTTGCGATAAAAGGCCGTTTCTCTATCTTGAAGATCCTGCAAACGAGGCGGATAGAATTGATAATCATGGACTGGTACCTGCTTGGGCGCTCGGGGAGCTTTGGGCTTGGCGTCGGCCTTGGGATTGGGATACATGGCCTGTCTGAAATACTTGTCCATGGAGTAGCTCTGCTCTCTGCGTTCTCGCTTGGATGGGTTGATCCAGTTCATGCCAATATTCTTCTTGGCCTGGGCGAAATTTTCTCCATTCCACTCGTAGGCAGATTCGGATGTGAATTTCTGAAGATCCTCAATGCCAAGTTTCTCATACCTAGCATTAAGCTCTTTGGTACGTGACTCGCCTCGATTCAAAATCTCGTCGATATCTTCATCGTTCAATTCCTTCTCCTTATCTGCTGTCTCATCAGTGGGGCCTTTGGACTGGAACACCTTCTCGGCACCATGCTGGATCATGTTCAGGAGCTCATCCTTGTTTGCAGCGGCCTTGGCTGCAACCTGAGCACGGCCCTGTTGGATGACGACTTGGTCGAGTCGTAATTTTTGGGCTGCTCGCTCGAGCACTTTTTCTTCGATAGCGTTGTCAGTAACGAATCTGTACACTACAACTTGTTTCGTCTGGCCAATACGGTGGGCACGATCCATGGCCTGCAGATCCGCTTGCGGGTTCCAATCGCTGTCGTAGAGAATAACGATATCCGCCGTTGTCAGGTTGATGCCCAAACCACCCGCTCTCGTTGTCAGCAGAAAGACAAATTTTTCCGACCCAGGTTTATTGTAGTCGTCGATTGCAGCAATTCGGTCCTCATGAGCAGTTCCACCATCAATACGGCAATACTTGTACTGCCTGAAGACGCAGTAATCTTCCAAGATGTCAAGCAATCGGCTCATTTGAGAAAAGATCAAGACTCTGCTGCCCTGCTTCTGAAGTCGCGCCAGCAGCTTGTCTAAGACCTTCATCTTGCCTGCATTATAAATCAAATGTTCATCAGTTGTGTAGGGGGGACCTGGCTCAGCGCCCTCAAAGAGGTAGGGGTGATTGCAGCACTTTCGTAACTGCATCACAATGTTCAAAAGCCTCGTCTTGGACTCTCTCTTTCCTCCGGCACCATTGACAGCATCGATGTCCTTTTCCAGAATCTTTTGATACCATTTAACCTGCATCTCAGACATGCCCAAGTATACATTGACTTCCTTCTTTGGCAAGAGACTCTTTTCAACGTCACTCTTGACACGTCGGAGCAAGAAAGGGCGCAAGACTCGATGCAACTGCTGCACGACTTTGTCCTGATCTTGGTCTTGTCCTGAGAACCATTGATCAAATGCATCGGCATCGCCAAAGACATCAGGAAGAAGAAAATTGAGCAGGGCCCAGAGCTCGTGCAAGTTGTTTTGCAGAGGTGTACCTGTAATGAGAAGCCTGTTGCGGGAGTTGAAGAGTCGGATGACCTGCGATAGAGATGATTCTTCGTTTTTAATGCGGTGCGCCTCATCAATGATGATATACTCCCAAGCAAATTTCTTGAGATGCGACTTTTCCCTCAACACCATTTCGTAACTTGTAATGCAAACATCAAATTTCTCGTCGACGAGGCGTTCGTTGATGAGCTCATGTCGCTCATCTTTGGCACCTTGCAGTACAAGCACATTGACCTCTGGGGTCCACCTTGCAAATTCACGCTTCCAGTTGTCGAGCGTTGACTTGGGTACTGTCACAAGATGTGGTCCAGTAATACCCATGATGTGGCGGAGATAGCCAAGAAAGGAAATGGTCTGTAGTGTTTTTCCCAGACCCATTTCGTCAGCCAAGATACCCGAAATACCGTTCTCATGCAGTGAGATTAGCCAATTCAGACCAGCAACCTGGTAGTCTCTCATGACTCCCTGTACAAAGGAAGGTGACTCTCTGAACACAGTATCAGCGGATCCGCCATGTTTCTCGTCGCTCAAGAGCTCTGCATCTTCTTCGGCCTCAGTTCGCCGCCGCCTCTCGCTTGTAGCTCCTCCTTTTCTGCCAGCGCCTTTCTTGGCTCGAGCGGCTTCGGCATTCTGATGGTCAATCTCGGTCATGATTTCTCGGATCTTGGGGTCGGGATTTGTCTCGATGAAGTGCCGGAATAAGTCGGTAAGACCGAGAAGGTAGCGAAATCTTCGAATTGTGTCATCTTCCTATTTAGAGATGACAGAGTCAGTATATACTGCTATTTCTAATACCATCACCTTATAATTGGCCATCTGAGGGAGGGGCATACCTTTGATTCACCGAGGCGATCATGTTTCTTTCCAAAGATACTTCGACGCAATTGATTCGCCTCGGTGCGGCGCTTCCTTCCATCTGTGAGGGGTTCGCCGGCTACGCTACTGGCCGTAGTGTTCGGGTTGGTATCGGAGTCGGTATAGTCGGGAGTCTCATCAACCTCCTGCAATTAAGTAAGCCACAGCATCGAACAAAACGTCAGGTTTACCATGTAAATAGAAGAACCAACCATTTCTTCAGCACGAGGATGCTCTGGAGCGTCAGACATGGACGCGTCCGTGTCCACGCCGTTTGATCGAGGTCGCGGAGCCATTGCGACTGAAATTATGGAGGGGAGCCTCTTAACGCGACTTGCGTGCACGAAACGCGCTGCAGATGCGCCCGTAACCAGGAGTCCAGGGGGCCCAGAGATTTCTTTGAGGACTTTGTAGATGGCTCTGGCCTCTTGAGATGTTTGGGTGGTGCTTGAGGCCGTGGATCCAACTCCCTTCTGCTGGTGTTTAAGAGAAGATGTTTTTTGGAAATGCGCCTGGTAAGAGTCTCGACGTGCTCATTGAAAGGTTGTCGATTTTGGGCCTAGCGCGCGTGCAGGTCCCACCCTTGTCTCTCCGCGCTAGAGAGCAAAATCGATACGGCCGTGCCCACTTATCCTACAATGGAAGAAGAAAAGTCCGAGTCCAGAAAGGGAAAAAGAGAACGACGTCACGGGTCAGGGGCTTTCCCACCCGCTGCAGATGCAGACAGCTGCGGCAGCAAATCTTACAGGGTGCTACAGCTACATCCATGGCGGTACTTTGTACCTCTGATTATACGAAGCAATGTGGTACAACCATGGAATTGCCTCAGCCAGAGGCCTGCAAGGAGCTACCCTTTACCTCTGCGCGCCTCCTTGCTGACCACAGCCAAAATACAGAGTTTTTTTATTAAAATGCCGTAAAATCAATTGTTGCACACTCCAAATTCAACGTGTCCCCCTCACGCCTTTCCTAGATGCGCGAAGCCCATAGCTCAAGGTACGAGCCTTAAAATCACGTGTGAAAGAACCAGGGCCACCGCCCCACGAGCAGTTCTACCGCCTTCGCCCGCCTTTCTAACCTGCTGACCTAGAAGTTTGCCGCTACGGAATATACTGCCAGCACTTTCCCCTCCATCGCTTTGATCCCATATGAGGTCTATCCCGAGAGCTTTCTCCCATCACCTACAGAGCTTTGCATCCTTTTAGCTCAAAGCCTCTGTCGCTAGAGGTCGACGACGTTGTCTCTGCTGTGCGACCCCCTAAACCAGGCAGTGGCGATTTCTCCCTCCCTGAGGCTGATTCTCTCCATCGCCCCAAGGTAGGAACACAAAGCTCCTAGTTTGCTGTTACGCTAACCTAATGAAAAACCTAGACCATAACACCTACACACGCGCACTCACCCTGCGATTGCCCCAGAGCAAATATCTCCTACGAAGATGGACTCATCGAAAACCTACAGCGGCCCCGGAAAGCAGGCGATGCAATATGAGTCACCCGAACCGCTGCTGGACGTGTTCAAGGCCGCGGCGCTGTCCGTGACGCAGCTTTACAAGACGGCTGCCAAATCGGAGGCGCGCGCCCGCGCAGACGGATACCAAGATTGTTTGGACGAACTCCTCCTCTTCCTCGATAAGCAAAGCATTGGCCTGGACGATGGCGAGGGTTGGAGGATCAGAAGATGGGCCACAGAGAGGCTTGATGGCCGAGAGGCAGGACATCAGAGCACGGAGAGCGAAGACGAAACTGATAAGGGCGAAAGAACTACGTCTCCCGAGGCTTCTCGGGCCAGTGCCGAGCCATCAGCGTCGACATCGGTTCCGATCCAATCTCGAACACACTCACCTGCCGCTGCCGTCCCTGCGCCTCCTCCTACGAACGAAGAACCGACCCATTTTGTTATACCAACACAAGAAGCCTTCACCTTCCACTCAAACTATCCCAACATTGCCACCCTAGACCTGTCAGACCCACGACCACAGGACGCATCTTCTTTCCCGCCGTCATTCAGTTCTAAATTTGGATCAACTTCGTCGCGGAACGGCCCTCGATCCTCATCACATCATAGCCGAGGAGCGGGAGCGAAGCGTAAGATGGACTTTGACGATTTCTTCGGCGGCTGTTTTGACAGCAAAGACTCAGCCGGCAACGGAGGCAAACGCAGTCGACACACATGACCGGCTATTTTCTTATTTTGTTTTATTTCGTATCATTTTCTACCGGCGATCACCATGTCAATCAGGTACAATATTTCATATACATCGGATGGGAACACAGGGCAACTGCGGGACATGGGAGGGAGGTAGCATAGATACCAAAGGCGTTTTTTCTGTTTCTTTTGTTTTCTATGTTTATTCTTTTGGAACGGTTGAATCCACATTGATGGTGTAAAGAGTTGAAGGGTTCTCATCATACATATCTGGAGTTTGTCTCGAATAGAAGGAATGGATGGGAGTAATCTAGGTACTAATACCATAATCGGAGCTTGTCTATCAGCTCTGCAATGTCTGGACACATGGGGTTTGCTTTAGGCCATTCATAGTGCATATATTAAAGGCGGCAGTTGTACATAAACAAGATTTTTTTTTCCCTCTCGTATGATTTTACTCATTAATCGAATGATTGGAGGACTCGATGCCCAGTTGGGATCGTAGTCTGCTGTTTTCAGCTTCGAGGTCATCTAGCTGCTGTTCCAGAATCTCCATCCTCTCTGTAGCACCAAGTACCACCTCTTCAGAGATCTTTGCCAGCCTCCATAGACGAAGAACAACAATCAAAGAGCCAATAGATTCGGTAAGACCTCTGGAAAATATATCTATGACGAAACTGGCAATAATGACTGCCGAATCAAATAGATGAAACCAAGAGGCAAGGAAGCTTCATTACGCGCCAAACGAGTTAGTTGAGAAGAAGGTCCAAGAGAGCGCAAAAAAAAAAAAAAGAAAAAAACGAAAGCCAAAGCCTACCGTGGACCAAAAGCGAACAAACATGCAACAAGCTCAAGGAGAAAGAGGCTGCTGAAGACTAGGCCTGCAATTTCTAGACCTTCAGTTACATCCTCCACCCAGGGCTCATCCTTTTCATCCATCTCGCAGGCAATCAGCTGGATAAAGATATTGGCGAGCAACGCAGCTACATCCAGCGCCACGGTGCCCATGACGAGGAAGTGCTTTGTGCGCGATTCCAGGAAACGCTGACTTGTGCGGCGGCATTGTCGCAAATGCCTAGAGAACGATAATTCCTGCGAGCGCCTGTGCCATACGGGTGCTTCGTCGCTGTCGTCGCCATGGTAAGATTGGAGCAGCGGGGTGGACGAGCGATCTGCCATATCTGAAGTTTTATAAAGCGACAAGGGGAGTAAAGCCGATGGTCGATGGTCAGAAGTAAGTATCACGTACGGCGCATGTCTGCATTAGCTACAAGGAAAAGACTCAGGGCGGTTATATAAAGTCTCAGAAGGGAGGGAGCACACATGTGAAGCGCTAAGACGTCAGCTGGTATTTTGTACCAATATCGAAAGGAACGCACTTGCGCATTAATGCTAAAGCATTGAGAGGGGCGCTTGTCGGCTACTAAAGATCCCAGCTGGAGACGCTCATCGACAGCAACATGCCGATTCCCGTCCTCATGAAGCCTGAAGCTGCTGGAGGAGGGGCAGCTTCAAGGCCCCCCAGACAGCTTTAGCCGTACTAGCGATATGCATCCAGTCGCTGCGAGGCACTACAGTGAGCTAATGCCCGTACGGTAGCATTCATGTAGGTCGCTCTCCGCAATAGCACATGCGCCTTGCTAGGGCAGTGACTTGGGCTTAGTGGGCCGCGGACAGCAGCCTCGCGGGCGGGCAAACTTCGGTTCTGCGTCGCGGCGTCTCGAGGCTCAAGTGACGATTGTCCATCACGAATTTCTTTTTTGCTTGCTTTTTGCCCTTGCAGAACCATCCCTTCGTTTTCCATTGCAGACTCATCTTGCTGTCGCGTCCGATATCGCTGCAGCCAGTTAATCCAGGTCGGTAACTTTTGACTTTCCAATTACCTAGTTTGCCCCAGTGTGAAACCTGAGGCGGTCGCGCTTCAGGCTCAGTTCAAAACGTTATTCCTCAATCTGCGCAAGGGGGCGCATCCGAGCTTTTTACTCTGACATATCCGCTCCATTTGGCCTTTTTTCTGTCGTTGTCACAAAAACCCTCATTCTTTCAATTGCGACTTGTGCTAATTCCAAACCTCTTACCGCTTCAGTTTTATCCCAGCAGAGACTCTGTCGATTTATTCGGTCAAGCACAATGTCGGACGCAGACAAGCCAGAAGGCATCCCTCAGGAGGAGCGCGAGCCGGAAACCGAGATTACGGCCAGTGAAGAGGTGGGTTTAGCATTACGCGCGCTCAAGATGAGAGCTTTTACCTGATGGATCTGACACGCCGCCCGCTAGGAGGAGATCCAAGCGATGAAGCGCCGAGTTGCAGAGATGGAAGAGGAGGCTAAGAAACTGCGTGAGATGCAGGCCACACTGGAGCAGCAGTCTGCTGATCTCGCCGATGACAAAGAATCTGTCGACGCTCGAAGCATCTTCGTCGGCAACGTCGATTACTCGGCCTCTCCAGAGGAAGTCCAGGCGCATTTCCAGAGCTGCGGCTCCATCAATCGAGTTACCATTCTCCTGGACAAGTTTACCGGACAGCCCAAAGGGTAAGCATGCATCACACATGCTCTGCCGAGCTTATTTCTACTGGTTTGGGAGCATTCAAAGCTAATGATGTGTATTTCACCCGTTCTTTTAGCTACGCCTATGTCGAGTTTACCGAGCCCAGCTTGGTCGCCCAGGCCCTCGTCTTGAACGAGAGCGTCTTCAAGGGACGCAACATCAAGGTTACGCCCAAGCGCACCAACATTCCCGGCATGAGCCGCGGCCGTGGAAGAGGAGGAGGTTTCCGCGGTGGACGAGGAGGGTTCGGGCGCGGAGGGTTCCCTCCCCGGGGCGGTTACCGTGGCGGTTACCGGGGCCGTGGACGAGGTTACGCCCCTTACTAGAACCAAGGAAGTGTTTCTCCAAGCACGCAATCTGCCCAGAGCTATGGATTGGGTGGTCTCTTTGGTCTCGACACTGAGGAGAAGTTTATCATTTCTCGCGATTAAAACGGAAAATTTCTTCTTTCCTATTTCTTTTATTTGTCGAACTCTTTTTCTTTTTCTTTTTTTGGAGAGTTTAGGTGGAACTTTTTCCCCCGGTTCTTTTAACTGCGCAATTGACGAAAGATATCCGGCATTTCGGTTGGTATAATTGAGGAGAAGGGCAGAGTGGTACAAGAGGAGCTATGGCGAGAGATCGGTACACAAAAAAAATATACGGAAGACAAAGACATTAGTGTTTACTACTTTACTATGATGGAAATTTACTATCTATGGCCTAGCTAGCTAGGATTAAGTCAAGAAAGACGGGATCAGGTATGGGACGATGAAATTGCGTCTATAACACCAAAGTTTCAGACGGGAAAGGATCTGGAGTTTTAGGCCTTGATATTGACGCCAGATGGCAAATCAGGTGTTAGATGAGGAAATAAAATTGACTTTCTTTCCTTGTTACTCTTGGAATGGATCAATCATGGCTGTGAAGCGGGCATATGCAAATACCAGTTTGTATTTGTAATTATGCCATGGTGAATGATGTATTTGAGATGCGTGTTTCGTCCCATCGAATGGAGATATTGCACGAGGGGTCCCCTCTTACAAATACAATAAGCCAATCCCCGCCCTATCATTGACGACATCCGGCATTGCTTTTACGCCCTAACTTTGCATCATAGAGAGGTTGATCAATTGAGTAGCATCGCAGATCCTGCGCGCCAGATTTGGAGCTGCGTTTCCGAGCGGCGTTTTTACGATACAGGTCTACAGGAGCAGCTCTGCGAGATTTTGTACATGGAATCGGATGGCCCTCCTGAAACAGCATTTTGTTTCCTCATTCAGTCAAATACTTGAAGAGATACGCGGTCAAACTTTGCGAGACTAGATGTCGACCCCTGCTACTTGTACCGCTACACGAGAGCTTGGAGTGTCCGATCCGACGTAGGATTGGACGG
Source organism: Trichoderma koningiopsis (assembly GCA_022985005.1). Taxonomy (NCBI): domain Eukaryota; kingdom Fungi; phylum Ascomycota; class Sordariomycetes; order Hypocreales; family Hypocreaceae; genus Trichoderma; species Trichoderma koningiopsis. The sequence continues at coordinate 154,749 of JAJPEM010000010.1, forward strand.
CGAGGGTCACCAGCACCCCGTTCCCGAAAAAAATACTCCATTAATAGCAACATCTTGGCGCTAGAAGAAATCATGGTGGTAAACGAGAGCCGTGCTGGTGATAGATTTTATATGGAAGAAGCTGATAGCACATAGCAACTGATAATATGGCGCAGTGCTGATTCACTGAAGCAACTCCACAGTTCCAAGCTTCGTCCGGGAAGTAACTTATTGGTAATCATGTCAAATATTACCCTCTTTTCTATTCCCTTCCTTGTTTCATTGTTGATAATGATGACAGACGAGACGAGTGACTTGATTTGACAGGCATTAGTTAATCATCACGGCGTTTATTACGCTAGCAGATGGAGCACCTTGAGAGTAATGTAGCTGGCTTTTTAGCAGGAACCTCGGGTAGACGCTACGGAGGCTATGGAGGCTATGCCGGCGCGATGAATCGCATGTCGTGCTTCCACACGCAAGCATGCCAATAAAGTCGGGCGCCCTAGAGTTGGCGTGCTATGCACGTACTACTTGTAGGGCGTGTTTGCCACGGGCTGCCTGTCGGCGCGGATTAGGCCTACGCTCCCCATGCTCGTTGAATCCTTTCAATTGCTTTTGATCAAGGTACTGCCTTGGGTACTGGCTAATGCCACACTGTACGTGAAGCACCGGCCAGTGGAATCAAGCAGATGCTGCGGAGCAACCTAGTTTGTAGCGGCAAGCTTTTGGCGGCTTCTGTTTGCCGGATTCCGCCGTACTGAGAGAGAGGAAAAGTAGCAGCGTGTGCTGGGTAAGGTACCCAAAGGTCTGCGCTCTGTTTTTATCTGTTTCCGGGAGCACAAAACCAGCCTCTAATCAGCAGAAAAAGAAGCCACGCTTGTTACTCTACTGTAACTGTATTGAGGACTGTATCGACCTAGTCCACTGAAGCACATACCGCTTCTCCTCCACATAAGGGAGCGCTCTCTTACTGACAGAACCTTGAAGGCACGGGGTCCTCTTCCTTCTAAAGGAATCGCTCTAGCGACAGCCAAGGGCCCTAAAGGAGGCCGCCTAGCAGCTTCTCGTCCCTCCCCCCCACTCCAATCGCCAGCAAACGGCCATCAGCCAGCGCCCCATAGCCGCCTGAGCTGTGCGCAGAGGGGGATTCCACTTGTCAGCCCGCCTTTGCAAACCCGCCTGGATTCCATCTCCTCCATCATCGTCACAGCCCAGTGCCGTCCATTGCCCATCCGCTGTTTTTCCTGCGCTGCCGTGAGATTCCACGCTGCTCACGCCTCCTGCTCCGTCTCGCAACCGTCGCCGTCGGCCAGAGCGCAGGCCTTGTCACGTGCCCTCATCCCGCCACCCAGCCATAGAGCGGGGAGTCTGGCCTGCACAGCCCCAACTTTGCTCAGTCCGCAGCATATCGTCGCTTGGCGTCACTTACAGCGCCGATTTCCTCCTTAAACGTCCGCCCCTGGACGCCATCTCGAAGAAAAAGGGCTTGCGCTGGTGTCGATTTGTTGACAGTTGTGCATTTGAGGAAGCCTGGTGTTGCTGTGCCTGGAGCGCTGCATACACACGAACCATCTCGTCAAGATGGCGAACCGAAACAACGATGCTAGGTAAGATTCACGCTCGTACCATTTTTTTTTTTCCTCCGGCGTCTCTGGCAATAGGCCGCTTGGCCATTTATAATAGAATGCTCGTCTAACATATGCCTCACAGTCGACCCAATCTCCGTATAACAAGTGCGATCCCCGTGCAAGCCACTCCTGTCTAAGTTTTGGGGATATTAACATTTGTCGTCATAGTCATCGCCGCAGATGGCTTGTATAAGCGAGATGTCTTCCGTATGTATCTCTCTCTTCTCCCAGCCTGCTCTTTCGCGCCATGGCTCCATGTCTGCCAACTTGCAGCTAAACAATAACACAACCAGGCTTCCCTGACCCCTTTGCCGTCGCGACCATCAACGGAGAACAGACCAAGACAACGACGGTGAGCAAGAAGACGCTCAACCCGTATTGGAACGAGAGTTTTGATTTGTACGGTTCTTCCTTTCAATCGTAATCGGAATGCCTGTATGCTAAGTGTTGAATTCTGCAGCCGGGTTGATGAGGGCAGCATCCTCGCCGTCCAGGTCTTTGACCAGAAGAAGTTCAAGAAGAAGGACCAGGGTTTCCTTGGTGTCATCAATATCCGAATCGGCGACTTGATTCCTGAAGTCGGACCCGAGGCCGACGGTATGTCTCAGGCCGCCCTGCCCCTTTTATTTGCTTGCCCGACTACTAGTAGCTCGCTAACGCTTCGCACTTGCCAGATCAAATGATTACCAGGGATCTCAAGAAATCGACTGATAACCTCGTTGTGCACGGCAAGCTCATCCTCAACTTGTCTTGCAACCTCAGCACTCCCATTCGTGCCGGCCAAGCATCATCATCGAACCGACCCACACTCGGAGCACCCAGTGGCTCCAACCTGTCGACGCTATCTGCTCCGGCTGGGGAACGACCGAGTTCGGCCATGTCTGGCCCCAACGGCAACGCGCTCGCCTCCCAACCGAACCTCGCCAGCGTCAGTGCCGCGCCTGCCTCTGCGAGCGTCAATGGCTCTACTCGCCCCAACAGCCAGCTGAGCCCGTTCGAAGACGCTCAAGGCCGCTTGCCTGCAGGCTGGGAACGCAGAGAAGATAACCTGGGCCGCACCTATTATGTAGACCACAACACCCGAACCACCAGCTGGAACCGACCGACAGCCAACGGAACCGCCGCCGAAGTCCGCAACGAACGAGAGGCCGTCACCCAAGTCGAGCGCCAGAGACACCAAAACCGAACTTTGCCCGAAGATAGAACTGGCACCAGCTCGCCAACCCTTCAGCAACAGCAGCAGGGCTCTGGTTCTGGTAGCCCCGTCGGCGGCGCTGCTAACAATGCTGCTCCCAACGGCAACCACACGGCTATGATGCACACCGGCGCCACTAGCCCTGGCTCCGGTGAGCTCCCTCCAGGCTGGGAACAACGCTGGACTCCGGAAGGACGACCTTACTTTGTCGATCACAACACTCGCACCACGACCTGGGTCGATCCTCGCCGACAGCAGTTCATTCGCATGTACGGCCAGAACAACACCAATGGCCAAATCCAGCAACAACCCGTTTCTCAGCTTGGCCCCTTGCCCAGCGGCTGGGAGATGCGTCTCACAAACACTGCCCGAGTCTACTTTGTGGATCACAACACCAAGACAACTACCTGGGATGACCCGCGTCTTCCTTCTTCCCTGGATCAGAATGTGCCCCAGTACAAGCGAGACTTCAGACGGAAGCTCATTTACTTCCGGTCTCAGCCTGCTATGCGCATTCTTAGCGGACAATGCCACATCAAGGTCCGACGATCACACATTTTCGAAGACTCTTTTGCCGAGATTACTCGCCAGTCTGCTACAGACCTGAAGAAGCGTCTCATGATCAAGTTCGACGGAGAAGACGGTCTTGATTATGGTGGTCTATCCCGAGAATTCTTCTTCCTCCTTTCGCACGAAATGTTCAACCCTTTCTACTGTTTATTCGAGTACTCAGCGCATGATAATTATACCCTTCAGATTAACCCTCACTCTGGTATCAACCCAGAGCATCTCAACTATTTCAAATTCATTGGCCGTGTAGTCGGCATGGCCATCTTCCACCGCCGATTTTTGGACGCCTTCTTCATTGGAGCTCTCTACAAGATGGTCTTGGGCAAGGGAGTCACGTTGGCAGACATGGAAGGAGTCGACGCCGACTTCCACAGATCATTGCAGTGGATGCTGGATAACGATATTTCAGGAGGTATCCTAGAACAAACATTCTCCACGGAAGATGAGCGCTTCGGTGTATTGACCACTGAAGACCTGATTCCCGGCGGCCGTGACATTGAAGTGACAAATGAGAACAAGAAGGAATACGTGGAGCTTATGGTCAAATGGCGTATTGAGAAGCGTATTGCCGAGCAGTTCCAAGCTTTCAAGGAGGGCTTCCAAGAGCTGATTCCCCACGATCTCATCAATGTATTTGATGAGCGTGAGCTGGAGTTGCTCATTGGCGGTATTGCTGAGATTGACGTCGACGACTGGAAGAAGCACACTGACTACCGAGGCTACACTGAATCGGACGAAGTTATCCAGAACTTTTGGGCAACAGTGCGATCCTGGGACGGCGAGCAGAAATCGCGTCTATTGCAGTTCACCACTGGTACTTCCAGAATTCCAGTCAACGGGTTCAAGGATCTTCAGGGTAGCGATGGTCCCAGAAGATTTACCATCGAAAAGGCTGGCGACTTGGCTAACCTACCCAAGGCACACACTTGGTAAGTTTTGACTCTACGTTGGCAATGAAAATTTTGGAAGAAAGAGAAGCTAACCACAGATATAGCTTCAACCGTATTGATTTACCCCCATATAAAACGTTGGAAACGCTACAACAGAAGCTCACAATCGCCGTTGAGGAGACTATGGGCTTTGGCCAAGAATAGACGGCGAATATGTATTGGATGTGCTCACATCACACAGCTTTCTACGATGTTTTCGCAGCCTTTGCTTTCCTTCCAACAACAAATCTCTTCATGTCCCCTCATTGATAGTTATTTTGATTTTGGTTTCCTCATTTGGGTATATATGCTTTGGTGGAAGAGTCAGCAGACAGACATGGTAGGCTTTGGTTTGGCGCTGGCGGATTTTATTGTTATCAGGCAAGATGTGACGCGTTGAGATAGAATGGCTTGCAGCGCCGCCTTGAGGCATCAGCAGAAGAGAAGCATGAGAAGATGGCAAGGAGAGTTGCTATATGATGCCAAAGCCAAATGCGAAAAAGAGGCGGGCTATGGAACGAGGATACATGCATGGCCATGAGAAACGAGTTGTACAAAGTGGTATTCTGCTGGTTGTTGGCCGACAGATGGTTTATCCAGTTTTTGGCATTGCATTCGAATTCTTCAATGACCAGATGCATTCATTAGCTGGCGGTGTTGCGTTTACAAGTGTTGGAGCGCAAGGATGAAGTTAATAGCCGAAGGGTATTGCAAGATATAGTAAAGCAGGCATGGAATGGAATTTTGACTTTGTTTTCTCTCATTTTCTCGTTGGAATAATACAGTTTGGTTTACTTTTCATTGTCATAATTATGTGAAATTGATCACACTGCTTTTCTGCCACGGCAGTATAAGGGAATTCATTTTAGTTCACATGAGGCACCCAGTCTACTTTCTTTGACCAGCCCTTAGTATTGGTACAGTATTTCTTTGGGCAGATACTCTACACTACACCTCTAACCTCTTGGCAGCCCAGAGTTATATACACAAATTGTGAGAAAACATAGAAAAAATTAAATACCGAGCCAATGTATGATACTGCCTCTTCCTGCTTCTGGGATTTGACTCGGAATTTTATGCCTGGAAAACTCCGTCATTTCCCATGTCCGAGTATCCATGCCCCTTTTGGTAAAGTGATTTCATCTCTATACTTTTCAGTATTCTCCGTATCCGTTCAAAATCACATAATGCCAATTTCCTCCTCCATCTTTTTTCCTTTCCCGTCTCTCCTTCCATTGATTTCCCTTTCATCACCACTCTCGCCATTCCAAGCATTTACCGTCTGTACCACATTCTGCTAATCTTGGTGTTGCGCATCTTCCTCTGCAGCTGGAAGATCCCGTACATGAGGGCCTCGCTGGTGGGCGGGCATCCGGGGACGTAGATGTCGACGGGGACGATGCGGTCGCAGCCGCGGACGACGCTGTAACTGTAGTGGTAGTAGCCGCCGCCGTTGGCGCAGCTGCCCATGGAGATGACCCATCGGGGGTCGGGCATCTGATCGTAGACCTGGCGCAGGGCGGGGGCCATCTTGTTGGTGAGGGTGCCGGCCACGATCATGACGTCGGACTGACGGGGGGAGGCACGGAAAATGATTCCGAGACGATCCTGATCGTATCGCGGGGTGGAGAGGTGCATCATTTCGACGGCGCAGCAGGCGAGACCGAAGGTCATGGGCCAGAGGGAGGATTGACGGGCCCAGTTGGCGATGATGTCGAGGGAGGTGCTGTGAAGATGTATCGTTAGATTCGTGAACTAGCAATTTCTTTCCTTCTCCTTTTTTTCGTATAATTCGAGTTCGGATATATGTTGGAGTTTTACGTACAGCGCGTATTGGATGACGCCCTTGGTGCCCTCTTCGCTGGGGAGGGGAACTTCCTTGCGAATCTTGCCGAAGCTGGGCGAGTGGGGGGTCAACGAGGTGGCATCCTTTTGGGATGTTGTTGTGAAGGCGGCGGCGGCTCGGAATGGCATCAGCGCAGAGGCGGGTTTGACTATAAAGTAATTGAAATCGGCGTTAGCTACTCTGAGTGCTGAATGGCTGAGGGAGCGAAACGGTGTGTTCGACGTCGTCTTTGAAAATTTAACGCACCTCGGAGGGCCATTGAGGCCGCAGATCGCGTGGCCGGAAGCATGATTGCTATGTGTGGAGGGGGAAAAAAACAGAGACTCAGAGGTAGAAAAAACACTTCCTCAATGATGAGTTCTGGGGGCGAAAGATTGGAAGTGCCGCGGCTTAGGAGAGCTGGGCGAGGCTGGAGGTTTGGAGTTTGGGGATACCTGGAAGTTAGACTGATTGATTCGCCTCTTTTGCCCCGTGATGTCGGAAATGGGAGGGCGGTGATTGGCTGGGCTGGAGGGCGAGGAGCGAGGATTAGCCGGGGAGAGTCTGCCCCGCTGCCAGGTAGCTGTGGCGAGCTGATGCACTTACTGTGGACGGTTTTACTGCTACCCTGGAGCACTGGCAAATAGGGCTGGTTTTGGGATGATCTGATGTATAATTTGCGAGGAGATATAAGGCAGGATGAGGAATAGTGATGTTAGTCAATAACTTGAATGATTATTAAGCTCATGTGAGTTGGTTTGTGAGAAATTTAAAGGCGTGTCGTGCCAACTGGGCTCCCTGATTCACGCCGCTCTTGACATTGCCACTTATATGGATGACATCAAGACAGCAAGTTGCAATGCCAGTTGAGCAAATGCTAAGTCATGGTTGCTAATACAGTGATTTCAACTTGACTCAGTATAATATGAAATGATTAAGAAGTTGCCACATGAAATCCTAACGAGCTCTGTATCATAGAACGAAATCAGCACGTTGGTCTAATTACAGGTACCTGATCTAGGAACAGAGCGCTGTTGGCTGAATCTTATCGCGAATCTCATTGAAGCGATCAGATAACCTATTATTACTGTACGTACATCTGGGCTTAGTTCAAGGGGGAAAGAAAACTGTGGTTTACAACAAGCCATGGTTGCTTTATCATTTTTGAATTATAGCCTTTTATCTAGATTTCTCATCAATATAGTCGAAACCCAAATATGCCGTGTCTGCAATAGATACGGAATAGTGGCAGAGCAAAATGCTACGCCCGGCCCCAGTAAAACGTTCCAATCTAACCCCGAGCGTCGATTCCTCAACAATTAGGGCGGAAATACTAGTCTTCAGCTTTCTCATAGAACTTTTGGACCCTTTACATATCTTCATTTTCCCCGCTGATGAAGTCACACTGACTTCACAGATGCGCGCTAATCTATTCGATTTACTATTAGCAGCAATTGTCCCGATTGATATGGGTCAATTATCATTGAGCTGAAAACAGGTAATGCTGGTATGAGGAAACATTTGCTCTTGATTAGATCCATAAATAAAGAAACTTCACTTTCTGTCTAAAAGTATATAATATTCAATAGGTTTCCCTTAGCTTTTGAAGTTTTCAATTGGTGATAGCTCCAAGCTGGTCCGTCTCTCAAAACTCTTTCCTATCTCATAGAAGGCCCTCAACAGAGCTACCGAAACTGCATACTTACTATACACCCTGTCAGCACTTTCAATCCAAACGTTAAAGCAAGTAAAGGTATTACACAAGTAGTCTCAAACCAACCGCTCCCTCGCAAAATGACACCCCCTCTCCCCGAAACCTACAAAGCCGTCGTCCTCGCGGCGGCCAACTCCCCATTCGCCCTTCAAGATGTGTCCCTGAAGCACCCTTCTGCCAACCAGGTCCTCGTCAAGGTCCTCGCCTGCGGCGTCTGCTGGTCTGACGTGGAGGTCGGCAAGGGCAACTTTGGCGACGTCTTCCCGCGCACGCCGGGCCACGAAATCGTCGGCGACATTGTCGAGCTCGGCGCCGACGTCAAGAACCTCTCCGTCGGCCAGCGCGTAGGCGGGCCGTGGCACGGCGGGCACGACGGCGTGTGCAGGGAGTGCCAGCGCGGCGAGTTCCAGTACTGCAAGAACGAGGCCATCAACGGCGTCTCGCAGGACGGCGGCTTTGCCGAGTACGCGCTGCTGCGCGCCGAGGCCGTCGTGCGCATCCCCAAGGAGATGGAGCCCGCGCAGGCGGCGCCTCTGCTGTGCGCGGGCGTCACCGTCTTCAACGGCATCCGCAAGCAGAGAGTCGAGCAGGGCCGCCTCGTCGCCGTCCAAGGGCTCGGCGGCCTGGGCCACTTGGCCGTGCAGTTCGCCAGCAAGATGGGCTACGAGGTCGCGGTGCTCTCCCACGGCGACGACAAGGCCGCCTTTGCCACGAAGCTCGGCGCGCACCACTACATCAACACCTCCAACGCCGATGCCAATGCCGAACTGACCAAGCTCGGCGGCGCCTCCATCATCGTCCAGACGGCGCCCAATCCCAAAGTGGTCGGCGCTCTGGCGGAGGGCCTCGCCGCGAACGGCAAGATTCTCAGTCTCGCGCCCGTTGGCGACGTTGCTGTCAATACCGTGACGCTGATCTCGAAGGGCGCCAGCGTGCAGGGCTGGGCGAGCGGCCATGCGCTGGACTGCGAGGAGACAATTCAGTTTGCCTTGACGCACGGCGTGGAGTGCATGATTGAGAAGTATGCATTCCGCGATGTCGCAAAGGCGGTTGAGACCCTGGAAGCTGGCAAGCCGCGGTTCAGGAATGTCTTGGTCATGGAGTGAGGGCGGATGTTGGTGAAGAAGAATGGGGAAGAGGAGCACGTGTAAGTGGTGAGAGAAGTGCAATATACAGTAGCGAATTTTTGGAGTGCAGGCCTGAGATTAGGGCCATGTAATAGTTAGAGCACCAAATGAGTTTCATTGCCAGAGTTTTGCAGTACAATATTTCGAATCATATTGCCCCGGATTGCAGTGATAGTTGAAGAAAGGCAAGATCCAAGCGCATCAGACCGGGTCTATTGGCATTGCATCGAGTAACAATTTGGACGTAAATATTTCAAGTATAAGTTAGCTGACAGCCTTTATAACTGAGCCATGTCTCCTAAGCACATCCGATACTCTGCTTCTCCACCAGTCCATCACTCTCAGCGCTTCCCCCAGAAACTGCCATGATTCCTCCGCTTCTTCTCTTGTCTTTTATCTCACAATGTCTAGGACGATCGAGGTAGACTTGTATTAGATCCCGGGAGAAGCCCAGCGGCAATCGACTTCCGGCCCCTCTTACGCGGTGGGTTCGTCGGGCACCGGGTAGAACTCCTTGGTGGGTGCGGTGGGTCGCGGCGCCGGCGCCTCGCCGACCCAGATGGTTGGCGCGCCAGGGGGGCAGACGACTTCGGCGCAGAAGCAGTCGCTGGCCGGGATACTCCTATCGCAGGAGATTGCGTTGATCGAGATGTCGCAGCAGCAGCAGGCGTCAATGGGCGGCTTGGGCCCGTGGACGGGAGGGCGGTGGGCAGAGGCGCCCAGCAGCAGCATGGAAACGATGGCAAGAGAGAAGCTCTTCATGGTTTTGATGGTTTGTTTGTTTGTTTGCTTGTGTGTGGGTGTACTTTGCCGTAGAGAGAGAGAGAAAGAGGCGGGCTTTGTCCGACTTTTATTATTCCATGATCAGCTGGTTCAAGGGAGGCAAAAAAGGAATGTCTCATGATCGCAAGACCTCCAAAAGTCCGGGAGCGCACTTACAGCTTCTTTTGCTTTGTCTCGGGCAGATGTTGTAGTCGTTTCTCTTTGTGAGGGTCAGAGATCGAGATCAGGGTAGCAGAGGAGCGTTATTTAAGCGACTGAGAGCTTGAGAAAAGGAGCGACTTTATTGAGGATCTATTGAGGAGGAAGAAATAAACAAGGATGACAGTGGGAGAGGCCCTGCCCCAGTGAAGCCCTGCTAATTTCTCTTGACCTGAAGTCGCTCCATACCGTGGCACCTTGGCGCGCGATTCAACTCTCTCACAATGTCTATCCGAGGAGGCACAAAGCGCGCGTCGGCCAAAGCTCCTTCCTTGCGCCTGCGCCGCTGCAGCACCTGTTCACCACTCCTTCCTTCCTTCGATCATCTCGGCTGAAAGCGAGAGAGAGAGGAAAGAACTGCCAAGCTTTCGCTGATCTTCTGACGTATAAAAATAAGCATTTTATGTAAATCTTCATTCCTGCAGTGCCTCGGCCCGTTTGTCTCTTCTTGGCTCTGCTCCTTTTCCCTGTTCTGCGTGACTCTGCTTCACAGCTCGCATTCCAACCAGCCCCATCACTAACAAAGGAACTACAGCTATTTGCGTCTTTTTTTTTTTTTTTTTTTTTTTTTTTTCCACTGCTACTACTAGTAATAGTACTATTCGTTTTCCAAAATCTTTCTTTCGTCTGAAACTATCGGTCACCTAATCTGTACTCGGACCAGCTCTGGGCAGCGGCACGGGACATCGGGAGGCTCCTGCGACGGCTGCTTGTCTCGCTTGGCTTCGCCAAAGAGGCCCGAGTTCTGGCCTCGGCTCTGCCTTGGACTATATTCCACTCAAATACAAAATGATAGCTGATAGGGCCCCTGGTATTTACAGTAGAAATCGAAGGAATCCTCGTATCGTAAACTTACGGGCCGCAGACGCGCTCATAGGACAGACCCAATTCTAGCTCTACATAAATAGACAAGATCTCTAGATGGCCGTTGGCGATGGCCAGCTCTAGGTACAGACCATGTCAATCTGTAACAGACAGGCGGTATTGCAGCGTTTATCAAATGCAACATTCGCAACTACAACAAGAAACTCACAACTTTTTGCATCTTGCCAGATTCTGGCAACATCAAATCATACAACTCAGTTGATCTTTTGTGCATCATTGGATGCGATCTGTACTGCCTAATCGCGCTTTGACGCTGAGCTGTTCAAATAGCAGCTGTTTGGATCAGGCGCATGTTCATGATACTCGCAAGCTCCCGCTTTTTGAGCCAGCGATGCTGGCGGGCAAGGTCTCTTTGCCAAGGTCGCAACGGCAAGATCGTGAAGGAATTCTTTGGGCAGTTCGTCTTTATTCGCCCATCGCGTTAACCAATCTGCATGCCCATTGTAAGTATACAAATCAACCAACAGGCGCCGAGCGGCCGATGATTCCGGAGTCCCGTCATATATGTAGCGGATAGCGGGCCCAACGGGAAACCACTTTTGGCCGTCCGATGCTATGGAGCGAGATTTGATCAAGATTGCATCTAGGACGGCGTCTTTGAAATTAACATCTTGAAGCATCTCTCCCAATGCGTATGCTTTCGCGAGTTGTACGTATTCGGTGTTCCCTTCGAACCCAGGGTTGTCATTCTGGACTGGGAGAGTTTGATAGTACAACCAATGTAGGTATATTTCGAACACTTCTGGATCTTCTTCCTTGAGAGTAAGAGATCCAGTAATAGATGTCCCCCAATAGGCTTTCATAGCTCTTTTGAAATAATCCGAAGTGCGACAGATCAAATGCTCGTGAACGGAGAACGTCACGGGGGTGGTTGACCCAACCGCAACAGTAAGCGTTCTGCCCCGCAAACTATTGTCTGGTTAGACAGGGATGAATTGTTAAGGGCTAAAAGCCTTAACTTGCTTTAGGGATTTGTGCTTGGACGTTCTCAGCTGGGTTATATCCATTATCAACTGAAAAGTATACGTAGTCTAAAATGACTTTGTTATTGTAAATATGCTCGAAGTTGTAGGGCATAAGAGTGCTCTAAGTCAATAGCGGACATCAATGATTATGAAGGTTTGCTGGCCAAATTGGCGGAGGTAACAATTATCTCTGAGATTCTTAGGCACGTCTAGTTCCCAGCGTACCAGGGCACGTGCGATAGGTGCTGCACATATGCTTAGGTAGCGCATTACACCCGCGAACCATATGCGCTAGTGGCAGAACGAGTATCATCTCACTGCGCTTCTGGACTGTGCCAAGTGATGGGAAAAAATCTCAGACTCGGTATCGTTTCTTAGTAATGGGGAAATCCAAGCTTTGCTTTTTTAAAAACTCATTACGCAAGGTATGAACGCACTGACTGCCTTCTGCGCTGAGTGCAGGCACAGCAGGAGATCCAAGCACCTTCAACACCCAGTGGGCCCTATGATCAAAAGTCACCTCGGTAATTAAAGAGGAGCATCAGTAGCATCAGTAGCATCAGTAGCAGCAGGCTCGCAAACCTCGACACGCTTTATTCCAGTCCCAATTCTCAGCTATATTCTAAGCCAACGCATAGGTAAATCTCTCAAACCAAGGTGATATTCTCAAGAGTGGCCGAGACGCCGTCACTTTCCGGGCCCAAAGTAACAAACCCCATGCCGACTCGCTGAAAACAGCCTTCCCTGGTAGGACTGGGCCTAAGCAGCAAGACTAGGTATGGCGTCTAGACTGTCAGTTAGCAAGCATGTCGATTCTTGTGGTTTGACTTGAGCTTGGCGAATTATTTACTTCAGTCATCTCTCTATTGGAAACGTCCGCTTCATCATCAAAGGTGAACCAAGACCTAGTATTCATCAATCTTCATATGCAAAACCAATCAGTTCCGAATCTGCAACCATCAAGCGAAAAGATTTATTTAAGGGGACTTACTTTCCGTAGTCTTCCCATTGCACCAAATACAGGATGTGTGCGCTTGCAAAGTGCTCGTCGTCTAACATGGCTATGCCGGCAAGTCGAGCAGGCCTGGATGATGTCTGGATCCAGCTCAAAGGATCTTCTCTGGATTGCTGAACCGTTGATTCGAAGTTAGAAAGTACTTCATCGTCAATGGGATCAACTTGGCTCGGTCTTGTGTGAAGGATTTCACATTCGGCTAAAAAGCCTCGCACTCTCAGGATGCCAGACGCATCTCTTGTAATGTCGTGGTGTAGCTTTCGCCAAGCTGCTCCTTGCGTTCTCCAGAATATCTTGGGCCCTCCTGTTGAAGCCCAGTGCCAGGAAGGCAGTGTGTCCAGACGATCTGAATCGTCTGCTCGATGCTCCATCATCCAAAGAAGCTGCTCTGGAATGGTTGATTCGAAAATGCCCTGGCTGTACTTGTCATGACTGGCCTCTTGAATCGCCTGGCCTAGCCCTTCTACAGCTGCCAGCCGATCCTCCTTGTAAGTGAGTTGGCGGGCAGAGTATTTCTGCAGTAGATCCGTCCAACCTTCAAAGTCCTCCAGGAGAGCCGTGGTCCTTTCGCTGGTACTCAACATACTGCACTTCCACGTTATACCAGCGGGCATAAAGTACAATATCCTCCGTGCCAGGTGCTGCTCCTGAAGGGTCCATCCTCTCTTACTCAACGGGCCCCAGAATGATGCAGGATTCCCTTGCACAGGCACAGAGAGCTGCATAAAACCGTCCACTTGGCCGTCTTCTGCGTAATAGGGAACTTTCACACCATATGGGCACCGACGCTTTTTCGAAAAGCAGCCTATCTTTGGATTTTCTGCTCCAGAGGCGGCAATGACCAGATGCGCCTTCTGGTAGACGTCTGCCATTTTACCAGCCTCGTTTGCCCAGTCTTGCTTGTCTCCCTGTATGATGCAAAGGCTGTCGATCCAGAGATAGCGAACGCCGATTTCACGCGTGACAATGACGGCATCTTGAAAGGTCTTTGGCAAGTCATCGAACCGAATGCCATCGAAGCGATCTTTGATGTTGTCTCTTGTCGTAATCATGGTCTGCGTACCTTTTGGGCCCCAGCAGTAGCTGAGTGCACAAAAGTTTCCATGCTGGCCGTTGGTTTCTACGAGATGGATGTGCTCGCTGTTTATTTCTCCGATATCTAACACGCGGGTTGGAAGCTTTGGGCCCAAAGTTTCGTTGACGAGGGCTTTTGCCATTGTTCTTTTACATGATTCGTGCTCCTGCAGGCATGTCTTGAGCAAGGAGTTGATAAAGGCAAATGCTTCGGGGCTGTTGTCACTTGCTAATTGTGGCAACGTACATATATTCCCAGAAACGGCTGCAGAAGACCCTGAAAAGATTGTTAACTGTTTCCATCACAATTCGTTCGAAATGGCAGTACACATAATTACCTACCGGGGTCGCTCCACACCGATATATCAGAAAAATAAAGAGGAGGTTTGCCAAAGAAGCCAAGAAATCTCACCCACGAGAGCGCATCGCCTTCACGATCAATCGGCCCATAGTATATTCTAGTGACTGTGGGTGGTACTGGCGCATTCACATCTGGGTTGTCGAAGATGTAGTCAGACACCATTTTGCAGAGGCGGCAGTCTCGTGAGCCAGCCCGTCGCCGAGCTGCATCCCAAAAGGAATCCAGACCTGGCCAAGATTCGAGCCTCTTGGAGATTGCAGCGGCTAAGCCGTTACAGTCATGACAAAGATCCATTGGAAGCAGATCAGATTGCCTTTTTGACTAATTTTGCAAAGAAGCATAAGAGAATTTGGGGATGTTCCAAATCAGTCCACATTGGTCGATCAGCTGCAGCAATAGAATATAAAACTCACTGCTATTTCAAATTAGCGCCTAACCGCAAGCGAGTACGTACGAAATGCAATTGAGATTCGCAACCTTGCCGTGCCGCATTGTACATGTACTTACATGCATTTACGAGTTCCAAATTTAAATATGCCTTTTGCACTACTTTTATTACTTCATTCTACCTATAAGAGAAAAATTATTCAACACTCCATATACTGCTACTGCTGCTACTTCATCAAAATAAACATGTTTTTTGAGGCTGGAGTTGAGTCATAGCGCGTATCATTTTTTATTGCACATATGTATAGATATAAAATAAAAATGTACTCCTTCCTCCCAAGTGCGAATCATACATTGATAGGGAATATATAGCAATTAAACCCAGCTACACCTACGCCAAGTGCCATGACCATTGCAGTGCATCATTTTCACCCATCAAATTTGCCAACATAATATATATATAACAAGAAATGGAAAAAAGAAAACACATGAAAAGCAGATTTTCCCTCGCGTTAAGTTCATACAGATCATGACCTGGTTCCGGGAAGGGGAAGAATGGGATATAAAGAGGTGCTCTCCTTGGACTGGGGGCGTTCGTTGGCAAGTGGACTTCTAGACTTGCCGTCAAGGTCCATGGCGTCAACATCCCTGCGGATTGTACCAATGTTGGGATATTCCTCTACAAAGTCTCTGCGCTCTAAGCGTACTTTAATGTAGTCGCGAAGGGTTTCGATCGCCCGCATGTTGTCAACCCATCTTTCGTATCGCTCCTCTCGCTCACGAGTGCCCTCACTCACATCTGAGGAATCAGAAGAAGGAGACCCGATTGATGACGCAGATTCACCTGCTTTAGGAGTCGTTGCGCCGTTCGCCTCGCTGGAAGACGGTAGCGGCGGTGATGGTGGTGCACCGCGAGCCCGCTGGAGCATACCGCCAGAGTAGCGACGGCGCTCTCCAGCATCAAAGCTAGGACCCAGCGTCGCTGTAGTAGACTGGCCAAATCCATGGCTGACGGTAGGCAGAGTGGTGGGGAGGCTAGGATACATGACTGATGAGACAGTCGAACTGTGGCGAGATTGCGGCGAGAATCCCGAGGAGGCTGAGGGGCTTGGTGAGTGGCCAGAGGAATAGGACATGGCGCTGGAGGGCGGTGTCACTGCGGGAGTGCCGTGGGATGAGATGGCAGTCAACGGTGAGGCCATGCTGGCCGCCGAGACAGGGTGGTGGTAGCCGTCAGTGCCGACGTGCATGCCAGCCGGGCCTCGGTGAAGGGCAGTGGGTGATTGGGCGCTGCGGTATCCTGCAAACTGGCCATCATGGGGGTGGATTCCGGCAGTGGCGTGAGCGGAGTTCTCATAGATGGTGTCCTGCATCTGGCCTAGGAGCTGGTCGATCTGGATGAGATCTTTTTGCGTCCTCGCATTGGGCAGAGGTAGATAGTACTGCTGCGCTAAAGGATTCTGGCTGGGTACAGGGGCTGCGTGGACGGCAGCATGGCCGACTGGCTGGGCAAGATAGGGCTCCGTGGCAGTCATGGGTCCGTTGGACATGGCCAGCGCGCCGTGGAGAGGGAGCAGAGAGCGGCTAATCTGGGCATACGAAGTCGGATCGACCTGGCGGCGTTTGGCGCTGCCGAAGAAGTCGTCAACAATATCGAAAGTACGCTTACGCTCATATCCAGCCGCGTAGCCAATGTGCTGTTCATTGCGGGGAGCAGTGTTGACATGCTGTTGGTTGAAGTAGAGTCCATAGTTTGTCGACGGCTGAGGAGCGTAATAGCCGCCGGGTTGAGGATAGCCAGGGACAGGGCTTCGCATCTGCCCATTATGGTCGTAGTAGCTGGGGGCTAAAGGTCGGAGTTAGCAACAGTGAAGCAAACCCTATAAAGGAGCCACTCACGCTTTGGCACCTGTGGTCTGTAGTTCATACCTGGTTGGTTATCCTGGCCGGGCCTGGAAAGGACCGAGTCATCGGCATGAGTCTGTAGACGGGAGTATGTCAGGAGAATGCCACTTGAAATAGTTGGTGGGCGATGGGGAGATACGTACTTTGACGTGCTTCTTCAAGTCTTGCGGCCGCTTGAATGACTTGCCGCAGAATTCGCACTTGTGAGGCTTGAGGGGAACGTGAACACGGATATGTGAAGTGATGTGATCACGCTTGACGGTAGTGGTGCGGCAAGAGTTCCACTGGCAAGTGAGGCTCAGGTTGTTTGTGCTTTTGCGACCAACATGGCGCTCACAGATGTGCTCCTGCAGGGTGATATATCTGGTTAGCATGCATGATATGAAGAGCAGAGTCTATAGTTCTAGAGCCAAGAAGGGCAGTCCAGACATTGAGAGTAACATGCTCTTATACTATCATAAGCGCAGTCGCCTCCCTCTTTCGCTACTTCATGATTCCAACCCATTGCTGCTGCTGTCGATTCTCATACTTACATAGAGGACCTCTGCATTGGTAAACTTCTGGTTGCACTGGTTCCAGCGGCAGACAAGAGCTCGGGGCGTGTCCATCGAGTCGCCGAGCGGCGGCGAAACCTGTGCGCTGGACGAAGTGCTGCCGCCATTGTTGCTGACGCTGGTATTGGTAGCTGTGCCGTTGCTGCCGTTGGCGCTGGTGGTCGACGATGCGTCCGCGGGCGATGCCGACTTGTCAAGGCCTGGAGATAGAGCCTGGACGGCCTCGGGGACCTGGGCCGACATTTTCGGAGGTTGCTGGCGAATGGTGGGGCAGTCGAGCGCAAAAAAGGTCTGCCAGATGCTGCCGAGATTCTATCGGGGAGGGGCCACAGGCGCTCTGGCGCAGGAAGGGCCGAATTTGCAGAAAAGGTCGAGCAGAGATGCAGCCTTTCACGAGACAAAACGTGTGTTTTTCAAGAACCGTCCTGGAGATAGGAGGAGAGTTACGACACTCAAAATATAAGATTATGATCGGGGGAAAAGACTCGCGCCTCTTGGAAGGCGACTCTGGGGGCAGTTGCTCCCTTTACATCGTCACAAAGGCCTGGGCAAGCAAAAGAGGGCCAAGCGGAAATACTTGGCGGTCTTGGCATTTCTTGGCGTTGCTGAGCTAGCGCATCGGATGGAGGGCAACTTGGGCGCTACCTGGAGATCTCGCGCTGGAACCCTGCAGCGCCCGCGTTATTCCCAGCGTCGGCAGGTACTGGCTAGGTAGCCACTAGCAGGCCAAACCCACCACAGCGCAGGTGCGCATACGATGCCAAGAAATGCCAAGACTTGGCATCCTTGGCGCGGTGCCCACCCGGCGCCTTCCATTGGCCCTAGGGCCCCAGCAGCGACTCTGGCGGTCCCTTGAGGTGGCCGCTCACGCCGCGACTTTTACGTGAAATGGATGCAGGATGCACATGTCTGCGGTGTCGGTTCGAGCCATTGTCGGCCTCGTCTCGCTGTCCTCATCTCTGCTGTCTCTGTCTAATCTCTCTTTCTTTGTCTTCTTTTTTTCCTTGTTTGGCATCATCTTTTTATCATAGTCTTTTCCTTTACAGTGGTGTGGCGGTAGTGCTACTTGATTTCTTACAAATGCCGTCTCTGAAATAGACCAGGCTGAGGTGATACAGACGGAGAGCTACTTGTAGATCATAGGATGGAACAAACAAACGGAATAGAAAAAAAGAAAAGCTTAAACAGATTCGGTTCAGACGGCACAAAAAAGCACGAAAATGGACCCCTTGTTTTCCCCTCTTGCCAGAGGCAGCCCATCGGAATAGCAGCAGATGTTTCCTACCTTTTGATGCTCCTACACAGTAATTTTCCTAAACACCTTCGCAAATGATGCCTGGCCGATTCATTGGTTTGGTATCTGCCTTTCGCTGTTTCAAGCGGAATTCGGCGGCCACACAGCCACTCTGTTGCGTAGAGCAAGCAAGGCCGCGTAGATATTCGACACGCACCGGGCTGTGCTCGTCGCTATCGTGGTGTCGCTCTCGTTCGCAGACACGGGGTAACGCGCACCAGAGCCCTCCGTTGGCCCATCTTCTATACATACTTGTACGTTTCTGTATGCGGAATCAGAACCTCCGTGCCGTGCGGTGGCCCCTGTGGCCAGCATTGCGACGACTATTCAATTCCAACGGATTTTATTTCTGCTGTCCGTTGGTTGGAGAGGCTGTCTCCCCCGGATTTTGCTTGCCAAGGCTCCCCCTTTCTTCTTTTGGCTGGTACCTGGATTTAGAGAGAAATACTTG
The DNA here is from genome assembly GCA_022985005.1 of Trichoderma koningiopsis. NCBI lineage: Eukaryota > Fungi > Ascomycota > Sordariomycetes > Hypocreales > Hypocreaceae > Trichoderma > Trichoderma koningiopsis. The sequence continues at coordinate 173,591 of JAJPEM010000010.1, forward strand.
TAGAACACTGAAGATTTCGCTTAGGACATCCATTTATACGATTGCCTATGATTGACAGTATTGCACAACTGCAGCTTAAAGATGCTGTCACTATTGCCATGCCATCTTCCACCTCATGGCATACACGTGTAGGCATACCCGCCAAGTCGGATACTCTCCATTATGCATATCCCACATTCTTGAATCAAGCTTTTCCCGCCCTGCCGCGGCCCCTCGCCGCGTTAGAGAAAAAGCCAAGCACGCCGAGACGCAAAGCCAAGAGCGCCGAGGCAGATGCTAATTTGTTTGCTGGGGCTACCTGAGGCTTATTGCTCTGGCGCTCTCTTGGCATTGTGGCCACTGCACGTCAGCGGCCTCTACATTGGACTTGGAGGATGTTGCAGATACGCATTTGGCTCGTCGTATGAATAATGCCTTTCCCTTCTCTGTTCAGCTCCGGCCGCCCCCAAATGCAATGACTACCCATTCAAAATCCTTGGCTTATTTCTTCCTTTGCTTTTTATTTTCTCTCGCATCTCGCTTGAGGTGCTGGTGACTGCTAGCAGCAGCAATAGTCCCAGCTAGTGGACCAGGGCCTTTGTTTGCCATTCTATAGTATGTTTCTCAGCTTGGAGGATAGCAGGGGCTCTCTTCCTTCGTCGTCGGAGAATCACATCGGCTGTCGTCGTGGCCCAGCTCCCCTATTGGCGGCACCCACGGACGCGACAAGCTCCGACTGCGCCGATGCTATTTCCTTAAGAAGCATCAGTAGTGCCAGGACCAGATATTATGGGAACTAGATTACGGAATGGTCGTGTGCGTGTCCGCAACACGAGGGTTGCCCAATCAGTGCTAGCAGCGTTTGATTACTTGTATCTGAGTGCTAGCTAATACGTCCCGTTGCATCAAACAATTCTCGCGCTCTGAGCGAGTCGCACCAACAGCCGGCCTTGAGTGTTCTCGGCCCAAAACCATCCATCGCATCCGGCAGGCGGGATAAAAGAGCCTATTTAGCCTGCGTGTGTGCTTTTCGACTCTCTTTCCCGATTTGGGCAAATCGCCTTGGAAGAGAGAGGCCGAGGCATGCACTATTGAATTCCGACTTTATCGTTATCTACATGTCCCTAATCTACCTACCTTTATCTAAGAACTCACAATTCACCTGCGAATCTAGGCTGCATACTTGTTTCATACTGCTCACTTATAGGCACTGCTATCTTCGCGTGTGTACGGATACAACCCTGGATGGCTGAATATATTATGACGAAGGGGCTATTGTAAATGGGTAAAATGACCTCAAGTTTAAAGTATCACGGCTGCCTCCAACTTTGACCATCTTCTTATATCCGTATCATTCCAATCTCATCTCACCGATTCCACCAACCAAAAGACGCCAAAATCATTCATCCAACACTGTTCTAATCGACGTTGCGTTTCTCCTCGGACCCTCAAATATGCTCCCGAGGCCAACCTACACAGCCTTCCATCCACCGTCGGTAGCTCGAAAGAAGATATCTTGGCTACAGATGCTGCTAGGGATAAAATGGCAACTCGAGTTCCAATATCGTCCCCCCTTCCCCTTTCGCCAAGACAAGCCATTCAGTCTGGGCATATCCACCGAACAAGCTCTATTGATAATCCTCCCCATTTGCCAAGACGCCGCTATCATTACTCTTGACACACGTTTTACAGTGCGAAATTGACCTCTTGCATCATACATAGGATGAAATGGTGGCAGTGCAAATCAAGTCAATGTTCTTGCAAAATGGCTTTTACTTTTGCCAAGCTGCACGTGGGTTTGAGAGAAGGGGAACAGGAGGATCAGATCAGATACAATGACACCAGTAAGCAAGCATAAGCTTTTAATCCCCCGACGCAGAAAAATTCAAAGAAAAAGGCAAAAGATTTGGAATGATTCCTCACTACAATTTTCTAAAGTTTCTATTATATGATTGGGAGACTTGATGCATTATTCCATTTGCCACCTGTTAATTTCGCTCAGGTGGCACTGACTGCCTCTCGTGATAGTACGAATCTTCACACATGGTAGTGTCTTGGCACCGGGATCTTCGCTTGCCAAGCAGGTTAATCAGTTTTTGAGATATCTTGTCCCTTCCCGCCTTTCTCTGTTCCATCAGCTCGGGTTTCTTCTATAGTACAGAGACAGAGCAGTTCAAGATTTCCAGGGTCATTAAGCTTACATCCTGGCCCTGAAGGATTTCTCTTTTCCCTTATTATAACATTGTGCAATTGGGCATCCAACCCTTGTCAAGCGGCTATCAAAAATATAGAGACTGAGCAAGTCTTGAAACATAAACGGACAACTATGCATGCACAAAGGTAAACATCAGCCAACGCTAACGGTGCCCATATTGGTGCTGTGCTATGTACGTGGATCTTCATCTTGCAGTTTCTCTGTCTTTGATACATGTACTCGCTTGCCTGTCTTCTCTTTATGCCAGGGAGTACAAACTCGATACACAGGAATACCAACCTGTCTGTCTCGGCGATGTGAAAAATGCAAGGCACATTTTGGTTCCTTGATTACAGATGTTACGACTGAATTCGTTCGAACTAGGGAAAAAGAAAAGAGAAGAGCCCCTCTCCAATAATTTCATATAATTAACTTGAAAGGGCTCAACAGATAAGTCAAATTACAATCCGTAATCTGCTTTGATCATTGTGCTGCTGGAAAAAAAACCATATAGACTGATACTGCGACACGTCTGTATCTGGCCTATTCTTCACATTAAAGGATTTTCCAACTATCCCGTCCATTTTGGGCAAACATATCATCCACCACTGCGTCAGACAGGATGCCTCTCACAATGAGATCCTTTGCTGTCTCCTCAGCAATTCGACATTAGACCTTTTATCCGTTTCTGTACTTCTACCCTTTGAGCACATCCCCAGAATCTCACCGCCTATCAACACTCACTAGCCACGCTCCCCAATGATCTTCGATGCCGTGCGTAAATCGTAGCCACACTAGTATTGACAACTCAGCGAGCATCTCTAGCCTATGCCGGCAAAGGAAGAAAGGCTTATGTACAAGTATCATTCAGCCCAGCCCCGGCACATTGCAGCAAACCGCGCATACGAGTACATGCATACATGCTATACTGCATGGAAGCGCCTGGAACTGGGCAATACTAGCATCACGTTTCCTTCTATGCCTTTGCTAACCGGCATTGTGCGATGCATGCATGGCAACTTGGACAAAACTCGATTCCCCCGCCTTTGAGCTTTGAGTGCCACAGCAGGTATACCAATGAAATCGCACTTTTACATGTACGACATATAAATCGCAAACAACAAACGTGCCACATGAGGATAGCCAAAGCTTTGGAGGAAAGTGATTTATACTTCCATTGTATGATAAACGAGTCTCGTAAGGAGACTAGGGAAGCTATCTGGTCGGGCCGGCCCTCCATTATTATTTTGAAGATTTTTTTTGTTTCTTCATCCACCTTCAGTCCATCCTTCTCTTCTGAGGGCAGTATAGTACCTATAAAAGAGAGAAGCATCAAAAGCTTTGTCGCCTCCGCTTTCCTCTTGCCTCCTTTCTTCTCTTTTTTTGCTTTGCGCGTTGTAAAATCTCTTAGCTGGCCCAAGTAACTTGGCTGCCATTCTTCCTCGTCATAGTCCCAATCCTATATCTATAATTGCCAACCAATGCCGTCTCCTCTTGTGCAACATCAAGCAAGGGAGTGAAAAAATAATAATAAATGAAAAGCATCTGAAGTGGAGAAGTGTTGCAGATCGAGCCTGAAATGCCGCCTTTGGGCAGCTATAGCAGGTGTGAAATTCCTCCGTGTGCGGTGTTGAAAAAATCAAGCGCTTTCAGAAAAGCACTTTATTAGGATTTTTGGAGTTTCAAAAAGAAAAAGAAAAAACGGTGAAAAGAAGATGCGTATGTGCAAGAAAATATACCGTTATAGAAAAGCCGCCGATGAAGAAAATTGTTCCAAGGGTAGGCCATCCTATCATAGGACAACCATTAAAGTTTCGTCGTGAGACGAGGGTATAAGAGTTCTCCCGTACGCGGGTTTGTGCCACAAAGCATCGAGACACAATCGTTCGACATGCATGACAGGGCATTAATTGTCAAAAGTGAGGGAGGGAAAATCCATCAGCGATCACCACTGAGATCAGCCTGTCCATTTTCCCCTCCTCTTTTGAGAGTTTCATCCAAAGCCCAACATAAGCTAGGGTCGCATTGAGATAAGCGAGCCGCCCAAAGTGCTTCCCACATCCCTCCAGGTAGGTGGGAAAAAGAGAATGATTCCCGAGTATAGAGGGGGGAAAGCGAGGGGCCAAAACGCAAAACAGAAACAATGCCGCGTGCGGAGTATCGAAAGTAAAAGGGTCCAGAAAAAATCAATGCGCGCAGAGCAAGCGTGTCATCATCAGCATGAAAGGGTTTGATCCGGGACGCCGCCCCGACCATGTATGACACGTATTCCATGGTCCAGCCAACCAGTCCATCCAGAACCAAGTTAAACCCTCCCACCGCGGGAGCCCAAAGAAGCAAAGCCGTACCCACAAAGAAATGAAATAAGCAAAACGCCATGCATGCAGTTGGTAGTAGCAGTAGTATTATACAGAACCCAGTCGAAGAAGCGCTTCGACGGCTTCGCGCTCCTGCGCATCAGAGGTGGCAGGGAACGCAGAATAGTCAATCTTGACCTGGGGAGGACTTGCCACGCCCCCAAAGTTGGAAGGCAATGTGCGCATCCCACCAGAGTACGTGTTGGAGGACAGACCGGGCTCGAAAGCGGAAGCCATGTTTGGGTAGGAGTCGGCCCGCAGGGCAGCGGCACCAACAGCAGCCCAGTCCTCGTCGTCCGTGACGTCCTCTGGGTCATCATTCATAGCGACATCATCATCCGGCGCCTCAGAGCATGAAGCCGACGCAGAGTCGTCCATGGACATCTTGTCGGCCTCGTGCTCCATCATGGAGATGTCAAAGTGGTCATCGTGGGAGAACTGCACCGAGTCGCCGCCGCTGGAACCGGCAGCGTGCAGCCTCGCCCTGCTCAAGCTCAAGCCCCGGCCGGTGGCCTTGAAAATAGGAATTCCGGCGGTATAGGACGATGGGCCGCTGGGCGGTGTTGCTTGGCGATGCCGGGCGGCTTGTCCCCGTCGGCGCGCATCCCATCGTCCCCAGCCCACCTTCTCAAAGACGACGTCTCCGTCAACTCCTCTGCCTTCGCCTCCGCGTCCTTCCAACGCCCCGACAACTACCCTTCGCGCCTTGGTTGGTGGGATACCGGAGAATCCAGGAACTGATGTGGTGAGATATCCCATGATGTGGCGGATGGCCAGAGGACCGTGGTTCAGCAGGATCTCCGGCAGGTGGTACTTGGCCAGCATGGAGCTGGTGATGGCGCCGGCCGATTCGAGCGCCGGAGACAGCGACCTTCCGTGGCTGCTGGCATTGTCATGGAGGTCCAAATCCGAGTCGATGGCCTCGAGCTTGGCCTTCTGGAGCTGGGCCTTGAGGCCGTGGGCCGGCAAGGAGGGAGAGATGGAGTTTGGAGGGGTCGGGAGGTCCCGAGATCGTGTCACAGTCATCGCAGGATCGCTCCGAGCCGCTACAGCAGTTAAGTTGTCTCGGCTCAAGGAGGCCTGGGGGATATCACGGGCAGCAGTCGCCAGAGAAGCCATGTTTTCTTTTATACCGGAATTGCAAGAGATGCTTAGAGGATCTAAGTCTGCGGCAAGGGACGCGGCTCTGGTCAGTATAAGTACTTTTGCCCCGGGAAGCAGTTGGCGCATGCAAACAACAAGGGATCCCCCATGAAAGGAATTCTTAAACACAACAAGGTAAAGTGGAAAAAGCATGCAGCAAGCACGCAGCAAGCAAGCAAGAGGCGGTGATAAACGGCCAGCCGTAATGCAAGTTTTGCTGGCAAAGGGGTTGAGTCACTGCCAGGGGTCGCGGCGGAGTACCTGTACGTACCAAAAGGAGCAAAATCCAGTGACAGCGGTGTTGACCTTGATGAGCCAGCGCTGGAGGCAGGCTGGGCAGATGAAGGACAGCGACGGAAGAAGGGCTTCGCAGGCGGGGGCTGGCGCGACGATCGAGACTGTGACAGCTGATTCCCGATGTGAATCGTTTGCACGGATTTGTGTTGTTGTGATTGCTTTGAGGGAGGAAGGGAAGAGGCGAGAGGAATCGGCCGGGCGTGATGCGATTATGAAGGCCGTGTGTACTTCGCTTCCGTACTTCGTACATGCAGTGCGCAGCGCAGCGCAGGCACGAAATCCACGGCGACGTGTGGCAAGGCCGCGATTGCTAGCGCCACGCCCCGGCAACTGCACAGGATGCCGCGACTGCTGCTGGGACGCTTGCAGCCTTGGAGGGGAGCTTGGGGGGACGTGCTAAAACCCAAGCCGGGCGCCCCCTTCTGAAGGAAAACCGGGGCGGCTGCTGTTGTTGTGATGGGAGGGGGCGTGGCGGTAGCGATGCGCGCTGGACGGGCTGTGGCTCAGGGCTGCTGGTACCGGCCAGTACTTGCTTGTACCTCCAGCTGGCTGTCCCATGACTCTGGCAAGCGTCGTTGGAGGCAGGGCGTTGACGCACACGATTTTGAAGCCATTAATCGATTTTACCTGGCGTTTCTACTTGGTAGAAATCCTGCTACAACGGGGGTGTCCATCTGGCGTTTTACAAGAGGCAGAACAATAGCAAGGAGGCCCCCTTTCTTTGTGCTGCTGCCTTGACGAAATCATGATGATCCAGTAATGGACGAAAGAGAGAACTAATGCACAGGGCAAATCAAACGCCCAGCGGCGCATGTCGGGCCAGCAAACAACTGGACTCATACGGAGTAGCAGCGACGAGATGTGCCTACCGTATGGGGACTCGGCCCCAGCCACAGCAGGAATCGGCGCTGATACGCTGCGCGGCACGGCGTCCCGGAGCCCAATGCGACCATCTGCGCAGGCAGGGTAATACTTAAGCGTCGTTTTGCTGGAGCCAGGCAGGGAGGAGAGAAGGATATGTTGCTTTTGGTTGGTGGTGATAGAACTGTGGTGGACATGTTGCTGCTGTTGCGCCAGCCAGTGCGATGAAGCCGGTTGAATGCTGATGGGCAAGATGTAGATGTTTTTGATGGACGCATAGGGTCTCGGCATATGAGGTGTTCAAACGCCAATCGAAACACTGTGAATGGTGCCCGAGAGGACACTACACAGGCCCAAGTGTGCATCGACAACGACAACGACAGCGGTGATTCATATTACACTCATTCTCTCGTATAAACACTAACAACGTGCCGTTCGTCAGCGACACCGGAGATCGAGCCTCCCCCGATGGTACCTACGCGATACCTGCTGCAGACAAACGACATGTCCGCTGACTTGATCCTGCCTTCCATGTACCTGCACTAATACTCGTAATCCTGAGCTGACTGCTCTCTTCTCTCCTGCATCGCTAAAGCGCGGGCAGGGCTATTTGGTTCATGTATATTCCTGACATACTTGCTTCTTCGTACTGGTACGTGTGCCTATACTACACGCCTTCCAGCTCGACGACGAGTAAGTGAGTCGCATATGCTCCGTCGTAGCTATGGATTAGACTACAAGATGCCCTCTCCAGCCCCGCGGCCGTCGTCGCGCCGTCCTTTTGGCGGGGAGGCATGGTTCGGGCCATTTCGGCCAACAGCCTAGGCAACGTGCAAGGCCAGCGTGCTTCCAAAGGCCGTTCGACGTTCCTAAACATTACCGTGGAGCTATCCAGAAGGACCCATCCCCTGGCCCGAGTCTGGGGAACCAGCTAGCGCGCACATTCATCGCGGACTGGCTCTCATTCGACGTCGTCAGAACCTCATCCCCGTCCAGCAAACCCGATGCTTTGCGCCTCGAGCGATGGCCTGAGCAGCTCGGCAATTGTCGTTGACGACTTAGTTTTGTGAGGGGGCGCACAGAAAACAATTATCAAGTTTTGTTTCAGAGGACGTAACAGCAACTCAGCGCACAGTTATTGCCGACAAGGTCTCCAGGACGCCCCGCCATGCGGATAACTCCCACTCGACTCCGTACCCAGCATCATACAAGCACCACGGCCTGGCACGTCAGCAGACAGCGTCATGATAATGATGGCGATGCTGTAGGGCATCTGACCAAGACCCATCATGACATGAAAGCGCGCACAAACCAAAATATCGCAAAGCCCTGATTCTAGGGCTTTGGCCGCGGGTGTAGGCGAGAGCCAACAGCGCCAGTTCGCATCGCGATAAGCATCAAAACCCCATCGCGGGAAATCGACATCGCGCGCCAACAAACAGCCTCTACTGTATAGCAAGCGGGGGCGTGCCGTTAGCTGGCTAGGCTAGAGTAGCTCGAGGCTCCGTCGACGTCGGCTTGGTGATGAACCGTCTAGTACGGAGTTCGAATCCACTTCAAACCAGCATGCCATGACGCTGAAAGAGAGCACGGAGAGCCGTGGGCAGACCCGATTGCCCGAGTGGGTAGGCTAGGAAGCCGAAGCGTTGAAACAAGGCCGCTTCTCTCCCCGCCGCCGTGAGATGGTCTGGAGAAGCTATCAGGAGCACTTACTCGTGTCAAACCGTCTCAGCTGTCCCGCCGCCGCACAGAACGCGGCTAATGAGATGAGTTGAGGGCTGCTAGCTGCTATCTTGATGCGCGAGAGGCACATCCGACGTTATAGACTGCAAAGCGCGCATCCGTATCCGCCAAAGGGGGGTTCACTTACACGCCCAATGTTCGGCGCCAGCGTTGACGGCGCGCGGCGCACACCTAACAGAAATGCCAGACCAATATGCCGTCCCAAATCCCATACATGGACATGCTAAATGCGCCTTTTACCAAGGCCCAAGGCAGCCAATCGGGGCAGCCCGACGGCGCAGATGGTCGGATTGACGGGATGCGCTGCGACAAGCAAGCAAATCAGCCGATCCGATCTTCACCACGGAGCCCACAAATAAAGTCAAGTTTGACACGATGAAATTCGCCAGTCTCAATCACTGCGTGTGTGACCTCTGTATCAATCACCGGACCAGGCGGGAGCAATTTATGGAACCAGCAACTATCGTTACCTCTACCCAAGCGCGGATGCGTGGGATAGATGAATACATCCATGGGTGTACGTAGAAAGGACCATGTCTGTGCCATTTCTAGATGGTTCTCAGGATATGTATCCAGGTATTATGCGGCCGCGGACTCTGTTTCTGCCCGTCACCGAATTGCTTGCTGATGGCCAAGATAAGCTGCCACTCAACACCACTGGGAGCGGCCTTATCGCATCGACATACCAGCGCTCCCCCCATGTCCGCACACTGTACGTGATACTGTGTCTTGTCACAGCCAGGCTTCCCTGCCAGCGCCTCTTAAACGAGGGAATGCTGTGCAACCATCACGTTGCGCTCGAGAGATAAGCTGATTGGTACCCCCAGCCCAGACGACTCGCCATTCTCGCAATGACCCCCCATGTGACCCTCCATCTGGCCAGATATTGGTGTGTGAGCAGCTGTGTAAGTGGTATTAGGTGAGTTAGTGACAGGTTAGCAGTGCTGTTAGCATGAGCCACGGGCTCAGTTCAGAGGCGTGTGGTGGTTGAGCCGTTGGTGCGTCAGCCACGCCGAAACTTGGACCCGCGGCCATTTTCTCAAAAACGGATCTATTTAGCGATAAGCAGCGATTATTCACCTCGCCCACTTTTTCTTTTTCGTTCATCCCACATGCATGGAATTTATTGGATTTTCGAGGGCTAAAGCCCCCATTTTCGAATAACGAACTTCCCCCCTGTGTGGAGTTAGTTCTGCTTGAAAAAAGTAGTCTTCTTTTCTGGAAATGACGTACAGATGAACAGGTACGAGCGCGGTTTTCATTTTAGTGATCGGCGGCTACGCTGTGATTTTGGGACTTATTGCACACCCCTCCTCCTCCTGGATGGAGTCCTGTACCCATGAGAAGGACATTGGTAGCTTCATGCTCTAAAATTGAAACTGGCATCTACTTGTATACTATTTATATGTATATGGCCTAGTGTCGATAGGGGGAAGCGTAGATGACGCCCTCTCGAGTCACGGCAAGAATTGGGAATACGAGTACAAACCATTTTCATTTTTGTGCGTGTCATCGCGATGGGGAATAGGGTTTGTGTACCCCCTGAATGATTGATTGATCGGGATCGAGAGGTGTTGTTTGTACAATGAGGGGTATGAATGATTAAGGGGCAGTTAATACAGGTAAGAATACATGCTCGCCATGCAACAAAAGAAGGGCTGTAAGCTGTATGAGTCAACAACTATGCTCCTGGACTCTGGCCAAAGACAAACTCGCGGCAAGCCTAGATGTACATGTAAATCGTTATTAGATGGTGTTATTGCTTTCAAAGAACATTTGTTGGGTTAATGCTTGGCTTACCTGCTTAAGGACTCCCACTTGTTCCTGCGACTGCAAGAATACCTGTTTATACTGCGCGATGCTCTGCTCGAGAACCGCCCGGCGCGTCGTGCTCCCCTCGCAAATGGCCTTCATCTGGAGCTCCATCTCCTTGCGCAGAAAGGGCTTGCCAAGGCTCATTTCGAAGCTCATCCGATCGAAGCCCAGGATAAGGGCTACGCCAAGCTGAGTCGGCACAAACACCTTGAGCCCACTTGCTCGTCCCCCTCTTGCTGGGCCGCCTCCTCCTCCTCGGCCTCGGCCTCCTCTTCCACGACCGCGGCCTTCGCCTCGTGCAGCCGGGGCTCCATTTGTGTCTTCCTCGTCATTTTCTCCTGTTGCTGATGTGTCGTTGCCCCTCGTTATTGTCGCTACGTATTCTCGGTCCTGGATCTTTTGTATGTGCTCCGCCATGGTGGCATCGGTTCCGATACCGTTGGCGTCCATGAGCGCAATGAGGTCTGCTTCGGTGAGGTAGTTTGGCGGTGACGTCTTGCCTTCTGTCATCATTGCTTCTGTGGGCTCGAACTGCTCTCCGACGGTGAATTTGGGAAGTTCTGTGGTGTTGTTCCAGTTTTCGTATACGTAGACGTCCAGGTAGTTTCTTTCAAGCACAATGACTCCTCGCGTATGGAAATACTCGTCTCCAAACTGGAGTTCGATGTCGGTTGCCATGCCCTTGGCATCTTCGGAGCAGCATGCGAGGAATCGACGCGTGACATACTCATATAGGCGTCCTTCGTCGTAGCTCAATACAGATGGTGCTACATGCGCAATGGGATGGATAGGCGGATGGGCCTTGTCGTCGTGTCTCCCCTCTCTTGGCTGTTGGAAGCCGCCATTGACGAGTCCCTGGGCGAAAGGACCCCAGCGTTGGTCCGTAGTCTGTTTTTGAACCAGAGCTCTCAGATTCATGCCCTTGTCGAAGCGATCGGTTTCCGTTCTCGGATAGCTGATGAATCCCTTGTTGTAGAGGCCTTCCGCTATCGTCATGGCTTGCTGACCAGACATTCGAAGCAAGCGAGTGGCGGCCTTTTGAAGTTCAACGGTGGTGAGAGGCAGTGGCTTGAATTTTCGTGTTGGCTTTTCCTGCACTTTGGTGATTTTGGCCTTTTTTGCGTCGAGACATCTCTCGTATAGCAACACAGCCGTCATTCTGTCAAAGAGACGATTCCTGGCCCAGGAAAAGCGAACTTGCTTGCCCTCCTTGTTGTGCGTCAACGAGATGCCCCAGAACGGCTCAGGCACAAAGTTCTTGACGCGAAAGTACCGATCCACCACGAATCCCAGAGTTGGAAATTGACATGATCCTATGTGGCTTCTTTAGTCAAAATCCCAAATAATGTTATGATGGATAGTAAGGGGGGGATGTCGTCTTGTACCATAACTCAGAACCAGCTCTGCCAGAGGTCCGCCCAGATGCTTGAGATTATTTGTGATGAAACGCGTAAACGCGTATCCGATGCGAAGATCCAATTCTATTCTTGCCGACACGGCATTGACCTGCTTCTCATCCAGTTCGACAAGACGTCTGGCAGCCGTCAACACATGTCTGGGAAATAAAAAGTCAGTATACATCATGTCAATATATAGGAACTTTGCATTGAATTCATACGCTCGTTCGACGTTGCTGAATCTGGCACGCTTCACTTGGATAGCAGCGTTGCCCACCTTTGCTGCGTCGACAATCTCCTGTCCAATGTGCTCTCCCTCTCGATCACAATCGGTCCATATCACCAGCAGACGAGCATATTTGGCCTGATCTGCGATATTCTTGGCAATATCTTTCTTGTCCTATTCCAAAATCATCAATATCATATCCCTATTACGCGGCACTGGCATTCACTCACATCATGGACATTCTTCACAATAGGTGCAGTGAAGAGTGATTCCGGTGGCGGGTGACTCCAGTTCTTGTACTCATTGGTGAACTCGACATTGGTGAGATGACCTGTGACACAGGTCATGGTGACGGATGAGCTTCCCCATTGCTGGCCAAAGTCAAAATCAAACGCGTAATTCTTGATGAACTTGTTGCGTGTGTTATGCTGGCGTCACCTCTGCGTTAGTCCAGCTCATATATCCACACGGTCAAGCAGTGATTCTGGGACTGGGAGCTACATGTAGGTACGCACTGTTGCAAAGGATCCTCCCGAGAGATGGCCGGCCACAGCCTTGGAGATGGATGGCTTCTCAGCCACGCATAGGACTCTCATATCTCCAGGCCCAGGCTGCGAATCGATGAAAAGGGCGAGGCTGGGTGAATCTCATACGCTCTACTTGAGATTCACGTCTCTTCAAATTTTTTCCACCCCCTGGAAGCAGCTGCACATCAACCCCGCCTGCCGTCTATAAGTCACCGATATGTGAAGAATGTCTCAGCAGTCATTCTGCGCAGCTCACGGCCCAACAGCCTCGTCTTCTCGACAGCTGCGCGCTCAAGCAATCACAGAGGCCAAGATTTTACCCAGCATGGACCAATTTCATGCACGGCATTAACACGGTACCTGGCCCAAGTACACTCGCTCCAGCTAATCACACGCAGCCCCGCCACCCCGCTAGCTTCAATGCTCCTCCTGCCTAGACTCTGCTACGGCGCGCGCACTCTATGCAACGACTCAGCACATCACAGCGCTGAAGCTTGAGGCAAACGCGCGCTGAAACACGACGCTAAGCCGCGCCTCGATCAGCAGCAACGCCGCCTGCTGAAGAAATCGGCCAGAGAGCTAATAAATCAGTGGCGGCACGGCCCCTTAATTGGTCCGCCGCGCTCGCAAACCTTCACTCATACTAGAAAGCGGCAACCTTATATCATCCATTCCAAGACAAAACTGTAATACAGATCGATTACGCGCCGCCATGGCCAGCTATATAAAATCGATGCCTGCGCTCGACAGGCTGCTCGGCTCGTTTAACATTTTCAAAGCTCCCGCCATGGTGCTGCCGCACGTGAAATCTCTGCACGAGTGCGTCGACTACCACAAGGTCGTTGAGCCCTTCATACCGCAACTCTACGAGCTGCCCCTCCGCTTCTGGGAGAACATTGGCAGCCTCGAGGGCATAAAGTCGGTCTGCGTGACGACGAACCCGCTGGTTTCCGGCTTTTTCCTTGCCCTGGTCTTTGGGCTTCTCACTCTGATCGCGTCCGAGATCAACCGCAACTACTCGCAGGTCGACCGCCTGTGGAGCATCCTGCCAAACATCTTTGTTGTCCACATCGCGATATGGGCTCGTCTGGCTGGTGTGCCGCATGATCGCGTGGACTTGATTGCCGCATTTACAACGATCTGGAGTGTAAGTTTGAGTTGCTTGCCATCTTTCTGGGGTCTCACATTGTGATTCAAGAAAATTTTGCTGACATGGGGGCTTTGTCTCAGATTCGACTGACGTACAACTACTGGAGGCGCGGCGGTTACAAGATTGGATCAGAAGATTACAGATGGTAAATATCCTTTGACTTTCTCCCGAAATGACATCTAGAGAACTAATTCTTCATAGGAACGTTGTCAAAGCGAAAATGCACCCAGTCCTTTGGTTCATCTTCAACGTTACCTTCATCTCATTTTTCCAGTGCATTCTCCTGTTTCTCTTCTCTTGCGTACCAGCGTACGTCATTTTATTGTCGTCCCAGTTGGAGCCTGGCATCCAGCCGGTTGATCTGGTCTTTTTCGGTGTCGAGGTCCTTCTTGTCGTCAGCGAATTCATAAGCGACGGCCAGCAATGGGCTTACCAAAGCGCAAAGTACAAATACTATGATGACGACGAGCTCACCCGCGGATACACGGCAGCTGAACTGGATCGAGGCTTCATCGCCAGAGGTCTCTGGGCATACAGCAGACACCCCAACTTCTTTGCCGAGCAGTCTATCTGGTTCATCCTCTACTCGTGGAGCTGCTTTGCCGCCAACACTCCGTACAGCTGGGCCGGCACTGGTGCTGTTCTCCTCGTTTTGCTCTTCCAGGGTTCCACCAACCTCACTGAGAAAATCACCGCCGGAAAGTATCCAGAGTACAAGGCATACCAGAAGCACGTTGGCATGTTCATTCCCAAGACGCTGGCCCCTTACAGGACTCCCTCACCAAAAGTCATCAGGTCCAGCGATCTGGCCAGACGCGCGGAGGCGAAGCAAGTAGAGGCGAAGTCGAAGGACGTGGAGGCGAAGCAGAAGGCCAAGAGAAGAAGCAAGGCTGAAAAAGACGAGTACTAATATGCACGCAATCATGAAATTCTTTGAACGTAATGGCCTTTGCTCTGTCAGCATATTTATGAAGGAGGCGCTTATGAGATTATGGTTCACTATGTCGCTCATGAACAGTTTGGAGGGCAGTTTTAAATTTTGGATATTCTCTTTTTATGTCTATCATATCATACCATGTCGTCTAAAAGAAATCTAATCTAGAATATACTTAGTCTAAAATGATTCTATGCACCCTGAAGAAGGTCAGCCAGTTTATCAGCATAGAAAGCAGGCACAGCAATAGCGTCCTCGCGATCCCAGTCCTTTTTCTGATGCACGCCTGTCAACACATGCAGCGTTCCTCCGAGCTTTCCCTCGATACCAAACTTGATGTCTGTATTAAGTCTGTCTCCCACCATGCACGTCTTGGAGCGATCAAGCTGAAACTTGCCCTCAACGGCGTCCATCATCGCCTGGCTCGGCTTTCCCAGCACCGTGGGCTCCTCGCCAAGGGCATAGGAAAGGGGGATCATGCATGATCCAGCGCCGAGGAAGAAGTCGTGGTGCATGGGCAGCGTGGAGTCCGCGTTCGTCGCCAGGAAGACGGCGCCTTTCCTGACGTAGTGGAAGCCGAGCGCAAGCTTCAAGTAGTTGATGTGAAAGTCCAAGCCGCACAGGACAACGCCGACTTCCGGGTCCAGCATCGAGCCGTTGGCCATGTTCTCAAAGTCCGCGGGCGTAATGTCTCTCCTGAAGCTGGCGTCCGTGCCGCCGATGAAGGGGACGCCCTCCGAGGCCAGCTCGACCTCCATGCCGGACTCGCCAATGGCAAAGACCTTGTTCTTGCCGGGAGGCAGCTTGAGGATGCGGTTGATGTAGACGGCGGCGGAGTAGGAGGAGCCAAAGACATCCTCGGCCTCGGCCTGGATGTTCAACTTGGCGAGCTTCTTGACATAGTCTTGCCGTGATTTTGTAGAGTTGTTTGTTACGAATACAAGTCTCTTGCCTGGTGAGCGGTGAGCTTTCAGTGTTCAAAATGTGTTTTTTCGGTCATCTCTCGGCATTCAAACCTTTTGACTTGAGAAGGGCAATTGTCTCAGGGACGCCCTCATACGCATGGTCTCCGTTCCATAATACACCTAATTGTGTGAGACTTTACTTGAAATTTCATAAAAGAATAAAGAATGGGTCTGCTAACCATCGCAGTCGAACAGGAACGTCTATAGTTTTTGTGAGTGAGGCTGTCATTAAATGTGGGTTTGAAGGCAACAATGGTAAAATCACTCACATCAAACTTGTCAACAAACTCCTTGATCCCAGCGCTGTCGCCGGTGAGGTATTTCGGCGTCGCAGCCATTTTGATCTCCAACAAGTTTTATGATGTTGAAGAATTGAAACCTGGACGAGAAAAATCCCCGTCTCAATTAAACACTCTTCAGCCGAGCGGTGAATAGTTTAGCAGATTCTTCATAATGAGTCAGGATATTCGGCTTCTTGGACAACAGTGTAAGATTATGCTTAGTCAGTCATACCACAGGTGCAAAACCACGCTGCAGCCGCTGGAATAAGCCGCAGCGTTGTATCCAAGAGGATTACTGCAACGCTAATTTTAGTAAGAGAGGATTTTCATCATTCAATCAGCTTACTACTACGCGAACGGGTGAGACTCGACCGCATTCTGTAAATTTGACGATTCTTGGCAAAGGTGTAGGGTAGGCAGCTGAAATCTTGCGACTTCGGAGGCGACAATCTCGGCGCGCCGATCGACGTCATTGTAAGGGCAGCCTTCAATCTTTGACAGCGGACCACTACGCAGATGGCGTTTTGCTGTGGCGCAAAATACGAGGCGTGAAAGAGATAACTCTGAAATCAACCTCGGCATATACGGTCACCAAGAGCCGGGGGTCTTTTCGATTCCGGGTACTAGGCATTGCGGGTAGTTGATTTGGAGCCCAACATTACTCGTTTATACAGAGAACATGGAGTCTCCTCTGACGTTGGGCTATAAGTCGAGCGGGCGTGTGTATGGAGCAAAGTCAACTTTATGCCAATGGAAGTGATCGTGGGGGTTATTACTGTGTAATAGATATTCCTCCATCGAGATTCCCCTCTGTTGAAGATTTTCCGAGTGCGTTATTAGACGGCTGCAGAATGTATGGCGGCCTTACTGGCATCCATACATGAAATGGCGAAGCACTGAAAGCATGGGTTATCCGTCACGGGAATAGGCAGCATCCGATGAAGACTACATCCAAGTTGTAACAGCTGCATGTATCGACTTTGGGGCGAAGTCTCAGTCCTATACTCGGACGTGTAGTCGTCGTCCTGGGCAGCCTAAAGGCTAATGAGCCGATAATTAGACATCAATAGAGGCCTGAAGTATATCGACAGGTAAAATTGGGCGAACGAGTTTGCTTAGCCTTTTGGAATACCGATACTTTTCGAACCTGCTACGTATGTGCAGCGTAGCGTGTTTACCAGCTGAGGACAGTGGACTGCTTCATCTCGTATACAGCTGCGCCGCTGAAAAGCACAACACTGCTCCTTGTCCATCTCATGATGTCCCTATCCTTCCCAGCAAAACACCGGTAATAGGCTAGGCATGTGTGATGTTTGTAATGCTTGACACTATACAAGGGTCAAACAACCCGAGTTTCGATGCTGCTGCTCTTATCGGCAAAGCATCTTCTAGTGCATTGGCCGATCGCCACCAAATGAAAAGGACCCTGGATCTGCCAGTACCTAGGTGAATGAATAAGGCAAGGCGCGACCGAATTATGGATCCCGAGCGGCGCCAGCCCGGCCGAACCGAAGAAGAAAACCCTGCCAGACAGGAGATAAGGCGGCGTTTTTTTGGAGTGCAGATCACAAGCAGAAACCAAGACTTTTTGCGCGACGTTCGCGGTAAAAGGTTCACCGGAGCTACGGGAAGAAGAACATCAAGCTGGGCCCGAGGAAAGGCAAAATTGTTTATATCCGTGGCCCATGACGTGTTAGCTTATAGCACGTGTGCCAAAGATTGCTTAGGTTTCATGAGACAGCAAGACTCATCCAGCCTGACGGCGGAGACACTTGCTGCATGCATTTGTAAAAATTGGGCTATGCTAGAGACTGGAGCTTGACTCGTGAGCTCCTGAGAGGCTACGATGAAGCACCGAGAAGAGTAGATTAAAATTAGGAGCTTCCCGGCAGACTAAAAAAATTCTTTGCCAGCTACAAATACTTGCTACACTCCCACCTCTTCAACCTTTGGAAACCTACTGTACTTGACGAGGCATACTCTTATTCGCTACCACTTCGCGTAATAACTCTATTCCTAGCGACGAAAGCCACTATCTTACCTGGAACACTTACTTCCCGTTCTCTACGAGTCGCTAGACATTGTCACAGTATCCATGGATAACAAGTCATCAAACCCTCGCCTGACCACTGAGTCACTCAGTCTGTCTAGCGGCAGCAATTTCTCAACTCCCTCCGCTTCCGTCGTCTCAACTCCTACTTTGGAGGCTCGCGAGTTTATTGGCGGCGTCCCACCCAAAGTCTCGACAAACCCTCTGCTGCGAGAGTACCCCCAGCCCGCCAGGGACATCGACGTGGAGGAGGCTCTTGAGCGCCAGCCTGGGAGATGGAGCCTCCAGGGCCAGATGAAAGCAAACCAAAAGAGGGCAGAGATTGCCGCCTCCCGATCCGACGACAAGGAGCAGAAGACGAGGGACTTTGAGACGGCCAAGCGAGAGCTGCTGGCCTTTCACGCGGGCACGCTGCAGAATGCTTCTGGCAGGAAATGAAAGACGATGACGGCGGCTACACTGACGAATTCACGTCCACTTTGCAGCGTTTGGTTCATATTTGCGTGGCGCAACGGTTGGCAGGATATTATACCCTTGGAGAGTTTCAGAAGAACATCAGCAGGCTAGAGATATTTTTCGGCTTTGTAAAATTGAATTCTTATGACGAATGTGCACCCTGGGGCTCTTGTCGTGTACTGCATAACTACCTAATGATGATTCTTCTACGGCACTTGAAGTGGAGCTGGGCGCAGAGTGGCTCACTCCACGCTAATGAGCAGTCATTGTAATCGTAATGGATATTTGTATGATGCCGTTGATTTTCTACTGGAAGCGGCCAGCCAGTGTGAAGCCATAGCCCAACAGGGCGAAGAAAGTGGTCAGGTTGAGGGACGCACTGATACCGTGCAGGATACCAAACTTGCGGTTCAGAGCCTTCATCTCAGGCGAGGCACCCTCCTTCTCGAACCACTCCTTTCCGTCTCGCTTGCCTGTTGGGTAGGGACTAAGGTTAGCGTTGGGCTCTAAAGACTGCTTGTAAGGCATTAGGATGGAATGGTTTCAATCACCTTGTCCATAGCGCTCCTGCGAAACCTTGGTAGTAGCGGGGAGAACTACAAGGACGTTGGCGAGGCTGCTGACAAAGGTGGCCGCGATGGGCACCAAAGTTCCCCACCGGTTTGCCGGCGCAAGGAAGCCGCTAATGCCACTGTGGGTGAGCAGAGATCCGGGAGTTGTAAAAGCAAGGACAGCAGAGCCGGCAGCTTGTATGCCGAAGTAGTAGGGCCACAGTTTGAACAGGACTTCCGAGAAGGTTTTGATATCGACCGACTTGATCATGACGACAGTGGTGACAAAGGTCTGCAACGGCGGGGTGTAAGCAATTGCACGGTTTCTATGGTCTAAGAATGCTCAATTGGGAAAAAGAAGAGGTACCAAAGCCATACATGAAAGAAAGTTGTTCCCAAGATGGTGCCGTAACTGAGTCGTTGAGCGCCGCAGCCTAGCATCAGCTCATCATGAACTCGGGCAAGGATCCGACATGGAGCACCCACGATATAATGTGGTACGGGGCCACAGAAGCAATAATTGAGCCAGCCATTTTTGCTTTTTTCTTCCAGAGAAAAATCGACACCAAAGACGGATGAAAGGGGCAAAATACCGCAGGATGAGGTGATACGCGGGCCAAGCTCTTATGTGTTTGAGCATCTGGCGGCCGAATCCTTGCCTGACATGCATGCCGATCACGTGGTATCGCGATACCTGCGCGTCGGTACTCCACCAAGGCCTCGTCTGCCTAAAGCTTGAGCGAGGCGGGCCTATTAGCTGCTGGCACCTATAAAAAGGGCTGGTCGATTGATTGATGTGTGAAATGACATAGACAACGAATTGATGATTTTACGCTTTCTCTTTCTTCCTTTCTTCTCACCTCTTTTCTGCCTCCAATTGAAACAAGAACGCTGAGCTCGGTCAAGATGGCGGACAAGGAATCGACCGTTTTCATCATTGACCTCGGCGCGTCTATGAAGGCCGCCAATGGAGGGCGGAAGGAGTCAGACCTCGACTGGAGCATGAGCTACGTGTGGGACAAGATCAGCAACGTCGTGGCCTCGAACCGCAAGACTCTGTGTGTTGGTGTTGTGGGCCTCAGAACCGACGAGACAAACCATACCCTGGCCGAAGATGGCTACGATCACATCTCCATCTTGCAGCCGCTGGGGCCAATGTCCATGTCCAGCTTGAAGACTCTGCAGCCCAAGATAAAGCCGAGCAAGACCACAGAAGGCGACGCCATATCGGCTATTGTGATTGCGGTCGATATGATTGACACCTTCACCAAGAAGAACAAGTGGAAGCGGCAGATATGTCTCGTTACAGATGGCCAAGGCGAGATAGACCCAGATGACATTGGTGATATTGCGCGGAAAATTAAGGACTCGAATATTGAGTTGACTGTCCTGTGAGTTGAAAAAGCGTTCCATCGCCAGGATCTTTTCAGATTTAGTGCTGACTACCATATAAGGGGTGTCGACTTTGATGCTCCTGACTACGGCTATAAAGAAGAAGATAAACCAGAAGTAAAGGTATTGAAGACAGCATCATCTACACGCTGAAACACCATTTTACAACTGTCTCTAACGTCTTAATTAGAAACATAATGAGAAGACGTTAAAAAAGCTCGTGGACGACTGTGGTGAAGAGGCCAGATTCGCCTCCATAGTCGAAGCTATTGATGACATGAATGAGCCACGAGCCAAATCAGTCAAGCCATACAAGACATACGATGGCACACTGACTCTGGGAGACCCGAAGAACGCCCCCGCAGTTGTTGAAGTCCGCGTTGAAAGATATTTTAAAACTCATCTCGCCAGGCCGGTAACAGCCAGCACTGTGGTAGTCAAGGAGGAGCAGGCTGGGCCTTCGCAGGCGGCAGATGATGAGCAGATGGACGGGGTAGAGCTCACAGCCGTCAAGCAGTCTAGAACATACAAAGTCAACGACCCAGATGCTCCTGGCGGCAAGCGTGATGTTGAGTTTGAGTCTCTGGCCAAGGGGTACGAATACGGCAGGACAGCCGTGCACATTAGCGAGTCTGATCATAACATCACCAAACTAGAGACGCAGAAAAGCTTCAAGATTATTGGATTTATACCAAAAGAAAAGGTAATTGCTGCTTTCATTTCTGACCGTGCTTCTGCTGACTCTCTTACAGTATGAGCCGCTTCTTAACCTTGGCGAGTCATGTGTTACTATTGCAGCCAAATACGACGAGAAGTCGGAACTGGCGTTCAGCTCTCTAGTATGGGCATTGTCAGAACTTGATTCCTACGCTGTGGCCCGTCTGGTGACAAAAGACGAAAAGGATCCTATAATGGTGTTGCTGATGCCATATCTGGAGCCTAATTATGCTTGCCTCTATGACGTCCCCTTACCTTTTGCAGAGGATGTTCGGTCGTATCAGTTTCCTCCCCTGGATAGAGTTGTTACTGTTAGCGGTCAAACAATCACCAAGCATCGCCTATTGCCATCAGATGAACTCAACCAGGCAATGAGCGATTATGTGGATGCCATGGATATTTCCAACTATGGCATTGACGAAGACGGGTAAGCATGGCGCTGCCGCTGCGGATATTCTGATGTGCTAATTTATCTTGGTATGTCAGAGAGCCAGCTGAATATGCCACTATTGATGAGATCTACAACCCTGCAATACATCGTATCAATCATGCAATCAAGCAGCGGGCAGTCCACCCGGAGAAACCTGTGCCAGAAATCCCGCCCGTCTTGCTCAGGTTCGCAGCGCCTCCCACAGAATTAGTCGAGACTGTCCAGGCCAAGATTGAGTCCCTGATTAAAGCTGCAGACGTGAAGAAAGGCGAGTATTCTGCCCCCTTCTCTGTTTTTGGGATTTTTTTTTCGCTAACATTTCCGCAGTGCCAACCAAGGCTAAAGGCAAGCGCCAAAGGGAAACCGTTAAACCCATCTCAGGCCTGGACGTGGACGCTCTGCTGGGAGGAGAGAAGAAGGAAGCAATCAGCCCCGAGAATGCAATTCCCGATTTTAAACGGGCTCTTAACTCGTCAGAAGAAGTGGAGCAGATTGCTGATGCGACAAAGCAAATGGGAGCAATTGTGCAATCTCTCATCACGGATAGCTTTGGAGATAACAAATACGCCCAGGCAATGGAGAGCATCGGCGTAATGAGGGAGGAGCTGATAAATCTGGAAGAGCCCGGCCAGTACAACGAATTTGTGCGAGACTTGAAGAAGAAGCTGCTCTCTGGAACTCTAGGTGGCGATCGGCGGGATTTCTGGTTCAAGATGCGATGGGCAAAACTGGGATTGATCATCCAGAGCCAGTCAGAAGCGTCTACGGTTACTCTTGAAGAGGCAGATGAGGTGAGTGATGCAGCTGACCGCCAAACTTTCTGCGTGACTATTGTTTGCTGATTTGTGGGACAGTTTTACAAGTCGAGGTGAAGATCGAGGACCGGAAGTGTCATTTGTTTAGGCTTCACAAGCGTAGGATAAATTTGGTATCAAGTAGGCAGATGATACCTCCTCATACGGCTATCAGTGTGTTTTTAAAAAGGAGAGGAATGGTTACTTGTAATCTATGATTAAGATGAAGGATATATGAAAGAACAGCAGAGAAAGCCAATCTTGTTTCCTAGCCGCAATAAAGCAACGGCGTGTTTACTGTATTAGCTGGCGATACTTTCAGCCTCGAATCGTGCAACCACCGCAATGTAATGATATCTATCTTCACCCTTACAACGTTTGTGTTTTTTCTCTCTGTAATATACCGCTCCATCATAATTGCTGATGTTTGCTGTCATCCAAGGTTTTTCCCTCCTAGCATTGTGTGACCTGCTGCACGCAGCCGTCAACAACGCCTGCCTAACCTGCCACAGGCAATTTACCCAACCCGCGGCCCGTCAGTTTCCTCTCACTCTATCCTCAACTCCGACTGCCCAGCGCACTTTCTTGAATTTCTCTCTCCTAAAACTGTTTGCACATATCTTCCTGCTCTTCCATTTCTCGCAGACTCATCCAATTCCCATCCAAGTTTCTCTATCCCAGCGAATACACACCTACCCTCAGCTGCTCAACGGCTTCAACATGCCTGGCCTGCCACTTGAAGCTCGCTTGGAGAAGCTTAGGAGCCTTGGCGTCAACGTCGAGTATGGCGAGCATG
Source organism: Trichoderma koningiopsis (assembly GCA_022985005.1). Lineage (NCBI taxonomy): Eukaryota > Fungi > Ascomycota > Sordariomycetes > Hypocreales > Hypocreaceae > Trichoderma > Trichoderma koningiopsis. The sequence continues at coordinate 196,646 of JAJPEM010000010.1, forward strand.
TGCGAGATAAAGTCGATTCCGAAGATGAAGAATTTCCCAACGTGGTGCCGCCGCCCCAAGAAGTGCGCAAGGATGCCTCGTACGATGCTGGCCATGATGCTTGGAATTCCACTGTTCATCCGCCGACGGTGAAGCAGACTAAGCGCGAGGAGGTCAATGAGTTGCCTCCATTGGCGTCACTAGATTGTTCCAATTTCATCACTGGAGAGCCTGCAGAGGAAAGCATCGACTTTTGCTCCTGGAGAGTCATCCAGACTTATCCCGATCACTTTATTGGCAAGGCAAACAGGCCTCGAGTACGTACTGAATTTGTTTTCGTTAAGAAACAGACAAAAAAGCGTAACACGCGGCTGACATATCATATAGGCCAAGCCATTCTTTGACAAGATTCTCGAGGGCAGAGTCTGGGACTTGTAAGTGCTGCTGAAAATCATCACTCTTTTCGAGGCGCATGCCTTAACATGACAACAGTTTCTATGTTTATCATCCCGAGAAGCCTGTCGAGAAGCCTCGCGTGATGGTACCCACGATTCAATTTGAAGGCTTCTTGAGAAGCATCAACAGGGAGCTCGGAACCGCTCTTGCAATTCCTGGAGGAACGAATCAAGATCGCTTCTATATGAGGTTTGGTCAAGGAGGCACTCCACGGCCTCGATATCTAAAGAGATCGCGGGATCAGAAAATTTTCGAAATAGACAGTTTCCCAGACTTTCAACAAGAGGATCGAGACAACTTCCTAAAGGCACATGGCGCCATTAAGCAAGACTGGGAAACTCTTTGGGGCATGATGGCGCCAAGGCCCGCTTCCGCAGACAAGAAGAAGAATAAATCGAGAAAGGCCGCCCAAAGCAAGCTGGACCGAGAACGAATGCTTCACGAGACTCAAGACTTCTTTCATCTGCGAGGTAACAAGACTCGTGCAGGTGGTGATGTTGTCTTTGTTTGTATGGACGTTGAAGCAATCGAGATGCCGCCGAACCCCATTTCTGAGATTGGAATAGCCATCTTGGATGTCAGGGACCTTAATGGCGTGCAACCAGGGCCCACTGGCCAAAATTGGTGGCAGTTCATCAAAGCTTACCATCTACGAACCAAAGAGTACTCGGGCCTCGTGAACCATCGCTTCGTTCGTGGATGTCCTAGCTATTTTGACTTTGGGTATTTATAACGCTGTCAACTCATCGTATACACTCTTGCTAATAGATTGAAACAGAAAAAGCACTTTCCCAGAAGAGTCTGAACTTTCCGAGGCAATCGAATCCGTCTTGGAGCCCTATATAAAGGACAAATGCAAGCTAGTATTTGTCGGCCATGATATTCGCCAGGATATCAAGTACCTTTCAAGCGTAGGTTTCGAAGTGCTAGCAATTCAGGGCCTCATTGAGCAGCTAGACACAAAAGAGATCCACCAGGCTTGGAGAGCATCTGAGCAAGGAAAAGGCCTTCATCACGTTCTCAATGACCTGCTTATCCAGAGCAAACATCTACACAACGCTGGCAATGACGCCGTGTTCACTCTCCGCGCCCTCATCGGCGTTGCCATCGAGGCCATTAGAGAGAAGGAAGTAAAGGCGAAAGGAGAAGAGTATACACCGGCTCTGCTGGGCGTGCAGCAACAACAACAGAAGCCAGCGGATGAGAATGATCCCTGGGCATAACGGTCTTGAGCTGAGAATTGCCGTTTTTTCTTTTGTTCTTGGCTTTGAGTTGGAAGCCGCAAATCTGCTATGTAGCTAGTCCTCCTTCTAAATCCTACAACCTCTACCAGCGTGTTGCTTTAGACAGCTTTCTCAAATTCAGCCCGCCAACCCACCAACGCCATCGCTATGGAAAACGAATATCGTACAAGGCATATACACACCGGCTACTCCGGTTCTTTTCCCCCCTAACAACGCGGCGGTGTCGTGACCTCGGTGCTCTATGTAAAATATGCTACATCGTGGGGTATGCGGCCGTTTCGTTGTGTTCGTTACAGTTCTGCTCATTGCAGTCTGACTCATGTAGTTTTATCCAGTAGTTCTTTCGCCTCGTTGACTTTTGTCGCCAAGTACGGACTGCCGCCTCGATCGGGGTGGTTCAATAGCATAAGTGTCCGGTGCGCCTTGCGGACTTTGTCTTTGGAGATGGATCGCTCACTGCGAAAACACATATTAGAATCATTCGTAACGTCACTGTAGTTGCGCGTTTTGATCAGAAGAGAACTTCAAGCATACTTTAGCGATAGGATGAGCGAGGCTTCCTTCTTGGTCATTCGGGGCTCGAAACCGCCCTTGTAAAAAGCTTTGCCCATGGCGCCAACGCCACCGCGAGAGCGACGAAGGGCGACGAAACCGGCTCGGCCCTGAGGAATGAGATGTTAGTTTACTTTTTTCTTGTGTCTTTTGTATGTATTTCGTGCGGTCGTATATAGATATGCGAGGGATGCGGAATGCGCTCCTCAGGCGCTTATACGGAAGAGTTGTTGGAAAGATTTCTGTGACATGAGGGAACGTACGAGAAACGCTGCGACGGCGACACCGGCGCCCCAGGCCATTACTGATGCCATTATGTGGGAAGGAAAGAAGATTTGTCGATTTCGGATCTGAAAGAAAGGGTGTTATTGGCCTCGGATTGATGATTCTTTGGTGTTTCCGGCTTTCGGCGGCGCATACAACCAGGTAGAGTGGGTTTGGATGCGGGCGATGCGAATGGAAAGTTTTACAAAGTTGCCGAGCGGGAGATGCGTTTTTCCGGCTCCGAAGAGCCGGGGTTATGGAGGGGAGGATGAGGTGGTGATTGGCTGATGGGACTTGGATATCGACTTTACTGTGTTCCGATTGATCTTCGTTATGATTAAACCTGATCTTCAGGATAATGGAGTTTTTGTTCTATAAATAAAGATTGAATTTGTTTTTGATTGTCAATGATTCGCGGCGCTATTATGGGGTTAAATAGGTTCGATAAGTGGCTCTAATTTTGACGGCTGTCTGCCATGTTTCAACTTCGCTGTGTTCAAGACGTGTAGGTGTATTGCTATTGGTAGCAGGATATATAGTATATATAATTGCTCTATGATACCGAATTCTTAATCATCAAAACGTAGTCTCCGTCTCATGTTGGAGGTCTGTATCGTAAATCTATGCCCGCCAGACTTAGGGGCCTCACACAAACTCTGTCGTAGCAGTTCATCACAAACACACACATAATTATCATGGCTCTTCCTCCTCCTCTTTCCTCTGATGCTGGTGCGCCCTCTCCGGAGGCCTCAATGCCCCCTCAACGGCCTCCATAATCTTCTTGTCCAGCTCAGCCGCCTTGCCCTTCTCTTCCTCCTGCTGCCGCCTCTCGTGCTCAGCAGCTTGTTCCGCGTTGAAGTTGCCCGCTCCGCCGCGTCCCGACCAGCCTGCCCGGTGAGGCTGCGGATGCCTCTTGAGGCGCGATGCCACCGCGGCGCCCGTCTCGTCTGCGAGCTGGCTCTGGCTCTGCGCGGCCTGCATCGGGTCGGCGAAGTTGCCGGCGCCTCCACGGCCTGCCCTTGCGGATCCCTGCGATGGGGCCGGGGACGGGGCGGAGGCAATGGCCCTCAGTCGTTGCGCTTCGAGGTCCTATAAATGAAAGAGAAAAGACAGAAATTGGTTAAAGGGCAGCTCTCCTTTGGGATGAGACGGAACAAGACAGTTTGTCAAGGGATGACCAAATATCAGGTAGGTTAGTTATTTACTTTGGTTGCCTCTGCTGCCTCCTTTGAGGGAAAATAATTGCCTGCTCCACCGCGGCCGACTCTGCTATAAGCATCTACCTCTGCCTCCTCAGGCATCTCTACGAAAGTAGACACTCGATCTTTTGCCAAAGGGGTATAAAAGAAAAGAGGGGTGTGAAGAAGCGGAATTAGGGCTATAACAAAACAAAAAAAGATAAATGCGGGTTCGTCGTTTTTCTCTCTTCTCTTACTTCTTTGGAGGGATTACGTACATGTACTTGTTGAGAAGGAAAAAAGCTCCGAGCAGGTTTTTTAAGGTTGCCCTGGTCAGGGCGTGATGCTAAAAAAGAGGCTTCGCTGACGTCACGGGCAAAAAAATTTGGTGGATACTCGTAATGACGTAGGCGAGAAAAAGCCCCAGAAACGGCATCTGTGCTGAGAGTAACTTGGGGCGTTTTGAGACTTTTATTTGCTCTAATTTTTTCTCTTTTGTTTTCACCCCCCTGGCAGGAGCAAAAGGTTGACCTGCAGGAAGAAAAAGTTTGTGATCGACAGGTTCATTGCAATCCAGCCACCAAGCCTTGCCAAAATATGACAGCTGTAGCTGTAACAGTAGGTACAGAGCCTGTAGTTAGCGGCCATGTGGATCGTCAAGCCCTATCCACAGCCCTTTGAAACAATTGACTGTCATCGAGAAATGGACTGTCATCGAGAAGTACCGATCTGTCTGTGGTCCCAGTTAATCGATTCACCATGGGTTAAGTAGCTTTTCTTCCTGTCGTTATTCTTCTCTTTTGGCCCTTATTATAGTAAGTGGATCGCGACATTGGCATCCAGAGGTGCGCACGCATAGGGCACATATCAACAATAGTGCAAATCAGAGCTCTCTCCGATCCCAAAGAGAGTCACCGTATTCCACAATCTCAAATGAGAGGCCGCACCCCCGGGCATCGAGGCACTAAAGCGTATACTAAGTAGTATCCGCGCACCCATCCGGAAGTGGCGGACGGCTGCCGCTCACGAGCTTACAGCCGTGCCTGCGCCTTCGAACTTTGTTCGGCTTCCATGGAATCATCTAATGTAGACGCCAATTCCTTGTTGGAAAGGTCGCAAGGGTGAGTATGAAAACATGTACAGGCATGCTGATTGATCAGCAACTGGAAAATTCTCCGTTCTTTCCGAGATGCCATGAATGAGAGCAAAGACGATGATCAGCCGCGCCAGCGTTAGAATAAAAGCCCACGATGCGTTTCAAGATGCGGGAAAACGTCGAGGCACTGTCAGACAGGAGCCCCATAGTATTAACCAACTGTACATGTAAGCGGCATTTTCGTGATCCAGTGCGAACTGCTGAGCGTCAGTATCTTAGTTGATGGATTTGCGCACTGTATTCAAAATGAATTCTCAGCCATCTTTACGCACGGAGTATGATGCTATTGTACTGGAACAACGAGAGGAGTGTAGCCATGAAAACCGCTCATCAAAATGACAAAACGCTCCATGAGAGGCAGCTGCAATGTCTCGAACTTGGGCATCATTACATAACAAATGACATGCTGGCGGGGCGTCGAATGGAGCCATGATATCGCTGCGTTTTTCTATACGACAAAGTCTCAGGCGTTGCGCGCAGAAGAGGATGGGTGTTTTGCCAGAGACAACGTCAAAGCCTCGGCCGCACGAGCTTTTTGCCTATATGCCGACAGTTTGATTCAGGTTCCCAATAGTCACCCACATGGGGTGTTGAGTTTTATAGAGCGTGCATTTTGTACGACATGACATGCGCGCATCATTGGTGAGGTCCGACTTAAGTACCGCTGGGTAGCACATCCTCTTCGAATTGTATAAAAAAAGTGCGCCATGAGTAATTCATTGATCATTGATGGTGAGGCGTGCGCTTTAGGCGACATGCCCAAGCCCTCCTTTTTCTTTTGATTTTCGTTTACCCAATTGATCCCGATGAAAGGAAGAAGAGGAGAGCGTTGAGGTTGGTTCACGGCCCAATGATCGCCGTCGTCCGCACGAGACAGAATGATTGGGGGCGCTTGGAAGTTGAAAGCCAGGCTCCGATTGGCTGTCAATCAGCCACCGAGCGGCTGTTGAAGAAGTGTTGGTCGGAACGTGCAGGGCACGCAGTCACCACAACGCAGAGTCTAATATTGAGTGAAACCGCCGGCAATATGTTGTTGCAAAAAGAGCGATTGCATGGCCCCAAGACAGAGTAGAAGCGCACTACGGGGGAGGAGCCTGCGAGTGATGGCTCAGCTTCCTGGCATCCACCGGCTCTGAGAAGTCGGCTCGGCTCGAGCCCCCAGAATTGATCGTCAATAGGCCTTCTCTAGCTAGGAGGTCTTCTCGAGGCCGGCTCATCGTTGATGTTCAGGCACGTCGGTCTAAATCGCCATGTCGATAGACACCAAATCTACTTGGCTGCCACGCCCCGCAAGGCGATCAACTGGAAGATCTGCCTCTGCCACCACCCTGTTGCCTGTCAATGTCACCACCGTGGTCTGCTCATCATTCGAGGTTTAAAGTTGGGCATTGTTCGCCACAATGGCTGCCGCGTTTCGAGCACAGATGCATAGAGAAAAAATTTTCCTTCATCCTTTCAGCCTTTCAAGATGGCATCGCCCAATTGGACTTGCAATTACAGGTTCCAATTGAGTGCATTGATGGTAAGCCTGCCGTGCGTTGGCGCTGGCGTTGGGATGGCAACAAAAAGAAGTAGAGCCGAATATCGGGATCCATATATCCCATGTCAACCAAGCTTGGGGCGTTCAGTTAGGCACCGAGACGGCCGTAAACCAGAGCCTGCTGAAAATAGAAGCCCAATTATAGGCGTGAATCATCGTCTTCTTAGCCGCCTGAGTCTACGCCCAGAAAGCATGAGAGAAGGAAAAATTTTTTCTCATGGTGTTTGTGTGTTTTGCGCGGAGGCCTCGTTTGCCCTTATCTATATCACAGCTGCCTGCATTAGGAAACCGGCTGCTGCACAGTGCTGCAGAGCACACGTTATGTGCATTTGTGCCGAAGCTAAGACAGACGGCAAGTTCACGGCTCGGCGAATGTGGTTTGCTGAGGCCACTCGATGCGCCTGCGATGGTGCCATGGGCGGATTGCCTAGTCGCTGCCGGAAGTCGTGACCTGCGTAAGCGCACGGCCGGGGGGTGCGGCCATGGCTAATGGTGCGTGTGAGTGGATTTAACTAGTAAACAAATGCTAAGGCTTGGAGGCACTGTGTAGCCGATGTCTTTTGGGCTGTGGGAGATTCTAACCGCCAAAAAAAAAAAGCATACTCCAGCTAGCTGCGTTGGTTCCTGGATGATGAGGCGTAGGGATTCTTCGGAGAGAAGTGACCGCTGGCGATTCTATTTCGTGGCTGGCTATGGTGGCCTGACTTTTGGCTTGTTGACTTTTTGGCCCTGTGGCTCTTTTTACTTTCTTTTTTTCCGATTCTTCTTTTGTGTTCCGAGATGCTTTGCGCCAGGGGTTGGCTTCTTTTTGTGTTGGTTGTTATCATCTTTTTCCTTGTCTTTTTCTCTCTTTGCCCTGTAATTCGTTGGCAAGGCCGTTCCAATTGACTCCATACGAAATGCTACCCCATTCCCAGCTCCATGTCTCCATGTCTGCTCCATGATATCCACAGCGTCTCCATCATACCGTCTGCCTTTATACCTGATGACAAAGAACCTAAACGGAGCTCTAACTCCTCCTACCTCTTTGTGATGAAGTTGTACTCTGAATGTACTGGCGCTGACTGTAATCCGGGGCCTTGCCCTTCTGCTACGCCCTCCTCCCGTGTATTGGCCTTATGCTTAACGATTCCCCGGACCAGCCCAGCCGTATTTAGCCGATTTCTGTTGTGCAGCAGTTGTCGTCCTTGTTTACCTGGAAGAGGCAAAGCCGTTGTGGAAACTCGATGGGGAAAGATTGGCTCGGACATGCATGTATCCCTCTAGAAGCTGCGTGTAAGAGGACAGTAGCACCTCGTATCTATCCAATTGACACGTATGAGCATGCTGCCATACGTATTACCACCTAATAGCTCGTAGAATGTTAGCATTGCTGCTACTCGGTAGCTCTGTCGGCAGACGCACCTTGTCGGTTCCCAACAGACTCTCATTCTTCTATGTGTTGTCCAAGAATATTTCCCCTCCCCTTCCCCCGCTTCGGGAACCCCTCATCCAAGCCGCATTCGGCCGCAAAGCCAAGTGAAAAGGAAATCATCCCGTGCTTTTTTTTGCTCGTCTAATTTGCCCCTCGAGATAGCAGCCGTAAAATAGCGAGATGAGATAGGTTTGCTAGTAGATCGACGGATAGCTTTTTAGCTCTGCAAATACACGGAAAGTGAGGCCTTGCGGAGTCACGTTGCGGGGGTGGAAACGGGGCTTCGGGGAGAAGTTGATCCACTTCGGCCTTGCGAGCATCGAGCGCCGGCGCAGTTATCGACTGGAGCGATTCAGGTGCGTTGCAGTCTGGCGCATTCAGGCCACTTACAGTCATACCAGGCTCCGGTTTCGTGGAGATAGGGCTGGGGCTCTTATCAATTGCCAGTGCCAACGTTCAAGCACGCATTTGTGAGGTATCTCTTCGTCTTAGTTTTGACCCATGAACCTTGCTGATAGCTCAAGCGAGGGAGCTGAAAAACGATGGCGATTTTTCATCAGTTTCTGTCACTTTTTTTTTTTCAGCTGAATTGCTCACCCCTCGTCTCGCCTTGCATCGGAGGGGCGTGAGCAATTTATTGTAAGTACACGAAGTAATCAAGGTACAGACCTATGGAAAAAAAAACCCAATGGCCCCCTTCTCAATGCAGTCAATTTCACTGTGCATTTTCGCGAATCGAATCAATTTGCAGCATGGACGATTATAATTTGCTGCTCGCTGGACTTGAATCATGATACTAGCTCGATATATACCCACGCGCCGAAGAGGTAATATTGATTAGCTATATTGCTACTTGTTTGCGTCTGCTCGGGCACGAGAGGCTGCGGAGTAAACTGATGCTGTGCTACAAGAACATGCAGTGCCCTTTTCCCTGCACTAACCCGCGATCGGGATGGCGGTTCTTTGAATCAAAGTCGTACTCGTCTGTAATCCCAAGTCGCCCATTTCATTTCAAACGCTGTTCCTTCGTCAGCCGTACCCCCCTCATTGACTGAATCAGGTGCCTCCGTGCGAGAAACGGGCTGGCGTTCGTCATGTGAGTCTAAACGCGTAGCACTAACGGCGGATGAGTAAGGACCGGTTCGCTGCTATAGAAAAGCTACTGTGCAATTAGCAGTGTAGTCTGCAATTCTAGCGTCAAAGTTGCAATGGCCAGATGGCATTAGGAATTCGTGCTGGTGTAGCATCCGACGTAGAGGCGTGTTCAAGTACACAGTCCGGCCACTGACTTTGCCTGTATGGCCAAAGTATTGAGTCGGAAGCCATGAAAGCCATGTGCGAGCATCAATTGTCCTCCGCCAACCCAACTTTTGTTCCAGAATTTCTACGCTCAGCCATGGCCCTGATAGGAGGCAAACTCTCATCCCTTTACGGAGGTGCTACGGGGGCTCGTCCAGAGAACAAGGGAGCATGATAGGGCTTGACAAGATATGACAGGGAGACACGCTGACTGGCACCATCAGCGTCCCAGGGCTCTTCCTAGGACGTATCAGTACGTAAGCCCAAACAGCCCACTCGGCTCCCACGCTGCTGAGCTGGCTGGTGCTCCGTAGTAAGGAGGCCTGGCTTCGTTAGTGCTGGCGCTCCCTGCACGTACCGGTACCTTGCTGGCCATCTGTCTCTTGCAAAGGTGCAAATAGCGGCGGCGGGCAGTAATTATTGATCATATTGATCTCATCAAAGATAGCGTTGGTACCGGGAGATGGCAGATGAATAGAAATTACTGGTGCCGACAGTTACAGGCCTCCATTCACCCAAGCCCTGAGCTTATCGGCACTGTACCAGGCCCTCTATAGCGCGCAGAAGTGCCAATATGGGATTCAGGCCATACGCTCTTGATCGCTGCACGCCCCCCTTTTCTGGCCTCAGCCCTCCAATTACTCCTTCAGATGCCTCCAGCATCCCCCTTTACGGCCTCTCCATTCGACCTGGTGATCATCCCGGGTCAGCGGGCCAATAGCCCAGTCAGACCTTGGCTACACCCCACCCTCGGGCGCGCGCGACTGCGAGCAAAGACACAAGTGCAGACGAGGAGGAACCTGAAGCCAAAAAATGGAATAAAATGGAGAGGCGACCCATCGCTGTGGAAGCCACTGGAAGCACGGCCAACCAGGCCCGGCGCTCAAGGTGCCTGCCTGGGCTGCGGTGGCCCTCACCAGCCATTTGATGCTGCGCCCCACGGGCTGAACGTTTGGCAACAACGGCCACAGTGTGGTGCAGAACCAACTGGGGCGGTGCCTTGCTTTGGCTGGCTCTCCTGACTGAAGCGCGGCCAGGTACCTACAGGAGGGGGTGTTTAAACTGATCGATTGAAGTGACAAGAGCCGGAGAGAAGAGAGAGAACAAGGAGAGAACAAGGAGAGAGCGCGCGCTCGCAGATTAAACGAATGAATGAAATCTGGCCCTTTATTTACTCTGTCCGTGCTCTGTGTCTGTACCGTGCCTTGTCTCACGCTGCATTCCTCGTACTCTGTACTTTGTTTTCGCGGCAGCCAGCGCCTCTCCGTACCGACCGCCCTCGGGAGGCGTGCGCGGTACCTGCTCCGTACTCCGTATTCCCCTCGCTGCTCCGTACCAGGTACCGCTGGTACTCAGGCTCGCTCTTGTCCTCCTCCGTTCAAGTACCGCTACTCTTGCTAATGCCAGTGCTAATACACGCGCCCCCGCCGTGCCGCATCTACACACACTCACACTCCCTTGCCATGGCGCCGTATTGCTCCTCCCAAAATAATTATTTCTCGTTCTCACTACTTGCTCCAAGATCCTGGCGGTTTTTTTTTTCCCTGAACTTTTTTTTTTCTCTCTCATCACCTCAACACCTACACGTGCTGGATACCAATAATCAATAATCATCTTGTCAAGCTTGACATTTTCTGTGCTGGACATCATCTACGATCAAAAGCGTTGCTGCTGAGTCCGCAACGGTCCAGCATCCTTCGTTCGTCCCTCAATCCTTCAAGCCCGCTCGGCAATGGCCTCCTCAAAAGTATGAGATGATTCCGTTGTCCGGCTTGGAGTCGCTGATCTGGGTTGTCGCTCTGGCGAGGCTTCACTTTTTGCTGACATCGTTGTCCGTCCGCAGGAGATGCAGCCTTCCACGAGGCCATTGACGCACCAGCGTTCTCCCATGTCGAGCTCCGCATCCTCGGCCCTCGCCGGCCGCCAGTCCCACGCCCGAACCAACTCGCACTCGCATTCCCTCCTCGCCGGTGCCCTCAATCCGACACACCGAATAAGTCGCCGAAAATCCATCACCACTCCGGGCGCCAATGTCGCTGCTTTGGCGGCCGCAATTCGAGAGAGCGAGCAGGGCGGCGCCATTCCGATTACAAGCGGGGGAAGGCGGAACACCATCACCAAGCACACCACCGTGCGGGCTGGCCTGGTTGACAGCTTGCCTTCACCACCCGCCAGCCTGCCCAACAAGTCAGCGCTGCTGGATGCGAAGCGGGAAGCCCAAGAGAGCGCCATCGACGACGATTCCAACGAGCTTTCGAGCGACGAGGCAGCAGCCAAATTCGACCAAACCCGCATAAGACGAGCCAGTGACGGTCAACCTCTCACCAAGGATGGCAAGAAGAGCAACCGCGTAGAGGTTCGCTGCGAAACTTGTGGCAAAGGCTACAAACACAGCAGCTGTTTGACGAAGCACCTGTTGGTCTCCCTCCCCTCTATGACTTGTGATATGTGTACTTGCCTAGGTTTTGGGTGCAGCGTCATCTTACCTCTCATCTCCGGCTTCCCTTTGTCTTCCCTTGCATTCCCTTCCCTTATCTCTCCTTCTTTATGCTGGCAAATCTGCGTGTAGTTTGGGCTTCATTTGTTGACTCGTTGGCTAGATGGGAACACACTCCTGAGTGGTCATACACCTCCAAGTTGCTCATCTCAAAGCACCAACAGGTACAACTGCTTGAAGCAGCATCTGTTTTGGTAGCAATGAACGGCAACCCTGACGAGAGATCAGTGACTCCTCCAGATTCTGCCAGAGACTTTGCGAGCGAGCCAGAGACGGCATCGCCCGCTGCCTCAGGCTACTCGGAGCAGGCTGATGGTCGAAGCTCCGCTGATACTACCCCCCCACCGACCGCCGAGGATGGTCCTACCTTTGATACCACCGCTTATCGTGAGAAGCGCTTCAGCTCTGGCAGCGTCTTCTCACGAAGCTTCCAATCTCCACAGCCACAGAACTCTCTCCTTCGTGGCAGCATTCCCAACCTAAACGGATTCGACCATGTTCGTAGCGGTAGCATCGATGTGGCGCCGGATGCTATGATTGGCGAGGACGACCATGAGTTGGCCGCCGCTGTCGAGTTGTTGAGCTGCAGCTTTGGCAGCAACAATGGCTCGCGAAACGTTGTAACAACAGTTGCTGAGGACGCACCCCCTGTGCCCCCCGTCCCAGCCCAATTCCTAGACCAAGCTGCATCCTTTGTAAGCACCGGCTTCATCAACAGCTTCCCAAGCAGACAGCCAGAAAGCTTCACTCGTGGTGAGATGCGCCGCGGAAGTGAAGACGTCAAGATGGAGGACAGCGAAGACGATTTCGACATGCGGTCTCGCGCCCGCAGCGACGAAGATGACGACGGAGTTTTTGGCCGCATGGAGGAGTAACTTATTGGATACCTATGGGACGGAGCAATCTTCTTGGGACTTCGAATCGTTAACGCTTTTTTGTTTATATATATTAATGTGACCCCCGGAGTAGGATTGCTCTGGAATGAATTATGGATATCACCTATGGGAAGGAAACCGGCGCGACCTTTTCTTTTGTACAACGATATACTCGATGGAACTGTATTGGGGGTGGTTCTGCTCCGCTGTCGAATCTTCAGCACCAAGGAGTGGAGGGCCTGTCTGGACGCGAGCCGTATGCTGCAAAGGTCTGGAATGAGATTGCTTCTCCACGAGGTTAAAGTGAGGATTCGACGAGGCGTCGAGCGTACACTCGAAGAAATTCTGAATAAAAACATGACGTTCAAAAAAGAAATAATAAAAAAAAGACATCACCATCACAGAAGCCAATGCCATGGTACAAGAAGCACACGTGCACAGGTGACAATGAATGTTAATGCATATTTTCTGTTTACTTGAAAGACTGCCAAAAGGTAGACCAAATCTAGCCAACAAGCAACAGATAACCGGTGATTGCCATGCGATTCAACTGAGCAGCGGTAATGATGAGAATGGGATTTCTCAACCTCTGCAGCGATTGATGTGGAAAGAAAAATTTGATGTAGACCCTAGCAACGACGAAATTGAGCTCTAGCTGGGATGAGAGCTCCATCCAGAAATTGCGGGGACCTGGCAGCCGAAGGTTTGTTTCCCCAGCGACCTTAACGTCACGTTTCCCCACAGCTGCCGGGCGCGGGCAGAGCTTCTGAACCCTCTCTCAACAAACACACAACTGTTCTTGTTTGCAGCATTTAAACACTGATCCGCAACAAATATCTCGCTATAGCTGCTACAATTTGCTCAGTAGAATTGATCAATTATAGGAAGACGCGCGCCTCTTTTGGAATAACGCTCGACAGCTAAGCAGAGATAGCATTCTCCTACTACCTACTGCTACAACCACGACGACTCTGTCCTCTTTCTTCCCTCTCTTTAACAGAACAAAGATCATGCCGACGTTACGGCGAGCGCACAAAGGCGAGGCTGCACGGGCAGCTCTTGGGAACGAGGGCGCGGAAGAATTGATTGATGATACGGTCACACCGGAGAAGCCAAGAGACAGCAAGGCGGTCGCAAAGACAACGCCGAAGCGTCGCGGTGGTGCTGATGAGATTGACGATGTCGTCGCCACCACCCCCGCAAAGGATGGAGAATCAAAGGCGGCGCGCCCGGCTAGGATCCCCTCGTTGGTGGTGTTCCCGCTCGTGGCGGGCATCAGCTTCATCACGGCCAGTCTCGGGTACAGCGTAGTGGCTGAATTGACGAACGGGGAGTTGGCGACGGTGAGCCGAAGCCAGGAGACGCCAGAGGAGATTTACATTCTTGCTGGCTGGAGGGTGTAAGTTGCCTATTGCAGTGGAATATTTCTTCTTCTTTCCTATGCTAATGGTGGTGACTGCTTAGGTTTGAGCTTGCGCTGAGCTGGTTCGGCGGACTGGACGGCTTGGATGTTGCGATGATGGATTTCCTGTCCCATGGACCAGCGGTATGTACAATTACTTGACATTTCCTACTCTCTCTTGTTTCGCTGGGTATCGTGCTAATTTGCGATGGTCTAGATCTACCTCTTGTTCGCATTTTACAACCTCAGTCCACAAACCGCCGTTGCTGCCCTCGCCGTGGATGTCGTCTCTGCTTCGGTCCCCTTTTCTCTTCTGCGACCTTTTTCGGCAGTCCACAAGCCATCTTCGAAGCTGCCTAACCGCGAGCTCATTGGATTCCCTCAGCAGCTGCTCACCACGGGCCTCTCAACGAGCATATACACCGTCATCTTGGCTCTATCGCTGCGATTCCTGCTGCCTAAAATCTTTGTCCTGCATTTCGCAGGCATCCGCAGCCTCGAATCTGCATACGCGGCGTCTTACGCTACTGTGCTGCCCGTGACGTTGCTTTTCGGAGCCGCTGCGAGCACCTTCATTTTCCCGCCGTTTGCCACAGCTGGCAAGACAAAGGAAGACGAACGCGTCACCAACTTCAACCCCGTTGAGGCCAGTCTTGGAGAAACTGTGTGGTGGAACTTCTTTGGCTATACGACCAAGGCCAAGGTTGCCATTCTACGCACAGCGGTAATTCTGTTGGTTACGGGCGTCAACACGTACCTTTCTTGCGCCATGACCATTCCTGGCGTTGAGCAGACCGGGGCTGCTGCATATGCCGCGGTGTGGGCGTTTGCAGCTCTATGCACAGGCCTAGGTCTGGGATTCGTGGGACGCGATTAGAAAGGCCTCGAGACCTCTCTGCAATGAGACTTGGCAGGCAGAATTTTGGGTAGCCGGAGGTGCTAGGCAGGTAAGACGTAGACAGCGCTTGTCTATGTCTATACCCTTTTGCGCCTTTGAATTTGTCTAATTTTGTATTGGTACTGTGCCTCCTCCTTTTTTTGCCTAGGTGGTGTCTGGGAATTTGTTTCTTTGCTATTTTTTGTATTGGTTGTTTCCCTATTTTTCCCCCCCTTTCATTCTTCTTTCTTGTACTTTTTTCCTTTTTGGTATCTACATGGGATAATTGGTGGAACGCGCTATCGGATTTTTGCTTATTACAGTATGTATTTTTTTTTCTGCTTTTTTGGTATAGTATTGGGGAAACGGCTTGGTTCAGGGTAGTAGTATGTGAGGTCATGTGGTATGTGATGTATATTGGTTGTTCACACTAGGTAGGTCGAGCATGAAGAAGGATGGAAAAAATTATTAAATGCTTATAGCCAACGATGGTGGATGGGGATGCATGGCGCAAAAACGGAAGGAATTTTGAGGGGAGTGAGATAGTTAAGAATAAATAAAAAGATACAAATCAGTTATTCTTTGGGTAGCGAGGAGAAGATGTTACGATGGGTGATTTACCATGAGCGTGAGTAAGCCGGCAGGTACTGCTGGGAAGCAGTATTTGGAAATCTCATAAGAGGAAGCCGCCAAGCTATTATTCCTCCTATCGGCGTTTCGGGCAATAAAAACAAAATAGAGGGCTACTGCTTACTACCTAAATAATCTCATCCCTCATTTTTCTTATTTCAATTTTTTTTGTCTTAAATGCCTTACCTGACAATGAGTCTAAATACCCATAGGGCTTTCTTCTGTGGAAAGGAGTGATTCAGACTGAAGGGTTGTATCTGCAACTGAGACACAGATGCTACATTGTAGGTGGAAGCAGCCGGGAAGGCGGATAGAATGCCGATTCCGAAATTGTATATGTCGACTACCTATATGTGCACGCATCCGTATAGTACTGCAATAGATAGAAAAGGCGTATTATGGACCACTTCTAGGTAGCGTCGACCGCGGAACGGCAGGTATGTTATAGGTATTAGTAGTTCCACCGACTAAGGACTACTCTGTACTTGTCCCCTTGGTCTGTCTCTTTTTTTTTTCAGCCTCACAGGGGATAAAACGATAATATTGATACAAAACGGACGTTGAATGGCACTATTCATGCCGTCATCATCGGTTTCCGGCGGGCGTCACGCAGAGCGCAGAAGGGAGCCCGTCGGTGATGGAACGAGGCTGCAGCGCCCAGCTTTGGGGCGTTATCACAGCGCCAGCCCCGGGAGGAGGCAGACCGGGTTTGCGGGAGTGGTGGTGACTGGGTCACCGAGAAGACGTAAGGTTGATTGCTCCCGCCTTAGCCAGTGACGCACCCCCGAGAAAACGGCCCCCAAGTAGGGCTAAACCTTGCTTCTATATTGGGCCACAGCTGAAACTAGCACAGATCCAGCTCTGCATGGGGTCGGGGCCTGCATGGCCTCTTGCATATACTGCACGTGTGAAAAGGCTGATGAAAAAAAAAATATGGGAACGGGATAATAAAGCAAGATTTGATCGCTGAACCTGGTAATAGAGCTAAGCTCGAGGAAGAAGGGGGGAGGGGGTCAGAACCTGAGCCTCGGGTTCTGGCCATGCGAGCGGCCTGCCACGTTGTGTAGCACCGCTAATAGTTGGCATCTCGATGGGGACGCAGCCCGGTCAGCCAGGTGTGCCTCTCTCTCTCTCCTTCTTGAGGTGTCTTGAGATGGCTCAACCATTGTTTAGCCCACAAGCTTGAAAAGGGCCTATGTGCCCCCCCGTAGCTTTCTGTCTCAGAGAGAGGGGGGAAAATCATCAACATGGAGCAGGGATTGAGGGGTTTTATTTTGTTAGTCAAGATTGAGAGAGGGGAAACGAGAGAAGAGGAGAGAAAAAAAAAATAGTTGCACTGGGGACCGAGATTAGCACGTATTACTCCGTATACCCGTTAGAACGGGCTCCATAAAAAGACCAGGCGAGGATCTTGGCTTTGAGGATTCAAGCAGAAACCGCATGCCACCAGACCTGTTGCTGGGTGTTCGTCCCCGTGGCAAGCAACCCCGTCACTTACACCAAGCACCATATTGGCCTTGCCAGATTCGCAGGCCCTGACTCCTTCGTTCGTTCTCCACCATTCGCTCTGCAACCGCCTCCTCTTCGTAGGCCACCCCCTCCTGCGGAGTCCGACTGGGATATCCTGAGGATTCCAATAATTGCTTCGTGAGCGCCCTACCTGGCCCAATACTACCACGCTGCTTGCTCCAAAGAACGCCATCGAGCTGGGGGAGGGTGAGCAGTCACACAGTCGGTGCAGCTTCGCGTCATATCAAGCTCTCCCATGACAAGGGCGTCGCGAGGCGGAGAGACAGACGAGAGACACAAAGACGGCGAATAAGGCAGGAATCGTCATTGTCACCTGTTCAGCCGTTCATCCAAAAACGGTGAGCTGAATAGACATGACTGGTGCAGCAGGGGTGCATCAGGCGGCGGAGACACATCACAACAGCCTTGGATCTTCTGACTGCTCCGGGCTGCTTCTTTCTCAAAGGCTGCGTCCTTTGCTGCGTTCGCTCAACGTCCGGGATAAGTAACATCCCCATTCCGGCACGGGAGCCTCGTCGAACATCAGTTACACGCTATCTGACTTGATCGTATAAGATGCCCACGATCTGGCCTTTCAATTGCCGTAATTGTCAAGACGCCTATCATTGACAGATTTCTATCCGGCTATCGCTCGACAAGGAGTGAGCACTAAGCCTCCAATACCCCAAAACCGACTATTACTCTTCACGCTGTGTAGCCCTTTCGTTGCCTCGTTCTGAAGGAGGGTTCTTCAGTTGCCCTTTCACGGCCATGTCTGAGTACTTTGCTTCTGGGTCGACATCAGGACACACGGCGCCCAGAAACATGAAGAGGTGCAATAGCATGAGGAGCGATGAAGAAATCAATGCACAAGGCCCGCTTGAGGTGACCGGCTCAATAGAGTCAGGACGCGGTGTCAGCCTCCAGGGAGACGTCTCCGTCAGAGGAAATATCGATGCCTATGGCACTATCACCGCAAAGGGGACAGTTAGCTGCCAGTAAGTTGCCACGCTGATCGAAGGAGTAAGAGGAAAGGGGCGGGTGGATCAACTGAGAGGTGGTAGAATCAATAGAGCTGACTTTGTTGATCTTGAAAAGGGGGCAAATCAAAGCATATGGCAATATCTTGCTAGACGGTTACCTAGCCTGCCGGTGAGTAGCCGCCGGAGTACGCGGGCGCAGACATGATCCAGTCGCTAACGGAGATTCGACGCAGTGATAAGATCATCGGATATGGAAAGCTGAGGGTCGAGGGAACCCTGGAAGGGGACGAGCTCGAGATCTGGGGGAACTTGATCATCATTGGCTTCCTGTAAGATTGACTCCCAAGCGCCAAGTCTGAGCCACAGAGGCACCGCAGCTGACCGGACACTATAGAAAATGCAGACGCCTGGTTCTGTACGGCTCACTGACTCTCATTGGGCCAGATTCCACCTATCTGGTCCAGGAATCTGAAGAAATTGCGGGGGCCAAGCTGATGCGGGACTCGGAAGCAGATTGGGATTGGTGAATGACACGGAAATAAATGATATCTTGGTGGGTGCGTCTTTTTCGAATCCGGTATGAAGTACTTTTGTCTTCTGCAGCTCTGCAATGATAGAGCCTCCGAGCCCACTTGGGACGAAAGCCAAGCGAAGAGCAAATAGACGGCATTTATGGGTGTTATTGTGTTTTTTGGAATTTTGTTTTTAGACTCCAGTTGCTGGGTAGGTAGCCTTTTTGAAAGAAACGTCACTCTAATATGCAGAACATATTAAAAAACAAAGCTCGATAAGATGGGGTGATCTCACAAACTAGGATCTTATTGAGATTGCCGCGTCAGCAACAGTCTTACCGACCCGCGGGTATGCAAGGTCTCTGCAGGTGATGACCGCGGCATGTCCCGAGTAGGAATGTCGAACCGCTGCAAAGGCCTTGATTTTGTCGATCGACAGTGGTGTAGCCAGTTTGCTGTTTATCGTGATGCGGCATGGCCTCTTGCAGTTTATGGTGAGTGTGTTGCATCTTACATGGAGGCTGATTTCATAGGCTCTGGAAGCTGTAGTTAGTCGCTGAAGCAGCTGGAGAATAGTACTAAGTAGTTCTGGTTCAGCGTGTAGAGCTGATGACTCATCCTCTCAGCGATAGGCTCTGGCTGTTTACATAATTCTCAAGGTACGTCGCGGCGCACGGGCTGTTTTCTCCCTGAGCACAGAGCCGCCAGCCTCCAAACTGGGGCCACAGCGAAGCTACTAAGCCATCCCAACGCGGTTTTGGCAAGTCGTGACACGCCTCGGCCAAAAAAGCGCCGCCAAATGGACGCCCTTGAGTGCGAATACCATCAGCTTGAGAAACTCTGATCTGACCCAGCGCCAGCTGGGAATTGGCGGCGCGCGATACCGGCGCCAAAGCCGCTGCCAAACATGACGATTCCAGCTGAGCCCGCCGCAGTCCCCACGGCCGACATCGACAACGAGGATGTTGTCTCTCCAAAGACCAAGACTGCGACGTTTGAACTTGCTGAAGGGCCTTCCATGGGGCCGGTGAGCAGTGTTCTCACGGCACGCGCAGACCCCGATGCGCAGACGACCGTTACCGATTTCCTCGACTTCACGGAATACCTTCCTGCCGACATGATTCGCTCCCTGACGCTGATTGGCAAGCTGGACGAGAGATACGCAGATGCATCGCACAAAGTCGACGACTTGACGACGTTATGGGGGCAGCTTCCCGGCGTGCCGACGCATGAGCGCCCATCTCCGGTGCAACTGCGCGCTGACATCTCGGAACATTTAAATCAAGCTCTGGATTCGAGGATCTTTGCCCACGCAGAAGCAATGAGGATGGCAGAGAATGTGAATCGCCACTACAACAAGGCGACGGCGCTCCTGTCGAAGCTGAAGGCGATGATGGAAAACTATCCTACAGAAGACCAAACCCTTGCCGAGCCGAGATCGCCTCAAATGACGAGAGCGAAGCTGACGGTCAGAGCTACGGGAGAAGACGGGCAGAAAGTCAGACGGTCTCGAGTGCCCCGAATTACGGTTCCTGGAGAGGTTCTGGCACCTTATGAAATTGAATACGACACCTTTAGCGATGACAGCGATATCAGCTCTGATGAAGAGTCTGAAGCGCCAGTTATTAACCGTAGAATTCAAGTCCCGACACCTCGGATTAAGCTGGTCAGCAACAAGAGCCAAAAATCTTCAGGTCGTTCTTCGCGTGGACAATATGCCACGCCTGCTTTGAGTGCTGCGGCAGCTGCGAATGCCGCTGCGCTGCTTAATCCTCCACCAGAGAATGCCGTCATCGGCAGCCCTGATGCGCCATGGCTTCAGTTGACGCAGTACGAGTTGGCAAAGCTAAGGAAGCGGATGAAGAAGAACGCTACATGGACTCCCAGTGAGACTATGATTGCACGAGAACTAAAGGCCCTGAATCGTGGGCCGGACGCATATAGAGAGGCGAAGAAGAAAGCAGAGGAAGAAGGCACAGTGTTTGAACCGACAGTCCCAACGCCCATCGTTGACAACGAATCTGGGACTCGACAAATGCCTGCCGGCGCAATAAGCGTCGACTCGTTGGCAGCCACCGAGGTGCCTACTAGCAACCGAGGGATGAAGCTCAACGAGGCGAAAAAGCTCAAGCGAGAGCAGCTGGCGAAGCTTGCGGCGGAAGAAGCAGAAGAGTCTGCCAGAAAGATGCAACAAGCAGCAAAGCTATTCCTGGGCGGCAGTTCGACTTCTAGCATGACGCCCGAGACCGCTAAGAGCCCAGGGTCACAGCCAAAGCCGCGAAACAATTCCAGATCCAAGCGCAAGAGAGAGGTTGATGGGGAGACCAATGGCGATACGGCGGCAGCAGGAACTCCAGCAGGACCCTTGGTGACGGTAGAAGGCGGTGAAGCGCCATCGTCATCGCGGCCACCGGCAAAGCGCACCAAGACTGAGACACCGGTCCCACCGCCGCTGCCAGGCATGATTCCCCAGAGCAGCTCGGCCTCCTCCGACAACTCTGCGCCCCCAGCTGCAACGACATCTGGGGTAGTTGGCGTCATTCCCCAGTCGGAGACTCCCGTCCCCATACCAATTCCTCCTCAGTCTTCCGTCACGACTCGGTCAGCAACGTCCCCAGCACCAGGCTCTAGTCTGGCCAATGGCGCAGGAACGGTCACTGTCACCACTCCTGCGCCTGTCAAGACACCGTTTGAGACCCCTGTTCCCCTCCCTAAGACGGAGCAAAGGGTGTCTACTACACCAATTCCACCGCCAACGATTAGAGAGCTGCCCGGGCGAGAGGCGAGCAAACGCGAGACGCGGGGAGAGGCTGCGAAGCGATCACAGCAGCTATCGGCCTCCACGTCACCTCAGCAGCCGCAAGACCAATCGGCAGCGCCTGAATACTCCACCAAGCAATCGTCATCACGCGGTGGCACCCCCAGATTAACGCCTGCCCCAGAGTCGCTCCCTCGCCGGCCCGGCTCGCGAGGCAAGGCGGCCAGCCAAGAGCCGCAGCCGTCATTGGCTGTTGATAGGTCTCGGCGTGCCAGCACGGCTCGCAACACGCCAGTTCCTGAGTTCAAGCAGCCGAGCAAACGGACTAAGCGCCCAGCCCCCGGTATTGTGAGTACTACTAGCAGCGGCGGTAACAGCGCCGTTGGCAAGCGGAAAGCAGCGCCGAAGAAGAAGGCTCGCGCATCCAAAAAGGACAAAGGTCAAGTAACGGAGGAGATGGAAGATGTAGACGATGAGGGCAACCCCATTGATCCCAACGAACCGCGGTACTGCTTGTGTAACAGAGTGAGTTTTGGAACAATGATTCAGTGCGACAACGTTGATGTAAGTCTACACTCTATGACCTCCTACCAGCGGGCCACCATCTCCGCGGAAATACATGCTCTGAGGAGCAGATGCGCTGACAAAGCAAGCAGAATTGTAAACAAGAATGGTTCCATCTCGAATGTGTAGGCCTTTCAGAAATCCCAGCGAGAACGACAAAGTGGTATTGCCCAGATTGTCGCAAACTTCTTAATATTGGAGAGAGGGGGGAAGTTAATGCCCGGGGGGTGAGAAAATAAATTGTTTAATTTTTTTTCTTTTCCTTTTACTTTTCAATTGGTTTATATCCTACTATGTCAATGATTTGAAGCATGGTGTTAGGAGGACTTTGGGATACGATATACTTGGGACGGAATACATGTACAAGGGGGCTCTGTATCGAAGCGTGCGGTTAAGTACCATTTCAAGCAGCCATCAGAATGATAAAAGGGATCTGTTTCCCCCTTTTGTTCTTTTAAAACAATGAACAAGTGATGATTATGAACAATTGATGATTAATGTTCCAACATAGCAACTGATTGTCTGAGTTACTCCAGCGCTACAGTCGTTAGAGAATGGGAACATTTGAAATGCGCAGCCGATCCGTCGGAACCGTAGCCGACATTAGAGACTTTGCCGCCAGAGTAGGATGGATTCGGCTCGAAGAGGGCCACAAGCGGGTAAGGGACCGCAAAACGAGCATATTCAATGTGTATTCTAAACGTATTCAGTATAGCGAAGATGTTATCGCCGCCGGAGATGGTTGATGCGCACCTACTATTGTTGTAATATACCTATTACCGCCGACGGAATGAAAACTAGCAGGCGGGAGTTTCCAGGTGCTACATCCGTTTTTGCTGACATACAAGTGCCTAAGCCGCCTTGATTACCAAGACTTTTGAACATACAAGAAATTCATCCCAAGATATCTATATAGACGTCCAGTGTTGATTACGGTCTGAATTCGAGCAAAATTTTCACTCATTCTCAGAACTCTTGGAAGAAACACACACGGAAAGGGGGGAAAAAAAAAAAATCAAGATGTCTGGCTCAGTTAATGCGCAATACGTTCCCCGGTACCCGGTCCATGATAGCCTTCCCGATCCCGAGATCCGGACGTTCATCACCAACTTTTACAGAATATCCGACAAGCAAGACTTGAATGAGCTGTGGGTTGATCAGTTCACCAAGGATGCGCAGATAGCTGTTGGGCCTGCGAAGGCTACTGGCCGAGAGGGTTAGTGTTTTCTTCTTCTTCTCCTTCTTCGGTTCGCCTGTTCTATATACAGATGCGGCAGATTGAATATACAACATTACTGACGCCAACATGCAGACATACGCACAATGCGCAACGGAATGTGGTCAGTGGTACAAGAGAGAAGCCACACAGTTCACAAGGTCTTCCCGGGACAGTTCAATGAATCGGCAGACAGCAAGCAGGAGTGCGAGCTGATGCTCTACGGCGATGTGTCGTATACGACCAAGGACGGTGCCTCAAGCACTGTTGCGTGGGCCGGACACGGGACTGTGAGAAAGGTGCAAAACGAGGATGGCAACGAGGAGTGGAAGTTTGCCGCGTATTCCGTGTATATGCTGAAATAGAACAGAGGGCCGCATGAGAATTCTCACCAAGTTTGTAGTGATACTGCGTTTGATCTTATACTGAGCTATGTGCTTCTCCTCGTATATGTGAGGTAATATCAAGCTGCTGCGCTGCTAGCATTACCTGACTACTTTAGGCTGCTTGGTGCACAAGTCGTGTGACGTTAATTGCTCAATTATGCGTCGATCCACGGCTTCCGAGAGGCTTCATTCATATTCACCAAGGGCGTTTCAAGTTGGAGTGGGAAACAGCTCCCAGTGTTACAGACGTGTTCAGTCCGGATTGTTCCCTGTGTGACCTATGTTTACTTAACGTGCTGACGTTTTTTGGTAGCCGTTTGTGCCTGCAGGCCTCTGCGATAAGACGTCCCTCTAGGAATTTTGCTTATCGGGATGCTGCACACGCAGGCCGCGGGCTTATCAAAATCAAAGGGCGATACGATACGGAGTGTTCCGGAGTCTAGTGTGAACCTCCCTCTGGGAAACAGCAATGATGGAGCATGACGATATGAGACGAACGAAGAGGGGCAAATGCCGCTTTTTTGCCGTGTTCCTGCGTGTTTGTTGTCCAGAACTTGTCTAGATCCTTTTCCCCAGACACACACACGCACATACGCCCCCAGTGGCGATCCCGCGGCAGCGTCACTGTTCCTTGCATTACGCCCTCGGTACAGTACGAGATTTGCTTTGTGCTAGCTGTTTATGCTTTTCTGGATACACGCGGCAAAAGACGAGAGCGAGAGATCAAGTATGAACAGAATGGGCTAAGTAGATGGCTGATTCTGTTCGTTTGGCCGTGGGGGATGTTCGTCCATGGCGTAGGAGGCACCTATCACCTGACACCATGTCACGGAGCGTTAAACATGCAATTTCCTTGCTAGTTGACTATCAGGGTAATAGTGCCAGTGCACTATACTAGGTAGTGACGACTTGCTCTTAGTCCCTCAAAAGGAGAGGCAGTAGGTAATAAAAATAGCCATGCTCTTCTCTGCGATTCTATTGATGCCCATTCCAGGGCCATGGGACGCAGTGTACATGGAGGTACAAGTTGATGCGCTGAAGGAAGGGGGTGTGAGCAAGTGTGGCGCAACAGGACCAATCTATTGCATGCTGATACGCAGCCTGCTCCTTGCCGCTGTGAACGGCACGGACAAAGGAGACGGGAAGCTTATCGGCGTGCAGCACGCCTTGTATGTATTGTAGGTATGCCGTACCTTGGCATGGGTTCCTCAAACCAAACGCAATCACCCTCGCTATCATCGCCCATCTGATAATGAGGCCCTCTCACAGCGGCGCAGATAAGGACGACGAGGAGAAGGAGAAAGGAGAGCCGCCGTTTCTTAGTCATTGGCCGGGGCTCAATCAGAATCATGGATCTCATCCCTTTTCGGCGGGGACGTCATTTTGGCACGGCGGATGATGGGGGATGACGCGCCGGAGCCGGTCACTGGTCTGGTCCTGTCTGGTCTGGTGAGGTGGCTGAGGCAACTATCGTTAAGGGCTCTAGTGGTTGACAGGTACCTTACGTAGTTGAGCTGATACCCTCAATTCCATCCTTCGACATGTGTCGCTGCAGCTTATACCGTCGGGTGCTATTGACATTACGAGGGTCAATGCTTATAGGTCTTTACGTAACTTGGGTACACCAGCACATCATCGCTCAATCCTTTGTCATCGACTGTTCCCGGGCCAGACGGAAAACCTACCTGTAGGTAGCCAACATGTAACATGCATGCTATGCCATCAATCCTATCAATCACAAATAACAAAACGCCAAGCTGCGGTATTCACGCTGCAGACGGCGCGGCGCCTCTTGGTTTCCGTTGGGGAGGGCGGCTGGCATCTGCTTCTAAACGCGCCGCCAGAACCCGAGGCCGCAGGGCCAGTCAGCGATAGGCACTGTACCGCGTGGCAGCCAGCCAGTTGCAGCGCTGTGATAGGCGCATTCCCTGGAGGTACTGGCGTGTACCCTTGAAGTAAGGTTAGCCACATCGCAGCTTACTTGAGCGTACCTACATTAAGTGGTGTCTGGTAATCAAAGACACGAGATGAGGCTTGTGCCTATGTAAGAGTTGTTACACGCACGGACAGCTCCGCGATAGCAGATATCAAGGTAGCCTCGTACCTGGGCAATCTTACATGCGCCCAGCAATCTGCAGCACATGTGCTCTGTCTGTGGGCATGCGCTTGGTTCATGGGCCGTCCATGGGATTGCGCATAGGCATGGAAGCGCTGGAACTCGACACGTTCAGTCGCTGGACGCCCCTAGAAACCCTCCGAGCGCTGGCCCGCCTAGCTGAGATTAGCGTGTCGCGAGCGCTGTTGCCCCTGTGGCCGCTGACCACAGGACCAGCGAGCGAGCCACTACCACTGCGGCTTGTGATGCGTGCGCGACGAGTACCGGCCGGTACCGCTCTGTACAGGCCCGGAGCAACGGGGAGCGCCCACGCCCCCCTTCTGCCCCCCCTTCGCAGAATCACGCCCCCCCAACAGCTGCTCCGGACAGCGGACCTAGTTGCCTGCCCCCCCGCGTTATCAAGTCAGTGACAGCAGCGCCCCGGCCGTCGCCATACAAAGTAGGCGCAGGTACCTGCACGTACCGCGCCAGCTCGCAGTGCGGTATGCTGTAATTGGCGGGCAGCCTTCGACTCATCAAATCTGCCACCCCCAAGGTCCTCTTGAGCAACAGCGGCCCTTCTCTCCATCATCCTTCTTTTACTTACATTCATCTGCACACAAACAAATCTCGAACAAATACAAGCTCAAACAGCACTTCAGTCTCTTTTTCTTTGACGAATCAGCCTTGCTCTGAATAATACCCGGTCTCTACTCCACGGATACCTGTTTGCTTTGTCCTTGCCTTTTTCCTATATCAACGATAGACTACGCATATTCTCACGAACACCCAAAACGAACCTTGTGGCTGCGCCATTCCCTGCATACCGGCCTTTATTTCACTTACACCAGCCTTTAGAAAACCAGTTGATTCTTTTGTTGCACGAACCAGCGTATTACTGCATCCTGCATCTTCCGTATATCTTCTCTTGCCAATAATCTCTTCGTACTACTACCGACCTCTGCGTAGTAGTACCTTGGACGCGAGCCCCTCGTCGCCGTCGATAGCCCCTCGTTCCCAACTTAGGCGGCCAAGCCCCTTATCTAGCGGTACCTCAAATCTCGTTTACCCGCTACAGCTTCTGCCTAGCAGCAGTGGTAGCTGTCGCTAGCTGCCGCATCGATCTACTATCCGACGAGAAGCCTCTACGCCAGTTCTGTTTACTCGAAGGGACAGAATCAATAGCGACATTCACTTGCTCTTCGATTCATTACATCTTTTTTTTTTTCTTCCATTTGGTTCTAGCTGCGGCCTTTCCGGAACCCGTGTTGTTCTGCAAAGGCAACAGCTCTTGGAGCGGGACAACTGCTCCAATCTCCTTACACAGGTTGAATGCCGGGTGAGTCGCAACAGGCAGCTCTTATCTTGTACCACTGCAGTGACGACACTGCGATAAGACTTGCATCTCCTCCATCCTCGGGCGAGTCGACGCAGAGCACCGCAGACAGATGGACAGGCAGACATACATGACTAGGAACGAGCGTTTGAATACTGACCATGTTTTTGCTGCAGCCAAGAAGGACAGGAAAAATGCAAAGCACAGCGGCGGCATTGCCGCGGCGGTGACCAAACAAACCGCCGGCAAGTTCGTGTGAGTCCTCCCGCTAAACCGCTCCCATCTTCACAGCCATGGCGCCGCATCGCATCGCATGCTCGCCTTTGGCCGCGTGACTCACCCTTTTGCTGTGCACTCGCTGGTGTGCCTGAGGATGATACAGTAGGCTGACCTTTGTTCCTGTGGATAAATAGAAGACCCGTCAACGACGGCGACGAAAGTGGAAACGACACTCCCAAGAGCATTCCTACTTCCAATGCCTCCTCTCCTCCGATCAACACGCCCGAAATAAGACCTTCGGCCGCGCCTGACAATGAGAATCCTGAGCCGTCGCCATCGCTGGATGCCTTGTCCACAACTTCGGTTTCTGCCAGCACAGCTCCAAGCATGATCCACGACTGGGGGAGGAATCGAATGGCTGCTTCTCCAAGCAATCTCATCGCTCTGGCGAGCGAATCGCCCCCTACACAGCCCTCTTCTTACGAAGACCCGAGCCATCTTCACCATGGCTGGTCCGCCCAGAGGGCTTTCATGACACCGTCGCCAGCGTCACCTTCGCCGCCCACCAGTCACTCAAAGCGGCCTCTCAGCTACCAGATGGATCCCCAGTTCGTGTCTCCGGACAGCATGCCCAGGGCATCCTCGGTTGCCCTGCATCAGCGGCGAAGCTCTGTCAACTCTCCGGCCATGTACCCTCATGGCCACTCCCGCATGGGCTCGCATCCTCCTCCACTTCCTCACCAACCTCAGGCACACTTTTACGGTGTTTCAGACCTGGACCTCACAATCAAGCCAAAGTCTGGAATGAAGCCGGGTGATCAGGGCCTCTACTTTGGTTTTGATAAGTTGCCAAGCCCTTACAGCGCGACTGGCTCTGAAAATGTCGTCTTAGCCGGATACCAGGGCGGTATGGAGGTTTACGGCGTTGGCAAGAGAGGATTAGAACCTATGGCTAGCCTCAAAGGCCTCCGAGGTGGAGTTCATTACGCCAAGATACTTCCATGGACTGTTGGCGGAGACAAAGACGGCATCTTTCCTTTGGTCGCACTGGTGGTCCATGGCCCCGTACTACCCCGGCGATCCCCCGCAACTCCAGACGAAGAGGAAGACGATGGCACGGCGAAGAGAACCGACGGTGCGGCTAGCCCTCGGTCCGCTTATGCTCACCACGATACTTTCTCAACACGCAACGGACAGAAGGGCCAGGTGATTGAAGCATATCAGACTACCGTCGAAGTATACTCGCTCAAAACGAACAAAGTAGTCGACGTCCTTCTACAGGCCCCGACTATTCCCATCAGCACAGAGGTTTCCATCACTAGCCCCATCTTCCAGCCTCCGCTTCCCACTGGAGCCTTCGCCATCAAGGCAGATGCTGGAACAGTTGCGGTATGCTCTGGTTCTACTGGCGAGTGCTGGGTGTACACGCAGCTGCTGCAGGCACAGAACGGACACTTGTTTGCTTGCACCGCCAAGCTATGGACATGTATTCAGCCAGGCCAGCGAGGGAGTGATGTACCTGAGGAGAGTGATAAGATGAACCCCCTTGGTGCAACTCGCCGACCCAACCCTCCAACTGCCATTTTCGCTCTCAACGGCCGCAAGATTGCCTACTGCCCAGCAGCGCCGTCTTCGAGTATCGCCATTCGAGCTCATCTACCGGTTCCAATCCTGGGAAGAGGAGCTGGTATTACTTCTGTAACACCTCCTCACCTTCCTTCGGTAACTGCTTCCGTGGATCTTCCCATTTCTGATAGCGTTGTCAACAAGGTCATGCGCGAGGCAACACAGGAGCTTATTCAGGGCGCGAAATGGGTTGGCCAGCAGGGTCTACAAGCATGGAACTCGTATTGGAACAGGGCAACCAGCCCGCAATCCCAGCAACAGCAGCCCTGGTCGCCACCTCAGCAGTGGAACGGCACGCGCTCCCCTCTGAATGACGGCGCTGCGTTTCCCCCAACGCATGGAACGTCTGGGCAGGCGGCGGCAACCAAAGATTGGGGACTTGTTTCCATATTGGATGTTGACTCTCTGGCGTTGTCTCCGTCTATCCATCCTTCTGCCACTTTCTTGACACCTCTAGGATGCAGTTTCCTGTCTTTCTCACCCTCTTCCTTGTCGCTTTTCACAGCAAGCAGCAAAGGAGACGTGCAGACAGTATGGGACCTCTTTCGTGTTCAGCATACGCACTCCTCGCCTCTGCAGGCGTCGATGGTTACTCATGACAGTACTGGCCCTCAAGTTCGGCAAATCGCCCAGTTCTCGCGCATGACTGTTGCGCGGATTATTGATGTGGTATGGATGGAGCCTCAAGGGGAACGCCTGGCCATGGTTACGGAGAGAGGAACCGTTCATCTCTTGGATATGCCCTTCAGCGCTTTCATGTGGCCACCACCACGCCGGCGCAAAGTGACTCCAAAGCCTGCCGCAGAGCCATCTGAGCCATCCAGCTCCGCCGTTTCTCTCGCCTCTGGTGCTTTTGGCGCTGCATACCAAGTAGCAATGCCTTTTGTAACACGTTCGCGCCAAGGGAGTGGCAACAGCGCCTCTACTGCCGGTAGCATCCTGAAAGACTCGGCAGCTCAGGGAGGGCGAGCGATTGCTGCCAGCATCACCAGTTCGATTGGAAAGACGGGCTCCGCCATCAGCCAACTACGACACACTGGAGAGAACCGGCTTTCACTGCCTCCAAGCTCGTCACTGCCCTCATCATCATGCGTGATTTGGATCAGAGGTCGCCGGAGCGCAACACTATTCAACCTAGGCGGAGGACTTGTACGAACATATCCTTACAAGTCTCGACGACAGTCTGGCGGCAAGCGAGTTTCACGCGTGAATCGATATACAGATCATCAAGTCCCCCTTCTGCCAGACGATACTGTTGCTCCCGCAGTCCGCCAAATCTTGGATTCGGGCACGCAGGAAGAGTATCTCGACTTGTCAGACACGGAAATGGATATCGGAACGACACTGACACTGAAAGGTCGCCCACACGCTATCTCTAACAATACACTTCATACTATGGCCGAGACCATTCCTCAGGCAGAAATTGAGTGTAGCGCACCGTATCAGCCTTTCCACACCGACAGGCGCGTTATCCTTTGCGAATACACTCCTGCGTATGGAAGCCAACTTGAGGGGGTCTCGGAAGGCTTGGCAAACTCTTCTTTGGAGGTCAAGGCGCCTTCTTCGAAGAAGTCGAAGAATGGACAGCATCTCGCTGTAAATGCGCCAAGCACAAACAGCGCCGATGGATCTGCTTGGGCATTTGGGCAGGACATCTCTGTCGTCAAGCTGGATCTCGGCCTGCCTTCCGCCTTTGAGGACGAATACGACGATCCAGAGGACCACCGACCTCTCCCTCCGTCGGCCATGGAGCGTGTCATGGAGTTTGGCGACTCTGAGCAAATCGTCGTTACTACACGAAGACGGCGCGGAGCTCACCAAGGGGATCCCGATGGTGATGGATTCTTTGAGGACGACTGCGAAGTTCTCGATTTTGCCGACCAGAGAGTCTAATTGGCTCCCAATGATGGCATCGCAATTTCGGAAAACTGAGCTTCAACTCTTTACAGGATTGTGGGACTCGAGAGGACTTCTTTCATAATATTTCTTGGGTATAAACTAGGTTTTTTTTTTTTTACTAATTTGAAAAACTACAAACTTCTGACATTGGGTTCATTGTTTTGCTTGGCTTTCTATTCTCCTCTCCTCTCCTTTGAGCAAAGTTGAACAATACTGTTGGAGGATTGGTTTACGAATTGGCTTATTTATACTCTTCGAGTCCCTCACTACCACTGCTCGGGATTTTTATCTAGATTGGATGCGTTCGCCTATATGGCTCCATAGGTAGTTGCCTTTTTGTTCTATAGGTAGCATCTCTACTGTTTAGCAGCTTCTGTAGCGCCTCATTATTGAATAGACACCAATCGAGATACCCAAAACTGACGTCTCTTTCATGTTTACAAGTTTCATAGTCATTGGTAGCCGTGACGGATTTGCCATGTGCAGCATTCAAAGAAGAACTCAAATCTCGTACATATTCATGTAAAAGAATTATTATTTTTTTATTGATAAGACCAATTCTAACAAGTCCCCGGGTTATCTTCTGCATAGATGACAGGTCATTCGTTTCTCGCACATAGATGGGTACATGTACATATAAAGTTCGGTATTATGGCGTTCATTCTCCCCCCCTTTTTGCTATTCCTTTTAAGCCTTCTTCTTAGCGGCAGCCTTGGCCTTGGCGGCTTTCTTCTGGTTGCTTCGGATCATGACCATGCTGACGAAGGAGCCGACAACGGCGGAACCGAGGAGGAGGAGGATGACGGGGATGCGGATGGCCCAGACGCGAGGGAGGAAGAGGTTTTGAAGGGGGTGATCGCCGTCGACAAAGGGCTGTGTTTTTTGAAGATTACATAGTTAGCAATTGAATTCGTCGTAGTCTTGTTTCTTGCATGATTGACCATTCGATTGTCGTAGAAAGATAGGAAGAGGGCGATCTTACCATGATGAGGGTCCAGATGGTGTAGTAGAGGAAGATGACGGAGGCGGCCACCAGCATGGCGAAGCCGACGAGCTTGTCGAGCTGTTGAGGGAGGGAGCAAGTTAGCTTCAGGCCTTTTTTCTTGGAGTTTTGTGTTGCGAAGGAAAAAGGATTGCTTCTAAGAGTAAACGGTGGCCGTGGCGCCACTGGAGAAGGACGAAAATGGGAGAGAGAATTCAGGACCATACCATTGTTAGGAAAAGCTTTGGTGTAGTAAAACGGGAATCAAAAGAATGTATAGAGAGGGAGAGAATGTGGGGGGAAAGAGAGGAAAAGCTTGTTTTCGTTTCGTTCTTGTTGTAAGGAGCGCGGGGGGGTTGGTTGACGTGGTTGAGTGGTGAGATGTTGGAAGTGGGAGAAATGAAGCTTCGCAGCTGATGCTGGGGCGAGGCGATGCGAGGCGCGCGCGGCGGCGGCAACATCCACGCTGGCATCAAGGGAACAGGGCCGGGGATTTTTTTGGGAGGGTCGCGCCAGGGATGGGCTTCTGGAGCTTTTGGTTAGGGGCTGGGGTGTGCTGGCTGGGCGCTGGGTTGATGTGGCGGTGCGCTGGGCGACTATCTACTAGGTTCTATCTATCAGTTATACATATAGAGGTTGCGTGCATATATACAAGTAAATAGTCATGTTTAGTTATCATGTCTGACGTTTTCCATGGCTATTCATCTCTGTCTATTAATCTAGAGACTGGTTTATAGCTGTCTCTAAATCAGGGGTATGTTTATGTTGCTTAGCATATCATAGCGAGCTTGCACGATATAAGAAGACGATTTTACGGACAGAAACATCAAACTGAGTTTTCGCGCCCGACAGGTTGTGGATATCTAGTAGCTGTATAGTTTCTCTTGCACAGCGCGGTTTTTTCAATTACTTCAAATTGCTGGTTGATAAAGGAGACGCTGTGTATTGTGAAGCAACTGTAGCTTGGAGATATTTGATACGAGTTAGAGAACTTTTCTTTTTCACGTTTTATTTTATTTTTATTTTTTTTTTTTTTTTTTTTTTTTTTTTTTGGTGAGAAAAGGAATCAAATTAATAGATGTATGAATAAAGCAATCAATACCTGCGGAAAGAAATTATTAAATAGCACCTAATGCAAGACGATTCGATTAGCCTTGTATCTATGAGCCCCAAATGCTAAGGAGCTTGAAAATGATGCGTAGTGCCAGCTATGTGCTGTGGCGCAGAAAAGTTAGAGCGTGGCCCGTGCGGTTCCCGATTTATTTTATCTGCAGCTCACCCAAACTCTGGAATACACCATCTGCTCCAGGCTGCAGAAAAGTTCTTGCGAGGCGCTTCATCTCGTCCACGCGCCCGCTTCATCTTCTTTCTACGCCCAAATCCAGACCAGTCGCCAATATCTCCTATTACGCTCCACGGTATCTAATTCCCGCCGGCTTCACGCGATACAATGGCGTCAGCCGTGAGTGACGTACCGCGCCGCGAGCGCGGAATGCCACGAGATGGCGATTTCTATCGTCCTTCGAGAGACGATCGCTCTCCATCGCCTGCTCCTCCCGTGCGAACCGAAGAAGAGAAGCAAGCGGCAGCAAAGGCCGAGTACGAAAAGCTGCTAAACATGCGATCGGGAGGAACCTACATCCCCCCGGCGAGGCTCAGAGCGCTCCAGGCGCAGATCACGGACAAGACCAGCAAAGAGTATCAGAGGATGGCGTGGGAGGCGCTGAAGAAGAGTATCAACGGTCTGATCAACAAAGTCAATACGGCCAACATCAAGCACATTGTTCCCGAGCTGTTTGGCGAGAACTTGGTCCGGGGCAGGGGCCTTTTCTGCCGATCCATCATGAAAGCCCAGGCTGCGAGTTTACCCTTCACGCCCATCTACGCGGCCATGGCGGCGATTGTCAACACGAAGCTTCCCCAGGTCGGCGAGCTGCTGATAAAGCGCCTGATTATGCAGTTCCGCAAGGGATTCAAGCGAAACGACAAGGCCGTCTGCCTCTCCTCGACGACGTTCCTCGCGCATCTGATCAACCAGCAGGTTCAGCACGAGATGCTGGCTGGCCAAATTCTCTTGCTGCTCCTGCACAAGCCGACGGACGACAGTGTTGAGATTGCTGTGGGATTCTGCAAGGAGGTGGGGCAGTACCTGGAGGAGATGCAGCCTGCCATCTCGATGGCCGTGTTCGATCAATTCCGCAACATCCTCCACGAGTCGGACATCGATAAGCGAACCCAGTACATGATTGAAGTTCTTTTCCAGATCCGAAAAGACAAGTTCAAGGAGAGCCCGGCCATCAAGGAAGAGCTGGACTTGGTTGAAGAGGAGGACCAAATTACGCACAAGGTTGAGCTTGATGGAGAGATTGATGTTCAGGACGGGCTCAACGTGTTCAAGTTTGACGCCGAGTGGGAAGAGCACGAAGAGGCTTATAAGAGACTCAAGGCCGAAATTCTTGGCGAAGGCAGCGATGACGAAGACGACGAGGACGACGAGGACGAAAGCTCCGATGAGGAGGAAGACGAGGAATCAAAGGCCGTGGAGATCAAGGACCAGTCCAACGCCGACTTAGTCAACCTTCGAAGGACCATCTACCTAACCATCATGTCGAGTGCCGACCCAGAAGAAGCAGTTCACAAGCTGATGAAGATCAACTTGCCCGCCGGTCAAGAGCCCGAGCTACCGTCGATGATCGTTGAGTGTTGCTCCCAGGAAAAGACCTACACCAAGTTCTTTGGCATGATTGGCGAGCGCTTTGCCAAGATCAACCGTCTGTGGTGCGATCTTTTCGAGCAGGCCTTTGCAAAGTACTATGAGACTATTCACCGATATGAGAACAACAAGCTGCGAAATATTGCGATGCTGTTTGGTCACATGTTTGCGTCCGACGCTCTAGGCTGGCATTGCCTTGGTGTCATTCACCTCAACGAAGATGAGACTACGTCCAGTAGCCGTATCTTCATCAAGATCCTGTTTCAGCATATCTTGGAAGAAACCGGGTTGCCCAAGCTGAGGGCACGCTTGACCGACGAAACTCTCCGACCCAACCTCGAAGGCCTCTTCCCCATGGAGAACCCCCGCAACATCAGATTCTCCATCAACTACTTTACCAGTATTGGTATGGGTGTTTTGACCGAAGAGATGCGAGAGCATCTGCAGAACATGCCCAAGCCTGCGCTCCCCGCCCCTGTTGCTCAGGACCGCTCAGATTCAGAGTCTGTATCGAGCTATTCCTCTTACTCTCGCTCGTCTTATTCGTCTCGCTCACGCTCCAGGAGTCGTTCTCCGGCTCGTTCTCCGGTCCGTCGTGGCGGTGGCGGACGAGGCCGATCGCTTTCTCGCACACCCTCAAGGCGTGGTGGGAGGGATAGATCGTACTCGGATTCTCGCTCTCGCTCACGGTCCCACTCTCGCTCACGGTCTCGGTCTCCCTCCTATTCTCGTTCCCGATCACGCTCACGCCCTCGCTCTCACTCAGAATCCCGGTCCCGATCTCGATCTCGATCTAGTTCTGCTGCCTCTCGCGGTCGAGGTCGCGGTCGCGGCCGCCCTCGCTCCAGGACACCTTCTCGCAGCCGCAGTCCGCCAATCAAGCGGAGGCGTTCGGTTTCGTCTTACTCTTCCGGATCCTATGACTCTCGCTCTCGATCTAGGACACGTTCTGTCAGCCGTAGTCCTCCGATGAAGCGTGCGAGACGGAGAGATTGAGGATGTTTCTTTTTGAACTTACGTTTTATACCTTTGGATGGGATATGCATAGTAATGGAATAAGGGAAAATAAGAATGATTTTAGCGATGGTTAATAAAAATAAAGTAATTCTTTGATTGTCCACAACCTATCTCCCTGTTTACGTGAACTGAATGTTACATGCACAGCTTATACGTATAGTAACAATACAGGGCCTTGACTGAATAACAACCTGGTCTACGCGTCATCTATTTGGTCTATTTACACCCTGTATCTCTCTTCCCGCCATGTTAAAATGATTACCCATCGCATTTACAAAAACATACGATCAGATTATATCACAGTCTGTATCCCAGCATATAAATTCTTCACTTCCATCAAAGTGGCAACTATGAAGACACATCAGAAATCTTCAACGATGCGTCGGATGCTCCGATACACGTCCACAGCAGCTGATCCGCCGTCAGAGCTCCCTCTACTTTCACAGTCTGCTTCTCCCCAGGAACGATATCAAAGCCGTTGTCACTCAACTCCAAGCCCTCCACTTCTTCAAACACAAATCCCTTGACGGGTTTCTCGGCAGCGATGACGATTTCATCCTTTGCGGCAGAAACCTCGAACGTGATGCCCCGGTTGGATAAGTCGAGGAACTTGATGGGGTCGGGCCATGCGGTGTCTGTTGCTATGAGGACGCCGGTAGCAGCGTCGGCGATGACGGCGTGGACGACGTATGGATCGTACTCGGAAACAGAAAAGGGCTTGGTAAGGTCGTCGGCATTGGGGATTGAAGGTGGGAGTGCCTTGCCTTGGAGGATGTCGGTTGTGGAGTTGGCAGAAGCGGTGATGGTTGATTTTATGGGGTCGGAAACGTCTTTGCCTGAACGGACGGAAATGAAGCGCACAACGACGGTCAAGTCGACGGGCTTTGTATTGCTGCTGACGACCCAGACGTCGAAAGTTCCCTTGCGAGCAGGCAGAGTCTGATCGACTTGACCCGTGACGAGACCGGAGTTCTCATCAACCCAGTATCCTGTTTGAGTCCAGTCGTGGAACGCCCTGTGTACACCCACATCGATGGCCCTCAACGCTCGGGAGATGGCGTAGTATGCGGGCTTCTTGATGAGATAGTAATCCACCACAGCCCAAGACATGGTCGGCCAGCAGTCGTTGAGCTGCCACACAAGTACACCACCGCACTGCCGGGCGCCAGGCTTGCCCCATTGTCGCCGCCAGGCCTTGTACGCAGCGCGCATTGTCTCTGACTGCACGATTTGCGTGAGGTGGGTGTAGCCGCCGAGATCGTGCCGGGGCCTAAAGTTATCCACGACGTAGCTCATCATGCGGCGTTCGTGGCCAATGGCCTTGTTGTGGAAATCGAGAACCATGGAGCCAGGGTAGAGCTGGGCGGGATCGCTGGCCATGCGGCGGGTGGTGCTGAGGTGAGGATACGCTTCCATTCCGAATTCACTGACGAAGCGACCGCCCATGCCGACTGCTTCTTGGTATTTGTTCATGGCACCGTGCCAGACTGATTGGGAGATGTTAGTCAATGATGTAACTCCTCAGACATGTTGGAGGGCTTACTATTCCATTGGTGAATATCGCCAACAGTTGGGTCAGCTGTGGGCTTTCCATCGCCCCAGGGGCTGCTTGGGTGATAGATCTTGCCTGGATCTTCCTCTTCGACCAACTTTGGCAAGAAGTGCTCGTAGATGTAACGAGCCGGAAACGATGATTTGAGCCATGAGTCTGGATCTTTGTTCTCAAAGTCATAGTCAAGTTTATACCTCTCCTGGACCTGGTAGTCCTCGTTGTTTCCTGCCCAAACCACTACGGATGGATGCGCTCGCAGACGTCTAATCTGTTGTCTCGCCTCTTCTTCCAGAGTTTTCAAGTATGATGGATAAGCAGGGTAAGACGCGCACGCGAATTGGAAGTCGTGGAACACCAGGATGCCAAGCTCGTCGCAGGCTTCAATCAGAGCATCTTCTTCGTAGACGCCACCTCCCCAGACTCGCAGCATGACTTGGTTGCCCTCTGCCATGAGCTTGGCCCACTCATAGTAGCGCTCAGGGGGGACACCGGCGAGGTAGCTGTCTGCTGGGATCCAGCATGAGCCACCAGCGAATACATCGACGTTGTTGATGCGGAAGTAGAACGATTTTCCATGTGCGTCTGCCTCTTGAACCAATTGTGTACGACGGAACCCAATCAGCTTTGATTTGCTGTCGA
Organism: Trichoderma koningiopsis; assembly: GCA_022985005.1. Lineage (NCBI taxonomy): Eukaryota > Fungi > Ascomycota > Sordariomycetes > Hypocreales > Hypocreaceae > Trichoderma > Trichoderma koningiopsis. The sequence continues at coordinate 234,015 of JAJPEM010000010.1, forward strand.
TCTCTTTGGAAGCAGAACTCCTGTTCTGAAGCTTAGCTTGAAGGAGATACCGGGGCTGGCTTCCGTATCCCTTTGGATACCAAAGTTTCGGATCTTCAAGCTGGAAGGGAACTTTGATCAATCCGTCCTTAGTCAAGATAGAGTCCGTAACATCAACTACCTGCTGGAATACTGTTTGGCCATCCAATGATAGGGATATTGAGACCTGGTCATTTGTGCTCATATGGCCAACCACATGGGTGAATATAGAACCTGAAACAGATTTCAGATCCTCGCTGACCTCGTTTTGGGCCCAGATATCGTCAATTCTTGTTACATATGTCTCAAGAGTGACGGGCTTCCAGGGTCCCGCTGTCATGAGAATTGGGCCCCAGTCCCAGCCCCAGTTGTACTGAGCCTTGCGTACCGCGACACGACTCCTCTCGGTCTGTCTGACTAGGAAATCGTGCTCATGGCTATGCTCTTTGATGAGCTCCTCGCCTTTGGCAGTGGCGGAGTGGAAGACGATGCGAAGAACATTCTCGGATCCGGACTTGATGCGATCCGTGACATTGACGCGATAAGACACAAACATGTTTTCCGTCTCCAGTACCTTGTCATCGTTGAGGTAGACTGTAGCGAAAGTGTCAAGACCACTGAAGACGAGATCTCTGGTGACATTTTCGCCCTCAGTGGGCTCAGGCTTGAATGTGACTTGGTACTCCCAATCTTTATCGCCAATCCATTGAACGGCGCGTTCATTTAGGTCCACAAAGGGATCTGGGATTCTATGCTGCTGTTAGTCCCATATCGTATGCAAACAACCTTTCCAGGAAAAAGGGCGGCACTGCTGTCTTTGCAAATCATGTATAGGGTACAGGGGCATACTTTTTGTTGGCCAGCAGATCTATATGAACCTGCGTTGGCACCTTTGCTACGGACAGCCATTCTGTAGAAGGACCTTGGTGCTGCCTAAAGGTCCATCCACTGGTGAGCTGAGTGCTTTGGCGAAACATTATGACGAAGAGCGGCTTAGATCAGGTCACCGTTAAGCCGCATACGCTCTTGTTCTTTTCTCTGCTCACCAACAAGCTCAGCATAGGAACTATTCGTGATGAGAAGAAATAGAAAAGCCTTGAAAGCAGGATCAGGGGGCACGATTATAAAAACAGTGCAGCACTGGCTCTTGTCTTTCCAAAAGCTCCCTCTCGGCCTCCGCCACTGCTTTCAAGCCTATTTCTCCCCCACGAGAGCGAGACCCCCTCCCCCACTTTGCGGGGAGCAGCCGAGAGAGCTTCATGGCGGCCGAAAAGCGGCTGTCGAGAGAGAGAACAGGAAGGGCGCCTTGGAGCATGTTGGGGGAACAGAAGTTGGCCGTTTCCATTTCGTGGGGCAGAATTCCATGTGCTGTGTACCTGTATGTTTAGCCCCAAGGCCTCTAGAAGCCCATCTTTGCACGCGCTTGTCCGCTGAAGCACCTCCAAAGCAGCGCCTCAAGATACTGAGAAGCCAGAGACGAACCCAAGTTTCGAATGCCTGAGAGAACAAATCGTCAAGGCTCGATTCCCTAACGTACCCAATTGTTTGGCTGTATTCGGATGCAACTTTGTACCTTGCAGCTTTATGATACGACGACTTCGCGATATATCTCGTCTCGTCTTGGCTATAAGCGGCTATTTCGAGCGTCATCGGTCAGCTCGTAGCCAGTCTTGGCTTCGGCGAGCCTAAAAAGCCCGCTAGAAAAGGTCCATTTAGCGGTGCCACAGTGGATAGAGGCATAGCTTGGGGGCGTTTTCGGTGGCTCTGGCACAACCCCCCACGGTAATGAGTTCAACGTTGCCGTTGAGCTTCAACCGCTAACAGAAAATCATTCTCCCATTCCTCTGCTGTTTTTGAAAGACAAAACAATTAGATTAACTAAAACTTAAAAATTCACTCAATTTTAGCCAACATCGTTTTTGTATAGCCGTCGAAGCAATGCGGTCGGTATGCAAATGAACGCCGTGTATTAGGTTCATTGTACCGCCAGACAAACCTCGCCATCCGTGTAATATCCATCAATCCATCCGTCCGTCCGTCCGTCCGTCCATCCCAAAACGCACTTATACAAGTTCAAGGCAAATTTCCTCCCCTGGCCCTTATTATAAAACATTAAGCTCAAACATAATTTTATTCAGCAACGGCCTGAGAGTCAACATTGTGCATTTCTTTGGGAAACCAGCAATTTTCCAAATGGCAAGGCTCCCTTGGGCACTTGTGTCCGGCCACACAATCCGTCTGGCTGCAACTTAGTCCATTTAAGCACGGAGACTGGCGAGCAATAGCTCGCAGGGCTTCCAGTCGTTGGCCCGTCAATTTCTCTCCATGGACGTGATGGCATTTGCCAAACTTTTCGAGGTAGTAACACTTGCCCAGGATGTGGAAATTGTTGCAAAGCTTTCGGTCTTTCAAATTCGAGAAATCTGATTGCAGGTATGAAAGCCGCGAATCCACTCTCTGTCCAAATTTATTCCGTAATATGACTCCTTGGGGAGGCACTTTGGGCTCCGCGTAGTATAATTGGGCCGGCGCGCTGTGAGCCGGGCTGCTGGGCACCTTTGCAACAGCTGCAAAGTTCAGCGGAGTGTTTGGAAACATGGGAGTTCCTGGCGGTGTGATATGGAACGAAGTTCTCCGGTTGGCTTCGCTGGGAAGCTTCAGGCTTCTAAAGATGCTGTCCAACGTGATGTTATAGAATTTGTCCTTGATCGCCGCCAGTTCATACGCGAAAGGGGGGCCTGCCATCAGCGTGATCCGTTCTCTGATTGTCTGATCTTCAAGGAAAGAATCGAAAACACGGGCGTATCCGTTGTCTCCTGGTCCACCGAAAAAAACTTGTCTGCAGTGACTATCATCAAGGCCAAATTTTATAGACGCTGTGAATTGTTAGTCTCATTTGTGGACTTTGTGAAAAGAAAAAGAAAGAAAGAAGAGAGTATACAACCTCGGGCGCTTACCTTTAATCTTCTCATCGGCACATTCTTTGCCACACCCTGCGTCGATAAAATCGCACATTGGGTGGACGGTGTTAAATCCACGAACAAACTCTTCAAAAGATGCCGAGTCAGGCATAAGTTCTCTATATTTCTTGCTTAACCCTCTTAAATTCGCATACACACGAATCACCACTTGGACATTCGTAGGAAGAGACGAATATCTCGTCTTGATATCCTCAGTTATGGCTTTTCTAAGGAGACCAGCTGCCCTCTTGCCTCCCGTGAGGCCGTCTCTAGCAAATTCGTCCTGAAACTGATACATTCACAAGAGTCAGAGCAGCTAAATCATGGAAGAAGCCTAAAAATGTGCCCACTTACCGGCATATTGTCGCCATCAATTATAACCATACAAAAAACATGATCATCCTGCGCAACTGTTAGGTCGCTTCTCACTGGCCAGCACCATTCTATTTTTCTCACAGTTTTGCGTCGCAAATCTTCAATCTGCTTTTCTGCAGACTCAAGTTTGGTGCGCTTAAGTTCAAGCATGTCTTTTCTGTCTCGAAGATCCATATGTGCTTCGGCAAGCTGCCCCGTCAAATCACCGATGTGCTTGAACAGGTCCTAAGAAAACAACGTTAATCTGTGCATTATTAACGATATTCTGGCAAACAAAAGTCCCTAGTCTTACCAAGATCAATGCAGTCTTGCGCTCATCTTCTGCCATCACTGAATTCCGCTGCTCCTCCAGCCTCCGCAAGTGGTCTTGATTTTCCGCCATCTCCAATGCTTCACTGTTCAGTCGGTAGTGAATATAACACTCATCTCATGTCAGGTGCATGTTTAGCCCAAGTGAGTGAAATAGCAAGGTCGACTTAATATATATATGCATACCAGAATGCCGGAGCAAAACCCCTTCTTGAGGTTTCGCCCCTGGGGTCGTGATTCGGCCACATTAGCGGCACTCACACGGCATTGCGCTGGTCGAATAGCAGCACGACATGTCGCAACGCAGGAACTGATAGAGCAGCGAATACCCAATCGAAGGGTGAGAATGGTGAGGAGAACCTGTAGGTCGACAGACACGACACGACAACGCGATTTTTCATGTGAAGTACAGCCACCGCTCAGCCAACCTTATCCGGCCAATGCAGTGGACTTTGGCTGCATATGTAGCTACATAGTATTGAAAGCAAGAATCTGAAAACTCGCTTCCACTTAGCTGCCTGCAAGACTGCATACGTACTTGCATATTGCATGCCTCCTGTTTTTCTCATTTCTGAGAGACTTGGACGATCGACAGCCTGACACGGGGCATGCACGCGCATGCAGCTCGTAATCAGTGCATGCCTAACTCTGGAGTGCCACATCCCCCGACGGCTCGTAGTCTGTGTTGAAAACTAGGTATGCAGGCCGATTTGGCGCTCATTGACTACAAGAAAAAGATGCAGTGGGATAATAGCGCCCACCCAACTCATCTCATTGGAGTCAAGCTCGTCGTAAGTTTAAGATAGTACTAGTTCGCCGGAACAGGATCCCATTGGCTATCATATGCTAGAGGAGGAAAAGCCCGTTCATGAGATCGTATATATGTTCAATGCCGTCTAAGTCAAACCTTCGGAAGCTGCAGCCGTGAAGATCACTGGACGAAATATTGTTGTTGCTGTCCTCGTTACATTTCGACTTTTGTTGCTTGTTCTTGTCGTAAATTCGGTGGTCATGCTATATTCAACTTCTTCATTCTTCTCTCCCTCGACCGTACCATCACAGTACTGTTCAAGGCTCTCGCAAGCCAGACGCTCTGCCGCGCTCGGAAGAGGGCCTCGAATACATTTCCGACTTCATCGACCGACTAAACCTAGAAAGGGGGCTTCTGGGCGGTTTTATCGAATCTTCTCAGAACTCTAGGGCCAATGCCATGTTAGTAGCGGACAGTTGAAAGACTATATCGGCAATGATAGATACCGCATTTCGCCAAAGTAATGTGATGAAAAGTTTGGAGAGTCAACACAAGCTTGGAAACAGCCATGGAACGAGAGATATGTTCAGCCCAAAGAAGAGCCCGCCATTTCTGTGAAAATCAAGACTAATGCTCACGGCGTCTGCAATTGAAGACGTGGATCGACAGGCTTACTTGCCTAGAAACTAGCTTCTTGTTCTCGAAAATAGCTTACAGAGCATTCTCAGCCAAAAGCTATACTTGAGACGATTTGCTCGTCCATCCGAACCGCGACCAAACGACGATATTGCCACCACCATCCTCAGTTCCACAAGCCTGCACGACTTGTTGAGCGCCTCGATCGCGACGAGTATTCCGTGGGCAGTTTCATGACTCGAGAGACATACATCCATTGCATTGGTCTCAGGCTTGTAATTGGTGAAAATGAGAACATATTCTACTCGCATGGACTCTGGGATAAAAGGTACTGAAGCGCCGACCCAAGATAAGGAAGGCACGGGACTGAATCCCGATATTCCGGTCCTCGTCCTTATTTCGCGATGCAGCCACTGCACCTCACCCTCTATTTTTCACTTTTAGTCATCCCACTTGCTACCATCTCTACTGCAATGGTCTCAACTTGATCCATAAGCATATGGATCGTTACATATGCTTATGGTCCCGGATCCGAGTCTCAAATGGCACACGATCTCTCCAGCTCTTATCCGCTTCCTCCCTCTAAAGGAAGTGGTTGCTGCATTATCCACTGCATGTTCTCTCCTTTTTGCATTGGCTAGATTCAGGTATATATCTAATGATCCAATCACCCTAAGAGCACGCCACTACCAACCATCTCCTTGCAGCTATTAGCATCGTGCCGTCCTCATCCCGAACCAACATCGGCGTTACTCGTACGCTAACAAGACGGCATAGCAAAAAGCAAAGCTTGCATACACTGCTAGGGTCTACACGAGGGACTATTCAAAACTAATGCGCTCCGTCGGGCACAGCGACTACACGTATGCCTCTGCGGGACACTCTCGGTGTGCCGGCATCACAATGCTACCTTGCCGCCACTTGTTCGTTCAAATAGCTGGCCTTGCTGACACTCTGGGAGTTTCCAATGGCTACTAGTTCTACCTACTATGACAGAGTATCGTCCTTGCTAACCTGTTGCATGATCATAGTAAATTTAAAATCTATCCAAAGCAATGAAAGGAACACAAATCAAAAGACGCAAGCAACGCGCGGGTGCGAGATTGCTTCCCAACCGCCGGACACCGCAGCCACTCACTACAGCGTGCCTGCAAACATCTGCACGAATCAAAGCATGGGATTGCCTTCAGTGGCGGATCCGCGGGCGAGTTGGTTGCTGCACATATATATCACCTGCATGCAGACCGAAATGCTCATTTTCACCGGCGGCCGCTTCCTGCGTGGACAGCTGGCAGTGCATAATTGGAACGCCTACTACCCGGTGCATGATTAACCTGCGTTTCCTTGTTCCCGCATCCCAGCCTCGAGTTTTTCTTTCACAGAATCAACAAGCACTTTTGGCGAAATTCATCTCAGAAAACGAGGCCGGAGGGAAACATCATTGCACAATGAGATTTGCTTTTTTGCAAGGGAATCTACTCTGCCTTTCATAGCCTGGGTGAGTACTTTACCTTGCACATCCAGCACGCCCATTTCGAAAACAGTCTTATGCATGGCATATGTATACTAGTAATTTCTAACCCGGAGGAAAAGATAAACATTACATAGCCGAAAATACCATCCAAGCAGTGACTTTCTTCTGCGGCTGCGATGGCTGCTCCCCGGCCGCCGCCGGCTGCTTCCTAGCAGCAGCAGGCACATGTGCCTAATGTTGTGACACACACCAACAAATGATGGTGGTCAGGAAAATCTGGGTAGTTTTTCCCATGGCCGCCATCATTCTACGCAGATATCTAACCCTTTTTTTTTTTTTTTTTTTTTTTTTTAACTAAATATCCATTCCTTATGGCCCCTAGCTGCAGCTGTTCAAATCCCATTGCGGCTGGCAATTTATACGCCCATTTTCAATGTGCGAGTGCAGCACGAGCTGGGCTGTTGACTGTAGCCACAAGCGTCTCAAGATTCTGGAGCAGCAGTGGTTGGCGATCTGTGAAGATAGAAATCAAGTCAAGCTTGAAAGTCTCTTGTATTAAAAGGCTGCAAAGTAATAAAAGACTGGCTCATGTATACCGATGACAAAGAGCGCCAGCCTCCTCCGTAAAACCAACAAGAAATCGCATTAGCTGATGTTTATCTATATATATCTCCTGTCTATAATGATAATGCCGTGAGGCTTTCTATATCCCTCCACGAATCTCTCATCCAGAGACGAGCTCATCTCTTGATGCAATTTCCTGCTTTGTCTGTTGCTCTGCCTCTGTCACCTTCTTGTCCTTGACCTGTTCATCTTCATTCTTCTCCTCGCCTTCAGTCTTCTTCTTCTCTTCAATCTTCTCCTTGCCACCCTTCTCCTTCTTCATCGTAATGGCTCCCTTCGCCAGCGCCTCGCTCGGCAGCGGCCGAATAATCGGCTGAGCCACCCACCAAGGGCGCTTACACCTCTTGATCGTCCCCAGCGAGCTCTCCTCCTCCGGCACGCCCTCAATTGCCTTTTCACTCAGCTTCTCTAGCTCCTCCTCGAAGCTCTTGCCCTCCGTCTCTTCATACTCCAGCAGGCCCTCGGCGACCCTCTTCTCCACGGCGGCGAGGACCCTCTCGTAGCCGTCGATGCCGTCCCTGCGGGCCCGCGCGAGCTGGTCTCTGATGTCGGTGTGCTTGGTGACGAAGTGGCGCAGGACGTGGAACAGATGGGGCTGCAGGGCGGAGATGTTGGGCGACGAATTGAGCGCCTTGTCGTCTTCCTTCTTTCGCTTCTTCTTTGCCGGCTGGTCTGCGTCTTCGGAACTGCCGCCGTTCTCGCCTTCAGTCAGCCAGGCGGTGTCATCGCCTGGTACGAAGAGCGGTCGTCGCTGCGGAGGATCGGCCTCGTAGACGTATTTGTGTATAATGTCCAGGTAGCGCCTCGTGATGGCGTCGACTCTCCATCCGCCTTTGCCGTCCTTGCCCCTCCAGTATTCTCTGCTCTTCTCTTCGGGGGGTGGTGGGTTGCCGAAAAGGCCCGGGTCGCTGAGGTTGCCCTCTGCTGACATGATGCCATCCGCTCCGGTGGCTTCAAGGCACTTCTCCAGATCCCCATCTTGTAGAATGTTTCCATTTGCAAAGATTACAGTCTCGGACGGCAGATTGTCTCTGAGGAAGCGAATCATTTCCCAGTTCGCAACGCCGGTGAGGTGGCCCTTTTGCTCTCGTCTTCGGCCGTGCACAGTCAGGATCGAAGCTCCAGCACTCAGCACATTCTTCGCGTACTCCAGCGTCTTCTCCTTCGTCTCCAATACGCGAATCTTGGCTGTGACCGGAATTGAAAGCTCCTTGTGCAGTATATTGATCAGTCGAAAGATGAGGTCCTGGTCTTCCTGGAGAAACGCTCCGTAGTGGCCCTTCCGCGCAATGCCCTGCGGGCATCCGAGATTCAAATCCACCGCATCGCAGTACGGCGCAACGTGCTTCGCCGCCGAGAGCAACGCCTCGGGGTCATTCGCGCAGAACTGAACAAAGAGTGGCCGATCAATCTTTGGGTTCCCGTCCAGCCACGGCTCTGAAGACCCCGCCCGCACAGCCTGGTAGTGTGCCTTTCGATACTTTTCGTCTTGTGAAAACAATCGCGCGTGAAGCATCGGCGTGTAAGCTAAGAGCTTGGACTGCTCCGAGGGCAGCAAGAAGGATCGTGTGAGCAATCGCCAGGCCTAGACAAAAAAATCAAGTTAGCCAGAGCCGCTTCTTCATCGCAAAACGCCATTTGGGGGAGTCGAGCAAGACAAACAAACTCAGATTGATCCACCATGGGCGCCACGATAAACTTGGGGCTCCCAATGCTCTCGTAAAACGCCCGCCCATGGAGCTTCTTGGGAGGCTCGGCGCCCGTCGCCGCCTCGGTGGTGGCCATGGTCGCAAAACCTCGAAAAGTTTCGGGCACTGCAGAGAATCGAGGTCGAAACAGCAATCGATAAACCGGAATCTTTCCAAGCGGACGCTGCCACATGAAGTACTCCAGAGAAGCACTGCGCGTATAAGCTGGCCTTGTTCGTACAAGACGGCAATGCTCTATTATATGGATCAATGTGAAAAGGGAAAAAAATAATTACACCCCAAGTTTTTTTTTTTTCCCTCCTAGCCAAAAAGGCAAAAATAACCAACAACGGGATGGCTGAAGTTTACTAACATGGCGGGGCGCCATTATACACTGGCAGCTGATTAATAGGCACCAACACCAAGGGCGCCACGCCTATGATACTATCATGTACCTGAATAGTAATCAGTACCTAGGTAATTAAACATGATCAGATCAACAGTATGTCCAAATATCTATCGTATAGCCCACTTGCGTTAAGTATAGTCAATGTTAAAAACCAAGGTTGCAGTTCGCCGAGGCCATGCAAATGCGCGAAGAGCAGGATCAGCCCGCTCTGGCAGTATATGAGCTAAAAAGTCGTTGGGCAAGGATTGATTAAAAATAGTCAAAGCTCTTATTTGCTGTATAAAGGAGATGCCGGATACATCACTCTCATAGACTAAATCCAGCTATAGAGACATGCGTAAATGAAACAACAGAGGAAAAAAGACACAAGTTGCCGGCCTATATTTCATCTTCCAATCGGTTAAGTTGCCATATCTAAACGAGCTCCCCTCAACAATCAAGCCTAAGTGCTCGTCTTGCGCCAACGTGGCATCGCATCGTCTAACATGTTGCTGCTCTCCTATCCACACGGTTGAACAACAGGCTGTGAACGAGGAGTTCTTCATCTTTCAGTGAGAACAGACGAGACCATTCGATTCCGGCTCCTCCCAGCTCCCAGTGGTTCAACCCTCGGGCCCACGAGTCCAACTGAATATTAATGAGATGTATGAGTCTTTAAGGGGCTAAAAAAAAACCATGACATGTAGTGAGGCAGTGTGACAAAACGCCCATGACACCTTACTATGCTGTCCCTAAACGCCGCAAATGGTAAAGTGAAGAAATACATAGTCAGGGTTATGAAAACCCATAGTAGTAGAGGGAGAAAAAAATATCAGCTTTCAAGATTTCGTCCATCGAATATTATCATCAGAAGAAATGCGTGTAAATCTTGGAGTTCTCGTGGACTTCCATTTCCTGTAGAAGAAAAGTAGGTTAGCTCAGCCACAGTAGGTAATATTGAAACTTGGGTTTCGACGAACCATTTTGAAGCTGTTTAGCTCTTCCTTGATCTGCTGAGCCAGCATTGGCGTGAGCCGGTTGCACGTGGCAATCTCGCCGCGGCGGTCGTACTCTTGGCTGGGCCAGGTATCGTGGAAGATGATGCGCGGTGAGAATGTGGCATTCCTCTTTGGGCCAGTCTGAGGTGTTCCGGGCCGGCTCTTTCCAAGCCGGAAAGCACCCGTGAAGTAGTCCTCGGTGCCAATCGCAATGGAACCAGTCCTCTTGTGGTCATCGTTTGGTGTGCTCGGTGCGCTTGAGTTGGGTGAGTCTGTGACAGCCGGGATGTTTGGCAGCACAAGATCTGGCGATTCTGATGGCCGGATTGATGGACTTGAAGAACCTGTGTCTGAAGTCAGTTAATGGCCGATTGGATACAAGGAAAATCCCGTAATATTATACGTACGCTTCAGGATGCCCTTACGAACCGCCGCCAGCACCTCTGCACGCTCTTTATCGCCACCCACAATGCTCTTTCGCGAATTATCTGTGCCTGCACTGCCTAGACGCTCCGCTCCGATTTCAGGGATCTGTGTGGCGTCTAGAGAGTTGCGCTCAAGACGAGGGAATCCAGTGCCGCCCTTACCGCCCTGAGGGTCCGCAGTTACATTGACACGTCGGGTCTCTGCTTCCACTGTAATCATAGACACAGAAGCTTGGCCTTCGGTGACGGGACCATCAGCCGCGGGCACACCCACGACCGACTTTGGTCGGAAGAGTCCAACCAGTGAACGGGTGCTCTTTTTCATACCACGGCCCATCTTCCTGATCATTATAGAGGCAGATGAAGCAGTCGATGAGATGGATAGATTATCCGTCGACCCGCCAAAGAAGCGACCGCCATAAATGCTATTGCCAATACCGGCAGCTTCTTGTGCTTCAGCGATCCGTGCTTGCTCGGCATCGTAGACCTCTTCAGCGGTAGGGTCTTTACGAAGCTTGGCTGCCTCCACTCTATCAACACCTTCACCATTGATACCACCAGCAGCATTTCGGAATTCGGCTGCGCTTCCAAATGAAAACGCCCGACGAAGCCGGGAAGTCTTGGTCTTTCCTTTAATAGCCTTCTCGTTAATGGTTGCGAGCTGCTTCGCCGCCGGCGACTCTACAGTCTTGGCCGAGGGCGCTGCAGCTGCTGCGGCAACATCTCCGGTCTGCTCATTTGCCATCGTAGCGGGTTTAGATAAGGGAGAGGGACTAATCGTCCGCTTTGTTCCATCGGAAGATGAGCCTCTTGGCGGTACGGCTACTTTGAGCTGATCATTCCTGGCAGGTGCTTCGTCAGAGCCCGGTGAAGAGGGGTTGGCAGTGGAGACAGTCGCATTGCGGTTGGTATACTGCACATCAATCGCCTAGTCAGCATGCATAACTCCAAACGGCCCCCAAGTCCGCTATCATGGGGATGGTTAGCGGCAATGATGAAAATTGATAACTTACCGATGCGGATCGCGAATGGCTACTTCGGCTAGACGATGCACTGTCTGAGCTGCCCTTGCGGACATGCGCAGGTTTTTTCGGGGCAGGTTGAGGGGATTTTTCACCCCTGTCGCTGTTCTTACTGACAACTGCTAGCCCAGGGCGAGGAGCATTTTCAGGCTTTAACAGAGGCCGGAAAGAATCAGTGGACTGTATCGTATGGACACTACGGCGGCGCATCTTCTTAGCCTCGTCCGGAGATGGTCTGCGGTGCAATTGCGAATCGTCCATCGATGCGCCCGGAGCTGGCGCAGGCGAAGCCGCCAGATTCGGAACAGACCTAGAGCCGGAGGGCGCATGATACATCAGGTTCTGGCTGCCAGGGCTGAGCGGAGGGTTCGAGCTTTGGGATCGACTGTGCTGAGTGTTGGAGTTGCTTGGCCTTCGGTACCGATCAGGGGTCATCTTTGGCGTCCCGCCGGGTGACAAAGCCGGCTGCGAGCCACTGGAGGGAATATGAGCAAGCGCTGGGCGCTGAGTAGAGGCAGCACTCCTGGATTGCGACTTGACGGAGTCATCTCGTGTACTGCTGTGGCTGCTGCTGCTATGGCCGCTGCTATGGCCGCTGCTGTGGCCGCTGCTGTTGCTGCTACCATGACTGCTGTGGCCGGGGCTATAGGAAGGAATCAAGGCCATGTTTGTAACTGAAGGGTTGGTGCGATGAGAACGTTGAACCAAGCTAGGATCGAAAGTCTGCGTTGGAATGCCCGATGGGCTTATCCGGTAACCATACTGCTGCCACGCCAGGCTCTGGTTCAGATTCGGCGTGGGCTGGTAATGGACAGGAACAGTGCTTCCCCGGTAGCCTCCTCCACCTCTGGGTGCTGAAGTCGTGTATTGATGATGTCTGTTCGATTGACCGGCCTGCATCATGCCGGCTGAGGGTGTTGTTCGACCCGAAAGCATTGTCGCTGTACCAGTCTGCTGCTGATACGTTTGTGTCAAAGCAGCCATAATCCTCCCCTATAGGGAAATGGGGCGAACGAGCTCGAAGAAGCAATCTTTTCTTCAATTATAAAATGATCTGGAGGCGAAGCCTCGAATTTATTGGCGTTTATTAGGAGAACAAGGAGAAGGTGACGATTTCACGGTAAAATCAGAGCTGATAATGCTGTAAGATATTGGGCATTAGCTTTTGATTCAAGATATCCAGAAACGAAGCCGTTCATTGACGAACATTATTACATGAAAATAGGCGAAAGAAAAAGAAAAGGTATGCAAGTGAACGAATTAAAAGGCGATCGAACCTTTTTTTTCTTGTGTTTTTTTTGGATGGCTGGAAACCACTCAACAGCAAACAGACGCGCTTGTATCGCTCTCGAATTCCGAATTTTTCGAATGTTTTTTAATTAATCGCAAAGAAGAAAAGGCTGATATGACGATTGTATAGGAGGGCGCTCAGCGACCAAGGGCGTCGAAGGATGCCTCGCGTCGAAATGAAGAGCTCACTATTACCACGAGGCCACACTCGACTGATTACAAGGCAGGTGGTTAACTTGCTGAGCACGATCAAGTGTCACAAAAGACACGCTGGACCACAACTAGTTGCCAAGACACATGGGGATTGTGCAGATATCGGTGGTTCGTATCGAGGTAATGCGTTTTTGGAGGTCGGAAGATGGGCTCTGAGGTTCTACAGGCTCAGAGGGAGAAAATGACGAGTTTAAAAAAAAAAAAAGTAGAGCTTTCTAGCAGAGCCAGTCACCAGATAGTAGAAAAAACAGCAGGTGAACAAGAAAAAGGAAAGGTAAATGCACAAGACAGAGACAATGCAGTCAGGAACGTCGGCGTATGTGCAGTAAAGCGCAACGCCTAATGTGTTGAAAAGAGAGAAAAGAAAACAAGTCGAAGACGGCTCGAATACGGCGAACGCTGATGGGAAAGGGGGCACGGCGAAGGCGCTGCAAAATGCTTGCTGAGCAGAGAGACAACGACGCGAAAGAAGCAGAAAAAAGCTGGCGAACCAAGAAGCAGAATGGGGGGGGGAAGGCTTTGGGCACGAAGAAGAAGAAAAAGAAAAGAAGAGAGTGAAAGTCGACGAGCCGCAATGGGTTCGATGTTGGTGGTGATGGTGATGGGCTGAGGAGAAGAGCAGCCACCCTTGAAGGCAGAAAAGTCGAAGGAAGAGAGACTGGAGCGAGCGAAAGTGACCACGCCCCCAAGGCACCGCGCACAGGGCACCTGGCACCTGGCAGTGGCAACGGCTGGGCTTGGCCAGGGTCAGGTTAGCGGGCTGCCAGGGGTGGAGCACGCCCCTAACCGTCCTATCTCGCGGGGCCTGGAGTTGGCTGAGGTTAGCCCGCTCGGGGGAGGCAGAGGGCTGGCAGCGCATGAAGGGGACCCCCCAGCGCGCCGTCCAGCGAACGACGCCAGCTAAGTCCGGACATTGCAGCAGAAGCACAGCAGCTACGGGGCCGGCAGCTGTAGGTACAGCAGTGCAGGTAGTGGTACAAGCGCCGCATCACGTCAATAAGCACTTTGATGAGTTCGGGAGGGGCCCTGGTGCTTGCTGTGCGGTACATGTACATGCATACTACGGGGCTTATAGGCGCTGTATGTACAAGTATCTTGCACGCTGCAGAGCTCGTACCGACGTTGGCAGGCAGGGCTCAGGCCTACGCGCGGCCATCCATCGTCCATCCGCAAGAACCGACTTGCATTGCAGCGCTCTGGTTCGGACGGAAAATCTCGTACTTGCACAGCAAAGACGCAGCTCAGCACGGCGACGATCCCGGCGCCGAGGCCACAGCGTGCGAGCGGTGGTTGGACGGGCGCAACGCACCAGGCGGCTGCGCTGGTTCCTGCACCAGGAACCAAACAGGAACAAAACAATAGCGTGTGGCCGCAGTGTAGTTTCGTCAGAACGCATTTTGCCTCGGGGGATACGAAGCACTAATCGGCGCCTCCACCCCTTGGACCGCAGCCCTTATTTGGAGCTAAAGGCTAAAGGGTGAAGCCCAAGTTGTGTTTGGCAAGGCGGCTGATGTTGATTCGGGGGAGGCTCCGCTTTACGTTTCCATGGAGCGCGGTCATTTAAGCTGTGGGATCGTGCTGTCAAGGTGTACTTTTTGTCGTGAACAGAACGTGCGTTTAAACAGCACATGCCCATAATTTCCAGCCACGAATCGCTACTGCGACTATCAGCTCTGCCACTGCTCCATTGCAATTACATTGATTACCTACTCACGCCTTCTTCATACCGACCAAGGTCAGACGGACTGCTCCGTGCTCGTCCAGCCGCCCGCCTACATCTGATGCAACATTTGATGTAATTGCAATTTATACACCTGAGATGGTAACCTCTAGTGCACCGGTGCTTTTGTACCAGGTACGCGCGCAGTAACATTGATCGCTATGGATCAGTCATCGCATCAATCCAGTCATTTAATATTCTCCCCATCCAGAGACAGCGCAATGTCGCCTCGTCGCTTCACAACGCAGCACAAATGACAGCAGCAAACACGAACTCTTCTGCATCAGCTGTCTTGACGCCGTATCCCTTCCCTTGCCCCCCTGGAAGAGCAGTCCACACATGCCTTGCTGGGCTAGGCCGAGGTGGTCGCGTCGATGCACCAGGCCCAAGTGCAAGCAGCAGCAAGGGGCCGCCTGACGCAACTGATTGGGCGGTCCCCGACTCGCTGTAGCTCTAGCTCGCTACCGCATCATCCACTAGGGCCAGGGGCCTTGACCAGGGCCGCAGATGATTGCGAAGTAGCGCGACTTTGGATGGCCTCGTACGTTCATGCCGCCTCTAAAAGCTCATCTCTGGCCGGATGCAGGACCGTTGCCGCCAGGACAGGAAGAGAAGGTATGCGTCTCTTCATCTTAATTAGTTTTCGACATCGAGACGCCTCCTATCTGGCCTGGCGCGTCTCGATTTGCGGCCATCACCGCAGCTAGTCAGTCGGCTTTGCGATTTGCCCTTCCGCGTCCTTCCCCCCACGGTGGATCGACATCTCTAGAAGCAGATCCGACTCACGCAGCATCCGAGCATTCAAGCAAGCCTCGAGGCTAGTCGCGGGCTCAGGTATACTTGTACCAGTACCGGCCCAGCGCCAGTATCAGCACCGACCCGTCCCAAATACGATATTTCGCCCCTCCGGCCACTGGCCCTCGCTGCACACTGGCCCATCATAATCTACCCATGCAGCAGATTTCGGGAGCAGAGTCCCACGGAGACGCTTCAATTGGGCGAGAGCCAAAGTGGCACCATTGGAAAAACCTGACCGAGAAACTTACCTGCCTCTTTGCAATGCCATGCTCGGGTGAGGCGGGCAACAGACATGGATTCTGCTGCCTACTGCTACCTACGTATGCGTGTACTGTAGTTGAAGTACATGTATGGAGAAAGTAGCTGGCATACTACGGAATGGAGCACCCAACAAACTAAGCATTCTCGATTTCCGATGGCTTACTCACGACAAATACGACCTAGGAGGATTTCCTCCTCTACAGCCTGCCTCTGTGCGCGTGCTTGATAGGCTGCTTGCCCTCTTGATTATAGTTACAGCACTTGAGCCAGGCCGGCCTGCGAATATACAGGCCTGCAGCTTCCCCCAGCTTCTTCTGACGAAATGAGGGAAAATAACCATCTCCACGAGCAGGCACGGGGATCGACAAGCACCAACCCCGGTGCTTTATCGCTTCTCCATGTTTTCTTCTCTTGCCCATGGATCGTGGATGCTACGGCAGAGCTCAGTACAGCTCGGCCAGAGCACAGGTGCGTGGGCCGGTTATCCATGGACCACCGCCAGCCCACACCTCCCCATGGCGCTATCTCATGCAGTAGTCCCAGGTGAGGCAATATGGCCGGCGGGATGCCTTTTTACGATATGCACGAAATGCTCGAAGAGAACGCAAAGAGGCGCCGGACTCGGGAGAGCCATCATGCTACTGCTAGTTCCAACAACATGCAGCTATCCGGAGACTGGTGAACAGACAGGCACATATTGCATGCAGTAGGCGAAGAGCTACGAGAGCAATTTTTTGCGCTCATTGATGACCGTCGAACAGCTGCTGTCGCTCGGAAATTGGAGGTCATAAAACGAGGATACGTGTAATTTGCACATCTCCCACTCATCTTACCGCCGCAGGGGATGGAAGCTCTATCATTTCAACCGTATGATCAAGGTTTTCTTTTACTTCGGTAATCACAATAAAAAAACATAACTCGACGGGCGATGATCTAAGCTTTTTTGCTCGTCCTCTTCACAAGCTACGGAACAAATGCTTACAAGTAAACACAGACGAAGCCGGACATGGAGATGACGTAACAGAGATAATAGCCCACACGGAAACCTTAATGCAGTGCGCTATGGAGTGGCATCTCATGCGACAATTGTCGTATTCGCAGAGGGGATGTGGCAGTCTCCAGAATATTCTGACCTGTAGGAGGCACTCACGAGCATCTGTTGGAAGAGCAACTCGAAGTCCCACGCGATGCTCAGCAGTGAAGAATCGAGAGACCCTCTGCTCCACCACAGATTGAGGCCCACGTCGGTTATTTTTAGGCCGTTCCGCTCCCAATAGTCCGGAAGCTCTTAGTGGCGCAAGAAATCTCTGTTTCCATCCAAGGGAAGGCTTCTGCAACCTCCATCGCGCGGGCTCGTTCCCATATGCTGTTGGGGGGGTTCTCTATGAGGTGGTGAGCTGTTACACGGCGCCTGGTCCGCCTCCGATATACAGGTGCACACACCCGTCGTTGAAGTCGATATCACGAGTTGCATGCCCATCGTAAAAGGAAATGCAACCAAGAGAAACTCTGCATTGGAATGCAACAGGGATTCAAGAGAGATGGGTACAAAGGTGCACTAGTTAGATGTAGAGTGTGTGTCGATAGATGGACGAAGGCGTTCGACAGAGCTTCTTGCATGCCCCCTGGCCCTTCGTATGAGGTGGGTGGCGCTTCCAGCGAAGATATAGCTGCTCGCATAACGCGCCGGTATCGTTGAAGAAGGCATACGCCAAGGCACGGGCTAATGCAGCGTCAAAAGCGCGTATCCCGCAGCATATGTGATATATAACAATATGTACGGTTCAAGCTCCTCATGGAATTCGTTGATACATGCACATACCAGGCTGGTGTCCATAACTGCTGCGACATCGACTAATACTGGCAAGCCGGAAACGAACGGTTTCTCTGCCTCCATTTCCCCAGCCCCCTTGATTTTCTCCCCCTCCAACGCGGGCCGTTGCTTTTTGACGCCACGCAGATCAAGGGCAGCCTATAGGCTCATCGAAGTCTTTGGTGGTTGATCTGGCGGAGATACCCGGTTCGCCGCAGAGGTCTGAGGAATGGTTGCAACCGGCGGCGCCATGGCCCTCAAGCCCGCCGTTCGCGGCTGGGCTTACAATCTATCCGACACGGGGAAGGGTGTCGCTCGAATCTTGTTGCAGCTCTGCCAAGATCTTTACAATAGATGTGTATACTACACTGATTGATTAATTAGCATTGCCATGGCGTAACAAGCTTTTGCGCTACTCTGTTGTTTCTCCTATCATGTTTTTACACAATGCGGGGGGGTTAGAATAGATTGAGGGGAAGGTGGGCGTTTTGGTTTCTTAATGCAACGCGTGGACACGGATTTCGGTTCACTAAAAGCTCTTCTCCCTGAAGCATTATACACATTGCAGGATATGGCTCCCTTTTCTAGTTATACGTATATACATCATATCAGTCTGCAGAGAGCAGCACTGATTGATATGTGGTGTAAAATCACGTATCTGCCGTCTGCATAACCTGCAATTCGACGCCATCTTGGAAGGCCTAAATAGGATTAGCACGGAAGCACCACGCTCGGTTTCACAGAACCTCAAACGAATTGAAACCACCAGCTAAATGGAGCTCGCTGCGTACTAGTGAGCCATAGTGGCAGAGCTGTGTACAGTAGCCGACTCAGCTCCATGCTTCGCGTCAACGTCGCCAGGCAGACGTGGCGTATTGCTAGTCAGCGGAGCAACCTTGTGTCCATCATTACATGCACTGACAGCTGGAGATGTATCATGGTGTTGGGGGCTGAATGAAGGCTACGACTATATCTCGCCTTGGAGGGCCTGTCAAACACCAAAAAAGAATATACGCTGATGCATGCATGATATCTTATCGTATCTTATCTAGACAGCCTGATCCAGATATACCTACCACTAGTAGTACCTACACGTCCACAAGACACAGACTCCAAGCTTGCTACATTGCCATTTTGACGATATTCCACCACATCAGATCGAATCGCGCCCAGCACTGCACGCTCTGTTAACAGACACAAGGTAGCTTGACGTCTCTATCTCGCATCGTCTCGCTCCCAATGGCTCCCTGCCTCGCCAAGAATCACGCCCAACGATTGGAATCACCTAGATAGTCGACGTGCGACAGCCGCGCATAAGTAGGGGACACACACATACACACGCATACGCACTCCCACACCCGCATACGACAGACAGATAGACAGACAGAGAGCCGGCAATAGTCGTCATGGTCGGAGTTCCGCGCAGCAGCGGCTGTCAGCTCTGCAGGAAGAGACGAGTCAAGTGTGACGAGACCAGGCCGGAGTGCGGAAACTGTCGCAAGTACGGCGCCCAGTGCCCCGGCTATGAGCGAGCCATCAAGTTTGTGTCTGGGAAACATGCGATTCGAAGTAGAGGCTCTCGACTATCGCCAGCAAACCGCGATAGCAGCGTTGGTGCCGGTGCCGGTGCTGGCGGTGCCGTGGCAAAAAGTTCGCCGTCCACCGTTTCGACTTCGACTTCATCAGTTGGCGCCACGACACCTGCGAGCGATGCTGGCACTGCTGCGGTGTCCCTGGTGGCCTCGCCTCAGCCCAATCGAGCCCTCTTCGTCGGTACGCTGATGGAGATGGCTCAGACTCGATTGGCCTCGAAAGATGTAACTACTTTCTTGGGCTTCTTCTGCCGGCTGAGGTTCAAGGAACTGGGGACGGTGGCGGCCCTGGATGGCGCCATTTGCTCTCTTGCCCTGCATCTGATGGGTAAGGAGCTGGCCGACGATAATCTCGTTGCTCGGAGTAGGACTGTTTATGGGTGGTCTCTGGGTGCCCTCCAGGCGACATTGCGGCACCCAACAAGATGGAAGTCGTCTGAGACGTTCTGTTCTGCCGTCATGTTGTGCTTCTTTGAGGTGAGTAAGAGGAATTGCGTATAGAGAGGTCATAAGCGGTTACGACTTGATTTCAAATAAATCTTACCAGAGCTTCTTTGGCTGACATGATAATCCCAAAGCTGTTTGCGGGTACGACCTCTACGGACACCTGGTTGCGGCATGCCCAAGGAATTGCCACACTGATGGAGCAACGTGGTCCTGCAGCTCATACGCAGGGCAACGATGCCGCCATTCTATTCTCTTTCCGAGGCATCCTGGTAAGGCATCCTCTCCCGATTTACCCACTTTGTTTTCGTTTGTCTCCTTTGCTTTGACGCTATTGGTGGTTTGACTGTGGAAACTCTTTGTTACCCTCGTTGAGCACCAATCTGTTCTGTTCCTGCGTCTTCCGAGCCAGTTGCTCCCCATGGACAATGGAGCCCCGGCTGTCGCGGACGCGTCGAGCTGAAGGACAGCATGCAGCTAGGGGGGAAATGCTCACACTCCGACACCTTGCATGGACTTTTCAAAAGCTGACATCCTTTTCTACCCTGTCCTAGATCATGAGCTCGCTGTTCTTCCCGACGAGCAGTAAGTGCTTCCTGGCCCTTCCGGAATGGAGAGGAGCGCTCTGTAACGACGAGCGGGGGTCGATTTTCAGTCCTGATGCACCAGACTTCTCGATGCAAGTAGCGAATTCGTTTTTCCTCTGTCTGGCAGATATGCCAGAGGTAATGTGGTGGGGTTATCCTGTCCGCGAGGCTCTTATGGCCGGCAGACAGGTCAGCCCACGACGTATAAAGCAAGTTGCCGAGCTCGCAGCCGAAAAGCGCGAGCAGTTTACCGCATGGTATGAGGATTTCAAAAAGATTGATGTCGAGTTGAAGGAAGCTCCGTCCCAGGATCCGAATTCGCCGTACCAGGTGATCCTGGAACACCCGGTGGGATGGCTTGGGTCGATGCACATGGGATACTGGGCCAGCATATTGATTCTGCAAGAGCTGCTGATTCGATGCCAGTGGCCGGTGGACTACCAGGAATTCCAAAAGGAGCTCGTGCATAACATTTTACGGTCCATTGAGTCGGTAGGGAGAGGCACCATGGGACCGTTCCGCCTTGGCTATTCGATAAGAATAGTGTATGAGTTTGCTAACGCGGAAGCACAGCGGTGGATCATCACGCTGCTGGACAAGTTCTCGAAGAGGTATGCAGCCACAGATAAGAATAATTATCCGAGCCCGCGTGTGGACACGCAAGGATACTCGTGAGATCTCAAAGAAAGAAAGAGAGACGTTGAGCAATGGACAGACTACTCTTTGCCTTTTCTTGCCCTTGTTACTGAGCAGGGAGACTTGAGGTTGCAATGCAAAGTACGAAGCACATATCGTTACAGGTACTGCCCTTACTTACATGTCGGTGCCCGCTTTGGATTGAATGGCAAGGGGTGTAGAGAAACTGCCCTAGAGTGTTTTGGGTATCAATTTTCAATGCTTCTGTGTAGACCGCAGGATGCAGGTACGTTAGTAAGTAGTACGTCTTGGGGTCCATATTCAGGGTACCTATTGTGAGACACTCGGGTTCACCGATGATCATGGAGGTCAGCATGGCTGAGAGACAGAGTGATAGATCAGATTGATAAAAAGCAGTGTGCGTTATTTGTATTTCTCTTTCTATCTTATTCTGTAGTTTGATTTGAGAAAAAAAGAAGTCACGCCTAACTGTGCTACAAAACATCCCATGACAGGGACACTAAAGGCCACGCACACATCTGGTGATCAAGCTGCCGAGAGATAAACTCCGCTGTGATTGGCGATGCAGGTGTGAAACCAGTAAGCAGCCACGTTGATGATCCCGTATGGCTTCGTAAAAATGGAAATAAAAAGGAGGTGGCATTATTAGAGTAGTTATCTAAGATATAAATAGCAAGCCCCATAAGACCGTGTCTCTATGTTATCACATCTTTCCCAATTGCGCCAAGTATTATGATGGTAGTTGCAGTAGTAACAGTAACAGTAATAACGCTCGTAACAGTAGTCGTATCATTAAGCCATATCGTATAACGTACCGGATGTTGCACCGATCCAGCCAGTACTGTAAGTCGTAAGAATAGAAAAAAAAAAAATAGTTGAGAAGAGAAAAGGTTTAGGCCGCTGAAAATTTGGCGGGCGCTGGTCAATTTCACATGAAAAGTGCCCCGCCAAAATCCAAATCGGCTCAGCTGTCTGTCGGCCTCTTCTTTTTCTTTCCTAGAAGAGCGCGGGCAAGACCGGATAATGAGGGCCCTCCAAAGAGCAGCTGATCGGTGTGGCGCCCACAGGTTGTGTGAACGTTGACGGTGGGCGAGGACTTGATGAATCCAAAGGATGTCCTGCGCTGGGGCGAGGTGATTGATACGCCGTTTGTCGAGCTCGTTCCTACTCTCTGTATTTTGGGGGCTTTGGTCAGAGGCTGCTCATATTCTGGATGGCCATGGCACTATGTCTTGAACTTGCATACCTTGGTTGGAGAGAATAGCGGCGAGTCAAAAGAGTCGGGAGAGTGTTGGGAGGCGCCCATGCCGCTAAAGGAAGTGTCCAGCTCCAGCGGCGGAGGGTAGGCTCTGGATGAGCGAGGCATAGCGAATGTCGTTTGGTGGGTATGATTTCTCGTTATTCGTTACAAGAGGTACGTCTAATTTTCTATTGTAGGCCCGAGGTTTGTCCAGCGCGGGAGAAGGCTTGCTTCTTGATTGCTTGTCGTGATGATAAAACGATAGGATTGACCCGTGCCGTCAAGGCAGCTGAGGTTCTGCACGCCGGGTGCGTAAGAAAAAGGAGAACGGGAGAGCACGTCGACGTCGTCAAAGCATCGATTGCTACGCAGGTGAAAACACTACGCGATGGGAAGAGAAGAGGAAAGGAAAGGAAGTGAAAGCTGGGCTGGTCGAGAAAGCTAAATACCAGGCAGCTTACACGGGTACGGCGAGGGCCTGGCCTAGCTCGTGTTGTTTTCCCAATATTGTTTATCCTTTGTTAGGGATGGGTGCATAACTGACGGCCTCGATGTGGCGGCTGACCGAATCCGTGTCAGGCCGCAGATGCAGCCGGCCAAGACCATCTGCGGTGCGAGTCCCAGGCCGGCATTCCAGTCGCGTGGAGGGCCATCAGGAGTCCAGCTTGTCGGTAAAGCACGCAGACGGCCTGCATGCCTGGGCCAATCACGCCTCAATGTTGCGACCGGCCATCGCAGAGGCTAGTCTCGAGTCGGCGACCAGACGAAAAGGCAGTAGGGACGCATCCTTGGGACTCCTTGGGACCAGTAGCGAGAGCCAGGAGCGTCGGTGGCCAAAGGGTCTCGCCCAAGGGTCTCGCTCTCGGCTTCAATTGGAGGCGTTTGCTGCCCGGCTGGCGTCATGGCGGGGGCTATTTAGCCATTTGGACAGTTGGCTCGACGCTCGAACCTGATGCTTTTTTTCTGCTAGTGTCGATCGATCCTTTGAATGACGACAGGGGAGGACATCTGGTGCTTGCAAGTTGCACATGTAAGCTTGGGCATCTGGCGACGAACCTTTGACAGCCCCTTTGTTCTTGTTTGCCGGGACCCTGGGCTCCAACGGCTGCCGTAGTGGGTAAATGACCTCAAGGCTCAAATCTTGGCATGGACCACGAGCAAGACATGCTGCAGAGCTCCTGCTGAGCTGTTATCGAGTATTCGTCAGTTAGTATTCATGTTGCAGCTAGTAGGTACTAGTGGTAGAACGGACATCAGGTCCAGACGGGTCCTTCCGACGGCCTAGCCAGCGCTATCAAGTACTAACATGAATAGTATTTATCGTATTTCAGGCGAGCAGCAAACTCTACACTCTATTCAGCTCTACAACGCGGGACGGCTGTCGGCCAAGACTTCGGTAGCCAAGTCTGGGCCTGTCAGCTCGGGGGCCAAAAGTAGCGGTTAGTGTGGCCTAGAACACCGAGCGATGGAATGATTTTACTGGGGACTGAAGTAATCGACGGGGACGCTGCCAGGCCGCCCCCTTTTCTACCACTCTGGTTGCGGCATGGGCTGCTGTAGTCGTAATAGCGGCCACAGTGGCATGAGCTGAGCCGTGAGCGAGCCAATGACTTTCAGGCAACACTTTCTTGGTTACTGGGAATGCAGTCATACGGGACCAAAGGATGAGTCACGCTTTAGGAAGAGAGGAAAAAGAAGACGTTTTCCACTTTTCCCATGCAGCGTACAAACGAGCCAACCTGTGTTGCCTGTATCCAGAATCTTGAATGTGCTTGGTCAGATGCAGGGAAGAGAGTGAGAAAAACAGGCTCGACTGCTGCAAATCTAGGACTGGGCCGCAGGTTTGGCTGTTTCAAGGTCGGAAACTCCTACAGGTGCACGACAGGAACAAAGCGCTGCAACCTAGTAGTGATACAGCTGCCCGATAGCGGACAGTAACCCGCAACAATGTGCATGTATTCTGTCGAGCTTTTTAGTCGCTAGATGACGCCAATAACCACACGTAGCTACCCTGGAGCTGCGTGGACTAGCACCAAATTTAGGCACTGAGGCACCAACTGCTGCGTTCCACGATGCGCGCCTGGCCACCTGACTTTTAGGCGTGGGGTCCAGTAGTGGCGGTAGTGGTGGCAGTTCTTCATCAGCCCTACGGCAAGCCCAAAATGCTCGAGCCGCATATCTGTGCCAGGGACAGATCTGAAAAATCCGGGGAAGCTGGAAATTAAAGTGTCAAAAATGCGATGCGAACGTGGGCGATGCGATGGCATTTTGATGGACATCGTATTGGATGTGCCAGTTTGCCGGCTGGCGAAGTTGCGAAAATGCTGCCGATGGTGCATTTTCACATGGAAAAACATCGTGTTCGGCAACTGCATCGCAGCTCATTCACGTTGTAAGGGCAGTCTCAATCGCGTCAAAAGACTCTTGACGCCTGATTAACAGCTTATTTGAAGCCCTGGTTGCACATCGTCATTCATGGGTCGCTTTTTGTGGCCTTGATATTAGCGGGCCCCTGGATTGGAGAAAGCTGGATCCTTAGAATAGGAAAGGGCAGAGGGAAAAAAAAAAAGCTCGAGCCACTCTCGGCTTGGCTCGCGCCGCAGTGGCTGCACGTGAGGAGGCAACCTCCAGTTTTCCTCAGCGCTAATGGGTACTGCTAGCTCTCGCGACGCGCGAAGTCTCGTTGTCCAGCTCGATTTGCGACCATCGCTGCATTTCTTGTGTGCCAGCCTGAAGCCCCATCCCGGCGCATCTTATCAACGCGACGTCTTTAGAGTGCAGATTCCGGCAAATTTGCGGTGCGCACCTTCCCTGGCCAGCGGTCGACGCCGGGGTTTGCCCACAGTGGGTGTGTCATTGCGCGATTCCATGCACGCTTTAGAACACGAGCGTGCAGTGCTATTCATGGCCTAGGTAAGTCATTCAAGCTGCCAGGACGTGAATGGGCTGGATTATGTTGTCAATGCAGCTTGATCTCAAACTGACTAGCAGCTAATCTCTGAATTTTTGAGCTGCAGGCCCGAACAATACCCTTCCGAACATACGTAGTCCATCTGTCGTTGCCCGTCAATTTACTGCCGACATACCACCGAACAAACACAACAGAGTGCGACAAAATGGTTAGCAGCAAGAGGAAGAGAAACTTGGAGGACTTCGACCCTAATAAATCCGACTCCGAGGACGAAAACTTCGATCCGACAGAGGCAAGACCGAGTCGAAGCTCCAAGAAAACCCGCCAATCCAGAGGTGTCAAATCGGGCCAAAAGCGGACAAGCCGATACCGTGGCTCTGACATTGATGAAGACGAAGACGAGCTCTCCGATAGCGACGAAGGTTCATTTGTCGAAGCGACTGAAGAGTCAGAAGACGAAGATGCCCCCAGAAATGCTGCCGGGCGGAAGGCTAGAAAAGTAGCAGTCAAGCAGCAAAACTACAAAGAGAGCAGCGAAGATGACGATGACGTGGAAAAGGAGGAAGACGAGGAACCTGACGAGCTCGATGATATTCCTCCCGAGCCCTCCCAGCCAGTCAAGACCGAATCCGAGCCGAGGAGGCTGGTCAAGCTCAAGGTCCCTGGTCCAGCGTTAGCCCAGACACGCCGGACCAGGGCACACACTGAAGATGCAGAAGACTTTGTGGAGCTATCTACTTCTGGCCGACATGCTGTTGTATCTCGAAACTCCCGAAGCAAGAGCCCCGATTCAGCCACGAGAAGTGGCAGGGCTACTCGTGGCATGAAGGGCGTTAAGACCGCTCCAGAGCCAATTCAAGAGGCGTCCAATGAAGGCAGCAGCAGCTTCCGCAATGTAGATGATGCCGATGCTCCTGATGAGCTCTCGCAAACACCGGCTAAAAGGAAGCTCGAGGACATTGACTCTGACATGCCAGATGCTGCCAAGGAAGCTGAAGAGGCCCAAGAAGGAGAGGATCCCGTCGACGAGATCGCTGCTACAAAGCAGGTTGAAGCTGAAGACGAAGACGAAGACGACGACGACATACCTACTACTCGGCGGACAAGGAGCTCTCGTGCTGCTGCTTCCTCGGAAAATGCTGTTGAGACTACCGAGGCTGTCGATGCTGAAGCTGTGGCCGAAGCTACACCGGAAGCTGGTGGCATCCGTCGGTCTGGCCGACTGACGAGGGGCACCAAGAAATCTACTACGGAACATAGCAGTGATTTTGAGCCTGGTGATGATTCCGATGATGCTGAAGTCTCTGATACGGAGCGGCGCAGAAAGAACGATGCTATGGAGAGCCCAACACCCCGTGGGAGGAAGACTCGGTCTAGAGGCCGGGCCTCCCGCCGTAGAAATTCTTCCGCTGACGACGAACCCGATTTTGACATGGACGAACTCAACGAAGAAGCTCGTGAGCTTAGACGATCAGCGAAGCCACGCAAGGCCCGAACAGAATCTCCCATTATGTACCAAGAAAGCTCCCGCCGATCGCGACGTCCGGTCAACTACTACATGCCTCCCTTAACCTCTGTCAACATTGAAGAGGAGGCAGAGGATCCTGCTCCCACACCCGCCCGCAATCGCCGGCGAGGTGGCGCTAGCGCCGGCTGGGATAGGAATTTGAACACCACATACGGCCCCTTTGGTGGTGGCGGCGAAGTCGGATCGTTGCTGGCCGGCCCATGGGGTACTGGTGCCGCTGGTGGTGCGGACTCCGATAGCAGTGATGACGAGATGATGCATCGATCCAATGCTGCCGGAAATGTAGGCATGACACCGACATCTGCCGCTCCCGCTGGCGGGCTTGTGTCTGGCGGCCAGGGGCTGGGTGTTGACGGCATGGGGGCCACTCCTAACGTTGGCAAGATCAAGGACCGCAAGGCACTGGCTGATGCCGATCCCCTGGGCGTCGATCTGAATGTGGACTTTAGCAAAGTTGGCGGTTTGCAAGGCCATATCGATCAGCTCAAGGAGATGGTACAGCTTCCTTTGCTGTACCCTGAGCTCTTTACGAGATTCCACGTTACGCCGCCTCGCGGAGTGCTGTTCCATGGTCCACCGGGAACTGGTAAAACGTTGCTTGCCCGTGCCCTTGCCAACTCCGTCGGTTCTGGAGGCAAAAAGATATCTTTTTACATGCGCAAAGGTGCTGATGCGCTCAGCAAGTGGGTTGGCGAGGCTGAAAAGCAGCTTCGCTTGCTTTTTGAAGAAGCGAGAAAGACCCAGCCCAGCATCATCTTTTTCGACGAGATTGATGGATTGGCGCCGGTCAGATCGAGCAAGCAGGAGCAGATTCACGCCTCCATTGTCTCGACGCTATTGGCTTTGATGGATGGCATGGATGGACGTGGACAGGTCATCGTCATTGGCGCCACCAATCGGCCAGACAACATTGACCCTGCCCTTCGACGACCGGGTCGATTTGATAGAGAGTTCTACTTCCCATTGCCTGACATTGAAGGGCGTCGGTCCATCCTTAATATCCATACCCAAGACTGGGGTTTGTCGAATGACTTCATGCAGTCGCTGGCAGAGAACACCAAAGGCTATGGTGGTGCTGATCTGAGGGCGCTCTGCACCGAGGCATCTCTGAATGCTATTCAGCGAACCTACCCGCAGATTTACTCTTCCAAAGAGAAGCTGCTTGTTGATCCGTCCAAGATTTCGGTTCATGCTTCTGATTTCATGATTTCAATTAAGAAGATGATACCTTCGTCGGAGCGATCTGCGACATCTGGAGCACGTCCACTTCCAGTCTCTATTAGGCCTCTTCTGCGTGATCAGTTTGACGAAGCTAAGCGGGCACTTGATCGTCTGTTGCCCCGTAAAAAGAAGACGACTGCATTAGAAGAAGCCATGTACGAGCAATACGAAGACAAGGATCATGGATTTGGCCGTGAGGCCCTGAGCCAGGAATTTGAACGCTCTCGAATCTTCCGGCCCAGATTCCTCATCTCCGGTGCTCATGGAATGGGCCAAGGCTACATTTCATCTGCAATTCTCCATTATTTTGAGGGTGTCCACGTTCAAAACTTTGACCTCCCCAGCCTGCTTAGTGACGTACGAGTAAGTAATTCAAGGCCTCAACCAACCCACAAAATACCACAATCTGCTAACTGATGTAATAGCCGATGGAGCAAGTGATTGTTGGCCTTTTCACCGAAGTGAGGCGCCATAAGCCCAGTGTCATCTACATACCAAACATCGACACCTGGTACACGGCACTGACCGGAACGATGGCACTCGTTACCTTCCGCATGATGTTGAAGTCCATCCCTCCGACAGACCCTGTGCTTCTCTTTGCTACTGCAGATTGCGAAAAGAAATGGCTTCCACGGGAATTGATTCAGGACTTCTTCGGCTACTCTAGTAAAAACCAGATGGAGATTCAAAGGCCTGAAAAGGTAAGATGGCGCGCAAATCTTCGAATACCTAATTTGATCGAGAGACGCTAATAATATGTAGGCTAATCGCATGGAATATTTTGCGAAGACACTGGATTATGTGAAGCTGAACCCTCACGAGTTTCCGGATCTGGAAAACCGCAAGAAGAGAGTTCTCGAGGAGCTCCCGGTGGCCCCTCAAGCGGCTCCCAAGCCGCCCACTAAAGACGAAATGAAGGCCCAGAAGAAGAGAGACCACCAACTCCTCAATGCTCTCAAGATTCAGCTGCAGCCCATTATGGATCAGATTAACCGCAGGTATAAGAAGTTCAGACAGCCAGTTATCCAACAAAACCAGATTGATTATCTGTTTCTGGAGGCGGACCCGAATTATGTACGGCCGGATCTTGCAGAGGGGGAGATAAGGCCTTTTGAGATTGCCAAGGACAAGTATGGTAATGAGGTGCTAATGCACGCTGAATCCGGAAAGTACTATTACAATCTGGAAACCACCACGATTGAAGAGCGTTTATCAAACGGATTCTACGCTCGCCCCAAGGACTTTCTGTTTGATATCAAGTCTTTGGCAAGAGATGCCAAGAATATTGGTGATAAGGAGCGCACTCTCAAGGCCAATGAGTTGCTCAGCAACGTCGAGGTCGATGTAGCCAGCATCGAAAACAGTACTAGCCATATTGACTGGGAAGCGCTCTACCAGCGCCAGCAGCATCGTGCCAAAGAAGCAGCCGCGAAAGCGCGAAAGCGAATAGCGATGCAGTCTGCGTTAGACAGGGTTCAGTCAGACCTCGGCGGAGGCAACGACAGTGACTCACAGGGCCCTCTTACGCTTGGAGAAACGGTGCCGGGAGCTCGTACGATGGCCCGGTTCCAAATACGAAGCCCCTTGTCCAATGGACATGGCGAAGCTGGCCAAGACGAGCATCAGCTGAGCAATGGCACATCTTCGTCTAACCAGATCAAAGAAGGTGATGTACAAATGAGTGGGACTGATGACGATACTACTCAAATGGCATCTCAGTCTCAATCCCTTCACCAGATGACGTCTCCCATGGGCCCGCCGCCGAAGTCGCAAGATGCGTCTTCGAGAAACCTTGGAGGGACGCAAGTATCCCAACGATCCCTGGTTACTACTCTACCTCCTGGCATGTCGCCGTCTGCTGTGATTAACGAAGCCTCCACGACGAAGACATCGGATTTGTCAACCCATCGCTCATCCAACTGGAGCCAGAGCCAAAACACAAATGGTAACCACGATGAAAATCGCCCGGTTGAACCCAACGAACAGACTGATATCCCGGACACACTGCCCATTGGACAGAACAATAGTCTTTTATCGTCCAACGAGGACATTTGGCAGTCCACGCAGCTTCGGGCACAGCAGCATGTCGACAGCTCTCCGCCTCTGCTCATAGATCGGCCGTCTCCCCGCTCACATAGACATCAGAGCCCGGCAGGCTCGAAGTCGGTGATTAGCCTGCCCTCTCACGATGGAAGCCCGGAGGAGCAGCACTCATCCTCCCGCAACTCTGGCCAGCAAGCTTCCCAGGCTTCCCAGCCGCTATCGGTAAAAGAGCAGCTGGAGAGCTTCTTGCATCGAATGACAGACGTCACCTCGGGCTGCACCATCGAACAGCTTGAACAAATCAACCGAGAGATGATGGACGAGATGTGGCGTAGCCGACATGAATGGAATCGGTTGAAGGTGCTGTGGGACGTGACGTCGGTATTTAACCAGACGATTAGCGATATTGAAAGTACGCAAGGCGTGGGTCCGCTGAGCCAGCAGCGGGAATACATGGACGCATAGGATCAACATACCCCGGAGAGCGAGAACCTCAAATCAATACTTTCGTCTTCTCGCAGTGGCCGCAGTGGCAGCGCCGGTGCCAGAGCGACACCGGACACTTTCAGCAGCGGAGTGAGCGAGTATGCTTCGCCGAAAGAAAATGTGTAAGATTGATTATGGATAATGGATCGGGATGGCAAAGCGCTTGTTTTTTTCTTTCTCCTAGCCCCCTCTTCTTGAGGAAGTTTCTTCTTTTATATTTCATTTGCCTGTTTCCATCTTTCTTCTCCCCACCTCCCCTTTTTGTGTATGAGAGAAAATGAAGTAGAGAGTATCTGAAGCGACCGGTTGGCTTTTGTTGACTGAGGAGCCGGCGCTGACTAAAAGGAGTGGCCTTATATAATGTGCCTAATGTCTTTTGGGAGTTTGAAGGAATTGTGTATTGATCTTTTTGTGTTTCCGCTTTCCTTTCATTTTCATTTTCTTTTCTGAGATAAGCCAGAGAGATTACTGTGAGGAATTAGATTTACACTCTTATGGATATATTATTTCAATGAACAATGATTCTAAGCTGCAGTGTCATGGGCCGTAACCCTTCCTTGCAGCTGTCATTTATGATGTACTGTTGGTGAAGTGTATACGAGTGTGCTTTTGCTAATTTTGACTTGTGTAGATGCGTATATTTATAGTACAATGGTGGTAAGAGTACTCTGCTCATACTCTTCTAAACCACGCTCGGTCTCAGCGCTTGCTACCCATTACCAATGTTCTGGTCCTGTCCAAGCACGGTATGTAGCAATCGAGAGACCTCTGAGTATCCTCTCCAAGCTATTGAATGAAAGAACAAACGAAATCACAAGACAATTACAACTTAGATTTAGTAGCACTATCCACCCTCTTCCCCTCATCTGCTTGCTCGGCCACAGTCAAGTCGGGCAGTTTCGCAGGCATGATGCGGCGAGGGCTCGAGCCCGGAATGACGCTGTATTTGGAAAAGTCGGTGACGCCGCTGTGCTCGCGGAGGAAGTCCTCGTCGAGGACCAGCTCGCCGTTGACTTTTGCGGCGGGCGAGCGCAGGATGGCGAGGATGGCGTCGGAGAAGATGGTGGGTTTGCGGAGGTCTTTTTCCTCGTCGGGGTTTTTCTTGGTGAACTGCTCGGTGGCGGCGGATTCGATGGCCTGGATGATGGGCTGTGTTAGTCTTGCGTTATAATCGATGATATGGCAGGTACAGGTAAAACTCACCACGGCGGGCCAGATGCTCGTGATGGCCATATCCTTGAGCCCCTCGCGCTCAAAGTCAATGGCCAGGCCCTTTGTCAGGACGCTCATGCCGATCTTGCCCATGGCGTAGGCGGTCTTGCCGCGGAAGAAGCGGCTGTAGATGGGCGGGCTGACGACGACGATGCGGCCCTTTTGAGACTGGCGGAGGTGCGGCAGCGCGGCCTGGATGACGGCGTAGAGGCCCTCCGGGTTGACGCGCTGCATGAGCTGGAAGCGCTTGAGGGGCGTGTTTGCGACGGACGCCCACCAGATGGCGCCGGAGTTGTAGACTAGGACGTCGAGGCGGCCGTATTTCTTGGTGGTGTGTAAGTCTTTTTGTGTCTATCACATCATTCGTGGAAGGGGGGTACTTACAGCAATGGTCTGCGCGACGAGGGCATTCACGCTCTCCTCGGATCGCACGTCGACCTGGATGGGGGTGGCATCGCCGCCGGCGGAGGTGATTTCGCGGGCGACGGTGGTGACGGTTGAGTCGCTGGTCTTTGGGTTGGGCGTCTTGTCGGTGAGTTTGGAGGGGTCTGTGATGGATTTTGCGGCGACGACGACTGGAGGGTGGGATGTGTGTTAGCAAAGAAGCATCACAAGTTGGTTATATAGGTATTTAGAAGTATGTTTAATTTTTAGAGAATAGATGTGAATTGATGCTCACCTGCGTAGCCGTTCTTGGCCAGATCAATGGCAACTTGACGGCCGATGCCGCGAGAAGCTCCCACGACGAGGGCTACGGGCTTTTGGTTGGCCATTTTCTTAATGTGTATTCAAAGTTTTAAAGGGAAAGTGTGAAAGGCTACGATGAATGCTGGTGATGACGACGTGGAAGAAGATGACTGGGCTTATTAAAGAAGTCGGATACAATTGGTTCTTGGAGTTGTCACGAATGAGAAAGGAGCAGAGAGGCTAAAGGATGACCAGGCTTATAAAGCTGATGACTGGACTCTGCAACTTCAAAACGCCAAAGCACATGTCATCTCGCCATCGCCATCCGTCTCCAACTTTATCAACTTCGTCCAGAGATCGCGAGACCAGCAGTAGTGGAAGCTGCCGAGATGTGGAGCGTGGATGCTTCCCCGGGTGGGCCATTTTCTGATTACTGAACACGAAGAATGGCAAATCGATACCTCGGCCCGCAGATATCTTGCGCTTTTGTAGGAGGAACCGGCGCCTAAGAGCGTCTATAACGCCGCAAAAGACCGCAAGCTTATAGCGAGCTGTGCGCTATAGGAATAGTGCATTTTTGGCGGATACGCAGCTGGAGGATCCCCCGCTGTAGCGCCTATATGTCTGGAGTCATGGAGAGTTAGGGGATAGCACTGGGGGGAGAGTCCTGTAATAGGCGTCGCGGCTGGAATCCTTTTCCAACCTAGGCATAATCTCTGCATACTCCATACTTGGACATTCATTGAAGCCTGTCGGCAGCATTACACCCATGTAATATTTTAAGCCGAACCCGGGAATGCCTATTTATTTCAGTCGCACTCTAACCTAGGTAGTCTTGCCTCCTCTTCGTCTTGATTTTGTCATCATAAATATCACGCCATCTGCGCCTAGCTGCGGCAATCTGCACTTTGTTTTCCTGCTGCGGGCTTTGGATCTCAGTGACGAAGGACTCCGGAGAAATAAGAAAGGAAATCTGGGGTAGTGGACCAGGGTTTGAAGCATAATATCTGGGTAGCTACTAATCATGGGTGCCAAGATTGAGTGCTTCTTGGATCTCGGTGAGTCTTGGATTGCGCTTTGAGTGTGTTTGGCTCAGCGTACCATTGTCTATCTATCTTGGGCAATTTGTTATTATCTATCTTATTCGCTGTTGTAGCCAAAAGCTGACCAAAGACGTGAGGTGGGTAGCATCCTACTACAGCTATATTGCCTTCACCGACTTGGCGCAGAATCGAGATAAGCTTGCAGCCTATGGAGTCGATATAGAGTATGTGATGCATTTCTCGTGAAAGAATCCATCATTTCAAATCAAATACTCATCTTTCGTTCAATTCAGGATCAATCCCGTGCTGCTGGGCGGCATCAACCACTTGTCAGGTATGCTGGTCGACGACGTATTCAGTCATGCAGATGCCACCTCCTTCTTTTCGTGTTGTTGCTGACAATCTCTTGTTAGGCAACAAACCTCCGTGGACAAACGAGACCAAGGCCAAGTACCTCAAATATGACGCTCGTCGTTCCGCTGAACGGATTGGTCTCCCCAACATCCAGAGCCCTCCGGATCTCATGGCCGTCGCTCACACTGTCTCACCACTCCGCGCTTTGCTCTATATCAAGGCCAATTACCCACAGGCCACCTTCCTAGCCGCCTTCGAATCCCTCTTCATGGCCTTTTGGACGCCTCCGAACGTCAACCTCATTCCGGAAGAGAATCTGCGAGCCGTGCTCCAAGGAGCAAAGGAGAAACCCGGCAAAAGCGACAGCAAGAAGCTCTTTACCGAAGAAGAGGTAGAAAAGATTCTGCAGTCTCGCGGCCAGATGAAGGATGTGCTCTTGGCTACCACGAAGAAGGCTGTTGATCAGGGGGCCTTTGGAGCGCCTTGGATGTGGGTGACGAATGCAAAGGGCGAGCAAGAGCCGTTTTTTGGAAGTGACAGGTGAGTTTTACGATTTCTTGAACAATTGACGTGCTGTGCATCAATTGGACAGAGATAAAATGATTGCACGCAAAAAGTTCATTTTGCTAACATATTTCAGATTTCACCATATCTACAAGTTTCTCGGCATTCCCTATCAAGACATTGCTGTTTTAGCGCCTGCGAAGCTGTGAGCGCAAGATTGGTGGCGAGCAATTGGGAGAATGATGGCTACTCGGATGTAATTCACTTAGAGCATTACTCAGGCTTTTTATGTACATTTAAATTGAAACCTGACACCTTTTCGCCAAGTTCTTTAAATGGTCCTTTCTTGTGTGTTGCGCTCAGCTCAAAACCTCCATGTCGAGCTCGGTCTATGTAGCTGCGCTAAACCGGCAGCTAACGACTTACACCCGTTTTTTCATCTACCCACTCACGCTCATCTTGAATATCCATCTACACACATCCATTCGCCATGACGACTCCCGAACTCACCCTCATCGTTGCTGCCACCCGCAGCATGGGCATTGGCTTTCAGGGCACCATGCCCTGGAAAGGCCTCAAGAAGGAGATGCAGTATTTTGCGCGTGTGACTACGCGAGTTCCCACTTCATCGCAGGTATTAATCTCAAAGAAAATTCCATCCCCATCAGGCGCATCATAAAAGCCGATTTCAATGACATTCTTCATCGTTCCTAAACATTGTTTTCATTATTGACAAGTAAATCATGAGTCTAACACCAATCATAGACCACCATCCAAAACGCCGTCATCATGGGCCGCAAAACCTGGGACTCCATCCCCCCCAAGTTTAGACCTCTCAAAAACCGCCTCAACATCGTCATCACTCGCTCCGCCCCAGCTAACCCACCTTCATCACCGCCTCCAGCTGACGCCGAGGTCCGAGTGCCCTCCGTAGAAGCAGCGCTGCGGTACGCGGCAGAAGCAAACTCGAGCAGTGGCGGCCGGGTCTTCGTCATGGGAGGGGCGCAGATCTACGAGGCGGCGCTGAAGCATCCCTCGGCGAAGCGCGTGCTGCTGACGAGCATTGATGCCGAGTTTGGGTGCGACACGTTCTTCCCGCTGGATTTAACGGGTGGCAAGGCCGAGGGCTGGGAGAAAAAGTCTAGAGAGGAGCTGCAGGCGTGGACGGGCGAAGAGATTGAGGAGGGGGGACAGGAGGAGGCGGGCATCAAGTATGAGTTTCAGATGTGGGAGAAGAAGGATTGATTTGCTTATAGACTCATGAGGATATGAAATAGAATTGTTTACGTTTTGTTTGTTTTCCTTTTCCATCTATATAAGTAACGTCTATCAGAG
The DNA here is from genome assembly GCA_022985005.1 of Trichoderma koningiopsis. Taxonomy (NCBI): domain Eukaryota; kingdom Fungi; phylum Ascomycota; class Sordariomycetes; order Hypocreales; family Hypocreaceae; genus Trichoderma; species Trichoderma koningiopsis. The sequence continues at coordinate 269,622 of JAJPEM010000010.1, forward strand.
AGGTGGGATGCCGAACCTCCACGTTTGCCGGCAGCTATAGATCCGTACATCATAAACTTGTAACGTACACCCGAGCACTATTATATACACATATACGAAGGACTTGTCTGCCTTGAATATCCCCACACGCTTTTTGGTACTTTTCTTTGCTTTTCGCAGTTTGCATATTTTACAGATTTCCCCAATCGCCTTTTTTTTTTCCGTCATCATCGTCATCGTCATTCTTGACTCCTTGTCTCCCCCTTTCCCTCCTTCTTTTCTTATGATTAAGCGGCGTTGGCCAATACCGGGGTAGCCTTTGCTTCTTGGCTCTCGCCCGCACTCTCTTTGCCCTGCTCCCTCTTGAAGGGCTCTTCAAGTCTCGTCCAGAACACATCCACCGGCTTGTCCAAGATCTCGAGAGCCCGATTGGGCATTGCCATGTCGGAAGCGCCCTCCAACGATGCAAGGCCCGATCTCATCCATCCAACAATGGCTACCAACGCTCGGGGGTCAACCTCGGGATCGCCCTTGAAGAGGTTCCTCCACACGGCGCTCGCCAATACGGCATCGCCCTTGATGAGGCCCTCGTCATAGGCTAGCAGGAGACCTCGCCACTGGACAAAGATGTCCTTGAGGTAGCGCTGTCGGAGAGCGCTGGAGGTGATGTTGTGGTCGATGTGCATCTTCTTCTCGCACTCGAAGAAGAAGTGGTCGATGAGCTGCTGCTGCCAGCTTCGGTAGGCGTCGCGCTCGAGCATCCGTATGCGGGCGTTGATGAGGTAGAGGTGAAGCATGGTGACGTGCGACCAGGTGCTAAATGTAGGAGAGAGCTTGAATGCTGTTTGGAAGAGTTAGTTTGAGCTTTCTTTGCACATGGTGGACTTGGATGGTGGTGTCATACTGCTGTGCCAGATGTTCCCCTCCTCGATAGAACGACCAATCTCCTCTCCATCCTCTAATCTCTCCACCTGGTCATTCTTGCGCTCCTCCTCGGTGATGCGATAATCAGCTGCCTTGGAGCATGCCTTGAATATTCTCTCCGAGGCGCCAATGACCCGGTACGACTCTCCAATCGAGCTTCCAATTCCCAAAATCTTCCTCGAGCCCGTGCTGCTAAAACTCCGTGACGGCGGCGGTGTCTGGATCTGGACAGGCGCACTGAGCAGCGGCAAAAAATTCGATCTCGCAGCAGCCGGGGACCGGGATAATACTGAAGTGCGGTTTGCGACCCGAAGCAGCGTCCGGGCCTGGGACCTGCAGCTTTCGCAGGCCATTGTGGGAAAAGCAACTGGAGGAGTAATTTGAAGCGGGCTTGAGGGTATCTAAGGAATAGCCATAAGAAGTGAAAAGATTAAAGGCGGGCAGATTCAAGGTCGATCTTTTAGATCGCCGGGAGAGCTTCCATGACGCGCTGGATTTCGCTGTGCGCAGAAATTGACTGCGATCGGACCATGGCTTGGCGCAAGCGGCTGAACTTCGGCTGCCCCACGTAGAGATCTTGCCCATGTTATCAGATCCAGGGTCCAATGATGGAGGGGCAGATTCAAATAAGTCCTTCAGGGTCCTCACAAAGTAAATATTATTGGGTTATTGCGGTATTGCTAATGCACGATTAACATACTGTTTGTTTCTCTTATACAGATTTGAATTGAGTGTCTTTAATGGTACATTTATCCGTTTATCCCTTCAATATACATAATTTACAAAGTGATGCTGCTGATCGTAGAGATGATCGTCGTGGCTCATGGCAGGCTCACTCAAATTTGGAGAATATAAGGGTGCTGTTCGTTCCGCCAAAGCCAAAGCTATTGCTTAGCGCAACCTTGACTTCCTTTTCCTGAGATGCCAGAGGCACAAAGTTGAAGTTGGCACCCACACCCTGCTTCTCTAGATTCAGTGTAGCTGGCACAACTCCCTGATAATTTTCATCTTTGTTAGCTTCTGTCCTAGGAGCTGCTGCTGCTGAAATCAAGCGAAAGCTTGGAATCTTGTCTTACCTCATGAATAGCTAGAATGCAAAACAGAGCTTCGATGGCTCCCGCCGCACCCAGTAGATGGCCTATTGAGCCCTTGGTGCTGCTTACGGTGACTTGGGACTCGGACGAAACTCCTTCTTCGCCGAGCATGATGCGCTTGATGGCCGCTGTTTCGGCCGTGTCTCCCACCTGTGTGCTTGTAGCGTGTGCGTTGATGTAGTCAACTTGCGACGGCTTGATGCCCGCGCTCTTCAAAGCCTTCTTCATGGCTAGATACGCTCCATGACCATCCTCTCGCGGCGCCGTCATGTGGTACGCATCTCCGCTGCACCCATATCCACTGATCTCAGCGTAGATCTTGGCTCCTCTGGCCTTTGCGTGCTCGAGCTCTTCAAGCACACATACTGCTGCTCCTTCCGCAAGAACGAAGCCGTCTCGGTCGGCGTCAAAGGGGCGACATGCTGCTTGTGGCTTATCATTAAACGCCGTAGCCAGCGAGCGAGCTCTGCCAAAGCCAGCAAAGGCGAGAGGGTGGATGCACGATTCTGATCCGCCGGCAACCATGACATCGGCATCTCCCAGGGCGATGAACCGAGCAGCATCTCCAATGGAGTGCGCTCCTGTAGTGCAAGCTGTGGTGGCAGCATGATTTGGACCTTGGAAGCCGTGTCTCATGGCGATGTGCCCTGCCGCCATATTGATCAAGAGCTTGGGTACAAAAAGTGGTGAAACTTTTCTGTAGCCCTGGTCCCGATAACAGCCCAATAGCTTTATGTCAGCCGACGAATATGAATATCCATGCAGTTGGGGTCACTCACACCGTTGCTGTGAGCCAAGCTCGTGTCATACATCTCCTCCAGATTCCCGATACCGCTCCCGAGGCACACTCCAGTCGCTTCCTGCTCCTCCTGCCGTAGTGCCTCCCATCCAGCATCTTTCAGGGCCATGTCACTGGCCGCAACTGCATACTGCGTAAAGGTGGACATGCGGCGCTGATCCGAGGCACTGAGCCAGTCGCCAGCCTTCCACAGGCCGTGGGACTTCCCGCCAGGCCCTTCCGGAACGACGCCTGCAACGGTGCATGTCAGCTCTCTCCATCGTTCTCGGGGCTCTCGCTCCGCAACGCTGACGATGCCTGATTCGCCGGCAATGAGGCGAGTCCACGTTCTTCGGATTCCGAGTCCGAGAGGCGTGATGGCCCCAAGGCCGGTCACGACAACTCGGCGCATGTTTTATGTTTCCATATCAAGAAGCAAGACACTAAAGAGCTGTTCTGGCCCAGAAACCAAAAACAAGAGATATTCTCCAAACAAGATAGTCAAATTGTTGGCCAATCGCTTGTGTAATGACTGATATAAAGTCAGTCTGATGAGAAATACTTAATTCAAGCAGATTAGATAATGCCGGCTGATCTGATCTAAGAAAAATAGCCCAGATTGGTCTAGCATTCTATTGTCGACTAGTGCCGTTGATCCGAGCTAAACCCCTTTATACAGATGCGCAAGTGCTCACCGTTTTGGACTGCTTCAGCTTCGCATCTCTTTGTCTCAGAAAGTAATTTTTCATTTCTTACAATGCAATAGTTCTTCTCGCTCAATTGGGCATTCATTCTAGCTGTGATACGCCGTTCTCTATTTATTTGCTCAAGTCTGACTACGATTTTCTTGCCGAGGTGGCCGGTGCATTCATTGTATGTGCTGAGTTCAAACTTACTCCTGTCGCGTGGCCTCAACTAACATTGAAAGCTCCGTAGTGGTTTGAGTGTCTCAGAACTAATCTCATCACTTTTGCTCAATTTCACCAGGATGGAGGCTGCAAACTGAACAGAGAGGGGAGAAAAAGAAGAAAGGGGCTTGCATTTACTTACGTGTACACGGTCTTCATTCTTCGCCGGCCTTTTCCATCTACTGGCGCCGTCCACTCATGACGCTTTTGTCATAGCTTCAAGCTTATAATCCAATCCAAGCCGTGGAATTTACTGTGTCATGGACACCATGGCTGAGACAAGCGGCCGTGAGACCGAATCTGGGCTTCACCCTCGCCACTCTCTCTCAAGCCCAACAACTGGCCTGATGGAGAACTTGAGGGAGACCATCTCTGAATGGCCGGATTCCGGCGCGCGGAACGACGCTGACGATGACGACCAGGGCTCGGAATATGAGCTCCTCATGGACCCAAACCTGCCAGAGGGGCATGAATCACGCCGCCGTTCACAGGCTGACGACGGCTTGTCAGATGACGGGTCCAAGAGAGGTGATGAACAGGAAGAAGAAAACTCTCCGTATCCAGAGGTTCGAGCGGCTGTCAACAACTTCGACGAGGAAATGCCTTGCAATACAGTTCGCGCGTGGACAATTGGAATGACTCTCGTCATCTTTGGCGCTTCAATGAACACAATCTTTTCGCTACGCCAACCCGCCATATCCATTGGACCTCTTGTTGCCCAGATTGTTGCGTGGCCAATTGGTCATGGATGGGCCAAGTTTGTCCCAGCACGGGAATTCAATTTCTTTGGCATCAAGTGGAGTCTTAATCCGGGCCCTTTTAACTGCAAGGAGCATGCGATTATAGGAGTGATGGCATCTGTATCCTTCTCTGTTGCTTATTCGACAGATATCATCTTGGCGCAGCTGGTTTTTTATAAGCAGAACTTCGGGCTGCTATACCAGATTCTGCTTACCGTATCCACGCAGTCGCTTGGGTATGGAATCGCCGGTGTTATGCGCAAATTTCTAGGTTTGACACTCTCTCTCTGTTGAATACAGTCCAAGGGCGTGATGGACTAATTTCCGCAGTGTATCCCGCGTCGATGATATGGCCTGCAAATCTGGCTTCCGTAACAATGATGAACGCCATGTATGAAACGAGCGATCAAATAGATCCGACCGTCTTTGGGGGTCGATTGCCCAGATATACCTGGTTTGGCCTTGTCACTGCGGCATCTTTTCTCTACTACTTCATCCCCGGATTCTTTGCGCAGTTTCTGAGCGTTTTCGCCTTTGCGACGTGGATGGCGCCTCAGAACCCGGTCATTAACCAGCTGTTTGGTGGAAACACTGGCCTGTCCATCATACCCATCACTTTTGACTGGACACAGGTATCAGGATATATCGGATCCCCTCTAGTTTCTCCTTGGTAAGTAAGATTGCGGCCGTGCAGCCGACGTGATCTCTAACAAAGACAATTTCAGGCACGCAATTGCGAATACATTGATCAGCGTCGTAGTATTCTACATTGGCTTATCGGCCCTCCTCCACTACTCCGGGACATGGTATGCAGAATTCCTGCCCATTAGCGACGCCGGTATATACGACAACACTGGGGCAAGATACAACATTAGCCGCATCGTGGACCCAGGTATCATTCTAAACGAGGAGTCCTACAAGAAATACTCCCCGCTATTCATTAGGTAACAACCTACCCAAAAGCTGCCCGAACCTATGACTTATGGCCCAATAGTACCACCTTCGCCATATCATACGGCATGTCATTCGCTGCCATTTCCGCTCTCGTCGTATATACGTACCTCCACCACGGCAAGTACATCTGGAAGCAGTACATGAACAGCACCACCGAAAAGCCAGATATTCACATGAAATTGATGAAAAAGTACAAGGAGGCGCCGACGTGGTGGTACCTCACCCTCTTCTGCATCGTCAGTCATCCCACCCTTTTGCTACTCTTCACCCACCAGCACAGGCAACCATCATATTCCGCACCAGCTGACATCATTGTACTTTAATTAGATGCTGGCGTTGGGCTTCTATACCGTGCTTGCCTACCCAACCAACCTCACCTGGTGGGCATTCTTATTGGCCGTGACCATCTCGTTCGTCTTCTCCTTGCCCATTGGCATCATTCAAGCCGTGACCAATAACCAGATTGGCTTGAATGTGCTTACGGAGTTTGTGTACGGCTACATCCAGCCGGGACGACCGCTTGCGCTTATGCTGTACGTATATCCTAAATTGTATATTGCATTAATATGAGTTATTGAAGCTAACGGTAAGATACGTATCTGACTACTTAGTTTCAAAACATTTGGCTTCATTACTATGTGAGTGAAAGAAAAGAACATTATACTACTACGAGAGCAGCCTATACTCATGTCTTCTCTAGGTCGCAAGCGCTTAATTTCGTTTCTGATCTCAAGTTTGGTCATTACATGAAGATTCCCCCTAGGACAATGTTCATGGCTCAAGTTGTTGCTACGACTTACTCCTGCATCATTCAAGTCCTTGTTCTCAACATGGCCCTGAACACCATCCCGGATGTGTGCGACGAGCAGCAACCTGAGCGATTCACTTGCCCAGGTGGGAGAGTCTTTTATTCTGGTACGTAATCAACTCCCTCTTATCACTTGTAGATATCTCTAATCTAACTTGTCTTGCTTTCCTAGCATCCGTTATATGGGGCCTCATCGGCCCAGGGCGAATATTCTCCCCCGGTCAAATCTACTCCGGCCTCTTCCTCTTCTTCATCCTCGGCGCCATCACACCCGTCATCATCTACTACGCTGCGAAAAGGAACCCCAAATCCCCAGTCAAGTATCTCATCGCGCCGCTCCTCTTTGGCGGGCCTGGAGCCATCCCGCCCGCTACACCTCTCAACTACTTCTCCTGGGGCATCGTCGGCTTCGTCTTTCAGTTCTGGATCAAGAAGCGCTACTTCCGGTGGTGGAGCCGCTCCAACTTTTTGACGTCGTCTGGCTTGGACTTGGGCCTGGCGCTGGCCACCCTCTTCATTTTCTTTGCCCTTACGATGCAGGGGATTGATCCCCCGAAGTGGTGGGGCAATGATGTTGTGACTACGACGATGGATTACCAGGGGACAGCTATACGGGCACATGTTGCGCAGGGAGAGCATTTTGGCCCAAGCTCTTGGTGAAGATTGTAGATTTCGTAATTTAAATGGATAATGTTAGAATCTTCCTGGTTGGAGGTATATACGAGTTGTGCGTAGACCTGGGCTCAATTGACAAAAGAGACTGTTCTCGTTCACCAAGGAAGGCAATGATAGAAGTGACATAAAATGAACTTGCTATCTAAATGCAAATGACTGAAAACACCCCAAAATATAAACAAATGAAACGATTTGAAAGGATTGACAAAGGTGAGATAAAGAAGAAAAAAGCAAAGAAAAAAGAAAAACAAAACAAGAGTAACTAAACAGAAGTATAACAAAAAATAAGGGAAACAAGATCTTTACTTTCTTTTGTATGCCGTCAAACATCAAACATCTAGTCTAGTCTTCCAGCACGTTTAGAATATCAATGTAAAGCAGAAGAATCCAAGCAAACATATCTCACAACACTATTGTAAGAATAAAAGGAAAAGGAATAATGATGACAAAAGAATAAAAAATGACAAAAGAAAATGGAGAAGAAGGAAGTCTTCTCTCATCCTTTGTATAAACTTAATACCCTGAGCTGTCAAGCCCTCAAAAAATGTATATATATATATATCACTTATCTTTTACCATCACTTTATAAATAGCGCCGATCAAAATGAGTTGAGCCAGTTTCTTGACTGTTTGGAGCGTTGTAAGCCCTAAAGCTACCACCATGATGGACTTGAAAGGCAGGCTGCCCCCCATGGGGCATCATGACCGAGCTGTAGCCATGTGAGTAAGCCTTCATTCCATCTGAGTCCATGTCTTGTTGGTACTCGGGGCCGTCGTGGTCAAACTCCTCAAAGTTGAGTTCAGTCCTTGCAAGTTCCAGATTTGCACTCCGGTAAACATGGCGCCTTGGCACTGCTGGATTGCTGGCAGAGCTCATTGAGCGTTCTCCTCTCATCACTAGAGGGCCCATATCCTGGGCGTCAATAGTTGATTGACTGGCGCCCGTCTCTATATGAGAATAGTACTCCATCACATCAGACGAGGACCCTCCTCCAATGGGAGTAGAAGGTTCCTGCTGATTGCGTCGAGCAGTGAGGCTCTGTCTTCTGGTATGCAAAACCTCTTCCGGATCACCAATGTAGGCATCCGGCAAAGCGAGCTCAGACTGCTCGCTTGTGGCCGGAGACTTTGAATGCTTTCCGACATCTGCCAAAAACGACTGCAAAATGTAAAGCATTCTCCGAGCTTGAACATTCGTGGTTGCGCAGTAGTCCATGATTTTGATAGCGCTCCCAACGGACTCTGCATAATGTTCATTCTCGTATAAACCAGCAAACTCATTACTTAAAATAATCAAGGTCGCTGCAAACAGGAAATATCTGAAATTCCAGCTTTAGTGAATGTTCTTGGGAAAATTCAAGTCAGTATACGTACAAGATAAACGGGTTACACCGCGGCAGATACTTTGCTTCGAATGCCGCCTGAATAAGCATCACGGAATGCGTTGACGCAGCCACGCATGCTTGAGAAAACTTTTCTGCCCTCGAGAACGTTCGATGAAAGGGCTCCCCATCATTTGAAATAGTTGGGCGCGTCTTTACTAAAATGTCAATAAAAAAAGGTCTGCACAGCAGAAGAATGGAGTGATAATGAAGTAGTTGCACGTGTAAGATGGACATTCCCAGCTCTTTGGGCGCCTTGCCGTTGAGAAGGTCCTCTGCCGCTAAAGACGGGTGGGCATTCAAAGCCCATAGCTGGCAGTCGTCAACAATGTCTTGGGCTAATTTGGTTGAAACCTTCTTCTCTGAATAAATCTTCTTGAGCATTGTACTGACGGTCGTGTAGATTCGGACCGATGAATCAAGACCGGCCTTTCTGATATCATCCTCTTCTTGAGCTGATTTGGGCGACTGGTCTGCCGCTAAATACAAGACATTGCTCGAACAATCATCTTCGTATATAGCAGCTGGACGCCCAAGAGCTGTGGCGAGGAATTTATCCAGCACAAAAAGGCTTCTCCAGAGATTTCGCCTTGCAGTTTCATTTTCAAACTTCATTTCAGTTTCTTGGTGCATACCAAGCGAATATGCAGAACGAACAGCCATTCCTAGACTAGAAGTTAGGACAAAGAACGATTGACCAAGCTCAACGGAGTCGACTAACCGCAGTATGCATATGCCGCGTTACGCTTCGATGTAATCAACATATAAAACGCCATCAATGTCCAAGCTTGAATCATCCAGAAGTCTGCATGTTCAACTGCATTAAGAGGATCACTTAGACACTTGGCAGCCCGGTAAAGAGCTTCTGCTCGCTCTTCAGGGGCTTCTTGCAAACTCTTAATCATCAGATCCTCAGGGCTGTTCGGCACAGGCGTTGCAAGAGCAAGACCAATCGCCAGAGCCAAATAAACTAAACAAAGGGTTGAAGAGTTGACCTCTAGCGGGTTCTCATAACAGGCATCAAGATACTGATAAAATGTTTTGGGGTCAAAGAGCTCAATTAGAGCGCTGGTCTGCGGCGAATTAGACATAAACAAGAGGCTGCGTAGGGAAAGGATGGATTCAGGCCTTACATTCACAAAATAAGACTCAGCTAAAAAATTCGTTACATCTCTACTTGGTAGCATATAAGGCACCAGGGAACTCGGGGTAATTGATGCCGCGGGCTCCAAGATATGATGCCGGCTGGGGTCATCCGTAAACGCAGATGGGCCGGTAGTGTTGAAAACAATCATACGTATTAACTGCAGATAGGAGAGGGTGGATGAATCTCCAATGTAAACTGATAACATGCAACTGCAATTAGCCAAGCTTCCTTTCATTCTTTAGCAAGAATTGATAAACGATCAACTTTTACTTACGAAGCCTTTCCATGGGGTCTTGCAGCATTCGGATATTGCCGATTATTTCGGCTTCCTCGTCTGATTCCGACCCCGTGCTTTGGCGGGAGCTTTCGTCGCCCTCGCTGACGGGGTAAGCCTTGTGGACATTGGGAGAACGGCTTGCCTTGCCCCGGCTTCGTCTTTTGGCCTGTCGCGCGGATTTGGCTTGTTTGGTAGCTTTCTTTGGCGATGTTTCGAGCGTAGCCTCGCGGCTGGAAGTCGCAGCGACAGTGTCCACGGAGTCGGAGGCATTGCTCAGTCCTGTCGGAGATGTCGCATGGACGGACATGAGCTTCGCAGGGCCGCGGCTGTCCGTATAGTCGCATATCAAGTTTCTCTTGATACACGTGTTGCACGGGTGAAGGCCATTACACTTAGAGGCAAAAAAAGTCAGCTCGTGCAGCGTACATAACCGAGACGATGAGAGTCGCATGCAAAGCCTTAGCGAGGACCTTTTTCATGCAGCTTGGCTGGTTTTTTAATATATTATAGGCGGTTTGGTAGTCAAAAGGGGCAATGCGTCCGCCTGCCAGCACACTTATGCCGGCTCAAGCCATGTTATAGCCGGGCGCCAGCGTCTAGGCCAGCGTTGATGTAAAAGATCAATTGATCTGTCACATTACACAGGCATACACGGGCTGTACATATGCTGTGCCGGCAAGGCAACAACAAAGTAAACAGCTCACTCGCATGAGTTTCCCTTCGCTCGGAGGAGTTTGCTGCAGCCAGAACAGAGTGTTGTCGCAAATTTCTCGCATGAACTGGCCGCACTTCGGGATTTGAACGCATGTTGGGGGTGGCATGCATATCGCGACATTCAATAGTCGGAAACTGATGTGTGGCAGTGTGTAATAGCGCGAATGTAGTCGCGATATAGTTTTTCTTTCCTCTTGTGAATGTATGTGGGTTATGTGTATGTGTATGTGTACGTATGTGTGTGTGATGTGTCTCTCGGAGCGTACAAAAGAGAAATGACAAAGTTCAAGTGTGGAAATGTTTGAGGGCCAAAAGAATGAAAAGTGACTGATAATTTGTAGACTTACTTTCTGTTTCCTGCGCTTGCAAGAGTCGCAAGCGCGCGCAGTCCTCTGTCTCTTGTCGTCTGGAACTCGTGGTCGGGTCATGGCGGGCGAAGAGCGCTGTGCATCCGATAGATACCCTTCGTGTGAAGCCAGGTATCGTTCTTTTCTTTGTAATATTTATTAGAAGCGGGCGCACCAGCTACTGTAGAGCGATTCACGAAACCTCCACGATAGCTTGTCTACCGTCATCCTGTGCTTATAAGTCTTTGTTCCAAGAGGCCCCCGCGTTGAAAGAAGTCTCTGTCAAGAAAGTCGGGGAGAGTTTAGATTCGCCCACGTGGCAGTAAGGCACAAACTTCCCCCAATGCAATGAGGAGAGGTTATCGCCCCGTCACTCCCTCTGATCAAGGGTATATAGGTATATACCAATGTTGGTGTTAGACCGCCAGAAAGAGCTTTCGAATTGATATGGCCGTAAGCCTGAATTGGGAGCATGCAGATGGGACGGACAGCTGATGAGACCGGCCTTTGTTCATGGGACGAGCTTCAACAAGACCCCCCCCCCCCCCCCCCCCCCCCCTGGTGCAGAGTCACAGCCAACACAGCAGCTTTTGATTGACGGGATAGCTGGATGTAATGTCAGACTGACAGCAACAAAGCTTTAAAAGATTGTGACACCTGGGGAAATATCAAGCTAGCAGAGAAGAGAGCCGGTGTACGACTTGCCTGACGTGTGGGTGGGACAGGAGCAAAATACATACACGCCCCAATACCAAAACTGCCTGGCTTCGAGCATATGCCGTTTGGTGGTCTGTGGCAAGTCCCCATTGGGCTATTGAGGAGATAAATGGCCCCGAGTGATTGGTAAAGATGTGTTAGGGCCGGGCACCATCCTGATCGTTCCAACATAGCTTGTTTGTTGTCCCCCCAAAAGTGCTCTTGGCGTCGGGCGTTAGATTAGTACCGCTGCCCATCGGTGACGTAGCGGAGATCTCTCATCTTCAAGACTGATGATGTTGGATATTGGATATGAGGAGACGCTGATGATGTGTCCTGCAAAGAGCACGAATGCGGAAATCGTGGCGTCAAGGATGAGTTCAGCCCCTAGCCCCCAGCCTTTTCTAGCTGAGCCTCGCCGTGGAAACTGGCACCAAGCAACGGACCCTTGTTAATGATAGGCAGCTAATGTCTTTGTCCGAGTTAGGAGCTTGGGTCTAGTTGGGCTTGCATTGATCGCGCGCGTGAGGTGGAGATGCTACTAGTACTTGCTCCTTCGCCATCTCAGACCGCTCTGCAGCTATATAGCTTCAGTTCAATGTATCCCAATTCGGCATGGACTTTTGGAACAGTGCGACTCTGCTGTCTTGCATATAACCATCCTGGCAGTCTACCTAGTCAATGCAGCAACCCTGGTAACCCTCATTGGCAACTGAAACATCGCAGAAGATAAGGCTATTCGAGCTGCTGTTGTGGCCATATTAGCGCGGGATATCATTCTGTGATACACACCAGACAAACCTTGGACTACCCAAGAGACTCATTCAGCCAAGATAGTGAGAGAAACAGCGTACAAGGCGCACTTGTCGAAAGGGCGTCGCGTGCACTCCTCGACTCTTAAACCAAGTGTGAACTACGAGGCCCTTCTTTTTATGCTCTAGCTTAGCAATTTTACACTTTGTCATAAATATGTACCACGGAAGCTAAGAGACTCAATGGCTTTGACACTTGCTGACGGTGATTGAGAATAGCAAATGCAAGGAGGTCCGTACATGCGGTCTAGACGAGAAGCCAAAAGAGCGAAACACTGTATGACTCTTTGACATAAAGGCCGAAAGGAGTCCTGGATGGTACAGTAACGCTGTTTCTCTAAGCCATAATAATGAAAAACCACAAAGAAGTTTTATAAAATCCACTTGGAAAAATAGAAACATTACAGTATCTGCCCAGAAAAGATACTGGGAGGGCTCGTGTAAGCGCAAGTGTGGACGGGCCATTGAGAAGTGGAGCGCTGGCTGTCAGTCTAACGAGACCATGCGATGAAAGTGCATAGTTGGGCATCGCAGCCTTGTGCATATTTTTCCCTGTACGTGCGTTGTTAGAACTGGCGTGTGTACCCGTCGATTCCAAGGGCGAGGAGAAGTGAAAATTTGTTTTTGTCCCGAGGAGGGGACGAGTGTCAGGGTACACAACATATCGTCCGACCTCTTAAAAGTGCATTCTAGCCGCAGATGAAATTACCAGGATATTTAAGTAAGACAAGATCCGTCTACGATTCGTCGCGTGTCAAAGCGTCAGAATGACGGAAAGATGTGACCGCCCGCGAGCAGAGTGCCGGTGGTTTAGGTACTGATGTTCTGCACTCGCTCCCGAACTTTGAAGTGGTATTAAATGTCTCACAGTTTTCAGCTCCGTGGCCGGCGAATAGCAAGGATGTTTTCTCTCTCTCGTCTCATGCAATCACTCATTCAGTAATGACCACGGTCTGGATAGTATATCCACCCAGTCAATCAATATACGCGAGCCCCATAGGAGGTTCGTGCCACTTGGCAAGCATAGAGGCACAGCAGCAGCTGACGCCGTAAAGTGTTTTGACGTGAATGGTCTAGCTCTTTGATGCAGCGTTCATAACGTAGACACTTCAGCGACATAGTCACATGCTTCTTGACGTGCTTGTGCAGAAGCGCTTGATGCAAGTGAGCCCCCCTCGCAGCAGTAGGCTGAGTAGCAGCATGCAAACCGATGTCCATGGAGCCCGGCGAGGACGAGGATCGATGACAACGCAAGTCTAGACCGGTAACTAGCGCCCGCTGAAACGCTGAGAGGCCTGATGGCCGGAGCATCCCTTGCGCCACGTACCGTACCTGATGCATATCATCCACGCCACACTCACCGAGTGTACCCCGCCAACCAATGGCAGAGCAGTAAGCTACAGCCGGTGTAGAGAGACGAAGGTCTGGCTGCCGCGCTATGGGATGCTTGGAAATGAGCGGCCACGATGCCGAGCGTCCTATTCGACGTCTCTGAGATGCGACATCGCGACGAGTGTCCACGTGCCTGATCACCCTTGCATTTGGCGGAAGAGTGGTGTGGCCGGCTTGAAGAAGGAAGAATCAATTCAGAGCTGAGACTGCGATGCTGTACCCGTTACACGGTATGGCTTGGTTAGTAGTAAAGGCGCTAGGCCATGAAAGGCGGTGCTACAACGGGAACAGAAAACGCAGCGCCGTTCAGGACAAAGACTGATCAGCCGTCTCCCGCGTGTGAGACAACGTCAAGGAACATGAGATAAGACAGCGGATTCTCAATCGCATTGGAAAGTAAGGCGGACACTGGGGGCTTGGACATGAGGGCGTTGGCAACGGGAGTAGTAGTAATTTGGGGGCCATAAGAGGTAGCAGCAGACTATGCATGAGACAAAGTGATTTCGTCTGTTGCTGTGATTGCTCCGGCGTGTGACTCTCGCTTTCAAAGCCGAGCCAGTCGGGCATAACGCCACTCACACATAGCACGAATAGCCTGCTCGCTTGCTCAATGTTGGTGAGTATCCCGGTTCACACCAGTCCTCATATTTTAACTGCAAGACGCGGCAAACTTGTAATTTCACTCAACACGCCGTGTCTCGGACGCAGCTCGATATGGATATCTGTGGATAGTTGTTAAATTAGTCGCCCACAATAAGACCATAAATCCGTTGCCAAGCAGACTGAGGTTACCTTGTAATCGGGAGTAGGCTATTAAGAAGTATGAAAAGGCAAGCTGTGAACGCAAACAGATTAGACGTCACCCCCTTGACGAACGGCCACACACCTGTCTTGCTCAGGGTCCATCCGCAGAAGGTAAAGAGACAATCCAGGTTTTATGGAACATGAAGACATAAGGTAACAATGAAGGCAGTGTTCAAAAAATAGTTGAAAGTCTAGTTTTGGGGGGGATAATTATAATTACATTTCAGGTTTCAAAATCATAGCAATGTCTCGGGTACTTCCTCCAGGGCGAGCTTGCATCGCTCCAGAAACAGCTCGGCCCTGGCTTTCTCTTCCTTGGGGACAAGTAGGCTGAACGTATGAATGTCGTCGGCAATGACTCTAGCAGCTGGTCTAGGGGCGGGCCGTTGAGCTGATGGAGAGCTGGCTTTTCTGGCGGAGCCAGTCAAGATGTCAATAATGTCAGATTTCTTGGCGGATGTTCGCCGAGAGGTCGCAAATGAGAAGTCAGGGATTGTGGGAACATATGACCCCCGTGAGTATTTGTTGGCCTTGGCCTTGCCTAGACCAAGGACCTCATCGAAGAGCTCATTCGTGGTCGGCTGGCGGGGCACGACAGGCAGACGGCCATTTGCAAATGCAGTAGCTTTGGAGATGAACGTGTTTATTGACACAGAAACATCGGCGGAGTCCTGGAGCCGTCTCTGCAGCTGGACCACGTTCTCCAATGAGATAGGGAGCTCCACTAGGACATTTTCCGGCTTGGGCGCAGCTTTGGGGGCCTTGGCCTCTGATGCCTCGGGGGCCTTAGCCGATTTCTTCTCAGCTACCTTGATGTTGCTCAAATCCAAGTGAGCCAGCTTGGTGAAGTGCGAAGACAGGGTGGCGGGTCGGTCGGCGTTAATAGCACCAACGTAGGCCAAGACGTCGCCTTTCAACAGTCTTCCGCTGGGTCCCGTGCCCTTGATTTTGCTCACGTCCTCTTTGCTGAGGCCATGCTCATGAACGAGAAGGCCAACTGAAGGAAGCAGCGGGTAGTTGTGCTCGTAAGTTCCACTGGCAGCAGACTCTTGTTTTTTGGCGGGCTTTGCAGCAGCCTTTGGCTCTTCTTGCTGCGAAGCTGGGGCCGCTGCGGGCTGTGAACTGGACTTGGGCTGCTCATCTGCGGGCAGCTCCAGGGCGCTGATATCATCTCCGGCATCGGCCAGAACGGCAATGCGCGTGCCCACCTGGACTCCTTTGCTGCCATCCTGAGAGATGATCTTCATCATGATGCCATCATCCTGGGCTTCCACGTCCATGGTGGCCTTGTCGGTTTCGATCTCGAGCAAGACGTCGCCGGCGCTGAAGGTATCGCCCTCCTTGACCTTCCAGGTGGCAATATTTCCCTCTGTCATTGTCGGGGACAGGGCCGGCATCGTGAAGTTTTGGGCGGCGAGGCATCGTGAAGAAGTGGTGAGACCTATATCAGGCACCAAGCTATGTCAGCTATGCTCTCTTTTCATATATCGATTTTGTTGAAACGTATGTCTCTGCTGCTGTCGTCTACGCCCTAGTGGGGAGCTGCGCGAAGCAACCGGCGATACGTACCGCGAGAGGTCGCCCGACCGCCTGCGAGCCGGGTTGAGATGCGGCACGCCGCCGCGAATGAAGCCATTGAAGCCCAATTGAGCGCAGAGAAGCAGACGCGGGTTTGGTTGTGATGCTCGAGCGAAGGAGGCTCTACTGGCAGCAGATGAGAGCTTTCTTTGCTGTTGGGAATCGGCCCTGCTGGAAGGCGCGCACAGACCAACCAACTTTTTTTGGTGGGGTGCCAAAAATTATGTGGGCAAGAGTCGGTTTCATGCAACCAGCTGAGCTGACACGCTACGAAAAAGAATAGCTGTAACTCGGTAATCTCAAAGTAGTATACTATAATAAATTGTAAAACAAGTTCTTGATATCAATCTTCTATTACCTACTGTCCCATATACTGTTATTTGACGAGGCTGCTGCGCTGCGACTCTGAGAATCGATACACCAGATATAAGGCGCATGGATCCACCAAAGCTAGCGCTGAACGTGGTGTTTTCAAGGAACTTCAGCGCCAATGCCGAAGCCACGGCAGAACTAGGTACAGGCCTAACGGCTTATCTTAGTGCAGGGCCATAGATAACGCCAATTACAGGGATCGACTGATAATTCTCTGTAAGTGGTTGCTTGAAGAATGATGCTGCGATAGATTCGCCCAAGCAGCAATTGCAAGGGATGGCTACCGCTTTATGACGCCTGAACCCAATTCGCCATTAAAAACAAGCCCTTTTCTCTTCCATTGAGCTGCGCAAAAGCATCCACTATTGTGATTCTGGCATGGCGAGCTTCGCGAGAGGCTTCCGCCTCGTCCACGGCCCTTGGGCCACCTTCACTCCACGAACTCTTCTCCCAGATGTCTCCTCCGCCCAGTCCCGATTCTTCACAACTTCGCTTCGATTACGAGCCTCTACGGTGCCGAAACCTCAGCCTAAGCTTCGCAAAGACGCCATCCCGAAATCGACAGCGAACGAACCGAGCTCTTCTCCACTTCCCTCAGCTTCAGTAGCTCCCAGCCGATATGCCTTTGTCAAGAACTTGGCGTCGAAGCCTACACCAACCCTGTTGTACGAGGCGCCTTCACATTTCTGGTTCTACTTTGGATGCTGGTCGAGCGGCTTGACCATCATCACTTGGACGGTGCTGACGGGCCCGACTGCCGTTAAGCAGCCCGAAGGTGTCCCGGTATGGGTTGGCTATACTCTTGGAGCTTCGTACGCTCTGCTTGGAGCCATGGGCTTCTATCTTCTTTCCAAGACTCCCAACATTGTCAGCAGCATTCGTGTGCTGCCACCAGTTCAAGCGGCCGGCCAGACTACTGCTCGACCAGGAATAGCCTCTGCCGTGCCCCAGCTTGAAGTCAAGGTCAAGCGCATGCTTCCCATTCTCAGCCCCAAGGTCATTACGACACCACTTGATAATGTCGCACTGAAAACTCGATTCTCTCTACCTAGCGAATATGTTCCTGAGCTGAGACGAATGGAGATGCAGCTTGAAGAAGAGGCACGAAAGAGGGCGTTATGGAAGTTCGACACCGAGCATCTCCTTACTATGCCATTTCGGAGGATTGGCCGTGCGTTCAAGAATATGTTTAATGGAGTAAGAGCGGCATGGACCGATGTTGGATACGGTATCATCAAGGTGGACGGAAAGCAGTACAAAGTGGACGTTGCGAGGGGATATGCCCACGATGGGTTCCGAACATTGGAGCGTATCGTAAACGTCGGTTTCAAATGATAGGAAAAAACACTCACGAATGAATGTACAATATACCAGTATATGTATAAGTAGCTAACAAGACAAATTATTATCAATTCGATTGTGCTATATGTAATAAAATTTGTAGCAGCCAAATTGTTAAATATCTAATTAAATCCTACCATTGAAACTCTTTGACTAAGCTGTTTCCCCAATATTCATCACATCGCTGTCTCAGTCTCTCTCCTGCAAACACCGGGTTGGCTAATGGCCCTTCTATGTATGAGATACCCTCATTTGGTCCTCCAGCAATAAATACTTGCACTTGTCCTTCCCTCTCAAAGGCTGGAGCCCACCCCTGAAAAGTGTCACTGTACGGTAGACCAGGTTTTCCCACGCTGGCAAAAGTCGACCAGGACCTTGAGGCTCTGACTTGGAGCTCATAGTCCGCAGGTGAAGGATCAAATGGCAGCCCACTGGTGTTGTAGTGCGAGAGATTTCCAAAGATGTAGGCGAATTCGGACGTGTGAACGGGGCCCATGCCGGCTGGATGGCCAAGATGCTCCAGGATGGGATCCAAAATGGTCTGGTTCCATTCGTAAAAATAGATTCGATTGAGATTGAGCTTGAGAAATTTGGCAAAGTAATATGGCTGGCATGTCATTATGATATCTCGAAATATCCTAGCAGCACGATAAAATTCACTCGAAAGGCTATTGTTCGCATGAAACTGCTTCACAGGATAAAGCTCAAGAAGAGTCTGGAGATGATCGTTTGTCAAACCGGGTACATAATCAGCGATGAAGTCTCGAGTATCGTTGGCAGTTGAGATGCTCGTGTTGGTAAAAAGCGAAACATCGTCGCGGCACCAGCCCATCATGATGACGAGATCTCGAGCAAACTTCTTGTCGTAAATAAGCGTTGAAGGACGATCCGGTATGTAATCCCCATCCACTGTTGGAAGCCAAATATCGCCAATATTAACATCCGCTCGATAAGTTGCGATCGAAGCGTCAAGTACTTCTTGCATTTCGTGATCTCGAAGACATGAAAGAGTTTCGACTGAGTGTAAATCTGTTGTATTGCATCCAAGAAAGTCGACAACAGCCTTTGTGGCGTTCAATGTGTAATCCGCTGTGATTCCGGGCTCCATCGCCTGGCTCTGGCAGATGGCTTGTTGGAAGGGAACAGGTTTCGTGCCGCCGTAGGACAAGATGTGAGCGCCCACAGCAAGACCTATATTGACACAAATGTTAGAGCAGGTTCGTATATCTGCTGTACCCGATCAACATTGTCTGCCATACCTCCAGAAGACTGCCCAAAGATGGTGACTTTCTCAGGGTTTCCACCAAAATGTGCGATATTTTCTCGGACCCATTCCATGGCTAGACGTTGGTCTCTCAAGCCAGCATTTTCGGAGCCAGCGTCCCTGAGTGCTGAGGTCTGCGCGAATCCAAAAACTGTTGTCAAGTAATTAGCTCTGAATTAGCCCATGCGCGTCAAAACGCCAAACAGCTGCACTCACTCCCAAGGCGGTAGTTCATGCTGACATGAATGACCGGAAGCTTGTTCTTGACCGACTCGAGAACTAGGCCATCTGGAGAAGTTGTAATCTCGCTATTGGAGCCAGCCCAGAAGCTGCCTCCATGAATATATACCATAACAGGAAGAGAAGCGTTGGCCTCTGTGGCTCGTGGTCGAACGATATTCAAGTTTAAACAATCTTCTGAAATAGAGGTAATATTTGACAAGGACAAGGGCACTATCCAGCTTCCCAGAGGCTGGGGGCAAGCAGGGCCATATGAGTCTGCCTTGACAATACTTCCAGGGATGGGTATGTGAGGTCGAGGAGGTTTAAACCGCCAGTAATCACCGGTGTCTTTTCCGTACGGTATATTCAAGAAGGCTTCTATCCCATTACGATGAATGCCTTGATAGGTGACAGGTGCTCCAGGGATGGTTGCTACAGGAGGTACAGCGGCAAGGCCTGTAAAGACCACTAGGGCGAGGATGACAAGTAGATAACTCATCGATAACATGATGGCAATGTGCTCGATAAGGCAAAAGTCGAAAGAAAATATTGAAAATAAGAATGATCTAAAGTTCTTACGCGTCGTAAGAACTTAAATCGATCTGGGCTGGATCCACGTGAGGCTGAGACCCAGGGGTACATCCCACAATGTACTTCTAGAAAACTGAGTTTTGATGGTGCTACGAAACGGTGGATCGTCAGGGCACCGATAATAGCTCAATTAATTAGAGTAACGTGCGGGAAATATATATATCAGCCAGATGAGACACATGTACCTAAAGTACCTATTCAATGAACCATCGTGTCACAAATAGCAATGGTCAATATACTTTGACGTTAAGTGCTGGACTATTTCGAGGTCGAATACGCTTCACGACAATGCAGGTAGGCTATACTAATTCAAGTCACTCTCTGCGGTGGCATCAGTAAGGTTGATGCACAAAGAGTCATATTGCATGTGATGCCTAATGGCATCTATGTACATGCCAGCTTATTAGGACACGACACAGGCTATAAACAAGGTGACAGACGATCGTGTTATCTCTATATCGCGCGCTAACAGGCATATAGGAGTGGGAATCGGCCCTTATCTGCAAATATTAATAGGTACCACAAAGTTATTTTCAAGTTGTTGTATGGGTATCCTCTTGCTCACTTTTGGACGTATTAGATACATATTCATCTAATGGAGCAAATATCAGTCCCTGAAGACTCGTTTGCTCCTTCGTTTTACTCCCTTTTACGTATTACTTAGATTCAGCTCTAATAGAAGATGGAAACAGTCTCCATTCATCACCGCTCTTCTTGGGCGATCGAATAATCAACTATACACATGGTCCCAAAGACGGAGCTCCCAAGTTCGTAATACCACCAATAAGGTAATTACATGTCGATATAGGTAGCTCCGCCTCGTAGGGCTGCTCCTAACACCAGATCTGCCGATTTCATCAGGTTTACATTTATGAGCAGATCACCCGATCGCGTTCGCCCCCACTCAAGAATCCTTCTGCTGTAGGCTTTTACTAATGATGAGGGGGCGCGATCTTGGCGGACGTTTCTCTGGATTGAAGGAGCGCTAGCAAGGAGCACCTAGGCGATACGAGCAAGGATCGTAAAGGGTATTTCGTGTATATTTAGCAACATGGACCATCTGCTACCAAAGACCAGAAATAATGGCGGTAAAGACAGATTACATAAGTACCTACAGACATGTTATATGTAGAGATTCTCAGAGAAGGAGGGGCAAAGCGATACATATGTCACCATCCGTACTGGCGAGTCTCCAAAGGTTTTACTGATGTGCTGCCATACTCGTATTCCTGGTTTCTCACTTGACCGAGTACCTATACGTAGACACCTATTGGAAAATCTCTCGGGCTTCTGCGGCTAAGCTGCTCTTTTCTCATGAAGAGATGCCCCATGTACGCCAGACACGCATTACAGTAGCTATACGCAATAGAGATTGCAGTCCAAATATAAGATTCAAGCCAAAACAGCTTCGGAGCTGTTTTACAGGGTATTGTAATCACGAGCCGGGAGGAAGTGAAGAGTTCGGGAGAGCAGAAGCCGAGATGTTTACTCATTGTGCTGAAACGCTCTGTTTCACTTGATATTCGATTGCGTATGTCGTCGGTGCCGGTTCGGTCAGCCGGGTAATCAAACAAAGCAAAACAGACCATGGCCCTTCTCTTCTCCTCTCTTCTCTCCCGACCGCTTTTCCATTTCTCTCCACTAATACGGTCGGCATCTTAGGCGAATCTCTCTCATGCGTGTGAGTGGAGGTGAGAGTGCCGGCGCTCTCTTGATAGCTGCCGGGGCCGCCCATGCACTGATACTTGACAAGGATCAAGTCCTCCATAAACCGTTAGATCATCTAAATGGCATAGCTTCATGTAAGGGACACTGACCTACGTGCCGCCTATGAGGCCACTGCTTACCTCGCTGCCTAGCTGTTCCTCGTATCGTCATATCTTCGTCCCAGTTGCCAGCGCGAGTCAGCAATCAAAAGACTGCGAGTATCGCCTTGTCGCTGTCGCTGCTCCAAGTGACGTGGCTAACCGTAGGATCCGCCGCTGCCATTGACGTCGCCGGGCGGGATGCGTCATTAGAGTCGCAGTCGCTTAATGCATACACACATCGGGGCAGTTTAGAAAAAAAATACGCTCGTATCTATATGGTGGCATGCATCGATCCTTTGCAGCCGAGACGGGCAGGCAGGCCACTTTTGCTTCGTACATGTACATACATATGCACCATGCGTATGCACATGCATTAATACGTGTAGGTAGTAGAGCAGTCCAACTGATCAACATGACATGGTAGCATTCTGACCTAGGCCGGATCGCGTTTCAGAGGAGCTTTTGCTGGGTCGTATTCTCGTCGCAAACCTTATACAGTTCTGCAACAGAATCTCGAATATAAGTGCATCAAGCGTGGCGTGAAACTCTGAAACTCTACATCACTGCTGAAACCAGGAGGCATCACAACTACCGGGTTTTAACCTTCAATTCTCCTCCATCTCTTGCTTTCGTTGATTCTTCATCACAATAGTCTCGTCGTGTCTTGATATCGAAAGCTTCAATATGCCGGCTCAGACGGAATGGCTAAAGGCTCATGCCACGCCAGCTGGAGAAACTGCACAGGGCGAAGACTACTACACAGACGACGTGGATTGCCTCATCGACTACCTTGAAGGAAACATTACGACCGAGGAGGCTGCGCTGTCTATTACCCAGGATTTAATCGACGAGGCCAACCCGCCTACTGAACTATACCGGTTCATGGGTTTACTTTGCGAAGCCCTGGTGGAATTAAAAAACGACAGAGAAAAGCTATTAGAGCTCCTTGCAGCCATCAAGAGGATTCCGCCGGAAGAAATTAATTGGCCTGCCCTACCGGGACTTCTTCCCGTGTGGAGCGACTTATACCGACTCCATACCCGCGGCCCAAATGGCTGGGAGGTAATAGGAGAGCCGCTACCCGATAACAAGAAAGCTGAGCTACGTCGACGTTATGAAGAAATCGGCACGGTCGAAGCCACGCTATACGTTCGAGAACTTGGCGGCGTCACGGAAAATTGGGGATATGAGCTATTGAACTTGGCCAGTTTGAAGCGTCCAGGTCTTGATGTTGTCATCAGCGAGATACACGCATGGCTTTCTGTTGCTGGAACAAAGTTAGTAAAAGATTTGGATCCAGACGAAGTGAGAAACTGGCCCAGGCCGGTGCCCAGTGGGCAGCCTGGGCAGCGGCTTTCGGTTGAGGCGACAATGGCACAGCACTGGGAGGCGTGGAGGAGCTCTCTGCTGCAAATAAGCGAGGAGAAGGACTTCTTGACTGACGAGGCGAGGCGGCTTGCAAGGGAGTGCCATGCGATGATGCAAAGGCCCGTACAGGCACAAAGTGGTCAATAGAAATACGCAAATTAATATAACCGCGCAGACATTGGGTATAGAAGGAAGACAGAATATGATCTAATGTTGACCTTGTCCAAGATATGACTAATATTCAAAGAATAGACTGATTTGTTGCATATATCCAGGTATACTTATCTTGCCTCTATGCTGAGTTGTAAGTGCCCCAGCTGCGAAGCCGTACTTGGCTGGCCTATAGATAATGAGCTTCTCTTTCGAAGCCATAGTTGACACTGCATATCTGTGGCTGCAGTCTCTGGTACGTTGGTGATTGCACTGGTTG
Organism: Trichoderma koningiopsis; assembly: GCA_022985005.1. Lineage (NCBI taxonomy): Eukaryota > Fungi > Ascomycota > Sordariomycetes > Hypocreales > Hypocreaceae > Trichoderma > Trichoderma koningiopsis. Next base: position 293,027 of record JAJPEM010000010.1, read on the forward strand.
TGCGAGATGTTGAATGATCATCAGCAGAGTCAGTTACTTCTCTCATCACAAAGAAAGAGAGCAGCAGGTTGCGCGAGGGCGGGGCTTGTAGATCAATGTCATATTCGTGGCTGGGCTCTCCACAGCTGGAGTTCTCTATGCGGAGGTTGGGTATGCTGTTTGGCTCTTCTCATGATGGCCAATAATTAATCACACTACTGATAGGCAGTAGCTGAGCTCCATCCAACTATACTACTCTCAAGCCTTTTTGCCGTAGTGAGTGTAGTTGCGGCAGATCCAGGAACCAAGGCAAACTCTTACGCCACTTTTAAACCCGAAGCAGCTAAGCACTTGGAAACATGCAGCTGCCAGCGAACTAGAGGTCCTGAAAGCAAACTAGAAACGTTACAAGAGTCCACTAGCATTGACAAATAGCTTGGCCATAGGCTGGGGAATACCAAAAGTACATTCTATAACATATGCCAATGACATGGATCCTGATCGGCGCCGACGGCCGAGGAGATTGATCCAGCGCGCAAAGGTAGCATTCGACTGCTGAGAGCTGCACTAATAGCGTCCTGTATTGCATGCATATGCACTGAAACCGCAGAGTCGGGCTGGGGCGTCGGTCTTTCCGCCATCAGCTCCCAGATCGTTCCGATGGCGATTATCAGCTACATCTGATACCAGCAACAACAAGACACGAACCTGTCACCGGCTTGTCAGATCAGATGCCTCGACGCCAATAACATGCCGGGCTTTCCTCGACCCCGGTACGGCCAATCTCCTCGCGCCTCCACGTGGTTGTTACATCGACGCTCAAGCTTCCAGAAAGCCAGCAACCCCCACACGCCAGCTAGCTCCATGCGGTGATGACATCCATGCCCGCGGTCAGCTCCTATAAGAGCTCGGTCCCTGAGCTGTCAAAATATTTTCCCCAGACACACCAGTTCTCGGACCGTGGAGCCTCGCTGGGAGAACAAATCGTCTCCTTTCAAAGGCCCAGCAGCTTGACCGCCCGTGATGCGTGCCTCCAGTACTTGTGCCTGGCTGCTCTCGGCCATTGGCGCCGTTGCGACCAGCAGCACCTCGCCAACGGCCGGAGTCGAGTCTCTTGTCAAACGCCGTCTTCCGAGCCATGCGAATTCCTTTGAGTTTGCGCTTGAGCCGTCATCGCACGGATCGGCTCTGACCAATGATAGCTATTCAGTTTCCTCGACCAAGGATGGAAAGATTCGAATTGAGGGCACCACAACGAGTGCCTTGCTGTCAGGGTAAGTCTTGCTGTTGTACTCTCAAGTGGAAGAGCAGTAATGCTGATTGAATTCAAGCCTTCACAAATATCTGTCTAGCGAGGCAAATGTTGATATCTGGTGGTACATTGGAAGCCAGCTAGATCAAGCTCCAAGAAATCTTCCAAAGCTCAAATCTCCTCTTACAGGCACGAGTGTAGTCCCCTATCGTTATCACTGGAACACAGGTAAGCCCAGAATCTCAAAGGCCGACTCCCACCTGAACTGCAAGTTAATAGTGCCACACAGTCACAACTTCTTATACGAGCGCCTTTTGGTCATGGGAAGATTGGGAGACACAGCTGGACTGGATGGCTCTTCGCGGAGTGAATCTGGCCCTTGCTTGGATCGGCGTCGAGAAGATCTTCATTGACGTCTTCACCGACATTGGCCTCAACGATGAAGAAATCAGCTCCTTCATCAGCGGACCTGCCTTCCTCGCATGGAATCACTTTGGCAATATCCAGGGATCCTGGAACGGCAACATGCCTGACAATTGGGTTGACGGTCAATTCGCCCTGCAGCTCCAGATTTTGGATCGTATGAAGGAACTCGGCATCACGCCCATTCTACCAGCTTTCCCGGGATTCGTACCGCGCAACATCTCTCGCGTGTTTCCGGGCATTTCTCTGTCCACGAGCCCTCTCTGGGAAAGTTTCTCAGAAGAATTCAGTGCTGATACATATGTCAACCCATTCGATCCGCACTTTGCTCAGCTGCAGAAATTATTCATTGGCAAGCAACAAGAGCTCTATGGCAATGTCACAAGGTTCTGGACCCTCGATCAGTTCAACGAGAATCAGCCGCTCTCCAGCGACTTGGGCTACCTTCGAAATGTCAGCCAAAACACCTGGACTGCCCTCAAATCTGCTTCTCCAGACGCAATCTGGGTGATGCAGGCCTGGCTATTTTCCTCGGACAGTTCGTTTTGGACAAATGATGCGATTGAGGCATTCTTGAGTGGCATCACGGAGAATTCAGACATGCTGCTCCTGGATTTGTTTGCCGAATCAGCTCCTCAGTGGCTCCGTACCAACTCCTTCTACGGCAAGCCTTGGATCTGGTGCGAGCTTCACGACTATGGTGGCAACATGGGCCTGTACGGCCAGATTGAGAATGTGACCATCAACGCCATGCAGGCCGTGCAAAAGTCGAGCTCTCTTGTCGGATTTGGTCTTACCATGGAAGGCCAGGAGGGTAATGAGATCATGTATGACCTGCTATTGGACCAAGCTTGGAGCCCTAAGCCCATTGACACTGAGACTTACTTCCACGACTGGGTCTCAGCCAGATATGGAACCGAAAATGTCAAGAGTTTGTACACCGGATGGGAGCTTCTCCGCCCTACTGTGTTCAACAACACAAACTTGACGGTCAATGCTGTCCCCAAGTCGATCCTGGAACTGATTCCCAATATCAACGGCCTCTTGGGCCGTGTCGGCCGCCATGGCACCACAATCGCATACGATCCGGCCGTCATGGTGGAGGCCTGGACAGAGCTCTTCAAAGCTGGCCTGGAAGATGCGAAGCTGTTTGGCAACCCAGCGTACCAGTACGATCTTGTTGACTGGACGCGCCAAGTTCTCGTTAACAATTTCGATGGCCTCTACAAGGATCTTGTTACGGCATACAACAGCTCCGCAAGCGCCGCTGAGATCAGATCCCGCGGATCCAAGCTCACTGCCCTATTAAAGACTCTTGACGCGGTTCTTGCAACGAATGAGAACTTCCAACTCGCCACCTGGATTGACGCAGCTCGCGCAAGCAACCCGTCCAACACCGGCTTTCTCGAGTATAACGCTCGCAACCAAATCACTCTGTGGGGACCTACTGGGCAAATTGAAGATTATGCGTCGAAGCAGTGGGCTGGGTTAGTTGGAGACTATTACCTCGGACGATGGGAGCAGTTCATCGACTACCTTGCAACAACAAAGCACTCGAGCTACAACCAGACTGCCTTTTACCATAAATTACAGGCTTGGGAAATACAGTGGGGTAATCAGATCGCTGGCAAAACTTCCAAGACTGCGAGCACAGGAGCCTACGAGGTTCAGGCTGTTCTGCAGACAACCATCACTACCTGGGGTAGCCTTTTTAAGCTTTAATAGCATCAACAGAGTAATAATAATCTAGCTACTTGTAATTCGATAATGGAACTACTTTTACAACTACGCATTTTCTGATTTTATATTCAAGTAAGCCAAGGCTGATCCAAGGCGGCACTGAGTGCCTATTGCAGGCAGGCCATTCAGGCGCTTATGCGGCTGCGCCACTGCGCCAATGAAAGTTGCTCTATAGGCGCTGAGGCTCTGTTTGATATGTTCCCAACTGTGATAATGAAGTTTCACGAGCGATCCTTCAGCCATACCCGGTTTCCCCGTCCAGCGGACTGAGGGATGAGCAAGCTGCAGACAGGCCACCCAGGCGCTGCGCGGCCGTGCTGCGCTCATGAAAGCCGTTCTATAGGCGCCGAGGCTCTGCTCAATTCATACATGCATGTTGCCAGCTGTGAATTTTCATGGGCGACCCTTCTTTCGAACTCGACTTTCTTCATCTTAAATCCATCACCCGTTACCCAAGCGACATGATCATCTTCAACAGCAACTGTACGATCCCCGGTGGAGTCGTGCCTTTCGTTGCCGCTCCCTACGTTCGAGGAACCCTCGACATTGTATGGGGTTGTTTTAGCATCCTGCTCATCTGCACATGGTCGATTCTGCACCCAAACGTACCTTTACAGTCCACTGTAAACCCAGACAGCAGGAAGCAGAAGTACTGGCGTGCTTCTCTCAGGCTTTTGACAAAAGTAAAATGGATGCTTTTTAATATTCTTGCTCCGGAGTGGCCACTGGGCAAAGCTTGGAGCGACAGTATGTCTGTGAAACTTGTCAAAGACAGGTTTGAAAACTTGAAAAAGGAGGACCAAGTTCCGTGGAGTACCACGCACACCTACTTTGCCAACATGGGAGGTTTCGGCATCAAATTCCCCCCGGCAAACACCGGCATAGACACTGAATCGGTCTTGACGGCGTCTGCCGCTTCACAGGCCCAACAAAACAGTCCCTCTCCTCCCAAGCAGTCTTGGTGTGCTTCAGAGTCTCTGGTATTACCCCTTACTAGACAATCATCGGTTACGCATGATGGAGTAGCTCCTCAGGACCAAACCTCGGGAATTCTAGAACGCATTGCTACGGATTCAAGCCCTTTAGAGCCTATTGAGAAATCTAATGAGATAGACGGAGGCCGCGATCGAGGGCGTGACCAGTTCGATATTATCCGAAGAAAGCTAGATTGGAAGTTAAACCAAAACAGATTATCTACAGACGAACTACAGAGGGCTATATCACGCCGCATTGGCGAGGTCGACTGGCATGTGGACGAAAGAAACAAGGACATGGTTGCTCAAGCCTTGGACACTCTTGATTGGAATCAATTTCGACACCCGTGGGAGCAGAGAAGATTTCTTATTTTATGGGATCACTGCTTTTACACTCTGCGCGTCCTGCAAGGTGACCTCTGGATCTTGGACGCCAGCCAGCTACTCTTGGCTCGAGAACTTGGCATCATCGACAGACTTCCGGCTGTAGCTGAAGACGATCTGGGCGACCGCAACAAAGGCGACGCGTTCGTCAAGATAGTAGCGTTGACTCAGATCGGCTGGTTTCTCTTCGACCTCATCACACGCCTATATCAACACCTTCCCACATCACAACTCGAGATTATGACGTTTTCCTTTGCAATTTGCTCCGGAATCACATACATTCTGCTGATTAAGAAGCCGAAAGATGTCACCCGCACGCTTACTATCACCGCCGCGCGCTATCCCGAGGCCTCTGAGCTGATCCAGCTGGCTTTGTTAGGTCCGCTTGTGACGGGGCCACTCAGGCGCTCGGTCTGGATTCCAAATAACACCATACACATCAACCACAGTGAGAACATGAAGTTGTCGAACAGAGGAAGCCGCGAAAATCTATTGAGTGCTTCAGCATTTGCCCTGGTTGTGTTTGGGTGCACCCATTGTATAGCCTGGAATTTCGCATTCCCCACCAAGTCCGAACAGATATTGTGGAGGATTAGCTCTATCCTCACAGCATCGGCTCTCCCAACTCTTTTTGCAGTCAATTATTTGTCAACTATTCTAGTAGATACCTTGAGGCAAAGTCCAGAAGGAATCAGAGCCAGGATTCCTTTTGAGGTATGGTTTCAATGGATTTCGGGTGCTGGAGTTGGGGTGGCCTTCCTAGCCGCGCGGGCTTTCATTATATTTGAAGTCTTCCGGTGTTTGGCTTTCCAGCAGCCAGAGACATTCCTAACAGGCTGGCCAGCCAATATGCCTCATATGAACTAGGAATAGCCCTATCATGATCAAGTAAGAAAAGTAATATTCCATAATTTAGCCTTTAGTCACCGCAAAGTCTCAATTCCAACACGTAGAGTGTCAATTGCACACGTATTTTGATCACATTAGACAGTTTACTACCCCAACAGTAGTCAACCATCCGAGATAGAAACTGTCAGCTTCCAGCATATATCAAGGCTATTTGAAATGGTCAAAGCCGGTGATGAGTGCGGCCTAGATTGATCAGCTGAGTTACGCAAAATACCTAAGCTCGGAGCTTCCTGTCTATTGGACCTTTTGAGTGTAAAAGCCAACAAAGTTCAAACTGTTCTAATGACAACTATTAAGACCTAGGGCAGCCTTTTTTTTTTTTTTTTTTTTTTTTTTTTGAGAGCTTTAGAAACTTGGTAGACTTGTGATAATATAGATGGTAACATAGAATATCTTGGCGGAGCTGTTTTTACTACTTACTACACATGTTTTAATCCCTTGTATATACAGGCTGGTAATATGATGTGGTATGTGCTTATACCCTGGTTCATCCTTGATACATCACTAATGAAAAGGCGTCAGCTTGAGCACCCTGACACATCTACAGCCTGTAAATGCCTTTAATTCAGATCTACATCAGATAGACCATGTGACGAGTGCAGATCAGTAGTTATTGGACCCTTAGATTCTCTTGACATGCGAGCTCTGGCTGTGCTACAAATAGTCGGTCGGCCAATTCCACTTTTACATGAAGTTCCGCGATACACAGAAACCACTTAGTCTGTGGAGTTGTCTCTAAAAATACAGTCCATGGCAATTCGCTGGCCAACACGATGGTTGTGTGGACGGATCAGACGGATACGCGCATCCTAGAGTCTTGGTATTTCCGTCGGGACCATGCTAAACTATGTACCTGGTAATACATGTATTCGCCTATCGCTATTTGGCTCCACAGCTTTAATAGCTAAATTGTTACTAGAAGCGGTCACCAGACCCTTTATTTGACGCAGAGGCTCAGCTATCCGGTAGGATCCCAGCCTTGTATGTAGTTTGAGCACAAGCAATATCTTAACTTGATGGGGTTACTGGTAGGGCGCACAAGCATGTTCATCAGGCCAGTTTAGGCAACCTTCTGGCAGCCAACCCAAAAGCTCGCGAATATGATAAATAATCCCAATCCGTTTTCAACTCCATTTATAGTATTTCGGCAGGTGAAGTGCATGTGCTGCGCACACTTGTACATTAATAGCGCGCCTTATCGCAATCCATCGACATGAACACAGCCACGTAGATGCACCCAATTGAGGCCATCTCACAATGCCGGGGTTGCAATTGATTAACTATCTTTGGCGCGGCATCTTCAGTTGCTCCGCGGAGCCCAAAGCGCACAAGATCTTCAATATGCTGTTGGTTGTGCTGCTGGACAGCGCATGCGGCCGGCCGGAGGCTGAAGCAATAATGAGACCATTTTGTGAAACGCCTGCAAAGGCTCCATAGGCACTTCTCCGCGAAGGATTTCGAGCATGGGGCAGATTGAAAACTGCAGGGTTTCTATTCTCCCAGTGCACAGACTCGCCCGGCCAACAGCACAAAAGCTCCCCTTGCGCAGCCGCTTCTGCAGGCCTGTAACGAGTTGTTGGTTGCACCCTGCTTCTGCTCTCTTCTGTACCCAAAAGGTGGATTTCTACCACGCTAAAATGCGCCAATGGGCCGTAGCCCAGGTCCGTGTGTGCAGATTCTCTAACCGAAAGACCTCCATGGCTTACCTGCATGGGAAATGGGGGCCTCAGCCGCATCTACGGCCGCAGCCCTGTCCTGGGAGCGTTTGCGCAAACTTGAAGCACTTGTCGGCGAAGGGGAGAAAAAAAAAAATCGGGGTCGATTGTTCGTTCTGGGACATGAAGATTAAGCGATGAAGATTGTTTTAAAATCCAAGATGTCTGCCCCATTGCTAGTGCCGGCTCGAAGCACGTTTTCTAGATGAATTAAGTGGATTGCATGTAAATCAGCTAGATTGAGTGAGCGGCGCTGGGAATCAAGTCACCATGTCGTTCAAATCACTCCTTTTCGCTACTCTCTTCTATACACTATTTTCACATGTTGCATCTTCAGCTCTAGTTGTGAGGAACCTGCCGGGAAAATCTTCTGATGAGACCATCACCGAAGTTCGAAGACGGCTGGCCAGTGTAAAGAGAAATGGCACAGACGTCTTATTCGATAATTCGACTTTTTTTTCAGAGAGTCTCGATGGCAAGACAATTTTCAAATAGTGAGTTCGCATGCATTTTGAGAGAGCGAACTACTTTTTAAGTAGCTAACATAACGCGCTTGAAAGCCCATTTTTCGACAACGACCCAACAATCTCCGTCATATGCACAAAATGCTACTTCACCGGCCAAGCCAGCGCAAAAGTCACGTCCAAAGGCTCAGTCAACGTCACCTCGACCATGGACCAATTAGAAGACAGCTTCAAAAGCGTACTCAGCAACCTCGAAACCTATGCCAAAAACGCCACAGACATCTTCTTTGATGATATAACAAATGGTACAAGCATCTTGAAGGTGGGACGCGACATCGTGGCCCTTCCTCCTCCCGAAATCGACTTCAATCTCGACTTGAAGTTTCCCGAGTACCATGTAGACGTGAACCTCACAGACCTGGAGATATACATGGAGATTGACACCATCCTAGCGAACGAAATCACATACACGTTCAACATCTACCAGTCCAAGACACTGGCTGGCGTAGCACTTGGAAACGGGCTGCTGCTGGGCGCCGTAATCTCAATTGATCTCATCTTCAGCGTGAACTCTCAGGTCGATATCCAGAGCGGCTTCCACATTCACTTTGACCATGTCCGAACGCAGATTGAGCTCTTTGGCAAAGAAGCCTTAGAGCTAGACTTGTAAGAGATTCGCCCACCTGCACACGCCTAACAGATGTAAGAAGGCTAATCAAGAACTGCAGTGACGGCGGCAAATTCGCATTCCTCCCCGTGACAATTCAAAGCGGCGAAGTCGTCCTCGAAGCCGTCCTCCGCCTCGAAGCCCGCATCGGCATCTCCCTGCACGATTTGCCCTCGCCAAGCAAGGACGTCGATATCGGCGCAGGCGTCGAAGCCCGCATCTACGCCAACATTGCCGAATTCGTCACAAACATCACCCTGGGAGAAGTCGACTCCCTCAAGAAGAGAGATGACAGCAGCGACAACTGCCAATTGAGCATCGCTCAGGCCTACACCTTTGGCATCGGCGCCGGCGCGGGTGCCTCGATCGTCGTCTTGGGCAACTCATGGGGGCCCACGCCCGAAACCGAGATTCCCATCTTCTACACCACCATGGCACAGGCCTGCATAGTGACGAGCGCAAGCACGATTTCTGCCACGACGGCCGCGCCATCCAGCACAAATGCTGTTGCGAAGCGCTCTGTGACAAGCACAGTCATCACGGATATTCAGATCGCAACCGTCTGCGCCTCGCCCGGCCTGATCAACTGCCCAGCCTCGCTACAAAGCCTGACCAAGAACTTGGTAATAAGGACACTCACATCAAGCGTCGCCTCTGGCGCGCCTGTTGTCTGGTCCACAGGCCCAACGTCCACTTTTAACAGAGTCGATTTCCCAACCGATGCCGTGACGATGACGAGCTCGTCCGGAAAGCCAAAGTCGTATACTCCCCCTCCTCCGCCGCCAACCACTACTGCTTCATCATCATCATCACCAAAGGGATCAGGCGCATCATCAGGTGAAAAGTCTGGAAAGCACCGCGTGAGCAACGCCGTCATTATCGGCGTCAGCGTTGGTCTCGGCGTACCAGCCCTCCTTGCCGCCATCGCAGCAATCATGTAAGTGAACCAAAATACTGAATAGTCATCTACACCCATTCACTCCATCTATTGTCGGGCCTCTTCCACACTACTAACATAGAATGTATCAGATATTTCGTCCGTCGAAGCCGCAAGTCATCCATCGAACTACAACCTGCCGCCACCGATATCGTAGTGGCCAAGGCCCAGCCTGTCGTGACGACTTACACGGCAGTCCGCCCAGAGGACGATCTATAATCTATATACCCCTGTTTGGGTTTTCTTTTGATTTCTTTACATAAAAATGGTACGAGGGCCGTTGCAACGACATCGTCATATATTCGCCACGGTGGGGCTCGGGCGGAAACTTGGTCTCGCTTCCTCCCGCAGAGTGGCCCCGCCCCCATTCAACGGCGCCGATCTAGATGGGGTGCCGAGCTGGTTAAGGAGATCGGTATGTCGTAAAGTATTATATACTTTGTATTTTTTTTGTGGTAGTATGGGGTTGGGTTATGGATACATGGATGCACGATGGGATCATACAAATATGTCTCGATTCTATCAGCGGCTATCATTAGGCGGTCATTTGGCTACAATCATCACAGGGAATGGGAAAGGGAAAAAAATTTGAGATACAATTTTTATTTTTGAAATGCAGTAGACCACCCATTATTACCATTAATTCTATGCTTTGAATCTCATCTATCATGGATATATTCCCAGGTATTTTTCCATCTCCCCCAAAACGCCTTTCAAATGCCATGAAAATCCAAATCTATCGATGCAGGGGGGATATCAATCTTTAAATCATGTCTAACTTTGTGTATATGCCGGGGTTTGATTTGTATGGTTTTGGTGTGTGTTATTGATTGATTGGTTGAGTTTGTTGATTTGCATTGTTTATGGGTTGCTGACGTAGCTCCTCGCCCTGGTCAAGTCGAGATCGTCCTGGCGACTAGGGCCATTACCGGGGGTTCGGGACTTTTCAAGATCATTGGGCTGCTCAGGGTTTACCATCTCATCATCATCGCCGCCGTAGGCGTACTTGCTGTGAGCACGAATCTTGGCGCCAAAGAACCAGAAGAAGAAGGGAATCGCGCAGCAAGCTAGACCGATGAATGCCAGAAGTGAAGAAGCCCACTGATCGCCGAGTCGGTGGTACATCTGCTCGGTGAACAGAACACAGCCGGCACCCCAGAAACTTCGGATACACGTCTTAGCGGCAAGGGCAGAGGCGGCTTGGTGCTGGTAGGAGTCGACCAGGTAGTTGTTTGCAGAGTTGTAGAGGAAGATGAAGCCAAAGCCGACGGGCCAGCCACCGAAAGCGGGTCCAACCCAGTCAAGGTCCGTGTACGAAGTCCACGCAAAGATAAACATTCCAATGGGGATAAACCAGCAAGAGAACATCATGGGGATCAGACGAACCTCCGCAGGGGGCTTGCCGTTGTACTTGGCACACATCTTGAGGTAGTGCTTGTTGACCAGCGGGGAGAGGAATGCAGACATGACAACGCCGAGAGCCAGAGGAATAAACATGAGACCGGTGATACCAGCAGAATAGCCTTTGCCCTCTTGGTACACAATGGGGAAGGCAACGAAGAACATGTAAAGGAGACCATAGAGGACACTCATGTACAGCGAAATAAGAAGCACAATAAGTTCTCTGAACAGCAGCTGGAAGGGTCGGATCATAAAGACCTTGATTCGCTCGCCCATGGTCTTCTCGTCAATGTCTTGTTCAGTAACATAGCTCTCATCACCAGTTTCCTTGCGAAGCTTCTTGGCGCGGCGAGCAAGAATGGTGGGTGCGTATGTCTCGGGGACGGTAAAGGTAATGAGAATATAGACGCAGCCGGAAAGGATAAGCTGGATCCAGTACAGCCAACGCCAGCCAGCGGCATCAGAAAGGAAGCCACCAACAAGAGGGCCAACTATTTAAAGAACTGTTAGATAATTTCAAAAGAGGGAACAAATTCGGCGCAATATCACTTACTAGCAGGTCCAATAAAGGGAGCGGCAGAAAAGGCAGCCATGGGAACACCACGTTCCTCATTCCTCCACAAATCTGCAAGTGTGCCTCCGACCAGGGTCATGGGGGCGGAAAATGCGATACCATCGATGGCTCGGCAGACAAGCAAGGTTCCAATATTCTTAGAGACAGCGCATGGAATGATGAAGACGACTGCAATCAGGAGTGTCGAGGCACTGTGGATGTGTCAGCATGTATATTGAATTTACAGCAGTATCTGTTTGAAAAACTTACTAGATGACTCGTCGTCCAAAGATTTCAGACAGAGGGGCAAAAGCCATGGGCCCCACGCCAAAACCAACAACGAACACCGTGATCGTAAGGAAAGAAACCTCCAAGCTGACGTGGAATGTTTTGCTCACTCCAATGAGATCCGCAGTGATGACCGAAGAACAAAAAGCCACAACGAAACATGTAAGAGCGACGACCATGGTGCAGTACCATTTGTATGCCTTGGACCAGTTCTTGGGGTTTTCGGGGTCATCATCGGTAAATGTCACGAGCTTGTAGTGCTTTTCGCCACCTTTGCCGCCGGAAGCCTGAGCAGCTGAAGGAGGCTCAACCGGCCCTGGGATGGTTCCCGTGCGGGTCTCCACGCGGTATTCGTCAAGGTTGGCATTGCGGCTGAGCGTACGGTATGGAAGGTTGACGTCCAGATTGGGGTCGAAAACCTCCTTGTCGGGGTTGTTCTGCGATCTGCCAGCAGTTGACGTCCTTCTCACGGGGGCTGGCTGAGAGACTCGGGTGATGGGCTCAAGCTGATTAGGCTGTTCTTTGTCGACATCTGAGAGGTCTCCTCCTTCCAAGGTGGAAGTTGAGGAGTTTCCTGAAGGTATTACTGCCATTGTAGACGTAGTATATTCAAAGCGGATTAAACCACGGGTCAAATCAAGAAGATGCTGTTGCTCTAAATGGATGCTTCGATCCTGAGTGTGTGTGAATGCAACTGTGTGTGTGCTCGAATCATGCCATTATCATCAAGGGATGGCGTGTCATGGCCATATATATATATAAGTGCCATATTTTGAAGCTGCGTATGAGCTGTCGATGTTGTAGCACCATAACCTCGGTCCATTCGTCCGATCATCGCAAAGCCGACTGCGACGTCATCGCCAGTATGAGACAGGCCCTGGAGCTTCGAGTTGGGCTGCCGCTGATGGGAGCTGGCAGACCCACCGCAGCCTGCTGCACGCAAGAGAAAAAAATAAAAGAAAAAGAATTTAATAGCGGGGCAGCGATGCGCTGTGATTGGCTGCTGCGGATGTAGCCGAGAAATAAACGTCGCCCAGACACTGCGAAGCTCCGCAATAGGAAAGTGCATCCGCAGCGGCCAAAATCTCAGACGCTGAGTGGCCCATCGGCAAGACTTGCCGCAGGCCGCTTAGCCTTTATGGGATAGATAAAGTGGATCCGGAAATAGAAACAAAGCTACTGCGCTCCAGAATTATTCCCTCCCAGAAGGTGGCTAGTGCCGCTAGAGAGCTAGACATGAAATGCAGCTACAACACCATCCAGCGTCTGCCGCGTCTCGCAGCCGTGCCTCGACAGCGATATGCCGCGCTGCTAGCCGTCGAGATCATGAGGATCCTGCTCCAGGGGTCAAAACAAGCTATTTCGCTAAGCTTCGTCATCCACAGTGGCTTCCCCCTCTTTCTAGAGCTGGACAATTTCTAAAGCTCTGCTTTTCCAGAAGAAAAAAAAGAAGCATCTAGCAGCTTGCTTTCGGTGCAGCCCTGCGAAAAGTGGGGCCGTTGCCGGAATAACGGAATCGGTTGTCGATACTCGATAGGGCTGCAACTAGTAAGTGATTACGATCACGATGGATGCAGGGAATCCTTTCAACTTTGCGCGACGAAACTGCACATACGTCATTCTTAGCCAAAAGAGAGAAAATACAGTGAGAGGTTTGGCATATTCACACAACGTTGGTTGAGAGAGATGAAAAGAACTTTTGTGCCGGCAGTAGCAGGGCGAACAGATCATCAATCAGGGTGCCATCAGGCTGGCGGCTTTCGGCATTTGCAATGAAGTAAAAGAGAAAGTGCAAGTCTAGACGCGTAAGAACGCCACAATGCCTATCGTTCCAACTCTCAATTTTAAGCGTGTAGCCAAATTTAAACTCGTTCCCAATCTGGCATGTGGCTCTGAGGCTAACGAAACTTTTACTGTTTTGGTAGTATCTGGTATCAGTGCTTAGCCGAGCTGTACCGAGCAGCCTCTCAGCCTGCCCTGCGATTGATCAACCAGCCTGTACTTTGAATTATAAATCTTCATTTTGTTGGCACCCTTTTCGACGCAGTAGGCATGCCATACGAGTATGCAGCATCCGTTCTCAATGTTGAGCTATTTCATCTATGTGAAGAAGCGATACTGGGGCAATTGCAGAATCAACTCTTCTAGCACAGACAGCACTTGGTTTATTGGCGAAAAGAAACACTCGAATTCATTCATTTTGATTAAAAGAATAGTCTCGAACGCGTAGACCCATCTCTAGCCTCGTAGTGAAGAGCCGCAGGATCAGATGCCGGTCCCTCTACTCCATAATTTCTTGCAGCTCGTATGAGTCGGGCGCAACTATCTGACGCTTGGGATGGGTTGCAGCGACTGATGAAACTCTCTGGCCCCTTGTATCAACAGCTGCATATAGCTCTCCGATGACGGACAACAACAAAAACCGATCGAATATCGGACATGGTAGCGAATCCACCGGATCTTACTCTCTTAACTCGGTTCCTGAGATTATACCTTGGTAGTTGAGTGGCGTAAAATTTGCTGCCCAGCTCTGAATGATACAACACACTAATTCCTTCTTTTGGTGGAGAAAAAACACGCTACTTTCCTATTGGCCTTCTCGATTGGGTTGAAGATGTAATGCCCTCGTCAGATTATCACGAGGTCTGCGGGAAATACCGAGTTGATCAACCTCCAGACTTATCAGACTCAATGCAATTCACCTCCACGGAGTCCGGTCCAATATCCACGGAAAACTGTCAAAACTATTTGTCTTAGACTAACGAAATTATTACCAAAAGCAGAATTGATGTGGTTCTGCAATGAGTCTCTGCTGAGCAGCTTTAGCACGACGCACCCTTGCCACGTTCCCCCTGCGCAACTATACAAGAATGAAAGAATCTCACGATCACGTCGCCACCCCCTTTCTTCATTTAAAAAAATTTGAAATATGTTTAAATTGCCTTTACGCCACATGAATATCGTTCATATTAATGGCGGTTTCAAAGATCACGCAACCCAAGGACTACTGAATCATGCTTGCCTTTGGGCTAAACAGTCATACTAGCTCATAAGGGTCCGCTATTCGTTCCCGCTTCCACTGGATACAAAGCAATTAAGGTACGTGTATAATATTTTCAAAATCGACCTCACTGAGAAGCGACAGCTATCTGATAGCTCGACGCCAGTTGCACGATGACGGACCAACACCGAACAAGGCAACGGACTTTCAACGCAGGCCTGTGCTGCAAATCTACAATATTCCCTGCATTCCGAACAAATAAATAATGTGTACTACCTCATCTCTTTGTTTTCTCTTTTTTTAACGCTTCGCAATAGTCTGGCAAGTGCACCATATAAGTTCGGCAATGCTCGGCTAACCGAGAGTCATGTTGTGGTTGGTGGAGATGGATATTACCTCAGCTTCGAAGAGAAGGCAAGAATATGCTACAAAGGCACGACATGACACAAACCAGTTTCTCTCGAAATATATTTGAAATAGCGCCATGATCAACAGAGGCAATTCCTGAAAATTCGATACATGGTTCCGGACGATGCATATATAAAGGACTGCCGAACCGAGGGATTCGTTATACCCTTCAAGCAGCCCCAAGGCAACAAAGGTTTTTATCACTCTCCAAGACACAAAAACTAAGTTTTGTCTCCTTGGATTGAAATTTTGAAAAGTCTCATCTAAAGCTCTTGAGTTATCATTACAGGAATTGCATTTGGCTGCCGACTCGAAAGACACGCTACCTTTTCAAGCAGCCTCAATGCACCAAAGGTCACTATCACCTTCCCAGGATCGAACACTGTGATTTTTTGCTCATCAAGTGGAGCATTTTGAAATTCCATCCACAGCTGCTCAAAATATCCAGAGGAGAAGCATACAGAAGGGGCCGATTCAAAGGACACGCTATACTTACTGAACAATTTAAAAGTGCCAAAGGCAACCAGCGCTCGAGAAAAGTCTATTCTAGTGACTGTTGACACGCTTGATTTGAAAGATCTGAACCGCTATATTTCGTTGCTCCAAATTGGTCACAAAACATGCCATATAAAGACTGCTGACTCGAACAGCACACTATGCGTACTGGACAACACGAAGACACCAAGGGGAATCACCGCTCTTGTGAGATTCTTTCGGGTGGCTATTGCTGCAATTGATCTGAAATACTTCAACGGCTTACTACAATGCACTGCAATGGCCACGAACAATTAGCTCGATGCTGCTGATCCAAAAGACTCGTTGTACGTATAGAATTACTGTAGATACAAAAGGTCATCATCGCTCTTCAGTAGTTCAGAACAGTGTCCATAGCCTACCCGACTCACTCATTCGTTTCTTTGTTACCAAATACCCATCTGCACATGCTCATGTATCAAAAAAAAAGAAAACGAAAATACACGTAGAAGCTACTAGCTCAAAGGACGCGATATATTTCTCAAATAGCTCACAGTCACTGAATGTCAACATGACTCTTTGAATATAAGACCATAATAAAATCGAGAGCGCACTCTACTGATTCCTTTTCCTTTTTTTGAGGCATTGCATAAATGTGTGGATTTACACCGTATATGATACCGATGCGTAGTCTCTCAAATTTGAACGACTCTACGCATTTTACGTGTATTTACTAGCTTCGAATACCAGTCACAAAACAGCACAGGCCTAAAACGCCACAAGACATTAAAGAGGCTCACAACTCCATCTTTCACTCATCAGAGTATTTTTGATATCTCATCAGGGCGCAGTGCAGTGCATCATCTCATACCGGGTAGGCAGATTATACGCAGTTTGTAATCCTACGCGTCAGCGCCAATGTTCAAGAAAGCAACTCTCGTCAGCCGGACCAGATTAATCCGCTCCGTAGTGTAAACTCTCTTCAGCGCTATCGTGTGTAGGATCTCAGTTGTCAGTTGGACAAAATTAGAACTACTAGCCTCAACTCTGTGGAGTAGGTATTAGGCCTTGGTAGTCTATGCCTATTACGAGCCCAAGCTAAATAAGAAGGGCTTCCGAAGAAAAAGAAGCAGAAAGAAAAAAAATCTTCAGCATCACGCTTCGGTCTCTACGTGGGGGGGAGGAAGCGCCTTAGCCTTGGAGCTAAGAGTTATTTCATCGTCAGACACGCTTGCTTCATCGCTCGCATATCTCGCATCTCCGCTAGTAAGATAGCACCGTACTACTGCTACTGACACCATCGTGGAGCGTCTGTCATGAAGTGGGATGTATGCACCAGGCTGCGATTCCTTCCGGCTCGACTCTGCATACGATGTTAGTGCCAGGCGACGCATTCAATTGGCGGAGAGGCATCTCATTACAACCACACCAACCAAGAGGCGATACCTCGAAGCAGAGAGGCCAAAAAAAAGGGAGGAAACAAGGCAAAAACAGAGCTGCTCGTGGAGCGCAAACCTCTCACCGCTGTTATGACTGCCACCACCAGCCATCAGAAGGGCTGGCCGGTGTAGATCGCGACGTTACACCATCGTTCAATCTTTAATCACACGCGGACGATTAGCTCACAATATTGTCTGCTGAGATCGTTTTGAGGAATGCTTGCTTGTCGCTACGATCTGAGATCGCAAAAGGTACAATGGGCAGAGACCCCTTGGGAAAGTGGCGTATTTTACCTTGCTTTTGCGTCTTCTCGGTCATGGTGCAGGCGCGAGTCGACGATCCCCCGCAGCAAAAGACGAAAGAAAACTGATAAGAGAGAATCAGTCTTCTTTTCTAGCCAACCAAGGGTCTGCCCGTTCCACCACGCTGGCGGCCTAGGCAAGCATTCGTGCATTAGCCTAGCAGAAGCATGAAGACGAGATGGGCAGGTATGACGCACGGGCTTGAGTCCAGACGTGCATCTATTCCCAGACTGCGGAGGCTACGAGAGGGCCCTTATCCGCAGCTCTTTGCCTGATGGCGAGCATTTGCCGCTGCCGCTGGTCTTGACGAAGCCTTTGGGGGCGTGCAGCGGTGTGCCAGAAGGGGAGCAGTACCGGAGTATAGACGCCGGAGGGTATGGGAAATCGTGAAATGCCGTAGATGTCGACGCTGGAATGTCCACTTTGGAGTCATGTGTCGCTTGGGTCCGCTGGCGATATTTATGGAACAGCCGCTCGTACCGCGCCAAAGGGCAGATCCTGGGAAGTAAACACAGATTTGAGCTTTTCTGGCTTGCGAAGGAGGTAAAAAAGATTTACGATACCAGCGTCCGAACCGTGATCGGCGTTCCATTAGCTAACTTTCTTGTCAAAAGGCCGAGACAGGACATGTTTATGGGTTAAGCGGCTCGTTTAATGGCATTGTACATCGTAGCAAAGTGCCTAAAGACGTGATGTACGCTTCCTGTATATGCCCTTGGATGGACGTGGGCTCTTCTTAGTTTGTCGTATGGAGAAGCTAAAGCAGTGGGGCGCGTTGATCATCTCGTCCATAGAAGGCTCGGAGGGGCAGACCAACGCATCGGTCTAGAAACTTTTGGAGATGGTTCGAGGCCATGTAAGACAAGAAACTTATACCAGCGTTGTCATCTTTTTCCAAGGCAATACCTACTACTTCTAGAGTAGCTGGTGGTGCATGCACTTGGAGTTGATGATCGCCGAGCTATCAAGAGGCTCACTTGAACGAACATTGGAAACCCGATCTCCGTCGGCAGTTGAAGGAGAATTCGGGGTCTCTCGGCTGTACGAAGGGTGCTGATCTTGCACAAAACGTATCAGGGTATTAGGGTCCGGTCAAGGATCATCGCTCAGATGTGGTAGCAGTATGTAGCAGTTCATTGCAACCACCGTACTAGGTACCGCTAATCATTATCACGCCGCTACTGTACTGTGCCGAGTCAATTAGGAGCATGCAAATAAGGTACTGTAATAGGTATTGCAGTCGTGCTGGACAGTAAGTAGGTATATGTGACGTCGAAACATTACCCCAGCCTTTCGGATAGACGACACGCTGACATTCTCCGGGGTCATACCAGCGCTCCAATTTTCGTATGATGGATGATCCGAAAGCCCACCTCGGGCCTATTGTGTATACTTGTATGAATGGGGTCAATGGGGAACTGCTTGCCAGGGAGAAGAACAGACGCCATGTGTGCGACGCGAATGATTCGCCAGCGCGTCGCTCGATTATGCTTCTCTCAGCGTGAAGCTAGAAGCGCGGGCTTCCAATTTACGTTTTCACTTCTCATAAACAATTCTGTTTCTATTGGCTAGGCAGCACCACGTCCCCCTGGTCAAAAGAAGAAAGCACAATATCAAAAATCGACGAGTGACAGAAAGCATGCTTATCTGAGGCAAGACAAAGCAGCCAAGAGGTGGCTTCGCATAGTGCCAGACTTTGTGCGCAGGGTGGCAAGCTGACGCCTTTCGGGTGTCTCACAATGGTCCAGACTCCGGCTAGGCGCCTGGACGAGCATCGTCGTAACGCGCATTCAGCAACGTGGAGAGCCGTCCATTTACTCGTTGCGGAAATCCTCACACCCCATTGAGACTGAGTGGAGGGGGGGAAAGAGGAGGAGGGGAGAAGAGGAAGGGGAAAAAAAAGACAAGAAAAAAAAAAAAAACGTGTGCAATGCCTCTGTGCGAGTACGACTGATGGCTGAGCTGAGGCTAAGATGCCCTATCGTCATGGCATGGGCGCCAAGCACATCGCCGTCGCCGTCGCGCACATCAACTCGAGGCGGTGAGCGCGATTCCAGCCGCCTCAACTGGACAGCGAGGTGGTGTGGCACGGACTGTGTCCGGCATGCCGTGCATCTCGACGGGACATTAAACATGAGTGAGGGCGAATGGAGGGGCAAACTAAGAGATTCGCGAACCATGTATGAAATGAATCGCTCGACGGTTGAGCGAGCGATCAGAATCGTCTCGCTCGCTGTCAACCGCCCGCGGGTGCTTCTTAGTCAGACCAGACACTTGTGCTCTCGCAGAGTCATGTCAAAGATACCTGAGTTGCTGAGTCGTATGTACAGCATAGAGCGAGCGCCGATCGCTGATATGGGCGTTCGGCTAAATGTGGAAATGGTATCCCTTTGGAAAGGCCTTTAGAATCGCGGGCTCAAGCCACGGAGTCGAGCTAGCGAGAAGCGGCTGAAAATCATCGCGCGCCATGTCTGAGATACGTGCTTGGACGGTCACTGTGGCTGTTTCCTACCGGCGACGACAGAGCAGAAGAGGCACGAACTGCTATCACGAAACACCGGATTGTGGGCGGAGGGGCCTTGGACCGCCCATCTTGATCCTCATTTCCGGAACAAGACGCGCAAGGGGGCGCTGGCACAGATGCAACTGATGCTCGCTTCGTCCGAGACGAGACGGCGCTGTCCTTTTGTCTTTTATCAGAAAAAGCGTCTGCTTCAGGTCGATGGTTGGTCGCATCTCATCTTTGCTGCTGGGTGGGGGCACCCTGGCATCGGAGTGACATCCATGTCTCCCAATCAAACGACGAGGCTACGCTGCCGGTGGAGATATGACATAGCCTTTCGAGGCTAGATGCAGATTGCTGTGCAGAAGAGGCGGGATATGCGAAGAGCGCATCTGCACTTCTTCCTGCGAGCTTCCATAATCCGTGGTGGCATGAGTCCATTGCGTGTGGGGGAGTTTGCTGGACACTTGTACTGTCTGCGAGAGAATGAGACGTGCGGCCGGACAAAACAAAGAAGGACGCGGCGTGCCTGACCAGATCGATGCACAGGCACCGGTCATCTCGATGCGTGCGAGCAGGAGCTGCCGCGCGCCATGCAACATGCTGACCACGGCATCACGGATATCAGAAAGTCTCATGGGTAGATCATGTCTCTCTGTCTCTCCCTCTCGCTGGCTGTGGTGTCGCTTCTTCTTTTTTTTCGGGTTTGGCGGCGCATGGCCCGTGACGGGCATGTCATTCGGGAAGGCGGGCGGGGCCAGCAAAACGACCCCTACGTGCGCTAAGTTTAGCGACGTCGAGGCGCTGGTAGTGGCGCTGGAAAAAAGCGGGCGGGCAATTTCCAGCCCCGCCACCTCTTTGAGATGAAAGAGGCGCGTTGGTGCATATCCCGTGGGCGTGCGCAACGCCAAAGCGGGTTCGCGAGGCTAGCCTCACACATGCTCGCATCCTTTCCAGCATCCCAGCGCAGCGATCGGGCCTGACTTGGGCCAGCTCGCCTGGCTGCAAGTGTGTGATACATGTCGATGGAAGAAGGGAACAAAACCGACTCGGCTTGGGCGCTCTAGTTGCGAGGCACAAAGCAGGAACAGGCCGGCCCGGCGCGGAGCATTTTCCAGCGTTGGATCGAGCGAGGTGCGAAGCGTGGACTGGATGTAGGTACAGAGTACAGAGTACATGGGCCAAGCAGCTGCTGCAGCACAATATGGCGCAGACCCCACTGAACCGCTAAGATCTCGTGCGCTCCATCTACAACGGCGCTACGGGTGCGTTGAATATAGTAGCACCTCTTGCTATTGGACTTACAGAACGGACTGTAGAATGATGCTGGATAGGATCGCGAATTACGCCTGAGAGGCATCATACGTTGGAGTTGTTCGCGCCACGTCAGTTGCAATGACGTCTTGTCCCCTCCTGCGAGATCTGTCAAGACTGCGCTTTATGCCGCAAGTGGACTTGGCATTTGGCGACTCCATCGACTCTATGGAAAAACGGCGCGATTCATGCCATGATCTACTGCAGTCTTTGAGCTATCAGCTGAGGACAAGACTCACGATGCGTCTTAATTTGACCAGAGAGGGACGATGCCAGTCAAACCATGCCATCCACCTTCGAGCCGGCTGCCATTCATGCGGCTCTTTCCTGCGTTGGCCGAGGTCAACATCCCACAAGTCCAAGGCGATGGCATGATGCTCTGAATCGGAGCCGTAAGCACGTACGTTGGCTGCGGAGTCAGAGCCAAGGTCAAGCTCAACGTCAGTGACGGGCGCCGAGGCTGTGAGTATATACGGCGCGCGGCTACCGCTGTAACTGCCACTGCCCAATGAGAAACTAGAGACGAATGGTAGCAGATACTTGGCTTGCAGTGACGGCATTGAGCGCCCGAAATTTTTTTTATAGCGCTTTGTCGTCTCTAAAATTGTTCATCATGCAAGCATAGACCCTGTCGCATAGCTGCGCCATTGCGGATGCTGCTAGTATTGGTGGCCCGTCCTTTAAACGCACAGACCGAAAGTTGAGTTAAAGCTGAGGGTCACCGTGGTAACTTTGGATCTCGCCATGGTAGTGGGCGATGGCTGGACAGGCCAGGCACGGGTTCCGCAGCGGCGTGCGACCGAGAAGAGAGACAAATGGGTTCATGATTCGACACGGCCGTTGACAGGGGATGGCCGGCCTGGAGCTATTCGGCGAGCGCATTCCGAGCAATATACGATAGCCTCTCGTAGCTGCAACCATCCAAATTCCCGATATTCCCACGCGCCCCCTTTAGGCCCAGATGCTGGATGGATGGCACGAAACACATGCGTACACAGACAGGCTACATGTGGCGTTGACCGGGCGTCCAGTCAACGGCGACATTGTCTCCTGGAGAGCAGCTGGGCAATGTCTCGCAGCCACCGCGCCGCACCAGTCCCATGACAGAGCGGCACATGTATCTGGGACTTTGCAAGACACCACCGGCGGCTATGAGCAGGGAGTGGCTCTCAGCGATCTCGAGCCTAAAATGGCGATAGGAGGGCGCTGCCCAATCAGCGGCGGCCCTGGTCGGATCTCTCTTGCTGGTGTTGCTGGTGTGGCGTGCGAGACACCGCAAGGGAGGCAGCGAATGTTAGGCTGCGCTGGGCAATAGACCCGACCGCAGAAGCACGTAGCTCAGGGAGACGAGACCTCCGCGAGCTGGGGTTTGGTCGGTGGGTGGGCTGTTGTCAGCCGCAGACGGGTCGTGTGCTCTCTGATTTCGCATGGCGGGATGGAATTGTGGTTGCGCGGCTTCTAGAAAGCTGCTAGCCATTCCTTGAGAGAGTAAAACTTTGGACGAGGCGGCATAAAGCATAAACACCAGAGGCATGGCAACGGCGACGATGACGATGGGCAGAGGGTCTCTGGCCGCTCGATTGGCGTGCAGGCTTTGAAACGAGCCCATCACTTCCGTCACTCCGCTGTGTTTTGCGTAGCAAGACCTCGTCATTTATGGGTTGCGCCTCGCTGCAGCCTTCAAGGATGGATCCCTGCTGGCGCCAAAAAGAAAAAACCCCCACATGATGATGGATGGACCCTCCAAACCACCACCACCTTTTGATCTCGGTGATTGGAGACTTTGCGCGCCTCCCTGCTTCTAATATGCACCGAGTTGGATGCTGCGCGCCGCGCTGCTGCAGCGGAGAGGAAGATGCTTCTTCCAGGTTCGACCGTTCCAGAGGCTGTGCGTGTTTATGTCTTGGAGGAGTCGTTGATGTCTTGAGCGTATTTTTTCTTTCTTTTTTTTCAACGGCTTCTTTTTCTTATCTACCTACGTTTAATTAGCGTACAACTTTTTTTTTATTTCGTACGAGTCTATCAGGCCTCCGCAGGCCTTGTCCCTTTGGGCTCCATAGATTAGCGCCACTGCCGGGATAGTGGTAGACAGTACTTGGAATACATGGGCAACAGAATAGCGATCCATGCTTCGTCTAAAGCGATAAGGCATTGACTTGAACTCGGCGAAGAAGAAAGCAGAGTAGAGGGGAGAAAAAAAAGTCTGAAAAGCACATTGTCCGGCGGAGAGACTCCATCAAGACCTGACGTCGTTCCTACGACTAACGATGGAAGCCCTCTGGTGGACTCATGAAGTCGTCAAGCAAGGGAAACGGCTGCGCAAACCGCTCAACTGGGCCTGCATTCACGCTGGCCGTACGCCGCGACTGATTGGTGAGCGCGGCAACTCGACCTTGGGGCATTTCATGGCTCCTAATGGCGGGCCAGAGCGCCAGGCTTGTAACGGGTACTTGGTGGCCCACCCCCCAGCTAACCCGCGAGATGACCTGTGACCCTCCCCAATCAGCAGGCCTCTGTAAGGCCCTGTCGCCAGGCCCACTGCGCTGTGGCAGGCGCTTTTGTTATTATAGCAGAGCCCTCCAGATCCCAAGACCCCTCCATCTCTGCCTCCGGACCCTTTCCCCTTCGTCTGCTCAACCGCGCAAGGCTTTGCTTTTGCAACAGGCAACGCCAGGTCTTGATCGCGAGGCCACGTCAAGAGCAGCAGCCGCAGACGCAGACACAACCGCTCAACGCCTCGCGCCCTCTCGAAGCCCGCGTATCTGCCGGCAGATTCGGCTTCGCCCTGCCACGACGACCGGTCCTTGTGTTTCCTTCTCTTCTCCGACCTGCCGCCGAGTCTCGTCGCTGCTTGTATATTCTTCTTCTTGCTGCCGCTGCGAGCCACCACCCAATTCGCCGCCTTTTCTAGTACCACGGTGAGTCACGACTGTTAGACTATCTGCTATCGCTTCTTTCTGCCTTGCTCTGCTCGATCATGTTTGTCTCTGCCTGTTTTGCCTCCGCCGCCGGAAAAAAGAGAGGGAGAGAGTCACCACTCTCTCCTGTGATCTTCTCCCTCAAACAACTCCTCAGGCAAAAAAACGCTGCCTACTGTCCGACCACCATCACCTGCCTCGTACAAACCCTTGCTTTGTTCTTTTTCCTCTTTTCCCTCTTCTTTGGTTTTCTTTTGCCTTCGCGTACGACTTCCTTCTTGGCACCGTCTTGGCTGTCATCTCGTGTGTTTCGTTGCAGCCAGTTAGCAGTAACCCTGGCGATAACCACTTCTCGCATGCCCTGGTTGGTGTCTTCCTTCGGGTGCTGCGTCCCCTTTCTGTCCTCTGTGACGGCTGGATGCTAGTGAGGCCTCTCTGCGTTCATGGCTTTGGACAGGAAACGGGCGTGCTGATAAGGCAATTGCCTCCGCTGCCGTTGTTCCATCAGCAGATGCCATAGTTTGTTCGTGCTTTTGTGAAAGTCTCCTGTCTCGGCATCTGTTGAATCCCGCCCCCCTCTCTTCGGTGTTACATCTTGGATGTACGCATAATTCTTTTTTAAACGTCCTTCTCCCCCTCATTCCATCATATTCCGATACACTAGTTGAATGCCATTCTTTTTCGCTTCTTCATCGCTAACGACTGGATATATAGTGTGGCTTAGGTGTACATCTTGGGCCATCCTTTTTTTCCCCCCGAGAAAGAGAGAAAGAGAGCCAATCACCGAGGACCTTACAGAGTCAAGACTCCTCTAGATCAGGCGCTCACGACGCTCTTCTGCCGTTCCTTAATCGCCGATATACATATAAATACAGTCTATTTTTCAACCTCCATGCCTATATAATCCTGAAAACTTCAGAAATGGATTCAGAAGACGGAGGATTATTCATCAAGGTATGTACACTTCCCTTGCTATCTTTGCTGCTGATGGGAGAAGATGTATAAAGTATGCTAACTTGGAGAATAGCAACTTGCTGCCTTTGTGCGCACTCACGAAAAGGCTCTTGCCAATGCTCTGCAATTCCAGCGCCGCGAGGTGCGCCACCGAGCCACGCAAAGCACGAGTTCTGCCACGCTTTCGCAGTCTCCGACATTTCCCGATCGTCCTACGACCGCTGTGTCTACTGGCAGCTCGCTGGCCTCTGCCCTATCTCTCGGGCCTCTCAACTTCACATCTCACAATGTCAAGTCTGCAAAGCTGGCTCTGACTCCCCACCATCTCTTCTATCTCCTCTCTCGCTTCGAAGAATTGGGTATCAATGTGGGCCCCATGAAAGTTCGCTTGGAAGATCTTCACGACAGCTCTTCGTCTGCAAATTACGTCTCATTTCTAAGCAACACCCAGCGGTCTAGAAGCCATAGCTCAGATGTTGGCTCGATACACTCCGTCACCAGCATTCGGAGTGTCATGTCTGGCATGTCTGCCTTGTGGACAAGCTTCAGCATCGGTGCCAGCATATCTGCTGCCCGGACGGAGCGTCAAAAGGCGGCCTTGGAAGCGGACATGAAATACCTGTATTCTGCCTTTACCAAGATCCCATGCCTTCGGTTGGCTCCTGATTGGCGTGCTCGCCTAATCAAAGGCTATGAAGAGTTTCCTTTCGACTCTGCAGTTCCTCTGTACATTTTCAAAAATGTTCAGGCGCTGGAAGTGAGCAATATTGATTTTCGTCAATTCTTTGGCTGGGACCGCATGGCCGACCAGCTCCGGTCGCTTACGGTCAAGCATGCGGGGATAGAAGATCCCTCCGACATTTTGGTTGACATCGTTTTGGACGACATGGATAAGAGACGCCGCAGAACTTCCAAATCTCAGACTTCACCGTCAATACCAAGCTGGAACGGAAGCCACAGTCCTCGGAAAAGCCCACCCATGTCGGGTCGTGAATTTTCGCGGTCGGTGTCCGTCCCTAGCTCTGTCCCTGGCTCAATGCCCGGCTCACCCGACCCTCGAGCCTCTCTTGGCGAGCTTCGCGTTGGCTCGATGGGCGAGGCTGCTGTTGAAGACGGTAACACATCCGATGGCTCTGCCCGTACCCTACGGAGACAGTCCACGGACGATCTACCGCAGTCTCTCAACAAGGACTCTCGACCGAGAAGCCATTCTCCGTCACGTCCGTCCAGCTCTCGTAACCACCACATCCGATCCCAGCAACAGAGAATTAGGCGTTCTGGATCTGGAAGTTCCAACTCTAGCCTATCTGACTCCTGGTATCACCACCATTCAAGGGGCAGCTCTGGGAACCTCTTGGGAGCCACCATTCTTCCCCCATCTAAATGGCGCTTTCTGAGGCATCTCAGCTTGGCGGATAACCCCATGACCTCAATTCCCGCATCCAGCTTGGCCCCTCTGGCCAACACCCTCTTCTCCCTCGACTTGTCGTCCAACCTCTTCAGCCAAATTCCGGACAGTCTTTCCACTCTCACTGCTCTCCGTGCCTTGAACTTGTCGCATTGCATGATTGACTCTCTGCATTCTCTGACCCGAAACCCTCTGCCAGCCATTACTGCTCTCAACCTGCGAGCCAATAGACTCCAATCTCTTGCAGGCATCGAGAAGCTGTATCCCTTGGAAAGGCTGGACCTTAGAGATAACCGGCTCACAGACCCCAAGGAGCTTGCGCGCTTGACTGGAATTCCGGATATTCGTGAAATCTGGGTCGAAGGCAACCCCTTCACCCGCACGCACAAAGATTATCGTGTGACTATTTTCAACTTGTTTCGCCTGACGCCAGGATACACCGAAGATATTGTCATTGATGGAAGCGGGCCCAGCTCTTCTGAGAAGCGAATCCTCGCTGATCGAGTTCCGATTCCAGAGTCAGTTCCGGTTGTAAAGCCGATTGTGACTGAGGTACGAGGCGTGGATGTAAGCAAGCCCAGTGTCTACACTGCTGCCAGAGAGACCACTGTTCTGCGCAAGGAGAGGCCGGTTCCCAAGGCTGTTGCCAGCGAAACCAACACAAGCTCGACGCGGCGTCGCAGAAACACCAAACGACGCATCGTCGATCTTGCCACTAGTGACAAGATTCCACAGCCTTCGCCAATCGACGTGCAAAGCCTCAGATTCCCAATCGAATCTCCTTCAGCCGCTATCAACTCCATGGATTTCAATTACAGAGCTTCGCACGCATCCAGCACCCCGGCCTCGCCTCCTGATGCATATGCAAAGCCCATCACTTATGACGCCACCCCTTTCTCCATAGAGAACGCGCATGCAGATTTTTCATTTAGCGCGGGCAATATCCAGCCGCAAGACTGGGACTCCAACGGCGAGATTTATCGCCGCAGAATAGAGGCTCTACGTGACAAGGTTGGCGATGGCTATCTCAGCGTGCTGAGCGAGGAGAGTTGGGATGCCAACAATGTCTATGGCTCAGCCAGCATCCCTTCCTCGACTGCTGCGCTCCTGGCGGCTCATACCCCCACTCATCACGCACCGCCTATGCAAGCCATTCACGGAGGCCACTCATGATAACTTAGTTGAGCGTTCTGAGTTTTTTTACCCACGCCTAGCATTCTAGGCTCACATCCATTTCTGAATGATACCCACAATACCAATACCCTTTTTTCACGTCATATAGGATTTTTGTCCCAACTCTACTTCTCAACCCTACATTCCTGCTTTTCTCCGCAACCAGCGGTGAAAACAATAAAGCAACACAAGCAAATTAACCCACGCTACCCTTTACTTCATCTGTCTATTTATTAAGCTTCTGCTTTTCTCCTCTATTTTTTTTTCCTTTTCTTCTTCTTTCAGATGCAGGGTCTGATTGGTATTTATTCTTTCTTTCTCTCTTTTATGTACGGAGCATAGCGGATGAGGCGTCACGGCAAGAAACGACGATTGTAGTCGCTGTTTGAGTTGTATTTAGAACTCTTGCTTTTCTTTTTCCCTCATTGATTTTTTGTTCTGGTTTTCGGATGGTTGTCTCAAACATTGATGTTCAGAGGCTGGCAAGGATTCAAAAAAAGTGGTTTATCACGTACGAATGTTGCATGACTTTTTCTTTTTGGCATGAGTTTTCTTTTGTCTTGAGTTAAGAGCAACCTGTCTTTCTGCTCAGCTTGGAAACGGCGTTACGATGACGAGGGCTAGGCTTGCGCGCGTCTCACACGCAAACTCTCCCGTAGCTTTTAGGGTGGCACTCTATTGCTTTGAAAGATTTGCTTGAGCGTCGCAGTTATCGAGATGGTTTTATCATAAGCTAGGACTACGGATAGATAGATTGATGGGTGGTGATGGAAGAATGATAAAAGATGCGAGTTTCCACGTTGCTTTACCGCCCTCTGCCTTTGTGACTACCAATGTTTACCTGATTTGCCTCTTGACAAGTCTCAGCCAGCCTTTAGGCAAAATGCCTTGCAGGTAGCATGATGCAATGGCATGTACGTAAGCCTCTTTTGAATGCAGACTAAACACTAAACACTACACACTCACATGGAGGTACATATCTAGTGCCTGAGATATATCCACTTACTTGCCGTGGTTGTATGCTAAGCTTAATCTAGTGTGCAGTTGGAAACGATCCTGGAATGCCACGTACTGGCTTTTCTCGCCGTAATTACCGCTTAGGTATAGACAGGTGTCGTGCCCAGCGGGCACCTTTTTTTTTAAAAAAAAACTTCAGAGTCAATCGGTAAAGAAGCAAGTATCATCTATTCGCCATGACGCTGGCCCTCTCGGGTGACGATGATCGTATGAAGCCCGAATTAACTCGATCACTGAGCGTTGTTTACGTCAATTGGATCAATGGGCGCCCGAATATCATGAGCTCGATTATAAAAATTGCTGAACCCGAGTCGAATGATCAACGCCCGCAATACACGGGTGAATATTAGCTAAAGCCGACTGGACTATGATTACCATCATTCTCATGCTGCTAATGGTTCTTTGTGTTCAATTCATCCCCAACTAATATGTGCGAGAGAGAAAAGGAGGAGACTATGAGATAGATGAGGGCTGTGATTAATTAGCAAATGTGCCAGTTAGTCTACTGCCTCCTGAGAGCTATTATCTAAGTCGGTAGTGATCACACCTATATTAACAAACAGTTCGACACAATTCTAGAAAATGAACCCGAGTAACGAGGTCAGGGGAAGGGCTTATGGAGGAGCGGGGACACGGGACACGGGACGAATGGGCTTTTGTCTCCGATCCAAATTGGCCGGTGCCCTGGATCGATGGCAGAGGCGCATTGGTTTCGCGTGCAGTGCATGAACTTAGTACCGCCGAGACGGCTTCTCTGACGGGGCGAGGCGTGATTGGTGAGAGGCCGGGAGGAGCCGCAACCCGCCTCGGCCCCGGGCGCACGATTCACCTGCAGCGGTTGATTGCCATCTATAGCGCTTGCGGCATCGAGAGGGCGCGGAGGTGAGATTTGATATAACTGGTGATGATTCAATTGCTCAAGAGGTCAAAGGCGAAAATAGAACAATATGGATGTGCTCAGCAGAAGATGGCGATGGGTTCTGCAAACCTTGAGGCATCGTCTTGTCCCATTAGTCCTCTAGCTAGCAATTCACGCGGACTCGATGGGCACATCAATGCCATCATTTACCCTTCTAGAGCACGTTGCGATTCCCATGGGGTAGTCGGGGATTTGACCAGCCCTATGGATACGATCGGTTGTGGCATGAGATACAGTTTATACCACATGTCGCCTAGATGAAGATCGGTCAACTAGGTACCGGCTCCGCTTTGCATGCTTGCTGCCATGTACAGTAGCGCTGCGACGTACTGAGAAGGGCGCGTGAAGGCTGGGCGACGTGAACAGAGATATAGTTGCACCAGGTATTTAGCAATAAAAGAGCTGGCGCCGTTGTCAATACCATAGCCGTCGGGCTATTATTCTGGTAGAGAGAAGACAAAGCGTCCAAAAATGAGGGTGCTGTATCTAGGTATATGATAACTATCGGCTTGCTCATTATAGGCAATCGTAGCCTATTCTCCAGGTACGCTTCTCAACCGGCAGCGCGCTTGACCCAAAAGCGAAAGGCATGACCTTGCCACTAAGCCCGTTTCGGCCTGCAGCCACTGCCCACCAACCCGCCACGGCCTGGTGGTCCGTGCGCAGGCCCTTCACGCGTTGTCTGTTTTTCGCTCGCCCCCGATCCCAAGAGCCGCCAGCCGACGTCACGTCGTCCCCTGATGCTGCCATCGCCCATCGACTGCTCGCCAACGAGGGCCTGTTTGCCTTGCCATATGACCCGTGGCGCTCCAGCTGCCATCTCGGGGCCTGATCCTGCTGCGCGGCCTTCGAAACCGACCGCCTGCCGCACGCGCCATCTCGCAACCTCGCCTCCCATCCGCCCTCCCTCCGCCGTGATCGATCCTGCGAACCGCTTTGCGCCCTGACCTGAGCTGCCTGCAAACGCTGCTGTCCGCCGGGCGCCATGGCTCCGACTTCACCTACGCCCCGTCGAACGCCCACGGGGCGGCGCAGAGGCCGTCCGCCGGGGACCACCAACGCTGCGCGTGCAGCCAGGCAGGCCTCTCTCGCGGCTGCGGCTGCGGCTGAACCACCTCCCAAGCGACGTCGATACGTGCCAGGAGGGCCTGGAGGTGGTGGACGGTATCTTGACGCAGATGCCATCCAGAGCCCTGACACAGCCAGATCCAACAACGCCGGGTCACGATCGAGAACATCTGGGGCAGCTCGACTGGCCCTCAACGGGGGCTCCCCTCTCCCCCCACGCCGAGAGAGAAGCACACGAGCGAGGACCGCCGCAAACGAAGATAGCGACGAGATGCGATGGGGGTCAGCCGCGGCCATGGCTGCGTCTGTGAAGCAAGCCGAGGACTACAAACCTCGCGAGGAGCGCAGTTGGGAAGAGTTTCATCCGAACCTTGATATTGAGCTCCCCTTTGTCATATTTGCCGCCGACGACGTTGACGGAGTCATCGCACAAGAGGCGCCAAACACACCGGCCCTAGATGCGCCGCCCCCTGCCACACCTCATCTGGAGTCCATGACCCCGTCCAAATCTGTCAACCCCGCTTCGACGGGCAATACGCCGAATCCCCAAGCAACACGAAGTGCCGAAGCCGAAGGAGACGACAACTCTGCCGCCGGCACCCCTTCATCAAGACGCCCTCGTCGATCCACCCGAGAAGTCGTTAGCTTTTATAATATACGACCTTTTGAATTTGCTCCTACACCTCGAACTCCCAAGATACTTCCCATACAAAACCAGACACCCAAGGAACGGCTCGATTTAAAACTACCCTCATATAGAAAGACAAATCGCATCGAATTATTCGAAAGCAAGACTTTTGGCCAGGCACGATATGTCGACAAGGCCATGAGCAATGTTGGCTACCAAGAGAGTGACAACTTTATCAGATCCGAACGAACGCTCATCAAAGCCACCGATGGCAATGCAGACGACGAGTTTGAACAGTTTTCAGTAGCCGCAAACGACGACCATGTACACCAGTCAAGACTTGGCCGTGTCGAGTATGACATGGATGAGCAAGACGACATGTGGCTTGAGCAGTATAATGCCCAACGCAAACAGAACGAGCTAGAAGCCATCACCCGAGAGGTCTTTGAAATTACAATGACCAAGATTGAAAAGGAGTGGCACGCTCTAGAGAGAAGAATACCAAAACCGAACCCGAAGCCGCCCCAGACGCATCGGCCGCGGTCTAGCTCTGCCGTGGCCGTAAATGGCGAGCCTCACGGCGGCGAAGAGCCGGACAGCAAATGCGCAATATGCGATGATGGAGATTGTGAAAACACAAATGCCATCGTCTTCTGTGACGGCTGCAACCTTGCAGTGCACCAGGAATGCTATGGTGTGCCGTTTATTCCAGAGGGCCAGTGGCTCTGTCGGAAATGCCAGCTATGCGGCCGTGGAATACCAGTAAGAGCTCCCATCTATCTTGCTATTTATCATTTCGATCTTTCAAATCTAACAACCTTCCTTCTCCTTCTCTTAGACGTGCATATTTTGCCCCAATACAGATGGTGCATTCAAGCAAACGAACTCGTCTAAATGGGCCCATCTGCTTTGCGCTATGTGGATTCCCGAAGTCTCTCTAGGAAACCACACGTTCATGGAGCCTGTCATGGATGTCGAAAAGGTCCCCAAGACCAGATGGAAGCTGACCTGCTACATCTGCCGCCAAAGGATGGGCGCCTGCATTCAATGCGGCAACAAGAATTGCTATCAAGCTTTCCATGTCACTTGTGCAAGGAGGGCTCGTCTTTTCCTCAAGATGAAGACCGTTCAAGGGACTCTTGCTGTTCTTGATGGCAGCATGGTCCTCAAGGCCTTCTGCGATAAGCACTGCCCTCCAGACCATGCCCAAGAATACCAAGTCCACCAGGCGACACGAGCCGCGAAGAAGTTCTATAAGAGGAACATGCGTGGGCGCATCTGGGCAGACAACCAAGCCATGGCAAATGTCATTGCGGCGCAGCACCGAACCGCCATAACGGATCATCCGCCAGATGAGAGCCAGATGACGGGAGCCAAGAACCTTGCTATTTTGGGCGACAAGAAGAAAGGACAGCCTCCCAAGAACCTGTGGAAGCTGCCATCAGGAGCTCCCATCATCCCCCAAGTTGTCTTTGACATTGTCGAAGCATCTATTCAACGATTTCCCTTTAGGAAACGCAAAGACTACCTCAGCGAGGCTTGTCGATACTGGACCCTGAAGCGAGAGGCACGTAGGGGCGCCGCGCTTCTCAAGCGTTTGCAGCTGCAGATGGAGTCATTCTCTTCTATGGAGCTGACAAGACGCAATTTTGCTGCCATGGGCCCCAGTGGCAAGGCAAGGCTGGCTCGCCGCATTGAGTTTGCTCAAGGAGTTATCCACGAGTTGGAGCAGCTCAAGGTTCTTGCCGAAGAGATTGTACAGCGCGAACAGCTCAAGCTGGATGCCGCTGAGTTGGAGCAAGATTTTGTGGATGAGTGCTATTTCCCCACAGCAAAGCTTTTGGTGCCTGTTGTAGAGAAAGCTATTGCGTAAGTCATCCTGACTATAACATGCATATGCTCTCTTCTAAGATACTGGATGTACTGACTGATTTATCATTGAATAGGCTGGATAAGGGACTTTTCACAGACGGCCTGGCTGATTTGCAGGCGAGCATTGAGAAGCGAGTTTACGTCAATGTTTTGGGATTTGCACAAGACCTCGGCGATGTTATTAACAAGGGCATTTTGACTGTACCCAAAAACCTTGAATCTGCTCAGCATGTATCAGGGAGTGTAGAGGGTGAAGAGGCGGCGGCGGCGGCGGCGATAGACATCAGCAACAACGGCAACTTGACTGTGGGATCCCAATTTGCAGACATTAGAGAGCGCCGCAAGCTTGGAAAGCGGATTCTCAAGGCAGTGCAGCCACTCCTAGAAACTTCGCTGCAGGTTGAATCAGAAATCTCTACGAAGCCATCTGAGGGCCTCCAAAAGGAGCTGGAAACCCTCATAGACGCCAGCATCGACATTGGGCGGCAAGCCAATGGCATGGCATACAGTGCTCCGGACGAAGGGGCTGAGGATACTATCATGCTTGACGCGCCCGACATATCTTCCGAACCTCTCACCATTGTTAAAAGCGAGCCCCTGACTCGCGAGAGCGGCATTACTTCCAATGATGGTGACGTCATGGACACTGCTGAGAACGATGATGACGAAAGAGAAGAGGAAGAGGAAGAGGAAGAAGAGGACGAGGACGATGATGACAACGACGACGAAGAGAGAGAGGAGGGTGATAGTATCGAGGTCAATACGGTTGGCCTTGGCATTATGACCAACCGCCCTGCAGTGGGCCTTGGAATCACACAAGAGATGGCCGTCAAAACTGTGCGGGTCACTTCCGCCATTACGTCTGAAACTCCCCCAAACAGTACTGGCAGCTTCGTTGCCGTGGCTGCGCCATCTCAGGAAGGGCCGCCGACACCGCCCCAGTCTAACGGAAGCCTGGGCAATGAACCGGCAGACCCTCTTTCAGAAGGAGGCGTTCTTTGGTACCTAAGAGCGCTTGAACCGCATGGCACATCTATTCTCGAGGAACACTGGGCGGCTGGCCGAGATGCGGTGCGAACGCTGAGCGAAGATCTCACGGATCTCGACGACGAAGACTTTAAAGATCTGGGCATTGACATGGGCGATGCAGTGACCGCGGCGGTCATGGATGCAGAAGAGTCCAAGGACAACGCGGGTGGTAGCAGCACTAAGAATAAGGCGAGTAAATTAAGGAAGCGAAGAGCATCGACTAGACGACGATAGGGGTCTGCTGAGACGAATGATGAGGCGAGACAGAGGACTGGGGGAGGGATTCTGCTACTTCGCGAGGCTTGCTAGGAGATGTCTACTTACTCCTTTTGATTTCTGACATTACGTTTCTCCAGCTGAGCGCTTTGTTATGAAGGCATCGGTATATAAGGCTTTGGCGTCGGGAAGGATAACAGCATTGGTTTCTTTTTTTTTTTTCCTTCTCTCTTCTATTGATACACCTAGCAATCTGGCTTATCTGTCTGCCTTGCGTTTTTTTTTTTTTTTCCAAACAATGTTCTTTATTTAATCTTTTATTTTTTCTCTTTGGAAGGACGAAAGGTTGACCGACTGCCTGGAATTGAGCAGAGAGGGCGTTGCTTGATGAGCAGGAAATGGAAATGTTTTTTAATGCCCCTGGGTCAAATGATAATTGGGCGGGCAAAGGGATGATTATTCGTTTTATTCATATGTAGGATTAACGTATTCAAATGGCCTTGACTTGAATGCGTATACTTTTATGCCTTGAATGTTCTCAAGCATGCGATCTGAAAAAAAAAAAAAAAAAAAAAAAAAAAAGTGAATATGTCCCACCTAACAGTCATAGCACACGAGTGCTTCGTTTTTGTCTTCAGACGTCCTGCTGAGGTACTTTGATAATTGTCAATTGACTAAACTTTGTATTTAACGAAGCTAGGCTGGAAGCGTCGATACTATTAGATACCATTTAACGTGCCTTAAAAAAGCCAAACCTGTGTCCTATTCGTATTACTTTAGGACCGCATGGCCATGGAAGCTCTCCCACGAGCCATGCATCGTGGATGTGCAGATGCTAATTGCGCGGTGCGGGGTGGCGGGGTTGAAGGGGAGCTGTCCAAGGTACATGTGGAAATCTACGCGTTGGATGATAGGAGGATGATGCTAAGAATTAACGTTCAAGGCTGTGCTCTCGTCCCATTGTCCGCGCCGCTGACTGGCATTTGCCAAGTCCATCATGACACTGTGGATATAAATAAATTTTAAACTCGCAATCTTATTTCAACGAATTCCCGTCGACGCCGCAGCTCCGTGGATGCCGTCAACATGATGAGCAACGAAAGAGCCTGAGCCTGGAGAGTCGCAGCTATCTACAGATACAGTGGAGAGCCAAGCCAGTTGTCAATCAGGAGAGAAAAAAGGGAGGGGAGGGGAGGGGAGGGGAGGGGGAGGAGAACAAGGCAGAATAGCGGGGGCTTGATAGGTGATATTCGATGAGATTATTGATAGCATCGGACGGCGGGCATCTATTGGCTGGACGTGGCAAGCCGTCCTCCGATCCAGGTTTTGATTTTTTTTCCGTTGCTAAGAATATTTCGGGTGCGGAGGCTGCACACCCGTCTTGCGTGGCGTTTTTTCCTCTGCTTTTTCGGGCACCGGTGCCGGACGTGGGGAGTTTTTGTGTATCTTTGTCAACGGACGGGTACTTGTCAGGTACAGAATAGAAAGACGTAACATTACTACAGTTATGTTAGTTATTTGATTTATTTTGCCTTGTGAATCGGAGAGATTGCCGCCCAAATCCCGTGACAGAAGCGTCTCCAGTTTCAATGCGATGCGCATGCGATGCGATACGAAGGAAGGGGGGGATGAGAAGCCCACAGGCAGCGGTTTCCGACCGGCTCTAGGCTGGCCAATGGGCGGGCGGCATGGGCACCGGAGCTAGGCGGGAAGAAACAAGGGATGAGGATTTTGGGACGGAGGGAGACGAGATGGAAAAAAGAGAATCAACGGTTCTACAGTGCTGGTGCGCCGTATCTGACTTGGAATAGCACGTCGTAAGCAGGGCCAGCAGCATTGGATGAGAAATTGAATTGACACGAGGTGCGCGGGACAGGCAGCCGAGCTGGAGCAGTCTTGTTCCGTCGCTTAGGCTGGATCTGGACATTTGATGCTGCTGCTGCTGCTGCTGAGCTCCAGGAGGGGCAGCGCCCGAATGCGGCTGCTGGAGCGGCGCTGCAATAGAATTTTCACCCATGGGGGTTTCTTCTTTTTTTACACTGATGCGAAGCCACCAAAAGGCTGATGCGGCCCCCCCTGGACCAAGTGCCTGGAGACCTGGAAAACTAAGTTCAGCGAGGGGGGCCACTAAAAGCATGGGCAAGGACGCTACCGAAGCGGTTTTGGGATTGATGCTACCGTACCTACCTAGGTACCTATCCTGACCTATCCCTGGCTGATTGCGATGTGAGAGCAGCATTCCATCGTGAGCTGACTCACTCCCGGCAATGACAAAGAAAAGACACAAAAGGCACCAAAAAATTGAAATTGGGGAAATACAATAGCTTGCATGACGATTGATTCTTGACGCACGCCTTTTCCTAGTGATATCACAATGCAGGCCCTCGCATGCCAAATGGACGTAGTACTCGATTCGATATCAGCGTGATACAACACGCCCCCAGAGCCTGCTAGCACCATTTTTTCCTGCTGGCATCAGCGAGCGAGCCGGCCAAGCGTCGCCCCAGCAGAAAAAAAACCCACTCTTCCCTTCTTTTTTTCGCCGGGGGAGGGAAAAAAAGCCTACCTCTTTCTCTCTTCCTTCCACCACCCCAAAGCGATCTCCGTCAAAGAAGCCCTCTTTTGACGACGACCTCTGTATTCCAACGACGAACAGGCGATTAACCATCATCGTCCACTTTATTTATTTTTGGGTCATCGACCTGACGATTTCAGAATCAGCCACCCGTTTGACGGGCCTTATCTGACGCGACGAACACGGGCTCCGCCCTGATACAAGAGCGAAAGTGAGAAGAGAGAGAGAGAAGAGAGACGACGATCACGAATCGCCTCGACGCCCCCCCTTTTTTCCTCTTGGGTCTGAAGCCATCGAGGACTTCTGCCCTCAGCGACAAGCCCTTTTCGAAAGGCAACCACGACGATTTTTCAATAAACAGCGAACAGCCAGAAAAAGGGCATTTGCATCACGGCGGTGTTTTTGTTCCCCAAAACCGGAGCCCCTGCCATCTTGCCACGAGAGCCTGCCATCGCGCGTTTAGACTTCGTTTCTGATCCCCCGCCTGCGCCCTCTTTTTTTTTAATTTTTTAAACCTTCTTCGCGTCGGTTTCTGTCGTTGACGAAGCTTGGGAAGCCTCATCGTCATTTTAGCTGTGAGTATTTTTCGAACCCTTTTCCCTCACCCCACTTTGGCGATGGCGCGCGCTCTTTCTCTCGCAATTCCCGCTGTTTCGGCACCGAATCACCATCACCAAGTCGCCCCCCTCCTTTTTGGGGGAGGAGAGCGAAACGCAAAAAAAAATTGGAGACGGAGAAGAAAATTGGACGTGATGACGGAAAACACCATAACAATGGGCTTTTCGATGGCACAGGCTGGGGATCGATACCGGTTGTCGGGATGTTGGTCTTGCTTTACAGCTACGCCCTTTTCTCTCTTCTCTCTTATTTTCTCTTTTGACTTGGCAGGAGGGGGAGCTCCCTTCGATGACTAAATCCGCACCATCGATGAACCTCTTGATTTTCCTTCTAACATTTGATGATAGGATTCCTGATCACTTCGTTAGCAGTTCAGTGCTTATTGTCCAGTGTAACATCGTCTGCTCTTTTTCTTCTTCTTTAGTCGACGGCCGCATCATTTCTGCGCATCGGCCTGCTCCCAGCACGCCCTCCCTCTCTTTCCCCCCTCCTTCGCTTTTCAACACGCAGCCTTTCTCGGCTTCATCCATTCGATAAACGCGAGCCGTTTCTCCCACGGGGAGCATCTCTAAGATGGCAGACCAACACGAGGTCGATCTCGATTCTATAATTGACCGGCTGCTCGAGGTCCGAGGCAGCCGGCCCGGAAAGCAGGTTCAGCTCCTCGAGAGTGAGATTCGCTTCCTATGCACCAAGGCCCGTGAGATTTTCATTTCTCAGCCCATCCTCCTTGAGTTGGAGGCTCCTATTAAGGTATGTCGGCCTCTTCCTGTCCAATTGTTCATTGGCAGTTTGCCATTGCGTTAGAAGAAGGGAAAAGAAATTTTCCCTCCTCTTATTTCTTTTCCGGATTGAACAGGATGCTAACCTGGCTCTTGATAGATTTGCGGCGATATCCACGGCCAATACTACGATCTTCTGCGTTTGTTCGAGTATGGTGGCTTCCCCCCTGAGGCCAACTACCTGTTCCTGGGCGACTACGTCGACCGTGGCAAGCAGTCCCTCGAGACCATCTGCCTGCTCCTCGCCTACAAGATCAAGTACCCCGAGAACTTCTTCATTCTGCGTGGCAACCACGAGTGTGCCTCCATCAACCGTATCTACGGCTTCTACGATGAGTGCAAGCGCCGATACAACATCAAGCTTTGGAAGACGTTTACGGATTGCTTCAACTGCTTACCTATCGCCGCTATTATCGACGAGAAGATATTCACGATGCACGGAGGTCTCAGCCCCGATCTGAACTCGATGGAACAGATTCGTCGCGTCATGCGCCCAACCGATGTATGTTGCTTTCTCCTCGTCTTCGTCTCATCCACTCATAGGACACCTACTAACACACCATCACCTTTAGATCCCCGATTGCGGTCTGCTGTGTGACCTTCTGTGGTCCGATCCCGATAAGGATATTACTGGCTGGAGCGAAAACGACCGTGGTGTGTCCTTCACATTTGGTCCCGACGTGGTCTCCCGCTTCCTGCAAAAGCACGACATGGACCTCATCTGCCGTGCCCATCAGGTCGTAGAAGATGGCTACGAGTTCTTCTCCAAGCGTCAGCTCGTCACTCTGTTCAGTGCCCCCAACTACTGTGGCGAGTTCGACAACGCAGGTGCCATGATGAGCGTAGACGAGAGCTTGCTCTGCTCGTTCCAGGTTAGTACCACACCCACTTGATTGATGTCTGCCCAAAACTGTTGTATAAAGTAAACACTAAGCTAACTTGCCTCCCTTACTCTATCCAGATCCTTAAGCCTGCTGAGAAGAAACAAAAGTTTGGAAGCCGGCGTTAAAGAAGAGTAGATGACTTGGCTTATTCTGCTTCTCTTGGCTGGAACGCACGACCAAGTCTCGTCTCGACGATTTTACGACCGCCGGCCTTTCACTCTTTTGACTCTCCGACTCTCTTCATCTCTACAACCTCTCACGTCGCACCGTCGCTGGGCCCTGGTGGCGAAAACGGGTTGCTTCGAGAATATTAAACGCCGAGCCCTTCCTGCATTAATGTATCGACTCGGCGATTTAGCTCGCATCGCCTCTAATGTCCCAACATGCAAACTTAGTCACGACAAATGGCTGTTTCTTAGCTTCACAGATAAAATCATTCACAGAAAAAACAATACATTATGATGTCACTTTAAAACCACATGCCAGTGGCTTGTTTCCTTTGTCCTGATGCATGATATGAAGTGTTTTGTGTGCGAATGCCAATGACGTAGCTGGGCCCAGACTCCTCTTTTTGGTCTCTGGGCTGTCTGGTAGTGGTAGCGGTCGACGCGCGTAACAAGAACTGATTGAGATGCCTGCCGTGTAACCTGCAATGGATCATGCTCATGCAGCTAGGAGGAGATGACATATGCGTGTACAAGTAAGTACGGATAGCTAGACTTGAGTCCGAAAAGTGGCTGAAGCTTGGACCATGGACGGCGTGAGGAGTTGTTTGTTGGCTTGTCTGAATGCACGAGCATGTGATAGCTACATGCATTGAAGTAAGTACAGTTAGTGGGGAGGGTTTTCAGACTGCTATTAGGAAAGCAGGCAATGGGCTGTTATCTTTGTTTCTTTAATTTGCAATTCATTCTTTATTATTTTTTCTTCTTCTGTCTCTTTCCTTTTTTTTTTTTTTTTTTTTTTTTCCTTTTCACTTGAGGGTGCAGATGTATTGAGATATGTGCAGCATTTCTTTGCTTTCATTGTTTCACTGCTCTTCGCTGGTATCTTTTAATTACAATCTTCGCATACAACACCAGCTCCAGAAGCTGCTGAATCTTGCTTCTTCTTCACAACTTCTTCTATCTTTGCTTCTCCTTCCAGTACTGCCTTGTTGGTCTCCGGAGCGATAGCAGCAGCAGCAGGCCGACGATGGTCCCGATCAACATGGCCAAGATCCCTCCCCGGCTCAATGACGTCCCTAACGCGGCGCTTAAGCTCCTTTGTCTCGGGGAAGCCTTCGTCTACTTTGCGGTTCCAGAGGACGGTGGATTGGATTGATGGCGGATTTGAGGAAGATTCTGAAGGAGATGCGGAAGGGTGGTAGATTGTGACGATGAAGGTTCCGCCGGTGGAGGGCTGGAGAGCGACTTCGCCGAGGGAGAGGGAGAATGTGGAGAGGAGTTCTTGGGCGTACTTTTTTTATAAGCGTTAGTATATTGTTGTTGTTGATTTAATGGTTGTTTGATATGTGAGTGGAGGGTGCAGGCAGAGATGTAGCAATGATTCATGGGCTTGAGTCGTGATTTCTCAGCAGCCAAGTTGATTGTAAGACAAGACAAGATTGTGTTCTGTATATACGAGAAGGGAGAGCACAAAATGTATTTAATGAAATGTAAGTGAATGTGGACGTACGTATGCGGCTCGCAGCATCCATTTGCACTGAGTGCAAAACTGGATCGTTATGCGTGGTAAAGGTGCCAGGACGGCGCCCTGCTGAAGAGGTTGTGCGGGCGGCGGAGAAGAAATAGCAGCAGACATGGCGGTGATGCTCTCAGTTATGTACTCTAGAGATTCAAGGTTTTTACAGAGTACAATTGAACAAATTGGGATGAAGATCAAGATATAAGAGGATGAGTGGTTTTGTCTTGCGTGAGATTGAGGCGATATTGTCAAAGTAGGTAACCCAGCCTTATCTGAGTTCCGGTTCGGTTTACTAAGAGCTGCTTGGATTTATGTGGGGAAACGTTGGCTCTACATTTCCAACCGCAAACAACATGAGCGACTTTTACGCACATTCTGGGTAGGCGTGTGAAAAGTACTGTACGTGAACGACTGATATACATTCCTGCTTGGAGTTTTATATTTATTCACAATAATCTATCAGCCATTAATGGCTGAGAAATAGCTTGGGACTTGAGGCCATAGAGCCAAATATACTCATGTGCTCCTAATGGTAAATAAAATTGTAAACCATGTCTTCACGCAAAAACAGCTTCAGAATCACGCTATATAAAGACAGTCTACTTGTAAATCAATGTATAGCTTCTTTATGCAATCGAAAACTGCTAGTTAACGAAACATTACAATTTGTATTTTTTTATTGCTGACGAGCGACACACGCGTTCTGGACATAGGTACAGGGTATTACCTGCACATCGCCACTATAAAACGGGGCATCGTCGCGCCATTAATTGCCCAACGAGAAACTCATGCTGAGTCGAAACATCAAGGATCAGAAACAGATTTTTAACAAAAGAAAGGGATACTATAGCCAAGATTTGACGCTACATTGCTAGTACCAAGGAATCTTGTTTATGTATTTCTTCACGGAGAGAGAGTAAGAAAGGCGCCACCCTTGTTCAAAAACTCGGCCGTTAAAATTATCTACGCGCACCCGTATAACAAGCGACATTATACGCGACAACAATCTCCCAGCTCGCCACTTCAGCTCAACTTCCAAAAGGGGAATATATGTGAAAATATTTCGCAAATCACCAGATGCTACCACGCTGTGACTCTCCATCCATCTCCGGCACACGGTAAAAAAAGAAAAAAAAAACCAAATGTAGAATATGGCAAAACAAGTTGGAATGGGTTGAGAAAAAGAAGAGAGAAAAAAAAAAGTGTACAGGGGTGAATTTTCGATTAAAGAAGAGAGGGACCATAGAGAAAAGAACGGGAATTAATACATGCTAAAAAGAAGGAAGAAATAACAAGAGCCGGCTTCCCAATCCACCGTAGACCCTTTTCTTTTCTTTTCCTTCTTTCTTATCGTTGGATATATCTCTTTTCCTCCTTCCTGTCCTAGATGAAACCACTCGACTGCTTTATTAAAAAGTAAGAGAGAGCTTGAAAAAATAAACTCGTAGAGAAAGGGGAGCGCGGCCTTTGCTCGGTCCACATGCGACTTTTGCTTCCTCCTTCCCATCGCCCCCTCCCCTCTCCAGCATTGGTATAATCATTGAGACTGCGTCGATCCAGCTCAGAGTCCCGTCTAGTTTCTCGTAAAGGCCTTTCCGGATCAGGTGTGTTGTTTGGTTGGTGGTATTGTCGACGTCGGCGAATCCGTCGCTGGCTGTCTGAATCCCAGCCGCGTCGCGTTGTAAAATAAAAGAGAGAATAATAAAAACCCATATCACACAAGAGGAAGAAATAAAAAGTGAAAAAGCCGCGTCAAAAAATCCCGCCCAATTGAAACATCATCGATGGTCATTCTTCCATCTCTGGAGGAAACGGAATTACATGATAACACAGCAGCCGCCGGATTGTTGTGGTGCATAGGGGTCCTCGCCCTTGGGCACAGTTCCCCATACTGAAGGAACCATGTAATCTCTTGTACCATTGCAGTACGCGATTATGCTGCAAATACCGCGTTAGTCCAAAGCCAGTCAAGAACCGTCATTGTAACTTCTTACCTCTTGGAGGCGGTGCTGACGGGAATGCGTTCCCGGTCCAGATCCTCACGCAGTCTGTTGTTCAGCTCCGTCAAGCGCCTAAGCTTGAGGTCTGCCATGGACTGCTTCGTCTTCTTGATCTGGGTCGGGTCGCCGACATCACGGGAAGTATACTGAGGCATCGTAACGGTACGTAAATTAAAAAAGAATGACTAATGAGTTGGATGAGACCGAAGTCGGTAACTAAATAGCTCGCAGGCTCGAAGGCGTCGTCAGCCGGGACGATGGATTTTATTGATGGATCGTCGGGAGAACCGCCTGCAGATGCCTGGTTAGTCGGTCAAATTGTCGCTGATTGGTAGCTTTTGGAAGCACTGAGATGGCTGACAACATGAAACACGATGCAGCAAAGGAGGATGAAGACAGAAAACAGTGTGTTGTTTGCTGCAAGTAGGGAGGCGCGACTGGCGGCCACGGCGCGACACGGCGTGACAGAGACGGTGCAACGAATGCAAACGCATCTGGTAGCGAGATGGAAGAGCAGGCAAGAAAGCGGCGCCAGGGGGCGATGCGTCTCTCTATTCCGCAGGCTCCGTGGTGGCTGATTGATGGCAACGAGGCCACAAAGCAGCGTGTCGAAATGCCCCCTTGCCCTTTTGCCGGCGCTTCCCATCTCGATTCAATTGGTTCATCGTCGTACAATCCGCTCAGCCATTGTCGTGGTGCCGTTGTCTTGCCAGTGAGAGGCGGTGCTTTGTACTGTCTCCGCCCCCCTTCGACGCATCGCGAAACAGCGCAATTGAGGAAACGCAGGAAAAAGAAAAAAATCAGACAGCAACTTACCAGCCGTTCCTGAAACCCTCGTTGATGGTCGCGAGAAGCAGCGACGACACACAGACTCCTATATGGGGGAATAAGAGGAGGGGATTGATCGCGAAGGCGAGACGTGCGTTACGTGAATGTGTGTGTGAGGGAATGAGAAGGGGAAGAAAAAGAGTGTGTGAGCGTGAGCGAGAGTGTACGAGTAAGGTTGGGGGTTTGGAAGGCCTGGAGGAAGAGAGTTGGAAGAAACCGCCACAGACGGCGCGGTGCTGGGCCGGACCCAGGAGATGCTGGGCTGGCTGGGCGGATAATTAGCAGTGGGCACCGCTGTAACTGGCCGACGGAGCTCCTGTAGGGGGCTTTCCGGGGAGGGGGCTTGCTGCTGGCAGCACCTAGCCCGGTACTATTTTTTCTTGCTGGGGTGCGCCCTCATTCTTGCCTGGGCAGAGCTGCGCAGGGTGGACCGTGCACGGCGCTGGAAATTGGAGTGACAGGGGGCCGCGGCGCACCAAGGCGCACCAAAAGGCAGCGGCGCAGCGCGGATGTGCCCCAGGATTGGCCCCCAAGGCCGCAAAAGGTGGGCCGCTCCAGTGCTTTGCTGCACGTAGCGTGCGAGTGACCTGCGCTCGGCTGCAAAGCAAGTACATGTACCCCTTACCGTAGCAG
This sequence comes from Trichoderma koningiopsis, assembly GCA_022985005.1. Classification (NCBI taxonomy): domain Eukaryota; kingdom Fungi; phylum Ascomycota; class Sordariomycetes; order Hypocreales; family Hypocreaceae; genus Trichoderma; species Trichoderma koningiopsis. The sequence continues at coordinate 337,363 of JAJPEM010000010.1, forward strand.
ACGGGCCAAGGCAGTAGCTTGGATAGCTGGCTGCTAGTGGGATTTGGCATAAGGACAACTGCGGCGCTAGCATTTTGCACTTTTGCAGCCCTGGCGTGTCAAGCAGGTTGCTGTCGATTTACCGCGTTACCGAGCAGCGGTGCGCTGTGCTGTGGCTTGTCGCTGGCCTTGTACAGTACTGGTAGAGCAATAGTTCGTGTGTGCAATTGAGCCGACGAGGGAGGAGAAGCGCGCCATTTTGCTGACGGTAGGTACAGCTACTTACCGGCGAGCTGGGCAAAGTACAGCCAACGCGCACCGGCAAACTCCTCCATCCCGTCAATGCTTCTCAGTATCCAAGGCTACAACGACGTTCATCTCGCCAGAGAACGAGCACATATACTGCACCGTCTATCCAAAGCCTTGTTCCTTGTTTTGTTTCCCTTTATCCTTCTTTTCCGTCTTCCTTCAGTGCTGCATTCCATTTTTTTGCTCGTCGTGCCCAATCAAGCCTAGACCACTGCCCTTTTTGGCCTGCGAAATGCAGCAGAGAGGAGCCAGGCAACCCTGCTACTGGTCCTGATAATGGGGACCAAATCTTACAAGTAGCAGTACAAGCTGCAGGCTCCGTATTGTCCTATGCGACGCATCGCGCCAGCACCTCGGCCACGAAATTACCACCGGTTTTTAGTGCTTCGTAACTCAGCTGCTGCTGCGAATGTTGGCGTGACTGTTGCGACGGGCACCTCAGCTCAGGACAAGGAAAACAGCCTGTATGGAATACTTTGTCGTTTCTTACCCAATTCTTGGACCAGATCGGAAGACGCCTGGCCGGAGGGACGGAAGATGCGATCGCCGTCACGTCATTCAGTATGGAGCGGCGGAGCTCGCTACCCATGAAATGCTACTCCGTGCCTGGCGAGGAAAAGGCCCAGCTCCCCGTGACTAGTTGCTTAAATTGCACGTACGAGTTTTGACGGCACCTCTCCTCATTGAGAAGCCAGTAGGTAACTGTTGCTACGGATTTTCGGTAGTGGTGGTAGTATTATGAACCACCTGTATTTGTAATTTCTCTTCTTTCTCTTCTCTCTTCTTGCTCTCCCCCTTTAGCTTGGACCCCATGGTTGCTTGTCCCAATAACTCGAATTCTGCCTCGCTTGAGAATCCTTCATCCTGTTGAACCTAGGGAGCACTTTCCTGAAATGAGACGAGCGATAAAACTTGCATCTCTGCATCTAGATCATCCGCTGGGTAAGACAGCGATCTATTAGGCAGGTTGTTCCCTGTATTCCAAGCCCATCGCGAACATGTTGTCAGCTCTATAATTGGAACTTGTCAGCTGCAAAATTGCGTGGTAGCCTACGAATACCACTACTATTATTATCCGCCAACTTCACATCAAAGATGAAAAGATTCCGCCACTTATGAACGTGGACTCGAATGTCTTTGAATGATGAGATAACCGATTACAACGTCACATCGAATATAAGCACTTGTTGTGCTTTTGTTTATGCACTCAGCACAGTCTAAGCAGCCGTCAGTAAGCAATTAGATTGAATATTATCGACATTAAGATTCCACATACAATGCCATGAGCAGACGGGATGGGTAATTTGATATTCCGGTACAGAATATGATTGCTGAAAACTGAGTTGCCCTTAAAGGAAAAGATTAAGAGACAAAAGGGAAGAGAATCAATGATATGCTCTTCAATCGCTGGTGTCGACCTCGAAATCCCGCTGCACTCCATTCGAAACACCATAGTCCTCCAATGTGATGTGATCCTTGAATGGCCGTTCGCCCTGTCGCCTCATATTCTAGTACAGAGTTTGATCGCTGAAAACTGAGTTGCCCTTGGAGAAGAAGATGAGGAGACGAAAAGGAAGAGAATGAAAGATGTGCTCTTCAATCGCCGGTGTCGACCTCGAGGTCCAGTTGCACTCCATTCGAAACACCATAGTCCTCCAACGTGATGTGATCCTTGAATGGCCGTTCGCCTTGTCGCCTCAGCATGATTTGTCCCGCCTCTCGTCCAATGCGCGCCGCAATCATAAGCTTGAACTGCCCAACAGTGTCTGATGGCAAGCATGGGATGGCCGATTTGGTGCCGAGACGGTCATTGACATGGACAATGATGAATTCTTGACCCGCCCCTGCCGCCGCCACAGCCTTGGGAGGCTTCTTTTCTTTTTCTCTTCTGTCCTTCCTATCACTCGTGTCTCTTTTCGTCACATCGCGTTCGTCTCTTGGCCCCGGTTCGCGTCGTCGAGGAGACCGCGATCTTGGTCGACCTTCATTCCTGTCACGGCCACCGTATCTGTCACGATCACGGTCTCGCGAGCGGTCACGGAAATCTCGTCGCTGTCCTCTATTGTCTCGTTGATCTCGATCGCGAAATCTATCTCTCCTTGAATCGTAGCTGTCGCGGCCGTCGTCGTTGGAGCGGCCCTTATCCTTCCACCGAAATCCGCCACTGCCCTTGGGCGCTCGGCGAGGCGGAGATCGCGAGCGAGATCTTCGGGATGAAGATCCCTCCATAGCTTAGAGCTGTTGTGTTGGTTGGTATGTTTGTGGTTTGGTGGTTTTTAGAGGTGAGCGTGGGGTTGGGGAATGTTGGCAGGGTTACGGGTTTGTATAGTAGGCTAGCTTTATTAAGTTAAGGAACGGATTATCAGGCTTCCGCTTGAGAGTAAAAAGCACCAAGAAAAACGGGCCTTTACAGAACGCTATCTATTGTCACGGTAAGCAAGGATGACATAATCAACACGTGATATGGGTCGTTCCGCAGCCCCTCATGCTCGGATAGCGTCCACACACGAAATTGAAAAATTCCTCCTAGAGTGCGAGGCTTCACCACCAAGAGTGCCACGCCAGCGCCCCATCTCAACCATCGTCAGGCCTGCGACGGCTACTCATTGCCCCCAAATCTCCTAGCCCGGCTCACATCGATCCGTCGAGGAGGTTGCCCAGTATGGTGCGTAGCACAAGGCAGATGGCGACAGACTCTCTCGCTGCCAACCATTGCCCCTCCCCACGCAGGTTCCCACGTTGGGCTTTGATGCTGACTCTGCTCCCTCTCGATAGCCGCCCCCGCCGCATCAAAAGCCCGAAAATGTCCTGAAGCGCGCCCACGAGCTGATCGGGGTCAACCAGGCCCCGACGGCCTTGACCCTGCTCCATGAGCACATCACCAACAAGCGCTCCCGAAGCGCTGCCATCGCCTCCCTCGAGCCGGTCATGCTCCTGTTGGTTGAGCTCTCCGTCGAGCAGAAGAAGGGAAAGCTGGCCAAGGATGCCCTGTACCAGTACAAGAATCTCTCTCAGAACACCAACATTTCGACTATTGAGGTGGGTAAAACATCAAAGCTGAATGGATGAATGGAGATGAAAGAAACAAAGGGGGGAAGATTACAACGGATTACTGACCGCCCCCACAGCTGGTCCTGAAAAAGTTCATCGAACTCGCGGTGGAGAAGGTTACTGCTGCCCAGCAGAAGGCGGACGAGGTTCAATCTACCATTGAGGCTACGGCTGCTACCTCCAACATTGACGACCTGGAAGCCAGCGAGACCCCCGAGTCCATCCTCCTTGCCACCGTCTCTGGCGAGCAATCTCGTGATCGAACCGACCGTGCCATCGTCACCCCTTGGCTCAAGTTCCTTTGGGAGGCTTACCGAACCGTCCTTGACATCCTCCGCAACAATGCTCGCCTCGAGGTGCTGTACCAGAGCACTGCCATGCAGGCCTTCGACTTCTGCCTCAAGTACACCCGAAAGACCGAGTTCCGAAGACTCTGCGAGCTTCTCCGAAACCACGTCCAGACGGCGGCCAAGTACTCGTCTCAGATGCACGCCATCAACCTGAGTGACCCCGATACCCTCCAGCGCCACCTGGAGACTCGTTTCCAGCAGCTCAATGTTGCCGTCGAGCTGGAGCTCTGGCAGGAGGCTTTCCGAAGTGTCGAGGATATCCACACTCTGCTGAACCTCAGCAAGCGACCCCCCAAGAACATCATGATGGCCAACTACTACGAGAAGCTCACTCGAATCTTCCTCGTTGGCGAGAACTACCTCTTCCACGCTGCTGCCTGGTCCAGATACTACACCCTGCTGCGCCAGGTCTCGGCTCTGGTCGCCTCTGGCCAAGGAAAGAAGGCTGATAACCCCCCAGCCTCTGACGCTGATCTCCAGAGGGCCGCCTCTTTTGTTCTCCTGTCTGCTCTCGCCATTCCTGTCATCAGCACTTCCCGATCCCGAGGTGCCATGGTCGATTTCGATGAGGCCCGCAAGAACAAGAACACTCGCTTGACCACCCTTCTTGGCATGAGCCAGGCCCCATCTCGCTCTCGACTCTTCCGCGATGCCATGTCCAAGTCTATTCTTCAGCGATCCGCTCCTGAGATTCGCGATCTCTACAACATCTTGGAGGTTGACTTCCACCCTCTCTTCATCTGCAAGAAGATTTCGCCCATCCTGACCAAGATTGCTGCCGATGCTGAGATGGAGAAGTATATTCTCCCTCTCCAGCAGGTTATTCTCACTCGCCTGTTCCAGCAGCTTTCCCAAGTCTACGAGACTGTTGACCTCAACTTTGTCGAGAGCTTGGCTCAGTTCCCTGAGCCTTACCAGGTCACTCGCGGCACCATCGAGAAGTTCATCATGAACGGAAACAAGAAGGGTGATCTTGCCATCCGCATGGACCATGCTACTGGCGTCCTCAGCTTTGACAACGACGTCTTCTCATCAGCCAAGGCTGGACACAGCGGATCATCTGCCGGCTCCGCCGAGGCTGATGGCGGCAGCGTTCAGCGTCTGCAGAGCACTCCTTCTGAGATTGTGCGCTCTCAGCTGACTCGACTCGCCAAGTCACTTTTCGTCTCATGCCACTATATCGATCCCAACTTTAGCAAGGATCGTTTGGCGGCCCACGACGCTGCTCTCGCCCGCGCAAAGGCTGGCGCTGAGAAGGAGCATCTCGAGACTCTTGCACGCAAGGAAATCATCCAGAAGCGCAAGGATGAGGCATCTGAGCTTCAAGCTAAGAAGGAGAAGGAGAATGCCCGACAGAAGAAGTTGCGAGAGCAAGCTCTGCAGGAAGCTGAAGATAAGCGACTTGCTGAGGAACAGCGTGAGCGTGAGGCCCGACGCATCAAGGCCGAGCATGACCGCGTTCGTAAGGAGGAGATTAAGAAGCAGATTGCTGACCTCAAGATGAGCGGCGAGGCTCTGAATATTGATCTGGAAGATATCGACAACCTGGATAGCAACAGACTTCGTGCTATGAAGCTGGCTCAGCTGGAACGAGAGAAGAACGATGTCAACGAGAAGCTTCGCATTACTGGCAAGCGACTTGACCACTTGGAGCGAGCTTACCGCAAGGAAGAAGTTAAGAAGCTCGCCGACGACTACAACAAGCAGACCGAGCGTGATCGCAAGATCTATGAAGCAATCAGGGTCAAGACCCTCAAAGAGGCTGAAGAGAAGCACAAGGAGAGTGTCGAACTCAAGCACCGTCTTAGCCGCCTGGTGCCTCTATATGAAAGCTTCAGATCATCGCTGCACGAGAGACGCCGCGATGAGTTTGAGAAGCGCCGCAGAGATGCCGAGCGTGAGCTCGAGAAGCAGATTGCCATCCGCAAGAAGGAGTATCGTGACCGCAAGCTGCGCGAGAAGAGAGAGCGGGAAGAGAGAGAGCGTGTCCTCCGAGAGCAAGAGGAGCAGGCCGCTCGTGAGAAGGAGGAGCAGCGTCTGCGTGACGAGGCCAGGAAGGCTGAACTCGCTAAGCTCAAGGAACAGCGCGAGAAGGAACGCCAGGAGATGCTGGAGAAGGCCGCACTTCAGCAGAGACGTGAGGAAGAAGCACTTGCCCGTCGTAAAGCAGAAAAGGAGCGACAGCCTCCTGCTGCTGCCGGTGGCGAGGGCCGACGACCACCAGTCTTTGGAGCTGGCGGTGGCTGGCGAGAGAAGGAGCGCGAGAGAGAGTCCGCTAGAGAGTCCGCAGACGGCGGTGCTCCGGCCCGGACAGAGTCTGGCGATCGCCCATCCGGCGGCCCACCGAGACTGCAGTTGGCTGGCTCAGGCAACAAGCCAAGCTGGAGAGACCGACAAGCGGCCAAGGAAGGCAGTGGAGCAGCAAACGACAATGCCCCTCCTCCGGCTAGAGGCCCTGGCCCTCGTGACTCTCGCGACTCTCGCGACTTCCGTGACGCTCGCCCCTCTCCTCGCGACTCTCCCCGCGACTCTCCTCGTGATTCTCCCCGCGATTCTCCTCGCGAGGACTCAAGACGGGGCGAGAACGGCAAGACCGAATCCGCTGCCGCTCCTACAGAGAGCCTGCCCTCTCGAACCGCTGGCAAGTGGGTTCCTCCTCACCTGAGGAACAAGTCATGAAGGGAATGAAAGCGCATGGACAATCCTGGCTACACATTTTTGCACTTGGCGTTTTTGGGGAAAAAAGATTCTTTCAAAGAAAGGAAAGGATTGGTTTGCATTGAATGTACTCTAGAGCTCAGCATTAATTTCGCCGTCCTCTGAGGTACGAGCACGCCAGAATGGATGAGAAAGAAAGCAAAAAAAGCACATAAAAAACTTTGTTCTATCATTCACTGCTTTTTTTGTGTGTGATTTTTGGGAGAGTTGCTTTGATGTGACGATGTCTCCAGGGTAGTTTGAGCTATATAAGTGTAATTCTATATAAACGACCATTATCTTTTCATGAATGTTGCTGCTTGTGATGACCGTGCCGAGATGCAGCTGATTCCATTCATTGCTAGATGTAAAGTGAAGCATTCCTTAGACAAAAGCGTGCCATGTTCAAATCTGTCTCACTCATTCTCCGAGAAAGACCAAAAATCAAAAATGTCTTAACTCATATCGTTTGACTATAAGTCGCAGGACATGTAAAGGCTGGTCATCTAGCTTCAGACTATACCTTACGAATAGAATCAGAATGTCTATTATTCAAATTGTGCTGTAATAGTTTGATGCCCCGAATTCCTCGTAAGCCAGTATCAGACCAAGTCCAGGCAATATACGAAGCAAGGGACATGAGTCTGGTGACCTGACAGCCAGCCACAATACGGGAACAAGATAAAAAACAGAGATAGAGATTCAGCCATCGTCTATTTTAGCCGCCCGCTCTGCAGGTACTGACCAAAAGTATAACATCGGACTGGAAGCTAAATGCTTACGGGGCTAAGAATCATTTGATTTTAGAATAGCATTAGTGTTTGGTCGCAAGTGCACGCCTTGTGCTGCAAGGGGGCGGCATAAAGGCGCAGAAAAAGCAAGCTGTGCATTTCAGCAAGATTCAATAGTTCAGGTGAAAGGATTGAGATTGAGCTGCAAGGGAGAACAAAGAGAAAGACACGAGGCATGTCGGTGAATCAGGCTACTAAGCTGCAAAATCATTACGTACGAGGCTTTCCAACCTATCTGGTAATAGCAAGAATGCAAGCCTGCAGAAATAGAACAAAAGAAGGAAAGCTGAGAGAGCTGAGAAAGCTGTGGATTGCTTGGCACGGTAAGGCCTCGCCTTGCCAGGTGAAGCGTGGGCGGGCGCGTGATTAGGAGCTGTCATCTGCAGCGGCAGATGGCCTCTGCTCTCAGGACTGGTTTGTTGTCTATGCGTCGTGACTTTGTTGTTTTGGTGTTGAGACTGCACAGTATGACGGAGTTGGCGAAGCGGGAAGAGACCAATGCTATTTGCTCCGAAGTCAAAGATCCTAGTCTAGTAGCGACGGGAAAGCGTAGATGGGCAAGTCAGGGGCAGTAGATCCGGTGAGAGTGGCCTCCCTTGGCAAAGCGGCAGGCTGGCTGGGTGGGATGGATGGGGGCCGAAGTTAGTTCGATGGAATGTAAGGAGAGAACAAACTATAGAGTGGCTCGCATGGCCGCCACCACAGCTGAGCGACCTTTTGCTGTCGTAATTGAATCGTGTTTTTTTATTTTATTTTTAGATGAAGAGGAAAAAGTTCACAAAGGAGAAGCCGGGACGGTGTAAATAACAAAGGAAGTTTTAGTGGAAGAACTGCTAAGGTGTGTAATACTATTTTCTTGTAGAAGTTAGCTGTAACACACAAGTGCAATTACTTTCTTTCCGGAGAGTTCAACGATAGATGAACTATCAGACCAAGGTATAACGAAAAAGAAACCATTCAAACTACCTTGTGTTCTCACAGATAGGCAGCAGACAGGCACCGGAAACTAACATTTGCCTGGTATGCAAAGCCAGCCAATCTCGACGTGAAGCAATCACTAACACGCAACGGTATAGTAATGCGACCCTGCCGACCACCCGGCCGACCGAGAAGTCGATGGCCTCGGGTAAGCTTTGGCGTTGACTCCACCCAGCACGGCATGCCCAATAACACACACTTTGAGCGGCAGGATCCTCAGCCAGAACCCGACCCTGGACCCAGTGGGCGTAGTGGGCTGATGGAGACGGAGATCGATCTGTGCAGTGTCTGACTGCTTGCACTGTATCTGAGACTCTGCAAGTGAATGTCGATGCCTTGCTTATCAATCTGAGACCTCAGCTTGTTGACCAATGCTTGGATTTCCAACCTCAAAGCTGGCACCGAAAATTGGCCAAAGCCACGTTCCTCGGAAACAATACGAGTGCGGTGGTTGTACAAACTCCATATTGACCAATTCTATTCTTAGCAGCACCGAGCGGCGGTGGATGTCGGATGGGCGGTTGACTCGAGATTGCCTAATGGCTTCTGCTTCACTCAGGCGCATGCATATCGAATGATGTTCCTCCACACGGCTCACCTTACATGCCGCCAATACGCGATCCCCACCACGGCATAGAAGAGACAGAGAGTACAGCCTGCTCGTATTCTATAGCCGTGGGATGTATGCAGCTTTGCTACACAAAGAAGTGCGCTGAGACGCATGATGAGCTGGCAGCTAACTTTGAATGCTCCCTTGTGCCCACATCGGCCCATGCCTGTTCTTTTACGGTAGCAATTGGCCTGTCGATGCTACCCTCCACCGTAGAGCTACTAAGTAGCTAAGGCGTAACTTGATATTGCCTCTGACGCGGCTAGATGTGATCGAAAAACCATGATTCTTAAGAATCCAAGATGCAGTTTATTGACTTTTCACAAGCCGGTTCACTAGTTGGTAATATCTTTGATCAATGTCGTTATGCTGCTTCTTCAATTTGCTCTTCTGCCACCACTGGATTGCGTCCAATACCTACCTGTTAGTTGAGACCGGGAAAGAGACCCACTGCGGGCTTCGATCTTTGAAGCAAAGCCTGCCTAGCGTGCTTATTCGCTCATCGTGAAGCCCCGACGCCCCGGCATCAGAGCTGAAAATCGTGGCACCAGCGTCGTACATGGGTATTGGTGTACAAGTAGTAATATGCTTGAGTATGGTGTGTGTGCAGAGTCTGGTACGAAGACTGCTTGCGCCCTGATCTAATCCTAACGGCAACCAGCCTCCTGGCTGGAAAAGGTAAACAATATCGGGTTCCGAGAAGGATCGAAAGAGGCTGAGAGGTCCAGAACGTCGTCTATATGCATGTTCGGAAACGCCCGGTCGTTTTCCTGCCCAATCATTGTTTGTATCTTGCGTTTAGAATCACATACTCCTTCTTTCACTTCAGCCTCCCATCTGATGTTCTACCTTTCCGTTACTCAATATCCTTTTGTCAAGGCCTTTCATCACGGTGTTTTGAAAGCCTGTTCCGATGTCACTTCGCTATTAGTGATATGCATTCTTTCGGATATCAGCGTAGCTCGTGACGTGCTGATGCCAAGACAGTATTGATATCTATAGACATTATCTTAGCTGATAGATTCATTGGAGTCAGATAACCATGGGGTACTTACCCACATCTAAGAATGCCTACCAACAAGGTTGAGATGCTAGTCGATCAAGAGTTAGTCTCCACGTTTTCTAGCTCATGCCTACCGGCGGAATATTGTAGCATTGAAGCGTTAGTTTATGCCAGAGGTCCCTTCTCGCATTCTGTCCTGTAATAGCTTAGTAAATCTGATATGTACTGTATATAAAGAATTCAAGCAGTCTAACGTATGCAGGCATGTCCAACCCTGGATATGTTGGTGGAGTTACCTTTTCCCAAGCTGAACGGCTACCATCCATCAGTCATATCTATTCAATAATCCTGCGAGTGAGATTCCTCTTGTCTTGGCCTGCTGGGTATGACAGAATGCCTTGGCGTGTCCTTGCATCAACACTGCTCTTCCATTACAGGCCAGCTACTTCAACTAGTGCTAGGCAGTTTAGTTGACATGGACGGCATGGGCCAACGGCACGGCACACATCTCTCTCGGGAACAGGGGACAGGAAGTTACAGGGGCATGCTTCAGCCCGATCTGGTGATCTCTGAAAAAAATAGACCCCAAAGTCCAAGTCGGGTGCCATAGACGGTGAGTGGGTATAGTCTAACATACGGGGAGGCCGGCCTTCGTGCTGTATGTCCTCTCAGCAGGAGATAACCCTTTGACGATGTGTATATAAAGCTCTGATTTCCGCCATCAATGTTGAGATGAACTCGCTTGTCACTATCAACCTCAGTCATTCAATCTCCTAGATAAGCATTGCTCAGTGTTTCAAGCCTTTTTCGGAAGCCTCATTACCAAAATGTCTTTCTCCCGGTCCCTCGTGGCCGCGGTTGCCACGCTCTCACTTGTGACATCCACGCAGGCCTGGAACGTGGATCTGCCTCCTTGCTTGGACAAATTTCAACCTTTTGTTTACTCTGGCTGCTTTCAAGATGGCGGGCCCGGTAATCCCAATGCTCTCATCTTCCGCTCAACTTTGCCTTCGAACAATATGACTGTGGAGGAATGTGTTTCTGAGTGCAAAGGTTCGTAAACCATTCGGATGAGCGTTCCCTGTTTGTTATACGATCATGAGCTAAAACCCTGCTTTTCATAGGCAATGGCTTCCGTTATGCTGGCCTCGAGTACTATGGTGTTTGCTTCTGTGGTGGCACTGTCGACGGACCTCAGCTCGATGACTCTCAGTGCAGCTTTCCCTGCAACGGTAACAAGTCTGAGACATGTGGTGGAAACAACATCCTCTCCGTCTGGCAAGACCCGACATTCCCTACCAAGCAGGTCACCATCGGCGACTACAAGGCTGCTGGCTGCTATTCGGACAACTCGCAACAAGGTCGTGCTCTTTCCTGGTCGGCAAATGTTGACGCTTCTACCTTCACCACCGAGTCTTGCTTGGCTGCTTGTGAGGCAGAAGGCTTTCCATTAGCTGGTACCGAATTTGGAAGCGAATGCTGGTGTGGCAACGTTCTTGCAAACAGCACCGTAAAGGTAGATGACTCGCAGTGTAATTTCGCTTGCAAAGGCAACTCTTCAGAGACATGCGGCGGACGTGGACTCTTGAACCTGTACATTGCCACAGATCTTGAGTCTCTGGAGCCATGTGGCTGGGTGCCTCCCACCAGCAGCAGCACGACTTCCTCGATCTCGACAACAACGCTGCCTCCTTCTAGCACCAGCACCATCTCTTCAGATTCAACATCTTCGCCTCCCACCAGCACCAGCACCACCAGCACAACCTCTTCAGTCTCGACAACATCGCTGCCTCCTCCTCCACCCACCTCCACCACAGACGATTGCGATTCGACTTCCACGTCTTCCACCTCCACCACAACGACTTCCACAACTTCCACGAGCACCACCTCTCCGCCCCCTCCCCCTACCACAACAACCTCCAAGCGTACCAGCACCACGACCACTAGTTCTCTGTGCACGGCCACCGTCACCACTCCGCCTTCTTGCGAGTACAAGTGCGGTGACTGGTGTTTCCCTCCTCTGCCCGACTGGAACAATCAGAAGGATTGTCTGAAGGCCTACGCCACCTGCACTGCTGGCGTCGCCTCTTGCTTCTCTCAGGCTGGCTTCCCGGGCGCTCTTCAATGCTTCAACTTTGGCCAGTGGTGCAGTGGCATTGCGCAGTATTGCGGCTCGACTTGTGTTTTCGGAAAATGTTCCAAGGGCGACTGCTGGAACCACAACCCCGGCCAGGGTGGCAGTCCTCCCAAGACGACTACCACCGTCATTCCATGCTCTGCGACCACTACGACCAAGCCTCCGGCCACCTCGACGACATCCACCCAGTGCCCTCCTCCTCCCACCAACATCTGCACGCAGCCTTCCAACTCCAAGTACGGATACGGCCCAGGACACCCCGTTGGTGGCATCGCCCTGCCTCTTGTCAGCTGCAATGACATTTACAGCGACTGGCGCACCAACCCGTTCAAGCTGTACATTAACCAGAACAGCCGAAATTGCCCCTCGTATCCTCCCTCAGGCTGTGGGAATGCTTGTTCCGATGCATGCAAGGAGCAATACACGCAATGCACAAATGTCTACCAGCAGGGTTGCCAGCAGGGCTCCAGCGGTCGTTTCAAGCGCGGCCAGGAGGCTAAGAGATTACTCGGCATCAGCCAGTTCACGGCGAACTGGGGCTTTGGAGACAACACTCCTTCCAATGCGGCCAAGAAGTGCCAGGCCCAGTATCAAGACTGTTTGACTGTTAATAAGAATGTTAACCCTCAGCAACAGTGCAAGACATGGGGCTGGTAAAGGCGCATTCTTGAGTAAGGGCCTGGCATGGCATTGTGGACATGGGAACTGGCGATAGGGATTTCTGGAAATCAAGGGATACAGATTCGGGACATTGGAAAGGATATGGTATGGTATGGTTTGGTATATAGAAAGCTCGCCTGATGGAGTGAAATGAATAAAGATTTGTTAAATTGACATTTTGTTGAACCGTTACTCGCTGTGGGCGAAATCGTATGAACTGGTTGGTGCAGGTAGGAGCAATGCTTGGCAGCAACCAGGGAAACTATGACGTTGACCGGCATCATGAAGCCAATTTTGAGCATCTTGTCCCACGTGATTCAATAGAGTTCTTTGATACGCGCTGAAGAAACCACGATGCTTTAGGATACTAATTTATTCGTAACTGTGAGGTGACGTTAGGGTACAATTCGTATATGCAAGGAGAGCAGAGAACTTGGCAATTGTATGTATTGTAAGTTGCTCAGCAATATGCGTCCTTGAGTAGCCGACCTAATGAACGACCATCTTAACTACTGCCTACATGAACCCTGCTAAACAGAAGGCTGAGGAAATACTGGTTTCTTCAATATTAACAAGAAAGAAAAGGGCAGAAAAAAAAAAAAGAAAAAAAGAAAAAAAAAAGGGCAAAAATGTAACTCTTCTCCGGAAGATAGAACTCTCCGGGGACGGAATCGAACCGCCGACTTTCTGATGAGATGTTATCCATTACAGTCAGACGCCATGAACCAACTAGACCACCCAGAGGTAGAAGAGTTGAAATCCGAGAGAAGGAAAATCTACCTAGGAAGGTATCCGCGTCAAGGAAGACATGGGTGGGATAAATGTTCAACCTCCTGTGTTGAGCGTGTAAAGTAAATGCAACTCAACATTTCACAATGGACTTTGAGCAAAACAGGTGGTATAAGGGCAACTCCACTTTCTCTTCCGATTGCCGGCACTTGATCGGTTGTCAATTCTGCCATTGCCGCACCGCTGAATTGACCCCTGGCAAAGAGTCGCTTCTGCTGTATACTAGTAGTCATGGCCATTCCTCTGCAGGCAAGCCGCACAATTAGAACCTCTGCACACTGACCGCACATCTACTCGTACGGACGCAATCAAGGCAGCCCCCAAACCCCACAGCGGCACAGCGCCGGCGCTCCCCTTAGTCTTGTTTGACACCTAGCCGCGGCCGGCCGCTGCGGCTCGAGGTCTTGATTCAGGTGAGCTTGCAGGTCCTCGTCCAAAGAGGGGGTCTGTCATGTGCAATTTGCGGGGCATGTTTCTAGCCGTCGAGTGTGGCCCGAGTTGCTCAATGCTCAGCCCCGTGCACAAAACCAGATGCCGATAGCCTCATCTCTCTCTGCTTCTCTATTCTCGTTGAGCATCTCTTGCCTGTATCTTCTCGCCCGGCGGCTAAACCTTGAGTTCTGTACCTAGAAAAGTAGGAAAAGTAACCAAGATGGCCAGCACGACACCAGCAGAATGGTGCCAAGCTTTCTGCGTAGTCAGCTCCGCGATACTGTTCTCGATGCAAGTTCTCCCGGAAAATGCGCGCAAGGCCTTGTTCGCATATGGTGCCAGGAGGCCGGCACATACTCAGCATGGTCCAAATAGCCAAGCCCCTGGGCAGAAGGCTGAGGAAAAGGCAGATTCTCTCCTGACTCTGACAAGCTATGCTCAGGTGCCTCACTCGTGGTTCATACACTTCTACATAGTATCCGTGTCGTGGTCAATCTTCTGGGGCTGGCAATACGTTTCCAAGGGCTCCATCATGCGGGCCATGGCTGAGATGCAGCATCGATCTGCAGTGGAGGATCAAACTCCGGAGGTCGCCCTGACTGCCACGCTGGTGACTTGGCTTCTGATGAGCACCCAGGGAGCGAGAAGATTGTTCGAATGTCTCTTTGTCGCAAAACCCGGATCATCCCCCATGTCGGCCTTGCACTGGGCTCTTGGAGTGTTCTACTACACAGTCGTGGGCATCAGCGTCTGGATACGGGGATCAGGTTCGTCTCGTGCCATGGCTGCACTTTCGCGATTGGCTTATTTCTTGATTGGGAACAAGGCTGACAGTAGTATGCAGGGGCAATCCTTAAATCGTGGGAGTCGCCACAGCCAATTGAGTTTACACCGCAAATCATAATCGGGGCTGCAATCTTTGGCTTTGCCGGTGCTCAGCAAAACAACTGCCACAGGTATCTGGCGAGCCTCAAGAAATACACGCTTCCAAGCGAGGGCTGGTTCCAGTACCTCGCTTGCCCCCACTACACGTTCGAATGCCTGGTTTACGTGGGCCTTGCCGTCGCTGCGGCGCCCCCAGGAGTCTTCTTTAACAGATCCGTCTTGTACGTATTGTTGTTCGTCGTGACAAATCTCGGTTTCACAGCATATGGCACGAAGAAGTGGTACGCCGAGAAATTTGGTGCGGACAAGCTGGTTGGAAAATGGGCCATGATTCCGTTTGTATTCTAGACTACGTTGCTCCTCTTTTATCGCTTGTTGAACAGGCCCAATCTGTTTCCAACCTTGGAAACTTTGAGGACATCTCGGTAAGTGAGACTAGTGCGGATTTGTCTCACGCTTTGGCCGCTGGCAAACGCCTCGGGGTCTCGAAGCAAGGGCCAATTTACAATCGAATCGGCGGATAGATCTAAATCTTGCTTGATGTCGGATATTCCATGTAGATAGTCCGTATATAGAGTCGCTGTAGTGATGAGAAGGCTACGAGGCTCCTGGATGATTCGCCAAGCAGGATCGGGGTCAAGAGCGCCGTCCTCTTTGTTGCGGTACAGGTTCAGACAAATGCTGGCGCCCAGGCTGACGGTGCACACGACGGGCCAATACGCAGCGCCATCCTAGGGTGGATGAGCATTTCGAAGCTGGCAAGGGCAGTATCTACTTGTTTATAATACTTAACTTATGCGGCATAATGCCAATGCCGGGAGGATATTCGTTGATGAGGACGTGGTTCGGGCGCTGATGGGGGCTACCGGCGAATATGTGTCTCACAGCATCGCCGTCGATATCGTCGGAGAGCGGGAGGGACAGCAGCCGCGACACCACGGGCGTCTCGAGCCAGGGAGGCAGCGGTGCGTCCAGTAGCCTGTCTTGGACGAGATCTGACGGCCAAGTCTGTAGGCGTCGATGCGTGAGTTGCTTCCATCGCGGCCGGGGAGCAGTAGCTATCTGGAGTGAACGCGGGGGGTTCGTTATCAGCACGACCGCGGCAGGCCAAGGGCAGGATTCGACAGCACCAGGCGCGGTGACAGACGCACTTTATCGAGGATCATGCGCTCCTCCTCCTCGCTGATGAAATTAGGCAGATAGTAGGCAGTGGCCGGAAGCGACGTGATCTTGGCTGCGTCAAGAGACGATGGCAGCCGTGCGCCGCCGTCACTGCAGCCTGCAGCCGCCATGGTTAGGATTCCAGGCAACAGGAGATCGTGGACAAGCGATGGCTTCGAGCTACGCCACGGTCTGACTGGTCCAACGCGAGGCCCCGTCCGGACCAGAGCAGCGAGTGCGGATGGATGGATGGTTTGTCGTCGAGCGGTCGCAAGCAAGAGGGGGATAATGGGGTGATGGCCAGCGAATGGCCGTATCCAGCTAGGGGGTTGCAGCGTTCACGTTCATGTTGCCTCCTCGTCGCAGCAGCAAATGCCAGTCCGGGCGTCCGTTTAGGGTTAGCCGAGGGCTGGGCTGCTGTGTTGTTATCGGCCTGCAGCGAGCACAGCGCAGCGCATTTGCGTTTGGGGGCGTCGCGTTGAGCCGCCTCCGGCAGTCAGACTCGACCCTCATGCTGTGCTGGCTGCAGGTCGTACAGAAGGGCTGGAACAAGAAAAGAGCGCAGCATGGCAGAGGCGATGATGCCACGAGCAGATACGCAGTGCCGGCAGGTCGGGGCTCCTCCCCCGGATGCAAAAGCAGCGGTAAGCACGCTCTCTCTGGCTTTTGCCCTTTTCTGTCGTTTCCCAACGTCCCCTTCGTGGTCGCGAGCTCGCAGAATCGAGGCGACGGCACCCGTATTTCAAGCCCAGGAAACCCGCGGTGCGGTCGAGGACTACCGGCGCGGCCGGCGGCGGTGATTGGTGGATGGCGGGGCCTGCTGCACCACCGCGGCCTGGGAGGGCCTTTTGGAGGGGGCTTTGGAGGGTGGCAACGCGGGATGGCAGGGCTCGACAGGGTTTGTTTAGGCTGGAGGTCCGCTGTTTCGGCCGCACAACTGCACCGCGATGGCGCTGCACCGGCTGGAGCGGCTGGCGGCCACGGCCAATCAGGCGGGCGGCGGCGAGCGGTTGAGTTTCGAATTGCATCCCTGTTTCCAGACCCAGTTGCGTGGTCGCTGCGGTTTTTGCCTTTTGCTTTTTTTTCGTTTTTGCCTCTTTGCGTCGCTTCTTTTTGCTGGTGCTGCCGCTGCCTTCAATTGCCGCTGCGTTGCTGTGCCGTGCGCTGTCGCTGTCCGCTTGCACCTCGCTAGCCCGGCACCATCATTAGCACCTCGTGCCTTTGTCCGTACTGTAGCTCCAGCATGCTCTCCTCTGCCCGGTACTCGCAGGTACCCCTCCGCGGCCACTGACGTTGTGGGTACGTGCCGCCTCGTACGAGCACCAGCAACCAGCACTAGCGCTGGCTCCAAAGGCCGCTATTGCACGCTGTCTTACTTTGCACCTGTAGTCCTTGTTCTGTATGCGTACTAAGGCAGACTGGCAGCAGTACATGCCGTGTACTTGTGGCCCCCAGCTCCCAGCCCCCGGCAGTTTCCAACATGGAACTGGATTCAATGTTTTTCCCAGCTCCCGTCTAGTACTAACAGCTCTCCGTACTCCGTGCCCTGAGCTGCGCTACGGTGAACACGCTTCATCGATTCGTGATTGATCTTCTAGTTCTTTTTGCACTCTCGACACCCGACCGAGGAGAAAAAAAAAAAAAACAGCATCGATTCGTGTTCCGCCACTTGGATTCGCCGCACACCCGCCAGCGTCATTGTAGCATCTCGAGTTCTATTTTCTTCATCATCTTTTTCCTCTATTTCTCTCCCTTCCGGCTTGGACGACCGACCTGCCCTGAACGGCTTGCTGCTTCTACCACCTCCCAGTGCTGTCGTGCCTAAAGTCCCCCGGCTACTAGGCCCTCTGCCCCCATTCCATCTGATCCATCTCCGCAGGTGGCTATTGCCAGCAGCTCTGACGTGGCGGTCGACGTGCCCAGATCAATCGGCCTCTTCTGCGGCGTCCACGCTGCCGACACTCCTTTCATCTCCATGATGGTGGTAGCCACCGGCAATTCTCGAAGATAAATGTCATGGACGCGCAGAATGCTGCCGAGTCCGACACGCTCAAGCATGCTGGCCCTCCCCCTCAGCAGCAGCAAAATAAACACGAGCGCCCACGACGAGGCTCTGGCTCCGACACGGACCCGAAGCCGCGCCCTTCTGTGAGGCCATCGTCGCCGTCCAGGCTCAAGACGAGGGAGTCGTCGTCTCTGTCGTCCTCCACGGCCGCCCGACACGACGATGCACCTGGTGCCGACCGCGACTCAGACGCCGAGACGATTGTGTTGCCGGGCAAGGATGGCCATTCGCCCTCAAAGGTACGAAAGGTGAGGCAGGAGGACCGCAGCGAGAGCGACGCCGACTCGGCCAGAGGCAACGGCCAGCCGGCGGCGACCAGTAACCAGGGCGACAAGAACGCAGCTGGCGGCCGGCCCGAGGGTGTCAAGAAACGGCTGCCCGGCCCTGTCGACAAGGACCGCCAACCTCGCAGCAAGGACGGCGCCTCGAGCGGCCTGAGTTCTGCACCGACTTCGCCTCCCCACAGTCAGAACCATCAGCGTCAACAGCACCCGCTTCCGCCTCACCGCCGCCGGCGATCTGACGCCGTGGCCGCCGCCTCTCCCTCAGACTCTGAAGGCATCCACGCCCCCTCCAAGCCCGCCTCGTCGTCTCTGCGCGACAAGCTCAAGTCTGGAGAGCGTCTGGTGCCTCACAAGCGAAAGGCTCCCAAGGCCGAGTCCGACGACGAAGGTGACCAGCGAAAGGCTCGCCGCCAGCGGACAACAAGCGTCAGCCTCGACAACGGCCGCTCCCTCAAGGATTCTAAATCGAAGCAATCTCAGCATGAATCTCGCACTCGGACACGCTCCATCTCCCCTCACCCTCGACAGCATCGTAGAAGCGTTTCCACACAATTACCTGCACATCATCTTTCCAGCAGCCTCAAGAAGAAGCGTTTACCGCCCCCCCTTTATTCTGCAGACTACCATTCTGACGAATCCTCGGCCAGCGGGAGCCCTCATCCCCGCAGCTCCAAGTTACGAGGCCTTGCCTCTTCGGCCATACCAGAATCTCATGTCTCGCCCGTAAAAATGGCACCTCACAAGAAACACCTCGATGCACACGGCCAAACCTTGTTAGCTCGAGCCTGTGCTCGTGGGGAGTATGAGACTGCTAAGAGAAAGCTCACTGATCGTCCCGAGGACTTGAACGTGGCAGACTATGCCGGGAACACGCCTCTGCAGATCGCCGCGATTAATGGTTGCGAGGATATCGTCAAGCTGCTTATTGATGCCGGTTGTAATTTGGACTGCGTCAATTACGACAAAGATACTCCTTTACTGGACGCTGTGGATAATGGCCACGTGGGCGTCGTTAAGCTTCTTCTGGAAGCTGGCGTTAACCCACGTAAAGCTAACGTCAATGGCGAAGAGCCCATCGATAGAGTTACAGAAGACACTGAAAATGGCGACGAAATCCGCGCACTGCTCTTGGCAGCTAAAAAGCGGCAGGGGGAACGGCGACGGACCTCTGAAGACCGCCATTCCCACGATTACCACGACCAGCGAGACTCTCATGCGCTGGATAGCCCTCGCCGTTCCCCTGCCGCAACAATGACGACAGGCCGCAGGACAGGAACTGTTCGCTCAACCAAGACGAGAAATGATCTGCTCTACATGCCCTTGGACGACAAAACCCTGCGGCAGGCTGCTGGTCGTGGTGATGAGGAGACGGTGGCCCGCATCCTGCAGGTCAAGGAGGGGTTTGATGACCCCGAATCCATGGTAGCCGCAGCAAGAGGAGGCCATGACCTGGTAATTCAGCTTTTGTTAGGCCTCGGTGGCGCCAGCGCAGACCCACCTCCTGTCAGGTCTTTACAGCCCGAATTTGCAACGCCAATGCTCGCGGCTATTGGCCAAGAGAATATCAAAGTTGTCGAATTGCTTTTGGAACAGCAGAATTTTGACCCTACGAAAAGAATTAAAGGAGAGACATATTACGAAATTGCCCGTCGTCGACAGGGCTCCAATTGGAAAGAAGAGGAGCACATGTTGAAGAATGCCTATGACGAGTATAAACGGACACACAAGGACTCTGCCAGGGCAAAATCGCCTGGGCGCAGAGAGAGGGAGAGAGAAAGGGAAGAGAAACGAAGCAAGCGAGACGAGGCCAAAGACGACGCGCGGACACACAAGCGAAGCGCTACCAGCCCTTCCCGAGAGCCTAAGAAGGCTTCAACCATCAAGACAGAGGCGGCGCCAAGGGAGAAGAAGAGATCAGACTCCTTCACCGGCCGCGGCGGCGACGACGGCTCTTCAAGGAGAGGTCCAGGGCGACCAAGGAAGGACGACAACGCAGCCTCGAATGTCTCAGATCGTGAGGCATCTCCAGCTCCTCCAGTTCGTAAAGGGGTGGCCAAGCCAAAACGAACCGAATCGGATGCCACCGCCGTCTCGTCAGAAGGAGAAACCGTCAAACCCAGAAGAAAGCTGATATCCAAAGGCGAACTACGGGATGAGCGGGAGAGGCAGAAGCGTGGTAGTATGGCTTCCACCACATCATCTGGAGCCAAAGAGCCGTCCAGCCCTGGTGAGCCAAGACATGAAGACGGTGCAGACAAGCCTAAGCTATCTGAAAAGTATCACGACAGAACAAAGGCCTTGAAGCGCGATGAATCGAGGGATCGTCTATCGGTATCTGGGGACGGCATCACCAAACGGCATCGAAATAGCATTACACCTGATCGGCCAAGCGATGTTGACAAGGACGATGCACCTGTAAAGCGCCGAAGACTAGAGAGTGACAGCCAGGAGAAACGATTACCAAGGCGGCCCGTCTCCGAAGAAGTGAAGCCTCGCAAAGCTAGTATATCACGGGACAATACATCGAAATCTTCATCTCTCCTCCCCCGAAAAAATCGCGAGGAAGACCCTAGGGGCAGTCACGATGAGAGGGAGCCCAAGCGAAAGGACTCTGCTCGAGTCAATTCTGGTGAAAAATCGATACGAGTCAAGCAAGAAGATGAAGATATTGAAATGCTGGACGCACATCAGGTCAAGGAGCACCCAAAACCTCGTGAACGAAAGACTCGTGAAAACGAGGAGGAGCAACCTAAAAAGAAGGAGCTATCCGATAGAGAAGACGCTGTGAAAGAAGACGAACGACGACGCGCCAGAATTGAAGAGAGAAGGAAGCGAGAAGCTGAAGAGACTCGCCAGCGCGAGGAAGATACTAGAAAACGGAAGGAACAGGACGAGCGGGATCGGGAACGAGAACGAGAACGAGAGCTTCGAAAGAAGCGAGAAGAAGAAGAGGCGCGTAATAACAAACTTCGTGAGCAAGAGCGGGAACGGCGTGAGGCAGAAGAGGCAGCGGCTCGTCGACATGAAGAAGAAAACCGCCGCTTGGAAGAAGAAAAGAGGAAGCAAGAACAAGAGGAGAGAAAGAAGAAAGAAGAGGAGAAGAGGAGAGAGGAGGAATTGAAGAAAGAAGAGGAAAAGAGAAGAGAGGAAGATAAGAAGAGAGAAGAGGAGAAGAGGAAGAAGGAAGTGGAAGAAGAGGAGGAGCGAAAACGACAAGAAGAGGAACAGCGGCTACAGCAAGAACAGCAAGAACGCAAAGCAGCCGAAGCTCGGCAGCAGCGCGAACAGCAAGAACGCCAAGAACGTGAACGCCAGGAACGCGCTGAACAGGAAGAAATGGAGCGAAAACGTGCTGCTAGAGAAGCAGAACAACGCCGCCAGCGTGAGGAACAGGAGCGCCGCGAAGAGCAAGAACGTCTGCGGGAAGAACAAGAACGTGCTCGGCTGGAGAAGTTGCCCCCGTTGATGCGATGGCTCTGCACTGCGTCCAACCCCAAGACCACGGCCATTGCTGAGAAGTTCAAGTATATGCGCGGTGCCCGATACGATACGATCCGGCCCGAGGCGAACAATACCGCTGAAGGTCGTGAGTTGTGGCTTCTCAACACACATGTCGCTCTGCTGCTGGGAGAAAAAGACTTGAATCTCCCTAAATGTATGTAAAAAGTTTTTTTTGGCATCTCTCTGGCTATCATGTCTTGAGTACTGACTTTTTAAAAGATTCTACTTGGGCACGCGTGCCCGTTACACCGATCGCTAAGTTCAGTCTGTGGAGAACAGAATGGAGTCGATACACTCTCTTTTCTGAGAAGCTTTGGGAGCTTGGCGAGCAGCTTCCTGGGTGCTATGGCGATCAGCAACCCCATAGCCTGAGCTATGACAATAGAGATCGGCTCAAACAGGAGGCATGGGAGAAGTTTCAAGCCATGGACATGTTCTTTGTGAAGGCAAGTCGCAATACGAATATACTCTTCTTATTTACCCTTGAGGCCATTCTTACTAACTGGGCATTAGGTCTCTGATTTTATGTATGTCGTGCCCAGTATATCACACCTGCGAGGCATCAAATTAGGTGTAGAATATTGCGAGCTCTTAGAAACCGAAGAGCAGGCCAAAGGATGGAGGACATTTGCCAAGTGGAAGCGAGATCCAGACGTGAGCCGTTACCACGGTCTCGCTCCACGATTCAAGTTTTATGTCAATGGACTCCTTGTCGGGGAAGAGCTCCCTACCCGTTCTCAAACTAGCTCAACCCCCTTTCCAGAGGTGCGAGTTCCTCGGCGTGGACTAGTTCGTGCTTATCCCGACGACACCGACTACAATGTCATTTGTATGAACCAAGGCCTTGGACATCTGCTCAAAGATACAAAGAGCCCATCGCCGGTCCCAAATGGCATCCACTCATCTCCAATTAGCCCAACTTCGATCCCCCGGGCGAGGCCGAACGTCAACGGTACAAATGGACATGCTAGCCCGGATAGGGTCAAAGCTGAAGCGACAGCGGAGAGTGATAAAATTAATGGCATTTAATGGATCGACTAGTTGATGATTACAACAGAGAACTGGTCTGGACGAGGAAGGAAATGTTCACGAAACCAACTCTAGCTGTACAAATTTGTACGGCACATTCTGCTTTGAATTCTGGTTTAGCTGCCTACCTTGTTCCTATTTCTTCTATCTCTTCTACTTATCTCTTTATTATTTGGCTTTCATGTAAATGTCTATAGACTCGGAGGCTAAAGGGGGAAAAACGGGACGAAACGCCGCGCACTTCCTTGTACACACGCGCAAATATTACGCACACTTTTTTTTTTTTGATGCAACTGCAACATGCAATGCGAAACACGCTTACACGTTTTGAAGGTGACTTCCAAAAAAGCAGGAGGTGGACGACTTTTCATCTCGGTTGACAGGACACACGGAGTCTTCCGCAGCAGATTTTTTTTATAGCATGAGCGGAACTGGAGGGAGAAGAAGAAGAAGAAAGGCGGTTTGCCTTTTTTCCCCCTATTTTCTGCTATTTGTGTAGCTTTTGGACGGAGTGCTATGGTATGCATGGCCACACGGGTATATTTGGACAGATTTGCTTGTTTTGCGCGCCAGGTTCAATTGCTGCTATAGGAATTGTCCTCTATGTTTTTCTGTTTTATTTTTGGACAGGCATGGGTGTGAAGAAATGGAAAAGGAAAGAAAGGCAAATCCTTTTTTGTATGTGCGACGAAGGGCGTTTTCTCTTATTCCTCTTTATCTCGTACTTCTTTTTTCATGTCAGGGGGGATTTATATATCGGCAAAGCAAGATGGGAAAGAAGACCAGCTCTTCGAGGTTTTTCGTTTTTTTTTTTTTCACTTTCCCCTTTTTCCTCTCCCTCTCTCTCTCTATTAGGTGGAAACGATTGGGAATGAAGATTCATGCACGACAATAGCCTTGTGTGTTTTCAATATAGCTAAGGCTTGGCTCTTTTTTAGTATGCCGTCTACTGGCTGTATGTATGAGGCGATGATGCCAAGAGGAGCTGTATATGTAGATATACGACACGTAATATTATATAACCAACTCGATGAGCTATGAACTTGGCAGTAAATGGTAAAATCGCCAAAGACATGGAGCAAAAAACAGCCCTCGATAAAAGTCCCATTGTCATGATAAAATACTTGCTTTCCCAAAGTGGTTTGGTCTGGCAAAAGCGCTGACATCATTGGCCACCCGCAAGCCACAAACCAAAAATTTACCCCACCAAAATCCCATCCAAAAGATATTCATGCCACCACCACACACAAACAAGTTTGGCATACCTAGGATCAGAACTTTTGGCTGGCCATTTCCGCCTCAGCAACACCGAAGAGCGACGCCCGCAGAGATTGCGACAACTACAACTTTCACGTATCGAGGAAGAATCACCCGACGAAGGGAACTTTAGGAGACTTTTAGTGGCATAGTTGGGCATCACCGGCATCATGTCGACGACTGTGGAAAAGGTATGGCCACTCTGTGCATCTTTTCCAACTAGACCAGCTTAACTGACATTGGCGATGATAGATCAAAGAGATCGAGGCCGAGGTATGTTTTTTTCCCACGAATCGAAAACCCTAGCGACGACGTGCTGTTTCCGAAAACCGGCGTGAAGCACTCGATAGCGAAAGAGAACAGAGATTCTGACACCGTTTCCCCCTGCGCATAGATGGCCAAGACTCAAAAGAACAAAGCGACGTCGTATCACTTGGGCCAGCTCAAGGCCAAACTAGCCAAGCTGAAACGCGAGCTGCTCACCCCCAGCAGCAGCGGCGGCGGTGGCGGCGCAGGATTCGATGTGGCCAGGACGGGCGTGGCCAGTGTTGGCTTCATCGGCTTCCCATCGGTGGGCAAGAGTACGCTGATGAGCAGGTTGACCGGCCAGCACTCCGAGGCCGCAGCATACGAGTTCACAACCCTGACGTCCGTGCCGGGCCAGGTCATGTATAATGGTGTGTTGCCGTGCTTAAATGAACCCCAAGCTAGAACGGTCGTTGGGCCGTGGTGTGGCGTTTTTTTTTTTCATTGCTTTTTATTTTGTTTGGGCCGTACTGTGAGAACTAAGGAACTGACTGCATATTCTTGCAGGTGCCCCCTTGCAAATGATTGATTTGCCTGGAATTATTGAGGGAGCCAAGGATGGTCGAGGACGAGGTCGCCAGGTCATCGCCGTTGCCAAGACGTGCCATTTGATATTCATTGTGCTGGACGTCAACAAGCCCCTGTCGGACAAGCGAGTCATTGAAGCTGAATTGGAGGGCTTTGGCATCCGTATCAACAAATCGCCCCCGAATATCACCTTTAGGAAGAAGGACAAGGGTGGCCTGAACATCACGAGCACGCAGCCCCTTACACACATCGACCACGACGAGATCAAGGCCGTCATGAGCGAGTACCGTATCAACTCGGCCGACATTACTATTCGATGCGATGCCACCATTGATGATCTCATTGATGTCATCGAGGCAAAGAGCCGAAGGTGAGCCACGAGACCATCCCTTGCAGCGGCTGCATGTGGACGTAGGATTGTTGCTAATATTGGCTTTCAACAGTTATATCCCGGTAGTCTACTGCCTCAACAAGATCGACTCGATTAGTATCGAAGAGCTGGATTTGTTGTACCGAATCCCCAACGCCGTTCCCATCAGCTCAGAACATGGATGGAACATTGACGAGCTCATGGAATCCATGTGGGAGAAGCTGAGCCTGAAACGAGTGTATACAAAGCCCAAGGGTAGAGCGCCCGACTACTCAGCCCCGGTTGTACTCAGAGCATCGAGATCCACGGTGGAAGATTTTGTGAGTAACAGAATAGCCCCTGCATAATGGAAAAAACGCCACGCCCTATGCGCATTTTCTTTTCCTTTTACTAATATGCGATACACAACATTCAGTGCAACGCCATTCACCGTAGCATCGTGGAGCAATTCAAGTCAGCGGTTGTTTATGGCAAGTCGGTAAAGCATCAGCCACAGAGGGTTGGTTTGGCGCATGAGCTGGAAGATGAAGATGTTGGTAAGTTTCACATGCCCATTCATAACACGCCCCAGCACTGGCGGACAGAAGAATGCATGAGCATGATTCTTGCCGCATTCCCTTTTTCACTTTTCACTTTTCTCTTATGTCAAACAATGGCTGGAATGGACGCACAAAAGCTAATAAAGCCAATACTAGTGACCATTATCAAGCGATGATTTAAATCCCAAAGCCCAACATCATGGTGGGCAATCAGGCGGATGGATGAGGGACAGCGCTCTTCCGGTGCCCGTGCAATCCAAGGACGTTATCTTCCTTACCTGTCCGCAAAGCCACAGTCGCTGGCTTCTTCTTTTTGAATGCTCTGATACTGGACAAAGCAGCATTTCCGCTCCATAGCCCGGCTCAGAGTACAGGCTATGCTACATGATTTTCCTTTTCAGGAAAGTCTTTTTGCTGGACGACAGACGACAGACCGGGACAAAAGCAGGGGTTGGACGGCAGCTATGCGGCGGCATTGACGCGGCAGATTGCACGAGCAGAATACAATTAGCTGCCGGTCTATGCGCAGAAACTCGCCGCTCGGCAAGTCGCAGGAGGGAATAAACGATGAGGATCGGCGGCAATGGAATCCAGTGGACCAGAAGGAGTAGATTGATGCATGTAACACCAGCTGCTGCTGGTGCTACAGCGACAGAACAGAACAGAACAGATACAAAAAAAAAAAAAGATTAAATTAGAGAACTGGCGGACACGATTTGGTGACAGGGTAGTCGGCTTATTTCCGCACGGAAGAGCTGTAGCTGGTACTTGATAGTACATTGTACGCTCTGCTCTGTACTGAGGAGAAATGAGAAGTGTCTAATATCCCTCTCCCAACCATCAAGTACACGCGCATACAAGTACAGTACGGGTGTACATATGGAGCCTGCAGAGTCGGAACACACAAATTTGATTTATCATATAGGTCTACTACTTCTGACCAGGCTCTTGTACAAGTACAGCGCCTTGCTCAGCAGCTGAACATATGAATGGGAAAAAAAGCAGAAAAGCATAAACCGTAGTTGGTGGTCATGGCCCAATCTTCGGGGCCGATATGCTTTGGTCCTGCATAGCCGAGGGCCTCTCGATCTGCGGCCGCCTTTTTCGCAGCAGAAACGGGTAAGAAAGTAGAAACGTGGGGATGGCGAGAGTCCCTTTTGGGGCTGTGGACGACGGAGAGCAAGAGAGCTCCCCTTCCCAACTTTTCGAGCTACACCATGAAAAGAAACCCCGGAAAGAAGAGGAGGGGGGTGGGGTGTGGGCAGAGAGAGAGAACTGATTGAATGAAAAACAAAAACTAAATAAATAAATAAATAAATAAAAGAAAAGCCGTGATAAAGTGGCTTGGTCTGCAACCTGGACGCTAACTGGAAGCCCGCAGGGTTGCTTTGGATGGGCGATGCAAGAAGACGATTCGCTGGATATAGGCCGATGCTGGCTGCATGGCGCCCCAGGGAGTGGTATTGGACCTTGGACTGTCTCCAGTCCAGCCTTTCAGAGAGCTTCTCTTGCCGCCCAGGCGAGGACGAGCCCAAAAATGATGGGCGAAGGGTGGAGCCGTGATTACGGGAGGCGCATTATTTTGGTTTGGCGGTGACCTGCTCCCCCATGATTATCGACGAGACTCTCTAGTTTTTTTCTTCTTCTACCCAGTGTCCCTGATCCACACAGGTGCCAAGTGCCGGAGGTATGCTTTTGTCAACCCCCAAGGTTGTTGCTTTGCCTGGGATAGTAAGTGGGCCAATAGCGGGCATATTTGTAGTACAAGTAAGTGCCCTACAGTAAGATATAAGAAAGACATCCCAGAGCTGTGTGCATGTACCTAGGTATCTATTCTCGCAGCACTGCACTGCCAAAACAGCGAACAGCGTCACCACCCAGGACCTGGCCACATTTAACGAGACGGGCCGCGATTATTAAGGCGACGTGCGGTACCCGGCATGAGATAGGAATCGAGTCGCTTTTTCGAATAAGTGGAGAGCTTGAGCCCATGCCTAGGGGGACGGAACATGAAGAGGCTAAACCACGGGGGGACCAGAAAGCTAGGCCCTGCATGTCTGGAGCAGGGCTGGTACTTATCGCATCCTCAGCGGTAGCAATACTCGTATATGGTTGAGGTGAAGCGGGCTCTCCTCTCGCGGGAGCAGGATTTCGGTGGCGTCCTGCATTGTATACAAAGCGGCGGGCGGCATGGCTCATGCATGTCTTTACGACTTGTACTGAGTACGGAGTAGTTCGCCCGCAGCGGAGTCGGATATCAAGAGTCGCAGGGCACAGACCACGGTTTGCCCTGCCGCTGAATGACACTAACAAGATTGCTGCCCTTGTTGGATACATGGACGCCTTGCCATGTTGACTTGCAAGGCCTTGACAGGTATGTACAGAGCAGTACTTGTACATGCCAACAGTCACCGACTTCAACTTTGCGAGGGGAGCCGGCAAAGGTACATGTGATACCTGGATGACATGGCAGAACTGGAGAGGAGAGCGAGAGACGATGCCCCTTGCGGATGTGCATACTACTTGTGCGAACTGAGCTGCATGTGCTTTCGGCGGCGGCGGCCTAGTGTGCCGCGGAGCCGCATCATAGAGCCATGTTTGCGGATGAAGTGCTATAAGGTAGTGAAGCACGAGTGTAATAAGTGCAGACGCCTACGCCATATCTCTCCATTGCGTAGAAATAGTAACCGCCGAGAGCTCGACAGCACTTGCTGCATGGCTTTTCTGCTGCCGTCTATTAAGGGCTAATACAGGGGTACCTGCTATACGATAGTACCCAGTTGCAGTGCTGCTGGCTTTTGAGCGTGGTAATGTGAAGTGTTGCTTAAAAATCAAGACAGTTTGACAACTTGCCCACGAAGGAACAGGTAAAGGTCTAAAGGCGGCTCCCGGGTCGTTTTCCTCTTATGGCAGCGTCACGCGGCTGTCTTCTTTCAAGGAAAAGGATCCTATAAGACTGTAATTGGCCAAATTATCAATTGCTATCAGCCAGTCATGATCCACATTGTCGGCACCTGAATGTATTAAGAGCAGTGGGCACCCGTAGATCTTCACGGGATTGGCCGCTGCCCTTAGTCTAATATAAGACTTGGTTTTGATTGGATAAAAGTGTATACAGCTGGAAAATCAGTTCCGCTAAGGGGATATGAGATGTTAATTTCCAAAGGAAGTAGACTATATAATTAGGAAATGTGCTTACAGGCAAGATTTTGCATCAGTCTGCTGTTGAAAAAGAACGAGGAGACGGCGCGTAACGTTTGTCCACGTTTGGATGCCCGATGTTGGCCTCGACCTAGCCATACTTGGGAGGTATTTGACCTTAAGCAGAATAGCTCTCATTTCCTAGCCGTGAGCTACTAATAGTGCTCATGGAGCCTAGATGACCGTAAAGAACCTCAGGCCGATCTTTTTCGAGTGAGGAAGCTCTGAGTTCGATGGGGATATTCTGACTAGACTGGCCCCTAACTAACAAGTAACGGGATCGGAACGGAACCGATACGAGCCACGTATGGCATGCCCGTAATTACACCGCTGTCCAAGATCGGAGAACAATGAAGTGCTTTGGTTCCGCTTTGTATCGTCATGCCTGATTCCTGGACGCCTCTCAGCATTTTCAGGTTGAAGCGCGGTGTGATGCGGAGCAACTCCGTGCTAGGCCGAGAAATATCTAGCTGTAAGTGCATGCTGCGAGTAGTTTACCGCTAGTCAGTATTTCTTGCTTGGGCACGGACCCTCCATAGAGCGGCAGGGGTTGAAATTGGCCAACTGGAAGTGAGCCTTGAAGCGGAAGCTATGCTCTTGGCGCGGACGCCACAGCCCCTGGTTATATGTACATACCTGTCCAATTTGATCGAGGATAAGGACGAGATGCCGAGAATTTTAAGCTTCTAAGTTGACGGAAGTAATGGCCTTGGATGAAAAACTTCAGGTCGGGTCAATGATATGCCGGTTATGGAAAACAGCCATAAAGTATTTAGCCTGCCATTAGGTTCACTTATTGTCTCAGTTTGTACGAGTGATTGGTCTGGTAATAGTACGTAGTCTGGTCGAACAACTCTCAACATGAGAAGACATCGAATTTCCTGTTTGAACGGCCTTTGTTTTTTTTTTTTTTCTTTGTTTTTTAAAAAAAAAAAAAAAAAAAAAAAAAAATCCATGTATTTGAAATTACAAGTAAAAGAGGATGCGATGATGACAAGTAACACAAAGTTTTCACTTCGAGTGTTCTACTAAATGGCTTGAATATCAGATCTCATAGGGCGGAGAGACTGGGTGCTATTTCGTAGGTACGCTGGCACATGGTTGCTTCATTTCGTCTAACAAGCCGTAGTGGGAGCGGCGGTAAAGCTACCGCTCATGATACCCTGAGAGCGAAGTGTAAACGCCCAGACGCGGCGCATTACAGAAAGATTTCCCAGGATTGAAACATGACTTCAGGGCGGTGAGGAAGCGCTGTCTGCAGGTGAAGAATGTTTTGCCGAAATAGGTCTGCGTGAGAGTAAGCCTGTTAACTGAGCTTTTTTTTTTTTCGTGACCAAATCGAGTCAGATATCTCTTCTGTTGCTTAAATTGCTTGTTAGCGAAACTTGAGGCGATATAAACGTTATAGAGCGATGTACGGAGTAAAGACTTACACCATCTTATCAGCCTAGCGTTCAAACTACCAGCGCGCCGCGTTTCACCGTTCCTCGAGCCTCCATGAGAAGATCAAGTGCTGGTACTCCGTTATTTACTTCAGGAAGGAATAGACTAGTGGCACGGGCCTCGTTAATGCGGACGGTCCTCCCGCGCTCCGTGCCTTGAACTTCAGGATTGAGCTTGAAAGCCAACACTAAAGGGCGTGTACTTTGTATTTCATTCGACAGATAAGGACTCCGTGCTTGCTCCGTTCTCATGCAGAGCTCGTTCGTGATAGACTCCGTAATTAATACGCTATGATTTGGCGAGAGTTCAAAGGCTCAAATAAGTTTATGCTCGTAACCGTTCTGCTCTATCTTTTTCAGAGATCAATGCATAATACCCAGTATCAAAGTCTCGGGTAGAGTCTCATCCTAAATCTCCCATCCGAGCAAAATGGATCAGCAAAAAGCTCCGGGATAAGCGGATTTATTCTGAGACCGGTGTGTGTGTGCACGCTCATATCTGTGTAGTAATTGTATACCTGTATGGTATAGTCAAGATAGCGTTGAGATGGTGGCTGCAACTTTTCTTGTTGCAAGTACAGCTACTGGCACGTCCAATGAGCTGCTTCGTTAGGATACCCCCCTCCCCTGTAGTACTATGTTTTAGCGTGTACGACTTGCTCGTAGCTGAGAACGTGGAGAAGAGCACTACTGGTGGAAGTACAGAAGGGTAGCAATACCAGTGCCACTTGTTCTGGGGGGTTTCCCCATAAACTGCCAAAGAGCTGCCATCTTAGGGAACCTTCAAATCTCCGTGGGCGACCGCATCTGGAGGTTCAATTCGTTTCATGCCTAAGATTGAATGTAGGCATCATCAATTTGGTAAGGTTGGATTGAGCGTGTGCCTCCCTGGTCTCAAGCTGGGTCCATAGAGTAGCCTGCTTTGCAGGTCGCCGTTTATTAGCTTGGTTTTAATGATCAGCTGCGGCACTTCGTACATGAGGGCATACACCGTACCTCAAACTAAGCAAATGATTCGCTGTTAATCTGCATCATTTGCGAGAATTAAGCTAGCTAGTTCGGGCCGCTCCACAGAGGCATCCTCTAGCCTTTTACGAGAGGGACAATGGCCAAGCAGCAGCATGAGAGTGAGAGTCTTGGCTGGGCGCAGCTTGTTATGCCTGGCAGAGAGCTTAGCTACAGCCAAAATGCCGGAAAGAAGGGTACAGCAGTGCTCACCAAAAGGCCAAACCTCGGTAGACTTGTTTGTTCTTTGTGCGGAAAACTGCCTCGACTCGTGTTTGTACCTGTATAATACCTAGCCCCAGCGACGGTGTGCTTGAGCGGGCTTCGCTGCGGCTGGCACTTGATCAGACCGGGATCAAGGTTTCTTATTTCATCATGTGCCGGGGTTCTCTCAAGTTGCCGCATACAAGAACTTCGTACTTGCTGGGTTCTGCCTGCCTCGCTCCATGGAGTGGACTTGTTCCATGACAATCGTGCCCAAATGCTGGCTCGGGACATCATTTCCTAGAACGGTTGATGGCATCTCGAGCCGCGAAGGCAGCCGGGTCATACCCTTCTTTCACGCCGGAATCGCGATGAAGTCCTGGCGGCAGCCATCACAAGTACAGCATGCAGTCGTAGTCGGTGACCATGGATGATCCTGGACAACCACATGGGCCTTGGAAGCGGCGGCTTCTTGTGTATCGTACATGGCTATCGGAAGTATTGCGCTCGCGTGGTTTTCTCTTGCTCTTTGTGTGCGTCTGAGGTGATTAGATTAAGCTTCGCGGTCCCTCGTCGTGGATGTTCATCCTTGGCGGCCGTGGTTCAAAAGTTGTGTTGTTTGTCACGTTCTACGCCGACGTCACAGAGGGAAGGTACGGAATGCTGGAACACTTTTTCCCGACGTCGCACTGCCTGTGCATGTACGAGCAGGCAGGCAGACCAGCATCTAGGTAAATGGCTTCATGCAGCAGGCCGCGCAACACAGAGAGAGCGTTCTGTTCTTCTGCACGCCTGCCAGCCAGCAGCATGGGTGATGCGAGCACAAGGCACGATTGCAGAGGCTCAGGAGACCTTCCACGAACCAATATTAATCAATGCGCCGCCAGTGCGTGTGGGCTGCCCGTATGGTACCTACATACGGGCCCATGTCAAGTCCCATGTCAAGTCCCAGATCCCGCCGACGCTGCCTCTTCTGGCCATGCCGGCCCTGGTCAACCCGTTAGTCAAATGTTTGCCCTATCATGCCCAATCTCCATGATCCAATCCCATCTTAGCCTATCCAGAACACGGACGCTGGGCTCTGGGGCCCATTCCCTTCTGGGACGGAATCCCACCCTTCGACCACTGGAGCAAACATGGGCGCCAGACCTGCAGAGAAGCAAGCTAGAGAGCCAGACTGACACACAAAGACTCGACTTACAGGTACGAGAGCTTCTCGCTCACTCGCTCGCACGCATAGGGAGGCGCCCATCACCTCGCCGGACTCGCACGCCCCCTCCTCTTCAAGGCCCCCCCTGCATCAGGTCCCCTGAACCTACTGCTAGCACAGTGCTTCGTCGTGCATGCGTCTGCGTCTGCGTCTGCATACCTGCCCGTCTCCACGGCCAACGTTCCGCTTCCTTCGCAGACAAGACTTGTACTTGGGCTTGGGGAGCTCTTGTACTTGTAGGGAGTACAGCTACGGACGGACACAAGTGCCAACTTGTACGCCTCTGGATGATGCTACTGCTTGGATACCCTAGTCTAGCCTGGCTTGGTGGTATGGCACTGGTTGGTGGGCGGGCCACTTGCTCGTCTGCAGCAAACCACCGAACTTGCCGTCTCCTGGACCAACAGCATCGGCCTGCTGCAGCTTGTCAGATCTTGTACGGGCTCGCTTGCCGCACGGACGAGCACGCGGTGCAACAGCTTCTGCCTGTACGGCCAGCCGGGCCTGGGGGGCCGGTACTTGAGTTATCATTCGAGATGCATCACCGCCCTTCGAACTGGCCAGATGCTACTTTCTGCTCTTGCTGAGGGCTGACATGAGTCGTTCCCCTTCTCCGCAGTTCTGTACTTTCACCCCCACGAAAGCATACGGTAGCGAGTAACGGCGAAGAAAAGCCCGTCATTGTCTCACCAGGCCGTTACCGCGCGGAAGAGAGCCCACCAGCGGGTCTTGCACAGTTCAGTAGTAGTTAAAGTGACGTGAGAAGCAGGGCTTTCCTTGACAAGTGATTTCTGCTTGCTCCTGGGTGTCGTTCTACAGAACCCGTCCAAGTAGCGATACATTATCCGGCAGAGCACCCCCCATTCAGAAATTTTGTCACAAAGACTTCACTCTTAACTCCTTGGTTCGCCTTGCTTTCGAAAATCTTGCACAGTTATACGCCGTACTTCCCTTTATTTATTGGTTTGCGTTGCAGCGATTTGCCCTTCTCTAGCATCTGCAGTTGGTGGTTCTCATATCGTTTACTCCAGAGCGTCATTTCCTTTTACGGAAAAGGCTATGCCATTACTTTGCATATCTTGCCCATGAGGTTCGTATCGTCTTATGTTTGCTATAGACAAACACTTGCCATACTCCTTCCTGACTCACGACCACCGGTTTGTTGATGACAGCGCAAGACAAGGTTTGGACTTTGTCGCTGCGCTGACGGGTTAATGAATATTACCCCCACCTGTTCCGCTTCTCTCTGTTCGCCTTTCTGTTCATACCTATTTCCTCGAGAGAGCCTATTTGCCAAGTGCTGACCTGCTCAGTTTTTCAGCAGCTAGGAAAACCCAGCGATAGACTGGGCCGCACCATTCTGGAGTATAATGAACACCGCTGCTCATAGCTCTGCCAGCCCAGACCAGGACGCCACCATGGTGCAGAGTAACGGAACTGGATATAACAATGATCACTGGGCGAGTATCAGTCCTTACAGCCAAAGCCCTTATGGAAACAGCCCTTTGAATGAATATAGCGCTACGTTTGGCGGGTATATATCGCACGGGCTACCATCCGAATCGCTCAACAGGATGCCTCCGCCCATTCTTTCAAATCCTTCGCAATCGCATCATATGATACATCCTGCACCCATCATGGGCCACCACCAATTACCGATGCTAAATACTCAATGGCCGAGTCAATTAACGAACCCTACGCCTTCGGGAAGCTATTCTGCTCCTCCGCTGTCCATCGCACCGGCATCTAGTCTGCCTCCGGTTGAGCCGCCGCCAAGGCCCCTTGTGCATCACGAGAAGGCGAGAAAGACTTTGAGCGCGGAGCAGAAACGGGCCATGTGCCAATACCATGAAGAAAATCCAGGTACTCGGCAGGCAGACATCGGCGCCAAATTTGGCGTCGAGAGAAGGTAGACTCCTCTAGCCGTCACTGATTCCACCCCCATCTATGGAAGATAATCGGCTGACATTCAACGCAAGCACTGTATCTAAAGTCTTGAGGCACAAAGAGCAGTATTTGAAACGGGAGCCGGAGCCAGATGGAGCAGCACTCAAACGTCTGAAAGGAAAGCATCCTGATTTTGATCGAACGCTCAGCAACTATGTCCGACGACAGCAGCAACGCGGCTTTGAAGTCAAAGATGACGACATTATGGAACAAGCTCGGCTGTTTGCTCGGGCCAGCGGCAACCAAGAAGCAGTGTTAACGAACATAAACAGCAACTGGCTCCTTAAGTTCAAACAAAAGCACGGAATAGGGGCTGGGCGGCTGATGCGTCGAGCATCCGAGACGAACATTCCGGACAGTATGACCATGTCTGCAGCTATTCCACGCTTCCCAGGAGGTAAAGCGGCCCATACAATTTCGCCCGTCTCTCCCACTCATCGGCTCTCGCCTCTTTCGGCTAGCCGTAGTGAGGAGGATTTACAGGCTGAAGTACACGACTTCGACTTCCAATACAGACATGCTGGATCCCATTCTTCTACTTCACTAGCAAGCGACTTGAAAGACACGAGTGTTTCGTTTTCTGAGACGATTAATCCAACCGCAGCTTTCCATTTCACACCTGACCCCAACGTGGGAGCGTTTCAAGACGGTCTCCATATACAACCGGCAGCCCCTGAATTCCAGCACCGCGGAAAGAGAAGCAACACTTTCCCATCCCTCAATATTGATTGCCTAAATCAAAACACAAGCACAGGCCCGCTGACCCCTCGACACTCTGCCGTAACAGCATCTTCAGCAATCGAATCGCCGACAAATGACTTTCGAAGCACCCCTTTCACGCTTGATACCACGATATCGCCACCACCAGCCTTGCGCCGCAGCAGCAGCAACTCAAGCATTGCCGCTCGAACAAACAATAACTCTGCACATGCTAGTTCTGTATCATCAAACACTGCTGATTCTTCGCCAACTTCCCCAACACCAGAGGACGCCAGACGTGCCGCAGAAACGCTACTGAGCTATCTTCACCACATGACACCAAATGGGCCGTTTGATAAAAGTGAATACGCCACCATCGTTCAACTTACAAAAAAATTACAAATACACCAGCACCAAACAACTCGTCCTTCTATGGGAGGACTATCGAGGATCCCCGAGAGTGACGACGGAGAAGTCCAGTCAATGACGGAGCCTACGATAGTGGAAACATGAAAGAAAAGTAGAGCTCCCCCAAAGCATTTAAAACCCTCCTTTCGCCCCCACATCTTTGCCGTCCTGTTTTTATGGAATATTTTTTTTTCTGCTTTGAAAATATCACTGGAGTTACGGATTTCTTTTAGCATGCCTGGAACAAATAAGCAGTAAAGCCTGGAAGACGAGCGCAGCTTTCACTACTACTCCTGAGCGGAACAAACATTGGTTATGAGGTCGTTGCAAGCTGTCGCAAACCCCTATCTCAAAATAAATAGAGAGGCGCCCTTTTTCGCATCGCAGGCGACGGAAGTGGCTTCTGAGGAACGGATACGGTACTTGGATGGATGGAAATGGGATTATATCTAAAGAGAAAGGCGACTTCATCTGGCGACAGAACCACCAGCATCAAAACTGGGTTATTTTCTTCATCATTCACATATCACTCATTACAACTTTCCATTTAGTTTATACCCGCAACTTGTGTGGACAAATAGTTTCTTTTTTTCCCTTCTCTTCTTTCATTTCCTAGCATCTGTCAAGCTGCGAAAGACATTTCTGCTGCTCACGCACGCCCCCCGTTCATGCCGCTGCGTTGATTCTCCATTATCTTGTCTTTTCTCGCATATCATTTATATTTTGTTTTTCTTGCGCATTTCGGGTTCTACTTGGTACAAAAAGGCACAAAAGTGAATAACGCGGCTCCCCAAAAGGACCGCTAAATAAGTTAAGAAACGACCTGTTCTCACTCTCCTATAGCTTTACACAGCTTAACTTCCTTATGTCCTTGGAAAAACAAAAACTATTACATTTATTATCGCTACTTTACTCTGCTTTGCTTTACTTCTACAATGGATCTCACAGTTGAGAGATATGAGGAGGACATGAATGGGAATGCAACTTAAAAAAAAAAAAAGGCTACACAAGGGCCAGCTTGGTACCAGTCTCCTCACGGAGAAGCATACTATTTTCATATTTTCTTACGATATCAAATGTACCTTTTTCTTCTCCTCTTCTATAATGCCTATACGTACTACTAAAGCAGGCTGCTTAGTGACCAAAAGAGGGTCCCCTAGAGAGCGGGAATCCATATGAGGGCATAATTTTCGCCATTTAACATGCTAAGGCCGTGGCCGCTAAAAGACCCCCTGTTTAATTCCCTCTTTTCCTTTCATTTAGATGGGCCGCATTTTGACAAATATATGTACTGGATACATACTACATGTGGATGAGTTTATGTATGGGGAGGCGTGTCTATTAGACAGGACCTAGAACAGGGAGGGGCAGACAGAAAAATCGTAACTACAGTACACTACTGCTGTCATGTCCATACTACTAGTAGTATCTGAATGTGTCGAAAAGAAAAAAGCTTCGTTTTATATACTCTATGGTCTATATCTCATGAGTGATTAGCCAAGCCTTTCTTCCCATAGCTCCACGACACCCTTCTCGCTTAGTTCTGGCATCAGCCTCACAAGAACGAGCTCCAGCACGCTATACATGAGGTGTTTATTGCAATACTCGTCTCCAACAACATTGAGGAGACTCTCCAACTCATCCACGACCCTCTCGTCATCTTCCCTGTCAACCGCGGCAGACGACCGTCCGAAATTGTCGCCAGAGCCAAGTAACCCGCCCAAGCGCCAAAGCCGACCGCCAAAGTACACGCGGGTCACACTTGTGGGGAGCAGGCCCCGTAAGGCGCGGGCGGCCCTACGGCGCAGGGCGAGCAACTCTTCCTCCGACTGGGGAGCTGCAAGACTGGACGAGCCGGGGCTATTGTTAGGGAACAGGGCGCCTCGGAGCGACCGAAGGAGGGGTGGTAGATGAGAGGGGTCGAAGAGAGATTGAATGTGGTGCGAGAGGAGTCTGCGAGAAAACAAAGGACCATTGGTTAGCTTAGTTAGTCTCTCATCGTAAAGCAGCAAAACGAGACTAAGAGAGAGAGAAGATGATATTCCATCGGATCCGCCCGCAAGAGGTGGGGATCAAAAGCGAGGATCAAAACGGAGGGGTAGTGAAAAGTAGGAAGGGGGGAGGGATAAAGCATAACGGCGTTAAGATTGAGAACCGTTGTTGGTAGCTGGCTTGTGAAGAGGCGCGGCGTCTGTTAGGGGCATCTCTCTTTCGTTCCTGTCATTCCGATGTACGGGTGTATGTGTTTTAAGATGTGACAGAACATGAGCATGTACATGTGATCAGGAGACGGGGGAGACTCCCCATGGTAGTAATGCGGTCAAGGCCAGATTGGTCGAAAGGACAGAAAGGCTTGCTGCGTGCGGGGAAGCAGGAAAGGAACTTCTCCGGCGCGTGGGAAGGTGTATGCTGGATCTGCGTAGTGCGACAAGAGACTCCCGATGGATATCAATGCAAAGGAAAAGTGATGTGTCGCGTTCCCTGCCTGCCGAGCAATGCGACAAAGCTAGGAGAAGGTCGCTGCGAGGCCGGACAAGTTGAAGAGACCGTCCTGCATAAGC
This sequence comes from Trichoderma koningiopsis, assembly GCA_022985005.1. NCBI lineage: Eukaryota > Fungi > Ascomycota > Sordariomycetes > Hypocreales > Hypocreaceae > Trichoderma > Trichoderma koningiopsis. The sequence continues at coordinate 375,751 of JAJPEM010000010.1, forward strand.
GCACGCTCGCCAAAGACCTGTCGATTTCGACGAGTAGTTTTCAATGAGGCCCTTTCATCATCTCAGCTTCCGCAATAAGAAGCAGACGAGACGCGAGTGGCATGTGTCCCGTCAGTGGCCTTGGTCAAACCACCGAGCGCCACCTAGTGGAGAAGTGGAATGGAGAAATCATTTTTTTTCCCCCTTCGCGTGTGATTGAAGAAAAAACGGCGCGCTCAGGCACAATCATGCTGCCTGCCCTAGAAGACACCGGTCCAATAGACAGCAGATGGCCATCTAGAAGTGGCGCGGCACGGGGCGAGCGGGTGACTTGAACGGACGAAGAGCTTTTCCAACACCACTTTGTCGTGGGAGACTAGGCGGCCAGGGTCGCGACCCGCTTTCTCTCGTAGCTGATGGCCCCTGTTTGAAGCCGGCGCGTAATGAAGGCTTCTCGATGGACGGGCCGGTTCGCTGTGGCCCAGGCCGGCGCAACATTTTCGAGCAATCGGAGACGAGATAGCGAATCCTGCGCTTCAATTGGCCGGCCAGTCAAGAAACTAGCAGCCCAGATCTAGAAGGCTCGGTGTGGTGTGGTAAATAGCGCCGGTCGTAACAGCCCTCTCGTCGCATGAAGCCCATCTACTAAACAGACTCCGAGGGTGTCACCCAGGCAGGACTGTGCACAACATGCAACGTGCATCGTGCCGTTGATGGAGATGCGGTGCATGGCCGAGTTGCAGTCCAACAGAAAAGAAACCCTGTTCCGAGAGCTCACTGGCTGGGTGCGGCCAGAAAGAGAGGTCCAGTGACTTGCGGAAGATGCGAGGTGACAAAAAAATGCAAGAATGACCAGGGAAGGGGAGGGAATGAAGGCTCGTGAAAGACGAATTAGGCCGCGATATTAGGCCAATATAACAAGGAAATTGCATATCTTACCTGTCGAGGGGACCATCGAGCCCCGCAATTCGCCATGGCCCGTTGACGGCGGCAGTCTGTAATAATGACATGAAGCCACCCAGCCAGGGCTTCCTTTCCTCCAGCTCAACCAAGTTTCCAATACAAGTCCACAGCTTGAAGGCTAGCACAGGTACTTTAGCCGGAGCGATGTTCGTATCCGCTGGTGGTGATGGCTGCTTGTCGTCTTGAACGTGATCTGCGGCTTCCTCATCGAGATGAAGCGCCGTCCGAGGCGGCAGCGATATGGAGTCCGCCAAGGTGACAACCATGAATCTAACTGCGTTGAAAAGGAGGATGCCGAGGTGAATAGCCAACACAAAGACCCCTTGGGCCGTCCACTTTGGAGACTTCTCCGCATGTTGGCCAAGGCCCGATAACGATGGTGATGGTTGGTCCGTTCCGGACACGATCCTTGTCTTGGATCTATCTTTCTGCTCACCCAGTGACTTTGCGGTGATGCAGATAGCTTCGTAGAGAAGCCATGGTTGGGATGCTTTGCCAGCGATAACGTTGCCGATGATTAGCTCGGAAAGGATTTGCTCCACGAGTGCCGTCAGGCAAGGGTTCTCCAAGTCTTCAGTCGGAAGCAGGATGGCTAGAACGGCTTGAACCAGCAGCTGGCGATACGTTGCCTCGTTCTCTTTCTGTAGCTTCACAGATGATGCATCATCTTCGCGAGGCACGGGTGAGAGAAACGGCAGGGGCAAAGTGGAGTGGTAGACGTCTCGGGCATCAGCTTCCACCGAGGGTTGCAGAGCAGCTCGGGAGGCCACACGGCAAGCTGCGTTCCCAGTCAGTGGAAGATCCAACATGTAGAGTTACGCTACACTACTAGCCTGTAACATGTCTATCGAGCAATTCGGGGATCTCGTCTAAGAGCAGGCTCTCCAAATCCAGTTTCCTGAACCGTTGCTCCAGTGCCGTGGTGACGTGTGCGATGATGTGCAAGATCTCCGGCACAAACGTCTCATCCGTGGTGATCTTGCCGTACCAGCTCTGCACGAACTCGCGCATGATGATGGCGAGGAAGGCGTATAGCTGGAGATCGACATCATTGCGGCTCGTCAGCGGCGGCAGCAGCTCCTCGATCGGCGCCTGGGCATCTCTGCCCTTGTCGCCCAGCTGCTGAGGGCAAAGCGTCCGGCGGATGAGGCTCAGCGCGGCCCGATCAGACAGCGGGTCGACCGGCCCGGGACGGTTGTTCCGGCGATCCGCCACGGTACCGGCCTCGGGAGACGGAGAGGAGGCGGCATGCTTGGATCGCGGCGTCGTCGAGGCTCTGGCGGGAGCAAGAGGCGCGGAAGCGGTGGAGGCGGCGGTCATGGCCGGAGGGTCAGGCGTCGTCGCGGGAGCATTGCGCGTGAGCAGGCGAGGGCGGCAGAGGCAGACGCAAGAGGGCGATGCTGATGCTCCTGGAAGCGCCGCCGAGGCTGGTTGTCAAAGTTAAGTTGGGTCGCTGTTGGGTCGCAGGTCTGGGATGCATGCAGTTCGATGTCTGGCGCAGCTTTGGTCTAGCTAGCACCGTGCGCGCTGCATGAACCCCGCACGTGCATAAAGTGATGTGGGCTGGATACTGCAGGCCGATGCGTGTTAGTGTGCTGACTGCATTATGCGCAGATACCCACGGGCAGCCAGAAAAGACTCACGATGATTCAGGTATACTGAAGCATTGCTTTTTGTAGTACCTCTGGGTTTGAATATGGAGCAAAAACAAGATGTGTATAACAAACAGCCTATATAGTACACCTGTGATGGGGGTTTTCTTCCATGCCACTAGACCCTGTCTTCCCTTTTAAACGCCTCCTAGATATAGTACATTGGAGAGGTGCTTTTATGCCTAAATACATGTACACGGCCGTACAGTCCTCGTCAGATCATACAATATGGTCGACAAATTTTACATCATGACATGGCGTTCGAGATCCAAGCTCGCGAACCCATTCTATACCTCTAGGTCCCTCGTTGTAGTTTCATATCTGTCGACGTTGTCAGTCAGTCTGGTAGAAAGGTGGAAAGGCAGTCAGTGTCAAAGCATACCTCTTTCCTCGGAAAGCCCAAACGCCCCAATTACCACATGTGATGTCTTGGGGGTCCATGTCGTCGAGATCCCATCGCAGACTCCGGAAAGTGTTCTCTCCAGGCTCCAACAGCACATCAAACTCGCCTCCAGATTTTTTGTTGACCCACTCCACGTCACGCTCCATATCGACTTGTGTATATCCCGTACTGATAATGGGCACCTTGGTCTCCAGCAGTAGAGGCAAGGTCTCTTCCCAGTCATGGCTGCTAGCAGGGTGGCCAAGGCCAGGATGGAAGAGGACAAAGCAGTCAAAGTAAGGATCGTAGGGGGCAAACTGTCCCGTCTTGTGAATGGTATGGTAGTAATCCACGATGGTGCTGATCTTCATGTTATACCACACTCGGTCTTCTACCACGGCGCCAAATGGATTCGATGCCGTGCGTTCAGGCAAGGGAAACTCGTCATCTCGGTTGGCCATGCTCTCTGGTCCAATAAAAATGAGGTGTAGTCTTGCTTCAGGGAACAAGTGTGCAAGCTGCACCCATATGGGCCGTGGCAGAGATGATTCAGCTCGTGCACCGAGAATAAACAACCTCACTGGCGGCGGCTCTGGGCGGAGCTGGTTGATGCCAGCACCACGACCTGATCTCGGGATATGCAAGTTGTACCTCAAAGCTAGGATCCCACAACCACGTTAGCTCTCTGCCTGAAACGACAAACATCTGCTGCAATTGTTCACTAACCGCTAAAACTCTTCAATCCTTCCACCGTCATGCGGCCCCCTTTCTGGATATTGTAGGGGCTTAATTCGTGGAGGACGCTTCCAACTGTAATCGGATAAGTGAGGAGTCGAGTGATTTGCCTCATTGAACGATCCGAATTCACTGCTTCAAACTCTCGGGTATACATGAACGTGTCCCAGTTTGTCATGTTGACCGCAGCGTTCTCCATCTGGAGATCTGGAAGGTTGCCCTCGTGGAATACTCTGCCGGATCGTAGATCGTGATCGTCTTCGTTGATTTGGCGAAGAGTATCACAGATTTTCAAATGATTCTCATAATCATCCATCCAATGCTCTTTGCTGCAGTAGACCGCAATACCACAATCTGGACACTCAAAATCCACGTGCGCGGGAGCCATATCTCCTTCAGCGACGGGGGCAGCATCACCAACCGTGGACGAATCGAGCGGGACTCTCGCATGCTTGTGATCGGGGTGTGGGCAGTATGCATTCTGTCGCATATACGCAGCTCGGCGACGGAATTCGGGAACTGGCGATTTGGAAAAAGGATGGAAGAGATCATCTGGGCTCAGACGAAGTGTTGCTGCAGAAGATCTCTCGCCGGTAGAGGCTTCGGACGCTGAGCTCGAGTATTCGCGGGCAGTTGTCGTCAACTTGGATCCAGAGGCCGTACGATTAGCGTCCAGTGATTTGGCAGAGTGTATACTGCGAATTGATGCTGGTGCCCATGGCTTCAATGCCGCTCCTGCAATCACCTGCTTCCGCAGAGACGCTGAGCAGCGTCCACACAGGCTTTGAGCCGCCCGACGCAAAGCCGGCTCCATTATACCGCCTAATTGACTTGATTGAGGTTGTCGGAGATCCCCCGCTATGCCAAACTCTCATCGCCAGTATAAAAGATGAGATGCGCGCAATTTGCAGGGAGCTCGGGCCACCCTCAGACCACCGCCGCATTATCGTTCCTCCATAACTCCGGGCATCTGCCCAAACTTTTAAGCAGCTAAAACAAAGCTCCGCCAACTACTTTTCAAGGCCACAACAACCGTTTCCCAACGCGACTGAAGCTCCTCAATCGGCCATTCAAGCCTCTTAGAGCCGCGCAGGCTTGACTGCGCCCAGTCGGGAACATGGCGACCACTTCTAACATGTTCCTTTACTCGCTGACGATCCAGCCGCCAACCAATGTCGTCCAAGCGGTCCTGGGTCAGTTTGCGGGGACCAAGGAGCAGCTTATCATCACCGGTGCTGGGTCACGGCTGACTCTGTTGCGGCCTGATCCGTCGCAGGGGAAGGTAATCACTCTTTTGTCTCATGACATTTTCGGCATCATCAGGTCTCTAGCGGCCTTTCGCCTCGCAGGCAGCAATAAGGGTGAGTTTACCTAGCTCCGATTTTTTTGGAGGGCCACATAGTGATGGTGAAAATTTTAAAAAGCTTTGAAACGCACCCTGCCAACCCCATTCGACTCAATGGAGTACGGCTACGCTATTTCTCAAGCAACCGGCTAATATTCATATTGTAGATTACTTAATCTTAGCCACTGATTCTGGTCGGATCACTATTATTGAGTATCTTCCTAGGGAGAACCGATTTAGCAGATTGCACCTGGAGACTTTCGGAAAATCTGGTGTGCGGAGAGTCATTCCTGGAGAATACCTCGCGTGTGATCCCAAGGGACGTGCGTGTCTTATTGCTTCTATAGAGAAGAACAAGCTCGTATACGTGCTCAATCGAAACTCCCAAGCGGAACTCACAATCTCGTCGCCTCTCGAAGCCCACAAGCCTGGCGTTTTGGTCATTTCTATGGTGGCATTAGACGTCGGATATGCCAATCCTGTGTTCGCCGCCCTGGAAATAGACTATACCGAGGTGGATCAAGATTCTACTGGGGAAGCTTTGCGAGAGCTGGAAACACAGCTTGTGTACTATGAGCTTGATCTTGGACTCAATCACGTCGTCAGAAAGTGGTCTGAGCCTGTAGACTCAACAGCCTCACTGCTATTCCAGGTACCGGGTGGTAATGATGGTCCAAGCGGTGTCCTGGTTTGTGGTGAGGAAAACATCACATATCGCCATTCCAACCAAGAGGCCTTCCGAGTTCCGATCCCTCGACGACGAGGAGCAACAGAGGATCCTTCAAGAAAGCGCACCATTGTTTCCGGTGTCATGCACAAGTTAAAGGGCAGCGCCGGTGCCTTCTTCTTCCTACTACAAACAGAAGACGGCGACATGTTCAAAGTCACAATCGATATGGTGGAAGATGAGGAAGGCAATACCACAGGAGAGGTCAGGCGACTCAAAATCAAGTATTTTGACACAGTTCCGGCCGCGTCAAGCCTCTGCATTTTGAAGAGTGGTTTCCTCTACGTTGCCAGCCAGTTCGGAAACTTCTCCTTCTACCAGTTTGAAAAGCTGGGAGATGACGACGAAGAGCTAGAATTTAGCAGCGACGACTTTCCCGTCGATGCCCAGGCCTCCTATAACCCTGTTTATTTCTATCCCAGACCACTGGAAAATCTGGTTCTCGTAGAGAGCATTCCCTCCATGAACCCCCTCCTCGACTGCAAAGTTGCCAACCTGACGGGTGAAGACGCTCCTCAGATTTACACCATTTGTGGCAACGGTGCTCGAAGCACATTCCGGACGCTTAAGCATGGGCTTGAAATCAATGAAATCGTATCTTCAGAGCTGCCAGGCATTCCGTCGGCTGTGTGGACGCTGAAGCTGAATCGAAGTGAGCAATATGACGCTTACATCGTTCTCTCTTTTACCAACGGAACTCTTGTTCTCAGTATAGGAGAGACGGTGGAAGAAGTCAGCGACTCCGGGTTTCTGACCAGTGTTCCCACTCTAGCTGCCCAGCTGCTCGGCGATGATGGTCTGATTCAAGTTCACCCCAAGGGTATCAGGCACATCCGCAATGGACAGGTCAACCAATGGGACGCCCCCCAGCATCGATCTATTGTGGCCGCCTCCACCAATGCTCACCAGGTGGCCATCGCTCTGAGTTCGGGTGAGATTGTCTACTTTGAGATGGACGATGATGGCTCCTTGGCAGAGTATGATGAAAAGAAAGAAATGTTTGGAACAGTTACGTGCTTGAGTCTGGGCGAAGTCCCTGAGGGCAGACTGCGAAGCTCGTTCCTTGCAGTCGGATGCGATGACTGTACAGTCCGCATCTTGAGTCTCGACCCAGAATCTACACTCGAAAACAAATCAGTCCAAGCGCTGACAGCTGCACCTACGTCTCTCGCTATCATATCTATGGAGGACTCATCTTCTGGCGGTTCAACTCTCTACCTGCATATCGGCCTCTACTCGGGCGTGTACCTACGCACAGTTCTGGACGAAGTTACAGGCGAACTGACAGACACCAGACAAAAATTCTTGGGGCCAAAGCAGGTGAGACTATTCCAAGTAACAGTCCAAGGAAGGACGTGTGTGCTTGGTCTTAGCTCTCGGCCTTGGCTCGGATACGCCGATCCCATCACCAAGAGCTTTGTCGTCACACCACTCAGCTACGTTGACTTGGAATGGGGCTGGAATTTTACCAGCGAGCAATGCGAAGAGGGTATTGTGGGTATTCAGGGACAGACCTTGCGGTAAGTAGCCATGATTGCTTTCTCCCCCTCTCTTCCCATACATGTCAGATGATGAAAAATTCGGGATCCAAGCCTGTGGGCTATGAGGTTTTTACGAATTTTATTTTTCCAATTGTTCCTACTGAAAGACATCTTTTCTCTACCTTTTCACATTTGCATATCTAGAAGCGTTATCTCAGGATACTAATTGTCTCCAGCATTTTCTCTGTCGATCGGCTTGGAGACACACTGATCCAGAACTCTATTCCCCTGACTTATACACCAAAGAAGATGGTGAAGCATCCAGAGCATCCTCTCTTCTACGTAATTGAAGCGGACAATCATACTCTATCCCCTGACCTTTGTGCGAAATTGCTCGCCGACCCAGCACGTGTTAATGGCGACTCCAAAATTCTTTCCCCAGAAGAATTTGGCCATCCCAGAGGCAACAGACGCTGGGCTTCATGTATCAGCGTTGTGGATCCCCTAGCTGAAGACGGCCAGGTTCTACAAAAAATAGATTTAGAGGAAAACGAGGCCGCGGTCAGCCTCGCTATCGTAACGTTTGCTAGCCAAGATAACGAAACCTTCCTTGTTGTCGGAACCGGTAAAGATATGGTCGTCAACCCACGCAGTTTTTCTGACGCCTATGTCCACATCTACCGGTTCGAACAGGAGGGTAGAGGCTTGGAATTCATTCATAAAACAAAGGTCGAAGAGCCTCCGATGGCCATAATTCCTTTCCAGGGGCGCGTGCTGGTGGGTATTGGGAAAACACTTCGCATATACGATCTCGGCATGCGGCAACTACTACGGAAGACGCAAGCTGAAGTGGCACCACAGCTTATTAATTCGTTGAGCACACAAGGCAACAGAATCATTGTGGGAGACGTGCAGCAAGGTATAACATACGCCGTCTATAAACCAACGACAAACAAGCTCATTCCTTTCGTGGATGACACTGTTGCTCGGTGGACAACTTGCTCAACAATGGTAGATTATGAGACAGTGGCCGGAGGAGACAAGTTTGGCAACATTTTCGTCGTTCGCTCTCCTCAAAAGGCAAGTGAAGAGGCCGATGAGGAGCAAGCAGGGCTTCACCTGCTGAATGCGAGAGACTATCTCCACGGACGATCTCATCGCCTAGATCTGATGTGCCACCTCTACACCCAGGACATTCCGACGAGTATTACCAAAACGAGCCTTGTTGTCGGAGGACAAGATGTTCTGTTGTGGAGTGGTCTTATGGGCACAATTGGTGTCCTAATTCCCTTTGTCACCCGAGAAGATACAGACTTCTTCCAAAGCTTAGAACTGCACCTGAGGTCCGAAGATCCTCCACTCGCCGGCCGAGACCATTTAATGTATCGCAGTTACTACGCACCTGTGAAAGGCGTCATCGATGGTGATCTCTGCGAGAGATACACATTGCTTCCAAATGATAAGAAGCAAATGATTGCAGCCGAATTGGACCGCTCAGTCCGAGAAATTGAGCGGAAAATATCGGTGAGAAACATTTGAAATCAAAATCGGGCAGAACGCACTGACTAATATTTGGCATCATAGGACATCCGAACTCGGTCTGCATTTTAGAGCGTTTGGAATTTTTTAATATTCTTGTGGCATAAATGATGATATATATAAGTGTAGCTAAACAAGGTTAAAGGATGACGGCGTTATATACGGGCTTATATATGCCGTTTGGGTTCGGCAAAGGCATCCAAAGAGATGATGCTCGTGCAGATTTTGCACGTTTACATGAAATATGAACTTCTAATAACCCATTTCTCTGAGAGAAAACATTGAAACAAGCTCCCAACCCAAAAAAAAGAAGGAGGAAGAGAAGGAAAAGCAAAAGAATGCCATGGGATTACAGTCCCCTCCAAAAAAGGCCACGATTGCGGACCTTGTTCGCCTCGCTATCCCTCCGGTTTGGGTGACTTCTCTCCCAAGCCTCATCATCCATGTAAGCCGTGATGGCGACATCGATATCATAGCCGGCTTGCTCCATATACAGCAGGGCGTAGTCATAATCCGAGACTTTGCAGGCTGTCATGAAGCGTCGGATCTTACCCTTTCTCAGCTCCTCGTCCTCGCCCTCGACGGGCCGAGGAGATAGACTGACGCCGCCCTTGTAAAACTCGCCAGGAATCAATACAGTCTTTCGACCGACCAGGAGATGGTCGCTTGTGAGGTTGTTCCGCCGCCGCAGCGCTGCAGGAGGCACGCCATACCGTAACGACAGGGATTGTACGGTGTCGTGCTCGTGGTCTAGAAAATGCAGCGTGTCGTCTGAGACGGCCTTTTCGTCAGGCTCGGAGCTGCTCTTGCTGCTCTCGGCGGGTGGTGGCGTTGTCGGCGCATCTGCTACATACGGTGGCGGAGGAGCAGAGGATGGGATGGATCTGTATCCCAAGTTCGGAACCGACGAGTACGATGGAGGATCTCTAAGGCCTTGCGGTAACGGCGACGGCATGTTTGATACTTGGCAGAAGGGGCAGTACGATGCAAAGCGTGGGTTTTTCTAAGGGCGGGCGCATATCAATATTGACGAGGATATCAAGAGGTCGTATTGCTTCGAATACATGGCTGAAGTGCTGCACGATGGGTGGCTAACCTGTATACACTTTGCGCAGATAACTCGGTAACAGCACTCAACTCTGCGGTCGCGTGCATCATCTTGGGCAAGACTGCCCGTGCAAGTGCTGCAAAACTCCATGGTTGCAGATTGCGACGATATCCAGGAAGTAAGAGGACAAATACTACAATATAAACAGAGAAATGCCTTTGTAATGTGGTCCTCGTGACGGTGAAGCATGAGAGAGGACTTGTCTCAAGTTCATGTTCCTATCGCGGTGGCGGCTGGACAGTTTATCGCCGCTTTGGGGGATTACCTAGTCGAGCTGGCAGCACATGGGCCAATCACGTCATGGCAGATGACGGCTGCCATGTTGTTTGATAGCTGTCGGTCGCCACATGGCAGTTTTTCAACTAACAAAAGCCGCTCGGGGTAGGATTCGGGTTTAGTGCGTGCAAGACAGAGATGCGCAGCTCTGGATCGGATCGTAATGGATGCGTCTGCGGCTAGGTAGGCACTCGCTAATAGGCGGCCAGGCTGCTGGAATCGCTGTACTGCACTTGTAGCCTCTGATAGCACTGCTACGACCAGACTACCCGGGAGCCTTCTGAAAATGTCAACTTAGCAGCTAGATTGCGGAGCCGCCTGGCGCGTGTTAAGCTCGTAGTGCTCGGCACTTGGTCAGCGCGCCTAGAATTGCCTTGTAGCTCTTCCCGTTGCTTCTTTTGTTCTTCTGCTTCTACATACCTACCTACCTACCTATACCTTTGGGTCGTCCTGCGATTGAAATAATAAACAAGGCTTTTGCTACACCACAGTTGCTACTTAAAAATCTTGCGTAGCTCTTCTACTATTTCCAAAATCATTGAATTGTTCAAAGACGAGCTTCTTCCTACCGAAACGATGGATAAACCGAAGCTTGCGTTCGGACTCAACCTGACGAAAAAGCCTGGCGCGTCTAAGCCGATGCCTTCAAGGTCAAAACCCATGTTTGACAGCCACGATGATGATTCGGACGATGAAGGCACCAAGGTGGAGGAAATCGGGGGCGATTTGGAAGACTTTACAGCAGCCGCCTCAGCACCAGCAGATTCAACGAGGGGACCCAGATCGAAGAAAGGCCCTATAGCAGAACCTCCAAAACTCAAATCAAAAAACCAGACAAACGCCATGTTTGGAGATCTATCTAGCACGCTCTCATCTCGCAAGAACGCAGAGGCGGCCACTGAACTAGATGCCAGTGTCTATGAATATGACTCTATATACGACTCCATGAAGCCAAAGAAGAATATCTCAAAAGAGGATGAGGAGCGAAAACCGAAATACATGAAGAATCTGTTGCGTGCGGCGGATGTACGGAAACGAGATCAGCTAATTGCCGAAGAAAAGAAGATTGCGCGGGAGCGTGAAGCTGAGGGAGAGGAGTTTGCCGATAAAGAAAAGTTCGTGACGGAGGCATATAAGAAGCAGCAAGAGGAGAACAGAAGGCTAGAAGAGGAAGAGCGGAAAAGAGAGGAAGAGGAAGCCAAGAAAAACGAGGGTACTGGCATGACGACCTTTTACAGGAAATTGCTGGACAAGGAGCAGGAGAGGCATGCTGAGACAGTTCGAGCCGCGGAAGAAATGGCCAAGAAGGGTCCCGGCGAGAAAGGCGATGGAAATGAGGAAGGAGATGCAGACATTGATAAAGAGAAGGAATTCGCTAAAGCGGCACAGGAGCTCAACGAAAAAGGAGCTTCCATCTCCGTCAATGAAGATGGCCAAGTCGTTGATAAGCGACAGCTCCTCAGAGGCGGCCTCAACGTCGGCGCGAAGAAGAAGGTAGAGGCGCAACGAGACGAGGCAGATCGCCCGGTGGAGAGGGAGCGCAAGGAGATTTCAGGTCAGCAGATTGGCCGGAAGCAGGCCATGCGGGAAAGACAGTCGCGGATGCTCGCGGACCAGCTGGAAGCATCGCTGAAGCGCTCGAGGGAGGCAACGGAGGCGCAGAGGGAAGAGGTGGAGAGGGCGGCGAAAACGCGCAAGACGGAGGGAGAGATTTCGAGTGCCAAGGAGAGATATCTTGCGAGAAAGAGGGCGGCGGAGGAGGAGAAGAAGAAGGCTGCGGCGGAGTCATGATTTTATGTACATATATATAATCAAATAGATACCCCAAAATCAAAATACAATGATGAACAAATGGTTTTTTTATCAATTTTTTTTTCTCTTTGTTAATGTAGATTTAGAGACTGAGTGGATGATCCGATATCTATATCTAAAGCCCGTCCCTAGATACTGCGCCGTGGCACCAAGGCCAGTCTAATTTGAAGAATAGATGGTAATAGTACAAAGAATACGTATGGGAGAGCCTTGAAGCTTCTGAATTGAGGCACAATCCCAGTTCAAAGGCGTCGATAGTCCCAGTCATGGTTTTTTCCCCCAATGCGCCATCCAAGCGGCATGTTGTTTGCCGTGTCGAACTTTGGAGTTTTCAATTACCCCTCCTTTTTCCCCCTTCGTCGTTCGAATTATACATCTTCTAGTTGTTTCCTTGCTCCTGTCGTATTCTGTTGATGTACGCAGCATTGACCTGGTTCCAAGCCGCCATGTATTTTTCCATGCAAGAAGTCATGCAGGTCTGTTCGCCGCTGGAGAGCGAGCCGCCGGGCTTGGGGACGCACTTTTCGAAGCAGTTTTCCTGGAGTTTCTATAATTCACGTTGAAGTTGTTAGTTTTTGTCATCTACATTATGTGCTTATTGCAGGGTTTCGTATACAAGGTGGAGGGGTTATGCCTACTTCAATGAGGACTCGGGCATTGGCGAGGTTGGCCTCTGAGAGGACCTGCTTCATGACAGACTGTTTGACGGAAGAGGAGTCCATTATGGAGAGAGTTATGCTGGACAGTCCGGACTTGGTGGTTTAATATTAGACTGGCTTGAATGCTCGGGTCGATGGGTAGAAAGATTTTGGAGATGGAAGGCTTGGAGTTGCAAAAAAATTGTGGCTGAGTGTGGCGTCGGTTCTTGGTCCATGGTTACTAAGTTGGTGAGCTGTGTGGCGTCAAGTCTACAGGCTATTGGGAATGATGCAGCACTCGAAGATTTGTGTTTGCATTTTGGGCATATATCAATTCAGTGGGCCACTTTAAAATCTATTTTTACATATTAATTTATGTGCTGTAAACACATGCGGCTTGAGTGTGAAAAATGATCCTATGAGGAGCGAATGACACTTAGCATGTGACTACTTGCCCAGAAGGACATGTGGCCCTCTATCGAGTTGAAAAGGTTTAGAGTGTACTGCCTGCCTATCGATAGCTAATACGAGAAAGAGATATGAACCCGAATACCATTTCTTTTATTGGATGGTCGTTATGCATGCCGCATACCAGCAGTCAGAGCTCGTGTTTCAACAATGCTAGCAATATAAGTCGAGACAGCACAGTGTGGATTATTAGCTCCCAGCAGGTAGAATGCCGCTTCCACGAAATATCGGAATATGTTGATGGACACAGCATGCTCATCACAACGTTGTAAAGACGCCTTCATTCGTGTAGAGCATAGCATATAATATTATGACAGATATATCGGCAAGAGAGTCGCTTTAAGCATGTCGCTCCTAATTATAGATGCAAGGCCAGTACCTCGCAGCTCCCGCAGTCAGCTCTAGTGGGAGCGGGTACCTTCACCGTCTAGCTGTTTCAGGAATAGCACTGTGTCGCGGGCTTAACACGAATGTGGCCTTTACAGCACATGGAGCAGCCTCCCATGCGAACTGGACCAACCTTTGCTACTTGCCCTGCCAGAACGTAACCAGCCGCAGAAGACGAGAGGCGGCGCTGGACCTTGTGCCAATCTGCAATTGGCCAACTCGCTGATACACCGACCATTGGACCATCACCTGCCACAATCGCTCCAAGATGCGGCTCTCCTCGCTATCAGCCGTGCTCGCCTCGGCGTTTGCGTGGACTGCGGCGGCCCAGGATGACTACAGAAGCATAACGGTTCGTGGCTGTCGGGAATGGCATGCGCAAATGTTGTTGTGGGCTAACAAATATCGCGCAGCTCAAAACACACTCCATCGAACAAGTCAGTCGCAAGCAGACGAGAGGAAAAGAGGAGAATTGGTCGCAAATTAGCAGATGATAGAGACTGACTATTTCCCCCCCTCTCTTTAGCCTTACTTGGACTCTGACATGCAGAGCCGATGGTTTGACTTTGGCGGAGATACCATCATTCGAACAGACTCGTACGTCAATCCGCGATACACGCGCACATGCGTACACTCTCCGATTCAGAAGCTCAACGTGCTACAGATATATTCGCCTTACCTCCGATCGACCTTCACAAAATGGCTGGCTCTTTTCACGAGTGCCTCTTACAGCTACCAACTGGGAAGTCGAGGTTGAATTCAAGATCCACGGCAAGAATCAGCTCTACGGCGATGGCTTCGCCATGTGGATTACGAAGCAGCGAGGCCAGATCGGTCCCGTCTTTGGGCACGCGGACAAATTCGAAGGCTTGGGCATCTTTATCGACACGTACAAGAACAACCGACCCGGTGTTGTCTTCCCCTACGTCATGGCCATGTTTGGAGACGGACAGGTGACCTACGACAAGAACAACGATGGCAAGGAGACGGAGCTGGCAGGTTGCTCGGCCCGGGGCCTTCGTCATTCGACCATTCCCACCAAGATGCGATTGACATATTTCCAGGACAAGTCACTCAAGCTCGAGCTGCAGTACAAGACTGTCGGCGACTGGACGACATGCTTTGAGGTGGATAACCCTCCTGCGATCCCCAACATTGCCTACCTCGGATTCAGCGCCGAGACTGGCGAGTTGAGCGACCACCACGACATTATCTCCGTCTCATCCAAGAACCTCTACACCAACCCGGCCGGTGGACCTGGCTCCAAGGGATCCCCGAAGAATGGGTACAGAGGCAGCAAGACCAACAGCAACAGCAGCAACCAGAGCGGCGGAAGCTGGACCTGGTTCTTCACCAAGATCATTCTCTTCATCCTCGTTGCGGGCGGTGGCTATGTGGGATTCACTATTTACAGGTCAAGAACCAAGAGCCACAGATTCTAGGCGATCCGTACGTCGGTAGAAAGACACAAACAAGTACGGGCTGGAGAGCGTATTAGGTACAGGAGAAAAGATGTGCAGAGACACGCAAACTCGGCCTTTTAAGTGGACTCGGGCAGAGGGCCGTAGCAAGGAGAGGCAAGAATCATATAATTCGGGTTGGTTCAAGAGGCGGGCAGGGAAGGACGTCGTCATTGTCCGTGCAAGAAAGCAGTCCAATGGTTTTCTTTGTGCTGAGGAGTTGGGTCATTTGATACATTGCTTGACGGGCACGCGGCGGCGGTGATTTCTTATGGAAAATTGATAAAGATTATATCATTAGCGACGAAATGGAACTTTTATTAGCCCAAGTATCTGCATCGCTTTCTTGATAAACTGCCAGCATGATGGACTTTTGGTCGAATATTAGGCATTACCATATCAATGAGAGAGCTCTGAATAGAAGCTGTCTTAAAGTGGTCTAGTCCAAAATTACGACTATTAAGAAAGCTACAGGTTAGGTAGAATTGAGCTAACATGAGCTCCAAGCGTATCATTTCAGCCACAATTGACAGTCATTCAATCATAATGTGCTACACTGATGCTCCTTGGGGGTTGCTGTTTAATTAACCCTATTGTTGCTCTCGTTGTCACTTTTTATTTTGTCTTGCTTCGACCTTGGTTAGCCAAAGAAGTACTTCCGTGCAACATGTTAATGATATTCCGCTGTTCATTCTCGGGGCTTACGAGCAACGTACCGTTGACGTATCCGTGAAGGATTCAGAGTTCGACGGCGTCAACAGCAAGATCGGCAGGCCGTCGACAAAGTCCATCCATGCCGAGAATGAGGGGAAGCGAAAGTAAAAACGGGCTCGAGGCAAGCTTGGATGCACTAAAACCCAGTTGGCTACACCATTGGGCAGGGCCTAAAAGCTCCTGCTGGCCTCGCCCCCGATTCTCGTCATATTGCTTGTCTCTCACGCTGTCTTGGCTCTTTTTCCTCACACACACTCTTCGTCTCACCGTCTATGTTTCCAAACCTGTCAATTGAATCATTAACATCTCAGATTGCGTGTCTACGCAGATTGATTATAGCATTATATGATTAGGGATGAGATTGGCCATTGGCGTCTACGAATTTTAGCTGAATCGACCCCCGCAGCTTGTGGCGATTTAGCTTGGCTGCGAATCAATCAAGACAGACTAACGGCAGGTTCGGCCAGATCGATTTCATCACCAAGAGCCAACATATGCTATCGAAAGAAAGAGAGACAAGCTTTAGAGCAATATTTCCTTCTAAATATACAGCCAATATCGCATTAAACGAGAGATTGTTTCTTTTCTATACGGCACTCTTAATCCGCTGAGCTGCTATTAGCCTGTTACCTGGATCTTGCGGCTGGACCATCATCATCTTGCAGCCTTAGCTGCCGGCAACTACCTAGCGTCACAGCTCGCATCTACGATCGCTTATTCAGCCACCAACAGACTCACTTGAGGCCTGCCAAGAGATAGACCTGCCTACATACAGCAAGCAGAGGCTGCACGTTCATGTATGTGTATGTGCCCGGGATCCAATCGTTGAGAATAATTGCATCAACACGCAGCTGCACTGTTTCAGCTACTGTACTACGGAGTGCTGACCGTGGGGTGCGGTGCTTCAGGTGATATCACATATCCTCAATCGCTGCTCCGCCTAGTGCATGGCGAGCTGAGTTGGATCGAATTGAGAATACCAGACGAAAAGAGACGGGCGAGCACTTTGTCCAAGCGGCCAATTGACCCGACTGGAGCCGTTGAGAGCTCCCTATCGAATAAGGAGAAAAGGACGAAAACCGCCGGAGCAATTGCTGTGGATAAGCAGCTCGCCTGGCCGTCAATCAAACGGGTTTAATTAGCAGCGCTGCAGCCGATCCAGGCAGCCGAGCGAAAGCCGCGAATCCCATTTGTTGTTGCCGGCCTCAGTTGCTGGGAAACGCTGCTGTGCTACATTTTGCGCTCGTGCGCAGGCGGTACGTGCGCGAATCAAGCCAAACCAGCTTGCGCATTTTCGGGGCTGGGGGGATTCCAAGCTTCCCAAGCATCAATCAGAACTGACCGAGTCCAGTCCTCGAGCCCGCGCCGCACCGCACCGCCAATTGCCAGCGTTGAAACGACTCGAGTCCGTCCTTTTTGGCGGTCCTCTAACCCATACGCCATCAGCGCGCGACCGCTATCTGCTCTCTCCCACCTTACTCCTCCAGCGCTGGCCTGCCGCCTCCCGCCTTTGCCTCGGCGCCCTCACCCCCCCTAAACGCCCAAAGCAGCACACGTCCGTTGGAGGCACTCAGTTGAGCCTCCCCCGCCGCACCGCCTAAACAGCTGCCCCAGAGCTTTCTCCAGGCTCTTCTCCAGGCGCCATCAATCGCACACAGCCCGCCTCCGGCCATTGGCACGCACGAACAATTTGAATCGACGCCCGCCGCACCCGCTGCAAAGCACCCCCCTCATCCCCCCCCCAATATCCAAGCCCCAGCGTCTAACCAGCGCCCAGACGGCAGCGCCAGACAGACTTGCCCAGCTCAGTAGCATCCCCGGCCCAGATCGGCGCGAACAGCCAGGCTGCCTCGA
Source organism: Trichoderma koningiopsis (assembly GCA_022985005.1). Classification (NCBI taxonomy): domain Eukaryota; kingdom Fungi; phylum Ascomycota; class Sordariomycetes; order Hypocreales; family Hypocreaceae; genus Trichoderma; species Trichoderma koningiopsis. Next base: position 393,271 of record JAJPEM010000010.1, read on the forward strand.
TTCGAGCCCTTTTTGCTTTCCCCTCAATTCAATCCCCAATTCCCTGCTTCCGGCCTCTCTCTCCGCAAAACACCACAGCCTGAACCTTATGCCTTCGTTCGGATCATTCCTCAAGAAGAAGCGGACAAAGGAGGGCCACCCCGACAAGGACGGCCACAGCCACAGCAGTGCCAGCAACCCCACCAGCCCCGTCGTACCCTCGGCGCCCGCCTCCAAGCTTTTCGACTCGTCGACGCTGCAGCAGCCGCGAGCGACCGGCGGTAGCCATAGCAATCACACCGGCGCAGGTAGCGGCAGCACAGGCACAGGCACAGGCACAACAGCAGGCTCAGCTCCAGCAGCGACAGGCCTTGGTCTAGGTCTAGGTCTGGCTGCTCATCCAGGCACCGCCGTCTCGCCTGGCTCCATCTCCCCGTCTGCATCCACTCCCATTCCCGCCTCCGCACCCGCGTCCTCGATCCCAGCCTCTGCGCCAGCCTCTGCGCAAGCTCCAGCTCCTGCCGCCTCTTCAGCCGAGCGAGACACGGCCAAGGCCGCTCCTCCCGTCTCCCCGACGACGACGTCGACCTCGACCATGAATCCCGTCAACGTCCAGTCCTTCGCGCCGCCGGGCCACGACTCGCAGAACCTCCCCAGCATCAGCAACCTCATCAATTCGCCCCAGAATGACGGCTCGACCAACGGCTACGCCCCCTCGCCCTCGCCGTATCAGACCTCACCTCCCGTAATGGCCGACGCCAATGCCCAGCAGCTGCAGCAGCAGCAGCAGCAGCAGCAACACCTACCGTCGGAGATGCAGCTGGATCCACCGCAACAGCAGCAGCAGCAGCAGGCTGTTCCGCAACAACAACAACAACAACAGCAGCAGCAGCAGCAGCACCAGCACCCCCAGCAGCCCCATCATGGACACAGCGTATCATTGTCCCAGCCCCGCGTCACCAAGGGCAAGTACTCGCTGGGCGACTTTGAGATCTTGAGAACGCTCGGCACCGGTAGCTTCGGTCGCGTTCACCTGGTCCAGTCCAAGCACAACCAGCGCTTCTACGCCGTCAAGGTGCTCAAGAAGGCGCAGGTAGTCAAGATGAAGCAAGTCGAACACACAAACGACGAACGCCGCATGTTGAGCGACGTCAAGCACCCATTCCTCATTACCCTGTGGGGTACCTTTCAAGACTGGAAGAACCTGTACATGGTCATGGATTTCGTCGAGGGCGGTGAGCTGTTTTCGCTGCTGAGAAAATCTGGGGTATGACAACCTTGACCCATCATCATGTCCATCTTTCCCCGCATACTTTTACAAGTCCTCACAACCCAATTCTTTCCTCTCATTGCTATAGACTTTAAAGGACTCACTGCTAACAAACCCAATCAGCGGTTCCCTAATCCGGTCGCTAAATTCTACGCAGCCGAAGCCACGCTGGCGCTGGAATACCTACACTCTAAGAACATTATATACCGCGACTTGAAACCTGAGAACCTGCTGCTGGACCGGCATGGACATCTTAAAATAACAGACTTTGGCTTCGCAAAGCGAGTGCCAGACAAGACATGGACGCTGTGCGGTACACCAGATTACCTGGCTCCTGAGGTTGTCTCTAACAAGGGCTACAACAAGTCTGTAGACTGGTGAGTTGTCCCGATTTGCTCATTGATGAATTGCCACCATTGGCGAATTCAAATGGCTGACACATTATTAGGTGGTCCCTCGGAATTCTGATATACGAAATGCTTTGCGGATACACGCCCTTCTGGGATAGCGGCTCTCCCATGCGCATCTACGAAAACATCCTCAGGGGTAAAGTCAAGTATCCGGCGTATATCAACCCGGATGCCCAGAATTTACTCGAGCGATTGATTACGGCGGACTTGACCAAGAGATTGGGCAACCTGTTTGGAGGCTCACAAGATGTCAAGAACCACCCGTGGTTTGCAGAAGTTACATGGGATCGATTGGCGCGCAAAGACATTGACGCCCCCTACACGCCGCCAGTCAAGGCTGGAGCCGGCGATGCCAGTCAATTTGACCGGTACCCCGAGGACCCCGAAAAGTACGGGGGTCCGAGCGGCAATGACGAGTGAGTGGACTCTTTACCTTTTGCCTTTTGTTTCCTCTGTTGTTTTCTCCGCAAAGCGTTTCTGTAGGCTAACACTATAATCTTATAGGTATGGCAACCTGTTTACTGAATTTTAAAGGATGTGTTCAAAGTCTAAGCATACCTGGAAATGTTGACGATTGACGACGGTGCACTGGATGTGTGACTAAAAGGGGAGAAAAGAAGCGCCTGTCGGTTCTTCTTTTCTTCGCGCGTGTGATTGCAAAAGATGCGAATGGATTGGGTGTTTGTTTCGCTGCATCTTGGGATGGCGGCTCTGCATTGGGGACTATATTTCTTTTTCTTCTCACTTTGGAAAAAAAGGGGATTCGATCGGTCTTGGAGGCTCATTTTTGACCTGGAGTCTGTTGGAAAACGTGTATTCGGAGGAGGGAGCTGTGTTTGAACCTACGACGCCAAGTCTTTCTTGTCTCGCCCAGTAGCCAACTATACGAAGCTCCTGTATATCCATCTATTTCCTTTCTTTTCTTTCGTCTCCTTCCCTTTCCTCTCTTTCTTTTCATCTCTCATTTTCATCTTCTGTGGGCTACGAGAGGGCGAGAAGAGTGGGAGAGAAGAAGGTCTGACAAATGTATACATGGGGTCATGACCTGGGGTGGCTGTCTCAGAACCGAGACCTTTGTTTTGTGGTTGAAGGAGCTGCTGAGTCTGGAGATGTGCTTTGTTGCGCTCATCATACCTACTACTAGTAGTAATACTTATATATATATAAATACCTATTACACCTATTCTGTTATACTTGCTATACATTATTACAATTGCTACTGTATCAGTGCCGTCTAATGCTTATCATTCGGTGGTGTAAAAGAATTAGGCGATGGTCATTCTTGGCGGACTTGATATCCATGCACAAGTGTCCCTGTACCTTGCTTCGAGGTACATGCTGCGAGTCTGACGCGTTGCAGGCCCACGGACCAGGTAGCCTATATAAGTCGGCATTGCTGCAGAAATTTTCCATGGGTCTAGTCTCTTTGCTGGGATGGCCAACGAACGAATCATTCAACGCAACAATTGAAGTGGTCGTGTGCTCAGGCGCAAAAATACGTGGGCGGCTTTTATATGGCGTACGAGTGCAGAAAGGCGGTGGGAGGAAATAGATTAACAAAAAGCCGTTGAGTCAATCTAGCCCTCTTTTTAGTGTTACGTCTCCCCATCGGATAGATGAGATGATGCATCAAATACCTACTAAAGGAGGGTGAAGCTCAATTCGTTCTCCAGTTTCTGGCCCCCTTGCGGAGCCGCTAAAGATAGAGGAGGCCTCGAAAGAGAGCATTGATGAACATCTGGATCTACAGTAGCGGTCGGTGCTACGGAGTTTTTTTTCTCTTTTCTCTGCAGCCTTTTGTCCCCAATTGATCGCTTGGGCTCCTTGATTCTGGTTGTTTATGCTTCTTCTTGCTACAGGGGTGTAATATTCGGTCTGGGCCTGTGTCTGGGCCTGAGTAGCTGACGTGGGGATTGTGATAGATCCCCCTGCCTGCGTCTGTCTGCTGCGTCAAAGTGCTGTAGCAGGTGGTGCAATAGGTGCTACTGGCTGCTGGCGAGGCTGGGGTGCTGAGCCTATCGCTGTCGTGCTTTTTCTTCAATTCTTCTCCCTCCATCTCTTTCTTCCTTCTAATTCCCGCCCCATTCCACTTATTAATGCATCTTACACTGCGTATTCCAAAGGGCCCATCCATCTACATACACTTGTCTTGGAAATTCCCCTTTTCGCCCCGAGAGTGGGGAAACGCCTTGCTTTGCATCCGTATTATTTGATACTTTTCTTTTTCCTTCTCTTTCTCTTCTTCCTTGGATTACCAGCTTTATCGTTTCCTGGGGTGTTTTTTTTTTCGCTGGATACTGAGCCAAGCACCGATTTCCACCATTGGAGTGTCAATTGGCGTGGCCGGGTTCTATTATTAGCGGGCTGGGTCGAGAGCTTGTTTTTTTTGCTAGCGGCCTCGGCAGCGGCGCCCCCCGTTGAAACTGAGAGCGGGAGAGGCTGGGCGGCAGCGTTGGAGTCCGTTGAGGCGTCTTCCGTATCCATCGCCAATCGAAGGCGTCTGTGTGGAAGAGGACAGCGATTGCTTTTTGGAGCGAAGAAGCAGGGCATTGAAGGCCTGCGCGTGTGTTCGAAGCTGTACGAGTGCTGAGGCAGGACGCAGGAAGAGCACAACCGACAAGATGGATGATTACATGTTCAAGTACTTTGTGGATGAGTGTCGCGTTGTGGAGGAGAAGACGAGCTATATTGAGATCTTCAATTACTCTGTAAGTTGCGCCTTGGATATTTGCGGCTTTCGTCTTGGATGAGATGATGCGTCTCAACGTGGGAGAGATGGAAGCCAAAGGGAACAAGAAGAAAAGGTTATAGGATCATCAGGACTGATGCCGAGGCTTAGGACCCGTTTTACAACTCCGTCGAAGAGCATCCGCTGCCCATGTCCGAATTTGAGAATTTTCTGAACCAAAGAGTGAGTGCAAAAAAATTGGACTGATCTTATTTCGTCTGAAGAATTCACTGGGCCGCACGGATGAAGATGGGCTGGAGCCGAGATGAGATGGGACGAAATAGAGAATTTGATGAGATACACGGGGCTGACGTGAACCTTGCTGGCTTATTAGGGTGCTTTCGAGCCGCCGCAGAACATTCGTGAAGGGACCAAACTGCTGAGCGGTATTCGACTCATGTAAGTTTCTATTGCCTGCTACTCTGATTGTTCGATGTGTTTGACGATGCTGGACCGAATCGCTTTTTCCGCTACACGTCTCATCTAAGAACAATGCGCTGACCCTCGTCTCCAAAGTGTCCAAAAAGATGCTCAGCACAAGGATACATTCATGCCAAAAGTCATCTCTCTGACGAAAGAAAAGTACATGTCTATGATCAGGACCATGAAGCTGCCCTTTCGAGGCATAGAATCCTCGTCTGTGGTTGGGCCGTTCTTCTGGTGTGCGTACGACCAGGACGACGACGACCCGCATTTGCGTATGTGGAATATAGGTACCCAACTTCAAATGTAGTCTTTCTAACACTGAGGCACAGAAATCGTGCACCGCAAATCAGACGTCCGCAAAAAGGGCAAAACCCGCGGCTGGGAGATGATGCTCTCCTACGCCTTCAAAACCGGCATCACCACGGGCTTCATGAAGGGCACGCCCAGCTCGGACATCATCCTAGCGCTCAAGCACCTACGCGAGTGCTACGGCCAGGTTGGCCACCCGATGCTCCTCCCGACCATTATCCTCTCGCACGACCTCTCGCCTGCCAACGACCAGAAGCAGCGCGATGCTCGGGACTGGCTGCGTCGACTAGAGAACGCAGTGAGCCTGCGCGACGAAGTTGAGCCGGAAGAGCAGTACTTTCAGGACGGGATCTTGTCCATTGACGGGCTGAACCGTGACCTGGTGGAGTGTCATAGTCATGTCATGTGGAAGCGGCCGCAGGCGTACTTTGCGCTGGTGCGAGAAATGGAGCTGTCGATGGAGCGGTTCAAGGTCCTTTGGCGGGACTGGAAGAAGGATTTCTTGACGGACGAGGAGATTGCGCATAGGAAGACGATTGATCAGCTGCATCGGAGCATGATGGCCCGGATGGAGTTTTACAAGGTCAAGCTCAAGGGATTGGAGAATTATATCCACACTACGCTGGAGAGGTTGAAGGTGCAGCGAGAAGCGGTAAGGAGTGTCCCTGACTTTTCTACTTTCTAACGTGGTAAATGCTGATTTTTTTTATTCTTCCTTCCAGCTTTATAACATCATGTCTCAGCGAGAAGCACGACTCAATCTCGAAATTGCCGGAGAGCAGCGTCGCATCGCACACGCGAGCAAGCGGGACAGCACAGCCATGAAGACCATATCTCTCATGGGCGCGCTCTTCTTGCCGGGCACGTACCTTGCTTCTGTCTTTAGCATGACGTTTTTCAATTTCCAATCTGGTTGGTCCCATCTTACACATACAAATTTTTTTATATCTGTACTTACACAATGTAACAAACAGGAGCCGATCCCGTCATCTCCAACTGGCTCTGGGTCTACTTCATCATCACCGTGCCCCTGACCGTCCTCATCGTCGGCTCCTGGATCTGGTACGACCGCCGCAAGGAAGCCCGCTACGCAAACGACGACAAGGAGCTGGAGGGCGACATTGAGCAGATGGAGGTCAGCATCATGAAGTCGCTCCGTAGGAGGACGATGAGTAAAGCGAATACTTGGAACTCGCTCGCTAGCCCTACGCCTTGATGAAAAAGATGGAGTAAGAATCTCTGTGGCGAGAACAATCATTTTTTTTTCCCTTTCACGACTTGATGAGTTTACGAAATTGGCGGCGGATTTACATGCACTTTTTTTTTATACTTGAGTCTATATGTTTAGGGGGATGAGGCATAAGTATGTTTTAGCATCTTTCTTTCCTCTTCTTCTTCTTCTATTGTCATTGGCGGTTGCGAAAGCATGTTTACCAGGTTGTTACGACTTTTCGAGCCATGAACATATCATCTTTATTAAATTTTTAACTTCTACAACAGCATAATATATTTTGAGCAGATAGAAGGCGACGCATATTGTATAAAGCTTTACTATATCTTATTTTCATTGTATTCTACATGAAAAATTAAAAAGGCTTAACTAAAGAATATTTTGGAACCGACTGCCAGGACGCTGGGCAAAAACTGAAAGACGAATAAAAGTCAAGTCCAAAAATCGAGAAGATGTAAAAAATCTAGAACTCTAAGAAGAGGTTAAGAAAAGTTTTTTCCGCCAAGACCTAGAGAAAATATTGAAGCTCCATAACTCCATCATAATGCGGTATCCAAGACAGACCGTTAGAATTTAATAAAGCATAGCCAAAAAAGAAGAACAAATAACAAATATCAAGAGGCGTGTTTAGAGGCGAATTTGGCTATCTCCTCCGCCTCCAAACCAATTTCGAATATTGCTTCCGGTATCGTTGTTATTGCTCCCACTGGCGGCAGGCTGGGCATCATCTCCGCCCATCCACTTTGGCTTCTTGATGCCCTGTCCGATATCTTGGAACCACTGCGGTGTCTCAAATGAATCAACCGTATTCTTCATACGATGTCCGAGAATCGTAAAGATGTTGTCATCTTCGGGTGGCTCATCTGTGAAGCGAGAGTTTGTTGATTGGCCGGCTCGACGACTGTTGCCGACTGGAGAACGAGCTGGCGACCGTGATGGGGAAGCGACCGAATCTTGGATGGCGGGAACGGACAGAATGGGGGCTGCTCGGCCTGAGGCACCGTTGGCTGCAGTGCCGCTGCGTCGCGGGGTTGAGTTGCCTCCCAGCTCTCGAGCGATTAGGTCACGTCCTTCGCGCCAAGAACCAGTGCCATAGCCTGATGGATTGTCATCTTCCTCATCGATAATGTCCACTCCGGTAAATATGCGCTTGACCCTTCCGTAAACGCCAAAAAGGGCGGCAAATACAGGAATGACGAGGGCAATGGGGAAAAAGTTGTCGAACCATTGACCCAAGGGGGTGACATCGACGTATTTTCCGAGAAAGTTATAAAAGATGGTCTTTTCATAGACCTCGCTTGACAAGAAGGTGAGGAAATTGTATGATAGTGGTACGCTGAGCTTCGCTACTTGCATCGCGTACCAGAATGCTGCTTCGTGACCGGTATTTCTTCTCACGAGAGCTCGTCCACGCCACACCTTGACTTCGGTCATTGATGAAAGAGCGGCAATGCACATGTAGCAAATCCAGAATGCCGAAATGACTTGCCCTGCGAACCCGACCTGGGCTTTGTCGCCAACCCAGTGGTGGACAACGCTGACACGAATAATGGACAGCTTAGGAAAGGGAAACTTGACGATTTCCGACCAAACAATGCAGGCTGATGCAAAAGCCAAAACGGCACCAAAGGCCATCCGCATGTAGGGAAAGACATAGTAATAACAAAGGTATCGAGAATATGGTGTTAGAATCTTGACTCTGTCCCAAAATCCTGCGTGGGGAGAGGCGCCGCCAAAGTCCAGTTTCTTGGAAGCCACCGAGTCCAAAATCATCTGAAGCTTGGCTGCTGACTGCACCAGTCGAGTCCACTCTCCAACGTATCGAGATCGTGAGTGTCGTGCTCGCACATACTTTCGAGTCAAGTCGGCCAAGTATTTCTCCGTGATGACATGTGGAACAGCTTGGGTATTTATTGTTGGATCCAGAAGTGTCGGTCGGGGCTGCGATTCCGGTATGCTGGCCATCTCTTGAAGCTCTTCGATCCAATCTTGGAAGGCTGCAGCGCTTCCCGTCTTTCGTCGACTGAGCTCCGCAATCTGTTGCTCAATTTCCTCGACACCAGTTAAGGAGTCCTCCATCTTCTCGTATACTCTGGGCGCCTTGATCTGCAAACTCCGTAGTTTGCCGCTGATGCTTCCGCTTCGAAGCAGCTGCCTTGGTATGGTGACCAGACCGTGACCCATCAGGTAAATGGCAAGCACCAAACCCCAGCAGTAGGCTAGAGCCATAATGAGGGCCTTGAGAGCTGTAAAGGAGAACTCGTAGGAGACGAAGATGTATACCAGTCCGATAAAGCTCGCTCCCAGGACCATCGCATAGAACTGAGCGTTGGCACGGAGGGAGTACATGAACTTGTCCCAGGGCTCGCGATATCCAGTGTCGGAGTACTCGGCAAGGATTGGGAGGAGGAACCTGTGTGAGTACCGTTAGAGATGTAGAACAAGGAGTCAAGTCCAAAATTTATTTGCTCACCATGTCAGGCAAAATGTCAACCAATATATGATTCGCCATAGGACCAAGACCACCCGCTGGGGCAGCCAGATGCCCCTCGAAGCTACATCGTCGGCTATGGCGCTTGAAGCAAGATCTATGGGAACCAGCAGGACGAGCACCGACGGAAGCCACAGGGCGAAGAATATAGGGACGAGGTAGAAAGCCGGCGTGGTTCGAAGCGGGAGATAGTAGCGCAGTATGAGCAGCACACCCAGCGACACTAGGAGGAGGGCGATGATGGAGAAGATGGCAGAGCCAACTGGCGCCGGGGCACTCGCAATTTCAGGCATCGTGACGGCTCAGGGGAACGCCATGCGCGCTCGGATCGCAGGTGCTGCAGGACGATGGCACGGTGCGGCGCAGGATATTCGGTTGTCCAAAGAGCTGTGGTTTAACTGCAAGGCACAAGAGACAAAGAGCAGCCACTGGTCGAGGTGCTTGGCGGGCGGAAAGTATGGAGTCGCAGCAGTGGTTTGGGGGACAATAAGCCTTAGCCCGCTGCATGTCTCGTGAGATTGCTGGACGGCCTTCGGGGACCCACCGGGGCGACGTTAGCGGGCGTGACGTAACGCGGAATGAAGCCGCTGCGAGGCGGGCTTGGTGCCTTGGATTTGGGGCACCAGCGCAGCGGGCGATGCAGCCGCTTAATTGAATCGCGTCGCTATGCCCTGCAAACGCGCTTCGAGGCTGTGGTAGCGCGCCTCGGATTCAAGCTGAGGATTTGCGCCGTCAGCCTTTCGCTGCAGCAACCACAGCCTTCTCGCCTTGCTTTGCCTTTTTTGGTCGCTTGAAGGCATATTCAGTCCGCACAGCCTATCGAGTTGTTTTCAAGCCTTTACCCTTTTCCTGCTGCGCTATCATCGGTCCATATCTTTTATCCATTTACAATGGCTGGTCTCCCTGACCTTGAAGAGTGTAAGCTAAGCAACGCTCGAAACCATCCGTCGCAGTCGCAGCCCCTTGATACTAATCTGCTGGATAGGGCTTCAAGACGCCAACAATGCGTTCAAAATCAGCCTCGTGTCGCCGTCGAAGTCGGGCCTGAGCACGATTGCGACGTTCCAACCCAAGTTCACGTATTCCATCTTCGGTGAGGAAGAGAAAATCTTTGGATACAAGGACTTGAAGATCCAGCTGCGGTATCGTGCTAATGATATGCGGCCGCACCTGCGTGTTGTATACGGAAAAAAGTTCAAGCCAGTCGGTGAACATGAACCCACTGACGTGGTGGATATTTTGGAGAGTGGAGGCCATCTGCCAAAAGGTAAGTTTGAGCCCCTTGTCGCTGGATAGCTTGATTTGGATTATCACTGTTGCTAACCTTGAACCCAGTTGCGTTTGCGAAAGCGTCGGACTTCGAGAACAGCTCGCAGCAGCTTGGTGACGACTGGTCCCCTCCTGGAACACTTCACGAAACCTTCCAAGGCGCCGATGGCCAGTATGAGATCTGGAAGGGCAGCCTCGTCGACCCTGCTGTGAAGCAGCTAAACAGCCGCATTCAAGTCTTGGTTCCTATGCTTATCGATGGAGGCTCCTATATCGGCCAGGATCCAGAGTCAGATTCGCCAGAATTGGACTATTCAGACGCTGACCGGTGGACTTTCTTCTTTCTCTACCGCAAGCAAAAGTCCACTGATGACCCGGAGAAGAGCGCATATACTTTTGTTGGTTATGCCACTGTCTACCGCTTCTTTTATTTCAAGCCGCCCATGACACCGCCAACCTCTCCCTCAGATGACTGGGAGCTCCCCACGGGCTACATGGATCTATCTCTGCTCCCCTGCAGGACAAGGCTCTCACAATTCATCATTCTCCCGCCATTCCAAGGCAAGGGCAGTGGTGCTCGCCTCTATAATACTGTCTTCAAGCACTACCACAGCCACGTTGAGACTCACGAATTCACCGTGGAAAACCCCAATGAAGCTTTCGACGACCTGCGAGATACCTGCGACCTAACCTTTTTGCGAACAATGCCTGAATTTAACAAGCTTTGCCTCGACACCTCAGTAAAGGTTCCCAAAACAGGGCCGCTACCTCCCCTGATCAAAGGGGCAGAAAAGCTCGAGAAAATTCGATTGGAGGCCAAAATTGCCCCTCGCCAGTTCTATCGAGTTCTCGAGATGCATCTGATGTCCCAGCTCCCAGCGTCTGTCCGCGCGACCATGTCATTAGACGACGATGTTCCGCGTCCTACAGCTGCGGACAAGCACAAGGAAAAGCTGTGGCAGCTTATTGTCAAACAGCGATTATATCGCCATAACAAAGAAATTCTTTCTCAAATAGATGTCTCCCAGAGAATCGAGAAGCTATCAGAAACATTGGGCAGTGTAGAGTTGGAATACGCTAGACTTTTGGCGGCTTATGATCGTGCTGCGAAGCATTCGAGCCCATCAAGTGGGAAGCGGAAGCTGGAGGAGTCCTCGGCCGACGCATCGTCCAGCAAGAAGGCGAGAGTGGAAGATGCGTGAAACACAGCATCGTGGCATAATATAGGATCAGTATCACTAATAAAAGTCAATAATAGCGGGCGTTGGGCGGGTCTTGATATGACATTTTCAGGGGAAAAAGGCTCTATGTATTCTATTGTATAACAGGAAAACCCGAGCTGGCACAACATGCTTCATTACATGCTCCGTTCATTTAAAAAAAAAAAATAACCATTAATTCAGAAAACTCCCTCCAGCCAGTGCAGTCAATTACTCGTCGTAGTGTTCGTGAACGTCATTTTGAGACACATTGTTGGAGGCCCGAATGTTCTTACCCAGCTGGCCCGCCACCAAGGTCGCCTCTCGTACAGCTTTAGAGATGGTTCCGCGCACACGCTCCTCTTCCAGAACAAGGACTCCGTTGACGGTGCAGCCTCCAGGAGTGCACACCTTTTCTCTGAGAAGAGCTGGGTGCTCTCCACTCTGGATGAGGCCAGTCGTTCCTCGCATGGTCTGCGTGGCCATTCTGGTGGCTTCAGCACGGGGGAGGCCCATGGCAACGGCTCCCTCGACGGCAGCCTCTAGGAACAGGGCGTAAAAGGCCGGTCCAGAACCGCACAGGGCTGTGGAGGCGTTCATGTATCGCGCGGGCAGATAGACGACGTCACCCACGCGCTTGAAGATCCAAGTGACCAGCAGCTCAGTCTCGAGGGGCAGGGGGGGCACAGTAGCGCTGATGACCGTCATGGACTCTCTGATCAGGGCCGCAGTGTTGCACATGGCGCGGACGATTCTGCAGCGGCCGTCCTCCTCGGGGTCCTTTGAGGGAACTGCGCCGTGCAGAGCAATCTCTAGCTGCTCGACAGTGATGCCGGCGCAGACGCTGATGAGGAGCTTGCCGTGCAGAGACTTGGCCATGCCGGGAGCGCCCAGAATCTCCTTGACCATGTAGGGCTTGCAGGTCAGAACGATGACCTGGGCCTGCTGGACGGCTGCGAGGTTCTCGTTGCGCACAACCTTGAGCACAGATGAGTGCTCCCAGAGGGCGCTCTTGACCTTCTTGGCGGTTTCGGGCGTCCTCACGCAGGCGATGAAGCGAGACGGCAGAGAGCGCGGAACGTCTTCTGCGGGCGTGGAGGCACCAGACTGCAGCGGTTTGGGACCTTGCATCTCGACTAGGGAGGTGAGGATGCCATTGAGGATGGCGATTCCCATGGTCCCTATCAGACAGATATCATGAGCTCAACAGATTCTCGAAATGACCGAACACAACTTCCAACGAGACATCTTCATATAGAACTAAAGTCTCGTTGAAATTGAATTTTCACTTACCGCAGCCCAAGACCGCCATGGTCAGGTCCTGAGGAGGCTGGGGAGTGCTGTGATGCGTGAGAGCCAGCATGTTGGAGGAGGACATGGTGCCGGAATTTATTTCTTTATTACTAGTAATAGCGGTGACCGAGCGGCCAAAAAGAATAAGAATTCTATTTGAAAAGAAGGACTGAATCGACTGAAGAGAAGAGAGACAGAAGGAAAAAAGAGGGCGAAAGATGGCCTCCAAAGTTGTTGCCAGCGTCAAGAAACAAGGGGTTGAGGGAAAAGACTGCTGGGACTTTTTTTCTTTGTCTATCAGGCTGGCCCAAGTTGCAATAAATAGGAAAGCTGGGCTGCTGCGAGTAAGGGAAAAAACAGGGCCAAACCGCCCCCTAAACGCCTGAACCACCCCTCCGTAACGGCTGCTGCCCAGTCAGATCGTCAAAATACAATATGAATGGGAAAAAAGGGACAAGGATTTTCGTGTAAACACGGCAGTGGACGGAACGATGGAATGCATTGGGCAGCCTGGATTTGCCTTTCTTTGTCTTTGCGCGGCATGAATTAAACGGCTCGGCCGACCATGTTTCATCGCCCCAAACTCACCCTTCAGCTCTGTCTGCCCCGGATTTCGCTGTCGCCGGCCACTAATACATGAAGTGGTAGGTGCTGCGATTTGAACTGCTACCTGTCCTCATGCTGCAGAGCGCCGAATATGGAGCTGCATCACTCGTATTGGGCGGTAACATCCCAGGTGGACGAATCACTTTGCGGAGTACATGGACAATCTGTTGCTATATAGGGCATCATTCATGTTCATGTTTGTTGTTTTGAGCTCAGGGGCTCTCAACTCGGCGGCCCGTCGGAGGCGCTGTGGCTCGGTGGCCTAAAGTGCCCAAGGGGGGCCAAATCTACGGCTGTTGGGCCGATTTGACGGTTCGTTCCCGGCTCTTTACCGTGGCGTGCGCCTTTGGAGATTAGCAGCCAAACGCTCGGAGCAGTAATACGGAGCATGACCAGTAAGCTGATTCAGACTAGCGAGAAAAGACGAAGCGATCCATCCATCGATGGCAGCTGCATCTTTTGCGTGTATGGAGCAAGTGTTGGTGTTAGTGCTCGTAGCTTCTGCGACTTGTTAGCGGGCTCGGCCGGTTCAGCCACACTGAGGCACAGGCCACTCACAGTTCACACACGACTGGGCCCAGTTGTTCAGCCTTGCGCCGTGCATCTGCAGCAGCAATTCAGACTCGACATCCGCGTTGCCAGAAAATATCCCTTGGCGGAGGAATCACCCGCAAAAATGGCGGATCCTTTCGAGGTTCGGATGCGCTTCAGCTCGCAGCTCCAGCATCTAAACGCCTCTGTTGCTTCGGCGCAAAAGGCGGCACAATATGCCCTCAAATACAAGGATATGGACGAGGACCTGCACTCATGTATCCTGGAGCAGGTTGAGCGGGTAAGTGAGAGGGCGGACTGTGCTGTATTTGGTAAATGACTTGAAGCTGATGCTGTAGCAGAATAACATGAACACTCGTGCCAATATCATGTACTTCATTGAGCACTTCCTGGACATGGCGCAGCGAGATGGCCACTCTGACTATATCCGCATGATGCAGCGAGATATCATCAGAGTCGTCGATGCTGTGGCCCCCGATGATGGCTCTGGAGCAGCCAATGTCAAAGTCGTCCGCAAGGTATGCATAGGTGCTGTTCTCTCATGTCCCTGGGTTGACTTGACTGACACCACGCCGACAGGTTTTGATAGGGCTTCAGAATAAGGGCTTCCTGGAGCATCAAGCGGTTATCCAAATTGAAGATGTTATCAAGGAGAGGGGGACAAACGATGATGATTTGGGACTTGATTCCCCCAACGGCGATGTCGAAATGTCAGACGCCCCGGCCTCCGAGTCGAAATCTCGGCGGCGGCCCACGACACACGGTCTTGATAAGCGTCAGGTCGAACAACGCATTGAAGAGGACCGTGAACGACATAAGCGAGAGCGTGAGAGGATCTGGGCTGTGCCCAAAGGAGAGGATGCCGAGATGACCAAGCTCTGGGAAGAGACGAGTGATTTTGGCGACGACGATGACCGGCTACTGACTGAAGAGGGTGACGATTTCACCAAAGAGATGGAGATGCAGCAGTGTCAGCACCTGCAGACGACGAATGGCAACCACCATTGATTTTCGACTTCTGGATGTTGGTTTATCATATATGGCATTGGGCGGCGTTATGTTATTGGGGTGTATCGCATCGAAGGACTGAACTCGTATGAAGTCGCGCGGACTATTGAGATACCCAAATGTTTTTCGAAATATATTTGTTAGAAAAATGATGATTGAGGTTGCAATGAAAGCACTAATCAGGCCGCAAAAATGATTGGTTCGCATCGTGAAAATGCAGGTTAAGAAAAAAATTGAATCTCTTCTTTGATATATAATACATAAAATTTTTGTTGTACATGTACCTCGACCATCTATCGTGTCATTAAGATCATGCGAATGCTCCCAAGATGTTTTTTCCTTTCTCTTCTTCCCCCATCCTTTTTACTCCATTCCAACCACGGCGCCAAGCTCCTTCAAGGTGGCAATGATCTTCTCAGCCTCCTCCTTGGGCACATTCTCCTTCATCATCTTCGGCGCGCTCTCGACAAACTTCTTGCTGTCGACCAAACTCAAGCCCAGCAGGCCCTTGATCTCCTTGATGACCTTGGCCTTGGCGGCGGCATCAAATGACTGCAGTTTCAGGGTGAAGAGGGTCTTCTCGGCAGGGGCAGCAGGGGCCTCCTCGGCCTCCTCAACAGCAGCGGCGGGGGCGGCGGCAGCAGGAGCGGCAGCGAAGCCGCCAATGGGCATATCGGGAATGTTCAGTTTGCTCTATACCTAAGTTAGTTGCTCGTTCGACCATGGCAGATTGGATATGCCGCCGTGCTTCTGTGGAATTGAGGCGTTTACTTTTAGGCTTGAGACCAAATCGGCAGTCTCCAGCAGCGTCAGCTTGCTGATCTGGTCGACGATGTCGGCAATCTTGGGGTTTGCGGCCGCGGCCTCTGTTGAGTTGTACCGTCTAGTTGTGCATGACGCTCGGAGCATTTGTGCGGAGGATCGAGGAGAGGTGGCTGATCGCAACTGGCGAGCGCAGCTGCGCGCCGCAAACCGACAGGGGAGAGCCATTGTTTGTTGTTGAGAGGGATTGGCTGCAATTCGCAATTCGTGGGGTATTCTCTCAGATCGCTGGCCCTCGTAAGATGCCCGGCCTTGAAGTTTTTCGAAAGCTTCAGCCTGCCGGGATCATGGCGGGTTCTGATTGGCCCGGAAATTCGTAGCGCCGAGTGCCCCTCCTTGATGCACCCTTGTGCCCGACTAGGAAAAAAAAGTTGGCGGGCTCTCATATAAAGAAAAAAAAAAAGTTAAGAGGCGCGAAGGCGACACTCTGGAGAGCAGCACAAATTCGTTCGACAGAGCGCAATCATGGCCATGATTGATGTCTCGAGGCAGAGGAGGTCGCTCCTGCGGGATGCGGCTGTGTTGGATCATCTGCCCTCTGAATTGCTTGAAATTGTCAAGCATCAGTCGTCGACGAAGCTCTTTGATGCTGTGTCCGAGGCGGCGCTCTCACCATCACTTACAGAGCGAATCTTTGTGCATTTCGAAGACGTTTTTTCAGACATTTGCGCGCGCTGGATTCTCAACGCCGGCAATGGACCTCGACGCTTATTAGTTGCATCCGCTATAGCTAGGATTTTGCCATTTGCGCCATATCTCTCGACTTTTCTGCAATGTTCCGGTAAAGCTGGCGATGAAGCTGCGCCGGGGCCTTCACTTCACTTGGTGCTGCCAGCCCTCGACGCCTCACTCGGCCTGGATGCAGATGCGCTATTGCAGGTTTTATTAGCATATTGGAGGCTTTTTAGCTTTGATTTGAGAACTTTCAGCCCATTGATTTCACCCGAGTATTTACAGAGCTTGTTTGCGCATGAGAGCCGAGCAGTGAGATACCTTGCGATTCGCATCTTCTGCCAACTCTTTCACGCCTCCGACTACAAACTAGAATCTCTCATCGACACCCACATCGGCAATGCGAATGCAATTACTGCGGATTTTGACGGTGCATCAGTTGACTATGGTTTTCTGTCGCTGCATGAGCATGCACGTGCGAAGAAGATTATCGCTTTGCGCCAGCGAGTTACCCGAGAAGACCAGGAATCTGAACACAACCACGAACCAATCCTCCAATCCCTCACTCAATATGCGGTTTCATACGGCAAAATCGTTCTCCCCCGACCACTAATACCAGATGGCAACTCTTCAGACCTTGTAATGACGACCACGACCACGAATAACCTCGAACGACTTGCCGCCATGATTCGCAAACCCGAACCTATCCTCCTTCACGGCCTACCTGGTGTAGGAAAGACGGCGCTGGTCCACGAAATAGCTAAGCAGCTTGGAATGTACTCCAGCATGGTTACGCTGCACTTGAACGAGCAGACCGACGCAAAAATGCTGATTGGTCTCTACTCAACAGACTCAAAACCCGGCAGCTTTTCATGGCGTCCGGGTGTGCTGACCACAGCGATTAAAGAAGGCCGATGGGTACTGGTGGAGGATCTGGATCGAGCCCCTACCGAAGTTCTCAGTACTTTTCTTCCCCTGATCGAGCGAAACGAGCTGTTGATTCCGAGCCGAGGAGAGAGGATAAAAGCTGCGAATACTTTCCGTCTTTTTGCGACTGTCAGAACATCTCGGGGCATGAATGGACGGGAGAATCTTCCTAGCATTGTTGGTATGCGCTTCTGGCAATCTCTGACCACTGAACCAATGGTTCAGCCAGAGTTGGAGGAGGTAGTTTTGCATACCTATCCCATGCTGCGCAAGTTTCTTCCTGGAATCATGGCCGTCTATAGCCGTCTGGCCCAAGTTAGCAACGGGCCTCGTGCTTTGCCTCGGGGTCGACTCATGGACCGACAAATGAGCCTACGGGATTTGCTCAAGTGGTGTCGACGGTTGCAAGAGTGCCTGCTGGCCGCGGGGTCAACAACGGGAGAGGAGCCTATAACCGAAACAACGCGAGACTGGATGTTCATGGAGGCTGTCGACTGTTTTGTGGGAAGCTGTCCAGACGATGAGCTTGGCAAGCAGCTTATCTACGCCATTGCCGAAGAGATGCATTTGTCCAAAGAACGGGCAGACCATTATTTGACTGCCAATATACCCCCTTTGGAGGAGAATGATGTTCACTTCAGCATTGGGCGTGTCCAGCTGCGGAAAAAGAAGATTGTAGCCAAGCTACACAAGTCAAAACGACCGTTTGCAAGCACTGCTCATGCTAAAAAGCTATTGGAGCAAATTGCTGTAGCTGTCAAACTCAATGAACCAGTGCTTCTTGTTGGAGAGACGGGTATAGGAAAGACAACAGTCGTTCAGCAATTGGCTGAGTCGCTTGGCCATAAGCTTATCGCAGTCAATCTTTCACAGCAAAGTGAAGTGGGCGATCTATTGGGTGGATTCAAGCCGGTCAACGTCCGAAGCCTTGCTGTGCCCCTGAAAGAGGAGTTTGAGGATCTCTTTGCGGCAACGGGCATATCTGCATCAAAGAACCAAAAATACCTTGAGCAAGTTGGAAAGTGCTTTGCCAAGGGACAGTGGTCAAGATTGTCCAAACTATGGAGAGAGGCACCGAAAATGTTTCTCAAAATTGTGTCGGAACTGGAGCGAATTCAGTCAGAGAAGGCTGAGGAGAGAAATGGCGATGCACAGCCGACAAAGAGGCGCAAGACTCAGTCGAAGCTGCAAACCCTCCTAGACCTAAAGCCAAGGTGGGATCAATTTGCGCGTACTCTTGAGCAATTCGAGATTCAAATTTCGGGCGGGTCAACTAGCTTTGCATTCTCTTTTGTGGAAGGAAACCTGGTAAAGGCTGTCAGAAATGGCGACTGGGTTCTTTTGGATGAGATCAACCTGGCCTCGCCCGATACTCTTGAGAGCATCACAGACCTCCTTACTGGACCGAATGAGAAGCCATCTATTCTTCTTTCTGAAACAGGAGAGATTGAGAAGATTGTGGCACACCCCAATTTCCGCATTTTTGGTGCCATGAATCCGGCGACTGATGTTGGAAAGAGAGATTTACCCATTGGTATTCGATCCAGGTTTACCGAGCTCTACGTGAAAAGTCCCGACAAAGACTTGAAGGACCTTCTCACAATCATCAAGACATACTTGGGCAATGGCAGCAATAAGAATGACCAAGCTGGAGATGATATTGCGCGCCTCTATCTCAATACCAAACGAATGGCAGAAGAGAAGCGGATTGTAGATGGAGCGAACGAAGTTCCCCACTTCAGTCTTCGTACACTGACCCGCGTTCTCAGTTATGTTAACACAATAGCACCCTTCTATGGACTACGGCGAGCCATGTACGAAGGATTCTCCATGGGATTCTTGACGTTGTTGGACCGAAATTCTGAACAGATGCTTCTGCCGTTAATTTACCACCACCTTCTCGACAAGCATGGAAATCCGCAATCTCTTCTTTCTCAGCCTCCTAAGCACCCTGGCGATGGTAGAAACTATGTTAAATTCCAGAACCAGAACCGAGACCGACAATATTGGCTCTTCCAAGGCGAGCAGACTCCCATAGAGCGAGATGATTACATCATTACGCCCTATGTGGAGAGAAATCTTCTCAACCTTGTACGAGCAACTTCCACGAGACGATTCCCAATCTTGATTCAAGGACCTACGTCCGCTGGTAAAACAAGTATGATTGAATACTTGGCAAATTTCACCGGTAATCGATTTGTTCGAATCAACAACCATGAGCATACCGATCTTCAAGAGTATCTGGGTACTTATGTTTCAGGAGCGGATGGAAAACTGCGCTTTCAAGAAGGTCTCTTAGTTCAGGCTATGCGACAGGGACACTGGATCGTTCTTGACGAGCTGAATTTGGCCCCTACCGATGTTCTCGAAGCTCTCAACCGTCTGCTTGATGATAACCGCGAGCTGTTGATCCCAGAAACGCAGGAAATTGTTAAGCCTCACGAAAACTTCATTCTCTTTGCCACTCAAAACCCCCCTGGCCTGTACGGAGGACGAAAGGTGCTATCTAGAGCGTTCCGAAATCGATTCCTCGAATTGCATTTCGATGACATTCCAGAAGACGAGCTGGAGTTCATCCTTCAGCAGCGTAGCCGCAATACCTCGCCTCCTGACTGCAGACGCATTGTCAATGTCTACAAGGAACTGTCACGCCTCCGCCAGACTAGCAGGCTCTTTGAGCAAAAGGATAGTTTTGCCACTCTTCGAGATCTGTTTCGGTGGGCTCTTAGAAAGGCAGATACTCGTGAAGAGATTGCTGCTCATGGATTCATGCTTCTGGCTGAAAGAGTGCGCAACGACGAAGAAAGGCTAGCTGTGAAACAAGTCATAGAGAAAGTGTTCAAAGTTGCGCTCAATCCTCAGGATCTTTACTCTGCCGAATTGGCGCCGGAGCTGAAGCACCTCACTGACCGAGTTAATGCGCAAGGCGTTGTCTGGACTCACGCAATCAGGAGGCTGTATGTGCTGGTGTCTCGCGCTTTACAGAATAATGAGCCCGTTCTCTTGGTTGGTGAAACTGGATGCGGTAAAACAACTGTTGTCCAGCTGCTCGCAGAAATTTTGGGTAGACAATTACATATTATCAATGCCCACCAAAACACGGAGACTGGAGATATCATTGGTTCTCAACGCCCTATACGAAACAGAGGCGCTATCCTTGAGGCTCTAGACGTTGATGTGACTGAGGTTTTGAGACAGTGCGATGTTGATACCTCTGGCTCGGCAGCAGAGAGGCTGGAGAGGTATAAGTCGCTGGACAGTGCAGTCCTCGAGAGCATCCCGGAACAGACCAAAGAACGGATAACATCGAATGAGACCAGAAGCATGGCTTTATTCGAATGGTCAGATGGTGCGCTTGTTGAGGCTATGCGAGGTGGTCACTTCTTCCTACTTGACGAAATTTCATTAGCAGATGACTCTGTTTTGGAACGACTAAACTCCGTTCTTGAACCTCAAAGGACACTTCTTTTGGCAGAAAAGGGCGTTGATAATTCGTTCGTTGTTGGCGCCGACGGGTACCAGTTCTTTGCTACCATGAATCCTGGCGGTGACTTTGGTAAAAAGGAACTTTCTCCGGCTCTTCGAAACCGTTTCACCGAAATATGGGTTCCTCCTCTGTCAGATAGTGATGATATCTACGACATCACTCGGACAAAGCTGACTGAGGCAGCCAAGAACTATGCTGAAACTGTAGTCAAGTTCGCGGCTTGGTTTGGCGCCACGTTTCGACCTATGGCTACTGCCCCATTCTCTGTACGAGAGGTTCTTGCTTGGGTTCAGTTCATTAATGCCTCTACTGATGAGGATGTTGTTCTCTCACTTGTCCACGGTGCTGCTGCTATCTTCGTGGATAGCTTGGGTGCTAATCCTTCCGCCATTCTAGCGACGGATATCAACGCCATTCACCGTCAGCGATTGGAGTGCTTGGACAAATTGGGAGAGCTGCTTGGCCGAGACGTTACTACTACGTATCAAACACAGCCGGAACTTACTGTCACTGATTCTCACTTGACTATCGGAGGATTCAGTGCGCTTCGGACTGAAGTTGCTTCGAATCCTTCAAGCTTCGCTTTCCATGCACCAACCACGCGGCTCAACGCCATGAGAGTTATCCGAGCTATGCAGACACAAAAGCCTATCCTGCTGGAAGGAAGCCCTGGTGTTGGAAAGACATCTTTAGTTGTTGCCTTATCTCAAGCCTGTGGCCGGCCGTTGACGAGAATCAACCTGTCAGACCAAACTGATTTGATGGATCTTTTCGGAACGGATGTTCCTGTTGAGGGAGAAGAAGCTGGCAATTTTGCATGGCGAGATGCGCCTTTTCTCCAAGCAATGCAGAAAGGCGAATGGGTTCTTCTCGATGAGATGAATCTTGCTTCGCAGTCTGTCCTTGAGGGTTTGAACGCTTGCTTGGATCACCGTGGAGAAGTATACATCTCCGAACTTGATCAGGTGTTCAAGCGCCATCCCAACTTCCGTCTCTTTGCTGCTCAGAATCCCCACCATCAAGGTGGTGGCCGAAAGGGACTTCCAGCTTCCTTTGTCAACCGATTTGTCGTCGTATATGCCGATGTTTTCAAGAATGATGACCTCAGGCTGATTGCCAGCCATAGCTTCCCACAGCTGTCTGATGAAGTCGTTAGTTTGCTGATTCAGTTTGTATCACAGATTGAACATCATCTCCTTGTCGAAAAGTCATTTGGTGCTCAAGGCAGCCCATGGGAGTTTAACCTTCGAGACGTTCTCAGATGGCTCAACCTGCTTAGCTCGTCAGATCCGCTCCTGAAAACACGGCATGTTGAAGATTTCCTTGATATTGTAATCAGACAGCGATTCCGGACTGAAGCCGACCGTGCAGAAGTGGACAAGATATTTCGACATGTTATTACTTGGCAGCCTCGCTCTCGCCACTTCTATCATGACCTCGGCTCTCAATTTGGCCAGGTTGGCCTCGCTCTATTGGACAGAAATTTGAGCTCCCAGCCTGAGAGACTACCCAGCATTGACATCGTACCAAGGCTCCCAGAACTTGAGTCCATAATGCTCTGCGTAAAACAGGATATCCCTTGTATTCTCAGCAGTCCTTCCGGATATGGTAAATCGGTGCTTTTAGAATATGTTGCAGCTCTTGCTGGAAAGCCACTTGTCGTGTTCCCCATGAATGCGGATATTGATACGATGGATCTTGT
Organism: Trichoderma koningiopsis; assembly: GCA_022985005.1. NCBI lineage: Eukaryota > Fungi > Ascomycota > Sordariomycetes > Hypocreales > Hypocreaceae > Trichoderma > Trichoderma koningiopsis. Next base: position 415,652 of record JAJPEM010000010.1, read on the forward strand.
TGGAGGCTTTGAACAAGCCGATCCCTTGCGAGAGATCAACGCCACTATCCGGAACTTGAGGGATTTCTTGCAGCAGTCTATCATGTCAGTTGTCCCTGCTCAAGCTCCAAGCGAAGTTCTGCAGCTTCTTTATCAACTCGACAGCTATAATGGCGACAGCGATAATATTGCTAGTATTCGCGTTTCCATTGAAGCCGTACTCCAGCAGATTGCTGATGGTTCCGAAGTTTATATCTCGCTTTCCAAAGCTCTAGAGACTCTCCACAGCCCTCTTGTCCTCTCAAACCCTCGCTTCGAGTGGCTTGATGGAGTAATCGTAAAGGCTTTAGAGACTGGCCAGTGGCTTGTCTTGGATAACGCCAATATGTGCAACGCTTCCGTCCTGGATAGGTTGAACTCTTTGCTTGAGCCCAACGGCTTCCTCAGCATCAACGAGCACTGTGGCCCCGGAGGAGAACCTCGAATCGTTAGACCTCACCCCGAGTTCCGAATCTTCCTGACTATGGACCCTCGTCATGGCGAACTCTCTCGTGCTATGAGGAACCGTGCCATTGAGATTCACATGTACACTCCGCCGCCCGTCATGGATGCAAGCCATGCTAGGATGTCACATGTAGAGAGCTCCTTACAGCGATACCTCAAATCCACAGAGTATTCAGATGCCTTGTTTTCTGATGAAGCTGATGTTGAGGCTAGCCGAGTTTCTCTGGAGAATCTTTCTATCAAGGATGTTGCCCTTCTTCCAAGATTTGCCAAGTCGGTTACAGCTGAAAACGTCTCGTACATGAACCTCGTGCAAGAATTTCTAAGCTTTGTAGAATCGCCACTGGGTTCGCGATTACAGACATCTCTCAAAGAAATGTATTCTCAATTAGCTGGCACTACTTCTGATGCTCTAGCTACTTCTCAGGTCAGTAAAGCTTCCTTCATGCATGCCAAAATGGGATTGCTAACTTTGAATCAGCCGCTTCACCCCCTTAATAACGTCACTGTTGGTAATATGCTTCCTTCCATCGACGCGGCTAGGTGGAACGCTGCTCGTTACGATACGTACCGCCACCTGTATCAGATTCAAAACATTATCACTGCGCAACAATCACAGGCTCGTTCATCGAAGCTGGTCTCCTTGAACAGACTGCAGAGATCTCTCATCAGTGATCGTGTCGCTGCCGTATCAAAAGACTCAACTGTCAAGATCGGCCTCTTTATTTCTTCACTCTTGAATGCTTTGACGGAATATTTTGGACTCGAAATGTTGTCGTATGATACATCGGAGGGCACTCAGTTTATCAGAGCTGTTCGATGCTATATCGATCGTACGATTGATCTTGCAACGAGGAGCGATTTCGATGAGGCCACCTTCCAAGCTCACTTGGCTCAGGGTACTGCGCTTTTGAGGAAGCAGACACTGGCAGCGCAGTCTGATAATAACCGTCAACTCGCATCTTATATCTTAGGAAGACTGGAGGACGATTTTGACAGCGGATTCAAATTAAGTACTGGTCTGAGTATGGAGTCGCTCTGGAACTTAACGCGACCCATTCCCATTCCTGACAAGTCAGTTCTCGATCGATCCATGGAGCTTGACCGGCTGGGTACTCGATTTGATAGCCTACGGTGGAAAGCTGGAGCTTCTGTGGCAGACCTGTCGAAAGCTCAGCAAACTCTTGAACAAGCCTACAAAATCGTCAGGGATGGTATGCTCACAACGGATGGCCTGGTAAAAGATCTTACTACTGGAATTGAGTCTCTTGAGAGCCGCATTGCCGATGAAGAGGTCGAATTGCTACCATTCTTGGCGAAAGAATTTGAGTCTCTGAGACAGTTTGATATTCTTCGATCAATCTCGCCTAGATTGTCGGTGGATAGTGGAATCCGAGATCTATCCATTCTGTCTAACGTTCCAACAAAGGCAAGACTGTCGCTCATGAGCGCCACAAAGGAAGCGGCACTTTTACAGTCTATGGATTGTTTGGTGCAGCAAGACCAATTTGCATGGGACGGAAAGTTTGCGCCCACGCTGTGGTCTAAATTGCAAGCGATGAGTGAAGTCAGTCTTGGATCCCTGGCATTGCTCGATGTAGAGCTTCCTGCTCTTGGACGACATATCGCCTCACTATCTGCTGAAGTAGCCGCTGATCCACTGCCAAAATTGAATAAGGTTCTTCGGCAGCTGATCTTTGAAGTCTTTGGAGCTCATGATGCGAGCCTCAAAGATGCCGCTATTCAGGCTTATCTCAATGCAGAGGAACAAGTCAAGAAGCAATCCATTCAACTACTGGGCACTAGCCTCTTTGGTACTTTCTTGCAGAGCGTTGAACCTCTTCATCTCCAGCAAGTTACGGAACAACATCTGGTCCCGGCCATGGTTTCATTACTTGCAGAGAAGAATGATAGCCGGCACACATACCTCTCGGCATTGGCGTGGACTCACTTCAGCGTGGGCGTTCTGAAGCTCTATGTTCCAGATCGTGTCTTTGATCCTCAGCTGCGTCCAAAGATTGAAAGAGAGTTCTTTGAGCAGCTTCAAAACAGCCTGTCCAACAATATATCCTCTCTGATAGCGTTTGAGAGAAAGTTTACCGGACAGAATACAAATGAGCGTGTTGAACTGCTCAGTCAAGAGCTATCTAATATGGGACCTTTACCCGATGAGGTTCAACCAGTTTTCCGGCCAGAGGTCTCGGAGCTTAGTCGATTACATGCGGAATTCTCAAATATCTTGAAGGCCATCACGAGTCCGGCTCTTCGATCCGCATTGGAGCTATCTAATGGCTCCAATGCTCCTGGAGAAAGAGAAGGACTTGCACTTGTCAAGGAAAATGTTCAACGTCTTCAAGACCGACTTACTGCTCGATTCGAAGCCTATCAAGACATGACCAGGCCCGCTGCGAATCTTTTGCAGTGCTTGCTTGTTGGCTTGTCGCTTTATGATGCGGCTGCGGCTGCACCACTCTCGCATTCCACTACACAGCTTCTGGACATGACACCTTTCTTCGGGGGCTCAGCTTGGGATATTGGCACGAAGTCATCCTTTGAGAAGAATTTTGAATTCCTCAGCCTTGTCCGAGTCGCTGTGAACGTTGAAGGAAGCGAGTGTTTCCAGCCGGGCCTGCGAGAGGCCATCTTTGCAAGCTTCCATGGCTTCTACGACGATTGGACTAAGAAGCTGGAGGCAGACAGAAAAGCCGAAGAGACGAAGGGCAGCCTTTACCAGTTCCGTGGATCGCTCGAGGATGAAGAGGAAATCGATGAACAAGAGTTCAACGAGCTGTTCCCAACATTCGATGCGGATCAAGAGGTTGATCGTCCAGCGAACAGCGATCGTTCAGGAAACAAGAAAGATTTCGTTCGCAATATGTCACTCAAGATTTCAGAGGCTCATAGAAGGATTTTCTTGGATAGAGAAGATGCTCAGATCTCGATTCAAAACTTGAGTAGAGACTTGGGCAACCGAGTCGCCAATGAGACCAAGGATAAGTCATACCTTGATCGCGAAGTGAACAGCAGAATGCTCTCTAGCACGATGCTTATGCTCGACGAGAAACTCAACAGGCTGCAAACAGCTGAAAAAGACAAGTCATACAGCTTCTATACCAGCCCTAACCTGCCTGAGGCTCGACAACTTGTGATTCTCGTTGGCAAGATCAAGGCCCGCTTCCGTGAGCTGCAGCTTGTGGATGAAATTGGCCACATGCAACCCCTGGCAGACGTCATCAAGTACTGCAATAGCGTACTCGAACTTGTCCACGAAGATCCTCTAGCTAAAATTCTACCCAAGGTTGAGCAACTGCATGCTCATGTCTACGAATGGCAATTTGGTGGATGGGCGAGCAAGGTCTATGCCGTTCTATCGCTCTATAATGCGCTTACGGACACTATCATTCGATGGAGACGATTGGAACTGTCGACATGGGCCAATCTGTTTGAAACGGAGCAAGAGAAATGCCAAGAGGACGCCTATTCCTGGTGGTTCATTGCCTACCAAGTGGTCATTGCTGTTCCCCTATCAATGGTCGAGTCTCCTACAGAGCTGAAGGAGTATGCTGCGTCACTGATCCAGACATTGGAAACATACTTCTTGACCTCGATTATTGGCCAATTTGCAACTCGCCTGTCACTTTTGAAACAGCTCAAAGTCCATCTTGAGCATCTCGTCAAGGATTATCCCAGTTTGACGGTCATCTGCCATGCTCTCACGAATTTCATCTTCTATTATTCTCGTTACGAGAAGTCTGCTGAAACCGCCATCCAAAAGGGCCGGGCTACGCTCGACAAGAAGATGAAAGACGTCCTACTGATGGCTAGTTGGAAAGATACCAACATCAGTGCTCTCCGAGAAAGCGCCAAGAAATCTCACCAGAAGCTGTTCAGAATTGTTAGAAAGTTCCGTGGAATTTTGGGCACAGAAATGAAGTCAGTTATTGATCAAGGCCTGCCTGAAGAGACAATTACACAGCAGGCCATTTTGGAGAACCGAGCTGTGGTAGCTGAAGTGCCTAACGTTGTCATTGAGTCTTTGAATGCGGCTCTTCCTGGGTGGCTTGATAAGCGCAAACGTCTTGGCAACGTGGTGAAAACAGTATCTGTAATGCATAAGGTGGCTACTAGCCCCGAGATGATTAGTTCTGTTCCTCAGTCTTTGGACGCATATCTTTCTGAATTGGAAGAATCGATGGCGGAATTGAAGAAACAAACGCCTTCGACTTTGACTGATGAGAATAAAGAGGAAGTCAAGCATATGAAGACGAGGAAACGCAAGTTATTCGCCGACACATTACGAGATTTGCGTGGAATGGGTTTACGGTACAACCTTGGTCAAGACAAATTAGCTGAGCAAGAGTCACTGTCTATCGTGCTTGCTTCAACTGTGCCATTGGAGTTTTCTGGTTCTAGCATTCTCAGCGATGCAGAGTATTACTTCCACAAGACTCTGGATCTTGCACCGAAAGTCAGGAATGCTGCTCGAGAACATTCTGAAGATTTGACCGGTGCCGAGGTCACGCGAAGTATCGGCTTCGTGGAAGGATTCATTCACTTTGCTCTGTCTCAGCGCAGTAGCCTTGCGAGCGTCATGACTGCCTTTGGGTCGCTGCAAAATACTTTGCTCGAGTTCCAAGACTTGGGCAAATTCGAACAGCTCAAGAGTTTATCTCGACGCCAGAGCAGCACAGACTTGTCACGCCTCCTCCCATGGAGCGTTCAGGGATTGCGATTTGCCATCCACTTGCTGAGCGTACATGGAAAATTGGGCAAGCTGAATCACAGTGCTTTGATTCAAAAGCTTGAAGCATGGACAACCACGATGAAGCAGCATTCACAGAAGTTGGGCGAATTGGTCAAACTTCCCGCACTTCTGACATCCAGTGCACATGCTCAACTGGAGGAAGATGTCACTCGAGATTTGTCTGGGCTACAATTAGCCGTTACTGAGGCTATCCAGGGCAATCCTGATGTTGCCTTCATTCTCCAGCAGCTTCGTGTCTGGAGCCAGACTACCAATGTTCCTCTAGAAGCTCAAGGGCATACAATGGATCTGCTGGGCTTTGTGGAATCAATTGCCACTCTATGCGACACCGTTCTTGTTGCCGTTGAGAATGCAAAGAAAGCTGGAGCAGAGATTCCCAGAAAGGAGGATGAAGCGGCTTGGTTGAAGAGACACAGCGAAGCCTTCTTTTCTATGATTAATCAGCTGTACATGAGAAACGTCGAGAAGACTCTGCAGCAGTGTATTCGTGCTCTGCAGAAGATTGATCTTGCACAACCACTGGCAAGCATGGCCGCAATGGGCGCTATTACTGTTGCGTCGCCAATCTTGGCCCAATTCTCAGCACTATGCGAACAATCCATCATGACCGGTCTTGATATCCACCGCGCCACAGTCAAGATGGGATACGGCATGACTAGAGCCTTCACACAGATCGCATCCCAAGGATTCTGTACGCCACAAGAGAAATCAGACGAAAAGTCAGGTGCCGACAGCAAAGTAGAATCTGGCACTGGCCTTGGTGACGGCGAAGGTGCTGAAGATATTAGCAAGGATATCCAGGCTGACGAAGACCTTTCCGAACTTGCGCAAGAAGCGAATAAAGAGAAGAATGAGGATATGGAAGATGAGAAGGACGCAGTCGACATGGCAGATGAGGAGATGGAGGGAGATATGAACAGCGTGGATGGTGCCGAAGAAGAGGAAGACAAGTCTCAGAAGGGAGATGAAGAGGAAGAAGAAGAGAACGACATGGATGAAGAGGCTGGTGATGTGGATGATCTCGATCCCACTGCCGTTGATGAAAAGATGTGGGATGGCGATGATGAGAAGGCAGAGAAAGATCAAGAGGGTGATAAAGCCAAGGGCCAGAAGCAGGACGACGAGCAAATGGCCACTGAAGGAGAAGCGAAGCCAGATGACGCAGAGCAGGATCAGAGCAAGGATCAAGATCAAGAGCCTGAAGCCAACGAGGCTGATGAGCCCGAGAACGAGGAAGTAGAGGACGAAGAAGAAGGCGTGGATGCAAAAGAAGAGCTAAACCGCCAAGACCAAACAGTGGAGGAGAACGATGCGCTGGAGCTTCCCGAAGATATCGATATGAATCTTGATGAGAACGATGCGGCAGGCTCAGAGGATGAGGATGATTTGGACCTCATGTCAGACATTGAGGAAGACAAAGAGCAGGAAGAGCAGCCTAATGATGCGCAAGCAGTCGATGATGAAGAAATGGAAGAGGATGCTAAGCAGCAGGTGGAAGAGGAGACTGCTGCTGATGACGAAGTCAGCGAAGCGGAAGAGGTTGAAGAAAACGTCGGAGAAGAGATCAAGGAAGAACCGGAGGCGGAAGAAGAAGAGGAGAAGAAGGAGGAACAACAAGAAGAGAGCCACCCTGAGCCTCAACCTAAGCAAGAGGATAATAAGGCAGACAATGACAACGCGGCCCCTAGCGATGTGAAGAGCTCTGGAATAGACCAAAACGCAGATTCCATGGACGTGGATGACGAGTTCCAAGCCAAGGCGGCCCAGCAAGATGAAGGAGACATGGGAGACGGCGCTGCTGACCAGGATACGAGTGCTGGTAACAAGGGGGCAACTTCACGATCAAAGGAGACGTCTGATAAGCCTCAAGATGACAAGGCAGAGGAAGAGGCTCGCAGTGATCCCTTCAAGAAGCTAGGAGATGCGTTGGAGAGATGGCACCGCCAACAGTCAGACATTAAGGATGCGAATCCAGAAGAAGAAGAAACACAGCACGGACAAGACTCTGAAGAGCAAGAGAGACGCGAATTCCAGCATCTGCAGGATGACAATACAGCGGAGGATACTCAGGCTCTGGGCACAGCAGACAAGGAAGAGGCACAACCGTTGGACGAGTCTATGGCGATTGATGAAGAGAAGCAAGACCCAACCAGTCGTCTTATAGAGGAAGATGAGGCCGAAAAGGAGGCCGAAGAAGAGGCTGACAAGATGGATCTAGGCGAGCCAGCAGACGAAGACAAGGATGCGGCTGCCAATGATGCTGATGACAATCGGACTGGCGTAAAGACAAGACAAGGCGCCTACAACAAGGAGTCTACGCCCGAAGACGAGGAAGAAGATGATCAGAGGGCCAAGACGGATGAAGAAGAGGAAGAAGTCCAAGACGCATCAACCCAGCTATCGACAACTCACCTCTGGGATGACCAGCGTCCTCTTCGCGACTTTTCTGCCTGTCTTGAGCAGTGGACCGAGCTTCAAACCAAGTCTCATAGCCTATCGCTGTCTTTGACATCTCAGCTGCGATTGATTCTTACCCCATCTCAATCTACCAAACTGTCGGGCTCGTTCCGCACCGGAAAGCGGCTAAACATTAAGCGCATTATCCCTTACATCGCTTCCAGCTACAAGCGAGACAAGATCTGGATGCGACGCAGCATCCCGACCAAGCGGACTTACCAGATCATGCTTTGCGTGGACGACAGCAAGAGTATGGGAGAGTCGTCATCCGGCGCATTGGCAATGGAGTCGCTGGTCATGGTCTCACGCTCCCTGACGATGCTCGAGGCCGGCCAAGTAGGCGTGTTAGGCTTTGGCGCCGACGTCTTTACGGCGCACGAGCTGACCGATCCCTTTGCTTCGGATGCCGGAGCCAAGGTCCTGCAGCGATTCTCATTCGGCCAGGACAGGACGGATATCGCACTGCTGATCCGACAGACGATTGACACGTTCCGCACAGCTCGGCAGCGGTCCAGTGGAGGATCAGACCTATGGCAACTTGCGCTGATCCTTTCCGACGGACTGACGCCATCTTCGGCTCACGACTCGATCCGACGCCTGCTCCGCGAGGCTATGGAGGAGCGCATCATGATTGTCTTTATTATCATGGACGACACGGGCAAGAAGAAGGGAGACAGCGTGCTGGAGCTCAAGGAGGCCAAGTTTGTGAGCGAAGGGGGCGAGAGCAGAGTGGTGATTGAGCGGTACTTGGACACCTTCCCATTCCAGTATTATCTGATTGTGCATAATTTGGAGGAGCTGCCGAGCGCGCTGGCGGGATTGCTGCGCACATGGTTTGCGGAGGTGGCATCGTAATAGGGTATATATATAAAAGCACGGGATACGGAGTTATTTGGTTGGGATGGATAGACGGGTATGGTTGATTATGGATAGAATTGTGTATATGCGATGCATTTGGAGGTTTATAAATGAAGAGTTTACAGATTCACTGCTACATGCTTTACAGGTTATAGTAAATGCGTGCGTAGATGCAGATTTAAGAGGCTGCGTGACGCCATTCAAAGAGGTTGCATCCCCTGCATGAGTCGATATGCACATGCTGGCTACCATGCAGTAGCACACGCACGCCAATGCAGCAGCAAATCACTCCATCTCGATATTGCAGAATAGCGCTCAAACTGTAATTCATGGCGGTATTTGAAATTGTTTCCTCTCCTTTTGTTTCTTTTCAGCACATGTCTCACTTTGGACGGATACACTAGAGACGGCTAACATGCATTGTGCATACAACTGAGACCTCGTCTCCATATCGCTGCTTTAGTGCCGAGCAATTTGAAATTCTTGAAAGCAATGACTCAGGATTTCAATTGATGGATTGGCGGTGAGACATTCATCAAGCTACTATTATATGGAGTGTAGTAGTTGTTAGTATTTGTGTTTGTGGTCGAGGTTGAGACAGCATGTCGGCTCTTTGTTTTGCCAGTGACGTGTGGTCTAAGCTCAGGCAACAGCATGCCTTCCAGGGCTGAACGCAGCAAAAACGCCGTTATAATTATTGTTATCATAGCAATTTGCATACCATCCCTTTGTCATATCAGCTGGTTTTAATGATGCAAATCAGAACTCGCGACATTATGATCCAGCCACAGATTTCAGTTCCGGATCGGCCCTCAATTTCCCTACCCGCACTCCATGGGGCGCGAATCCCGAAAAAGATCCGCGGGACGAATCTCAAATCATGGCCTTCAGATTAAAAGCCAACGAATGGGCGGCAAGTCAGCCAAGCCGGAGCGGGAAGGTGGGAAATGGAGCAAGAGAGAGATGAGTCCATTTTCATTGATACCTCACGAGATAGGGATTTTAGAATTTATATATACCGCTGCATCCATCCTGGTCCCTTGCCGTCAACCCCCAGCTCCAGTTTCTTTAGTCTGCCGCTATAAATCGCCAGACCCCGCCATCAGATCCCCAAACCCGGTCATCGGCATATCAATCAAGAGATTCCTTCTTCCTCACAAGCTCATCTGTTCTTCTTCCTCTTCTCAAATCTGACTCGATTCTACTCTTTATGCAACGGCCATTTCTTCTCTTACGGTGTCGTCCTTTCATCCCGCCTCTCTCATCGCAGCCAAGCCTCAGACTCTCTCGTCCTCTCTACCGCTCTCTTTCGCATTCCACTCCTCCCACCACATCCAAAATGGCTGCTGCTACAGAAATGCGGTTCAGTAAGTTTTACTTGTTCATAGCTACAGCTCATCCTCACCAATTCTGCTCACTGATATTGCCAATCAAGAGACTTACTAACCTTTTCATTAGAGAACCCCGCCATCTTGTAAGTTGGCCTCGCTAAATCTCGCCGCGACAGCAGTCGGACGACGGGAAGCAAAATCCGCGGAACCATACAAATGGGCTGACAGTCAATTGAAACAAACAGCGTCTGCGATATGCAAGAAAAGTTCCGCAACGCCATTTACGAATTCGATAGCATGTGAGTAGTGAGCTTGGAGCTGCAAAACTGCTGGCTAGGCCGAGGTACTCTTTGTACCAAACCCTCAACACCAAAATTCAGCATCACCACCCGTCAACCCGGCCTCATTTTTTTTCGATCCTTGCTGACAAGACACAAAACAGCGTCACAACCACCGTCAAACTCCTCACCTACGCCCAAAACGTCTCCATCCCCGTCTACGCAACCACCCAAACATCCGCCAAGCTGGGCGCCACCGTCCCCGCCATCGCCGACATGCTCGGCGTCTCTGAAGTCCACGACAAGACAAAGTTCTCCATGCTCATCCCCTCCATCGCCGCCAGCCTCGCTCCCGGTTCGCGAGTCGCCCTCGTCGGCATCGAGACGCACATTTGCATCACACAGACAGCGCTGGACCTGCGTGACGCCGGCCATTTCCCCTATGTCATTGCCGACGGCGTGAGCTCGTGCAACAAGGCCGAGGTGGGCATTGCGCTGGATCGGCTGCGAAGCGAGCCTGGCATTGTAGTCACGTCGAGCGAGAGCTGGATGTACGAGAGCTTGGGCGATGCGTCACATCCGCTGTTCAAGGGGCTATTTAATGTGGTCAAGGGCAAGTTGAGCGAGACAAGCAAGGTGTTGAGCGTGCTGCCGCCGTCCAAGATTTGAATTGGGAGTGTAATTACTTGGCTTGGAGGATTTAACTTGTACTACATGTTGTACTTTATTCACTCGGGTGGCTTTATTACTATGGGAGCATTCAATAAAAAGTATTTAACGGGCTAAACAAATGATGTTGGGGCATTCAACTTTTCGATTCCTACTTAGCTATGGCAGTAGACAGAAAAAGGCCTGCGAACCTGAGCCAAGCAGCCACTGTGTAGCTCGCACTTGTCATGGTTGCATCGTCCAAAATTCATCCCATGCTGCTGTTGCCGCTGAGGATCAATTACCCCTTGTTTATTCCTTCAAAATTTGGTGCTAGCTGCAGGCGTCTTACTCTGCCGCAGCCGTCGTCTTGGTAGACTTTGCTGTCCCCGGTGGTGTCATCCACGAAAAAGCTGACGCTACTCCAACTGGATTATTCGCCGATCTTGGCAACGACACCGAGCCCGAAGCCGTCCGACCACCAGAAGTCGAGTTGGGCCTTGCTGTCTCGCCGCCCTTGCCTTCGCTTGCCGCCGCTGGCTTTTTGGTCTCCCATTTAATGCCGCCATTGGCCGCTGCTGTGGTGATGCTTTCGCCACTCATGCTAACCTGGCTCTTGCGCCGGCCAAGCTCAGACTTGGATGGGATGGGAGGCTCGTACGACGCTCCTGTGCGCGCAGAAGACGAGCTGGACTTTGGGGCTTTGAGAATCTTCATATTACGCCCTCGAGGAGCCGGCTGGTATCCGCTCACAGTTCCGGTCTCGCGCTGGTCCGCTCCGCTGCCATTGGGATTGCGCCAGGAGCCCCAGATGCCTGATGACGGTTCTCGCCGCGAAGCTTCAGACGCACTTGATCCATCTCTTCTCCGACGCTCAGAGCCGCTGGCATCTCTTGCAGACTTTTCCGTTTCCTCTTCATAGTCGGGGACACTATTCGCTCGAACACGATCCGAAGGCTCAGAATGCGACGTTGCGGGTGACGCCTGGCTTCTTGTCTCACTGCTTCCCGATTCTTTAGTTGCTGCTGTAGTGGATGTAGGGGTAGCTGTTGTCGTAGCTGTTGTCGTCGTCGGTGTTGGTGCTATTTTGTCCTCACTATCGGTCCTATTACTCTCCCCAAAGACGAACGGTGCAGCATTGGCATTCAATTTTGGTCGTTCCGGCGCAGCACTGCTGGTAGTTATGTGACGGAATACTTCCTCGTCTTCAGGGCGGATGAAAGGAACTCGTAGTCGGTCTCGTTCGTTACTATAGAGCACCATCGTATTCTGGGAGAAGAGGATGTCGGCTGCATGCGCTCTCAGGGCATCACTGCCAATGAATATGCGCACCGCTTTTGATTTGGTCGCATTGCCACCGCACATTTCAAAACAAACCGACATCGAGGGCACCGATCCCGCGGCAGAATCCGAACGGCTGCTGTGGCGCGTAATGACAGCTTCTGCAAGGTACACGTCCAGTCTAGCTTTATAAGCTCCGCTGACGTCGCGTTGAAATTCGCTTAGCAAGTCCAGCTCTTTGACAAGCGAATACTCAATTGTTGACTTCTGCGACCCTGTGCAGATATCCGCGTAAAGCAGCGTTCCGTGGGCATAATCTGTAGTCAGCCAACAACGAACAATGGATGGAACAGTCCCCAGGACATAGACAGAGGCTGGAAGCCCAGGCATATCAAAGGAAGAGTCGTCATCGTCTTCATCACCAGTGGCAAAGTTGGTGTCGAGGCCAATGCTGCTAGCTCGGCCTGACGCTACAGAATGATGAGAATGCACCGAATACCCTGCCGAGCTATGTCTGCCGTCTGATTTGTGTGACAGTGATCGCTCCATCATGAAACCGGTGCTCGGACGAACTTGGCCAAAGTCTCCCGAGTGGCGGTTGTTTTGAGCGGCCCAGCTTGATCCATGCAAAGCGCTTTCATCAAATCGGACGCTGTTTGCTCGTGAAGCTGCGCCGCCGCGGCGAACCGGCTCCTCTTCCGCAGGGCCCAAGTGCAGGGAGCCGAGCAACTGCTCTCCCTGTTCATCCAAGTCGTCAAAGACATCATTTTGGGGAATCTGGACTGGCCCTGAGGAACAGTTAGCATCGGAAGAACCAGTTTTACGACCCGAAGACGAGCGAGGGCAATGTAGCTCACCATGTTGTGGCGTTCCAGCCAGGACTCCCGGAAATGGCGAATTCCACACCGACTTGATAGCGGAATCGTCTGCTTGACGCTTCTCTAGCCTCAAAATTCGTTCTGCGTAGTTGGCCTGAGCATACTGGACCTGCTTTAGCTCCATTTGCAGGTTGTACAGCTCTTCCCGAGAAACGCCGAAGCGAGATTCCATGTCTGAAGATATCTCAAAGGAGGGGAATCGGAACATGTGAAACCAATAAAAGAAAGGTTGATCAGTCCGATGCGACAGGAGAAAGGATAGTGCGATATTAAATAAGTTGCAGGAAAAGAGAAATATTAAGTATAGGCATCAAGGCGAAGAAAACAACAATCAGGTTTCAGCGAGGGCTGCACGATGTTGAAGCCACAGAGAGTAAGACGATTAGGGAAAAGGAGATGTCGAGGTGTTGTTGATTCGGGCGTTCACTTTAGGGGGTATGATGCGGCGTGACACTCGTCCAGGTTTTCGATCACTCAGAGTATTAATGGCAGTTCACAATCCCATCCCCAGCCGCATCTCCTTGCCCCGGACCCGCAGGTCACTCAGCCGATAACGCAGGACGTGCGTTATGGCCTGCAGAAAACCAATATTCAGACTTTTCAGCTTTATGATATTTCGAGAGAGATGGGAGATTTCTAGTGGCAGCGAAGTCGCGTGGCAGATTCAGTGTCGGCACGGACACACAGCGGCACCAAGATTGTGGGTTTAGCCACACGGATGAAGTCTCGTATGCGCGAGTGTTTGTCTATAGAATGGGCGGTTCACACGCTGTTGATATGCTGTAAAGCCGTGGCTTGGATAGACCAGTGGCCAGACGTAGGCGTGCAAAAAGAGGTATGCAGGTTATTGGTGCGTTGTTGGTGGTGTGAAGCAGCTCGAACGTGCCTTTATTTGTAAGACGTAGGTGCTTCCTTTCGCAGGAAGAGTCGCGGTGACTGCGTGCCTTTTAATAGGAAGTCGATGGCTCGATTTCGTATGCGGTAGGGATATCAGCGATGTTGGGAGTGTGTCGGGAACGCGAGCTGAAGGACGAGTCGGTGGCTGGTTTGTAACGAGTGCTGAAGAGAGATGGCGTTGAAAAGGCCGGTTTTGGGTGGAGGAGTCGAGCGATGAAAGAAGAAGAGAAACGGAGGCTGAAGAGGCGGAAGCGGCCGCCAGTTATCGATCAGTGGGCCTGTGCAAGTGCGACGTTGACGCGCAAACAAGGCAAGGCAAGGCAAGGCAATGCAAGGCAGAGAGAGACGTGCGAGTAGAATCAACAAGCAGTTTCAGGTCCAAGGGCCGTGTGATGATGCGAGGTTGGCCGATCGCCACAACCCAGGATTCCAGCCCGCCTCGAGCTTAGTGGTTGCGCTGGGCGCGTTCCCCACCAGTGCCAATCACTGGCCGTGGCCGCCTCTGAAGACAGCTGGGGTCAGCGCTACAAGCAGGCAATATAGCAGGGCGTCATCGCCGCAAGGCATTGAGCGCTAGCAAAGAGCAGGGCAGCGCGCTGTAATACGGCGCCCAGGCCTGTTAACCCTGCCAGGAGGATGGATTGAGGGATTGAAGCTGTATCCCTTCCCCGCAGACAGCCTTGTCTGTTCCATTTTGCGTGCTACCCGAGCTATGATGCTGCTTTCAAATCCCCCATCAGCTGATGACAGGGACTATCGGATGCCTCTCCTGATTATGTAGATCTTCGCTGTCATAAGCCGATATTGCAATAGGTCTCCATTCCGCTCAACTGGGCTGATCTATCCACGGTAAAACGACCGAGGCGCTTTCTATTTGGTCTATATCTATCTGCGCACACGCCTCAAGAAGCCCATCTTACTCGAGGGGAACAGGCTTTACCTTTGGCAAGTCAACCTTTGGGGGAGTAACAACTCTCCAATCCGGAATTATATAGTCCGTCCTGTCGTCCGGATTGATATCCTGCCCAATATGCGCCTTAATCTCATCGAAAAACACCCTGTACCCCTGTCCGCCCATGTGAAGTCCATCCGGAAGAAGCTTGGCCAGCCCTCCTTGCTTTCCATTCTCGGGCGATCCCAGCCAAGGCCCTCCAGGTTGGTAGTCCTCTGGAGACATGGAAATAGCTTCGCCCATGATTGCTTGCCAGAGGTCAATAAGAACTACTCCCGGATTCTCGCGGGCCACCTCCCGAGCTTTCTCCGCATATGAGGCAGATATGGCCGAGGATCGAATCGCTGCTGGATGGCCGTAGGCCACATCAATCTCCTGGAGTCTAATCTCATCGACTGGGGGAGGGGTGACCAGCAGGATCTTGGGGTTGTGAGCCCGTATATGAGGGTAGTTGATAATCTTGCTGAGGTTTTCCTTATATGTCTCAATAGGAACATGCTGCGATGTAGCTGCTCCAGGCTTTACAGCGTCATTTGCTCCCAAGAGAACCAGCTGGAAACAATTCCGTCGAGTCAGTTTACACAAATTTACATACAAACGCCAAAGATTTTCTGTACTAACCAAATACTCAATCTTTGGCGATGAGGCTGACGGCTCAGCGAAAATCTTAGGCAAGTACTTGAGAACATTTGTCGTGTTCCACCCCGCAAAGCCGCGGTTAACCACGTCAAATCGCCTTATAAGCTCTGCAAAACGTCTTTTTTTTAGAACTTCTGCCAAGAGTTCCAACTCATATTAACAGAGATTGGTTGGGCATCTTACTTTTTTGAAGGGCCGACTGGAATGAGAAGCCGCTCAATGTATCGTTTGCAAACTCAAATAGTGAATCCCCCAGCAGGACAACTTGAGGATACGGTTTCTATACTGAGTGAGCCTTTCCGTAGAGTAAGCTTTCAGTTACATTTCCACTTACAGCCATTCTTAGCTTTTGCAGACGTCTTTGTTTCGAAATTTCTTGTTACGTGAACGTGGTAGTAGTAGTGGTGGTGGTGTAGAAATGGGGGACTTTATGAAACTACACGTAGAGCACCGGATGTTGATCTTCCGAGTTCGGTATTGCAAAGATATCGCTACCCACGATCTTCTCCCCACTTCCGGTCGGAATTTACGCCGAATGGTTGCCGTGCTTTTAAGCTAGTTTGGGGAAATTTCTACGCTTATTCGCTGAGGTCTTGTGCAGTGAAACGTTCTTTCATCTCAAGATCACTCGGCTCTTTGAACGAAAGGGGGCCAGTTTGAGAAATTGCGAGTTCGATAAAGCCAAAATCGCTGTTTTATCATCGTAGTCGCATCATACGTCATATTATCTTACACCCCATACAAGTATTAATCGATAGGCTCACTATGAAACACAGTATTTAGCTCAACTAATCAAAGAAATTTATCAATAAAACAAGGTCGGTAAAGAAAGACTTAAGATCCATTTACATGGCAGCAAATATCTCTACCAAGATATAGAAATAGAAATACATGTGCCTCCTCCATTTACTGAGTCTCTGCGACTAAAGTGAAAGTCGAGAGCAAAGAAAGCATCACGTGATTGGCCAAAATAGATTGCCTCGCAGCCCCACAGACCAGCGCTCCACTATCGATAAGAAACTACTAGCAAATCTCCACTGATCTGGAAAAAAAAAGTTCAGTAGGCTTCAAGGCGCCATAGTGAACATAGCCGCGTTCCTGAATTCTTCTACATCAAAAGCCCATTTTTCGACCTGGAGCCTCACCTCTCGACATAATGGCGACCTCGCTTGCTGCGCAGCTGGCGCAGGTTGCCGCAAACTCGAAATCGAGTTTGGATATCAAAGCGCAGAGGTCCTCCCACTCTAAATCTCTGATCTGGGAACCCCGAGTCGCAGCGGCTCAGAGCTATCAAACTCTGTATGCGACATGCCACCAGGGCTTTGAAGAGCTTTGCCAGCTCGATGGCCGATTTGCCGTCTTTGAGGCAACCATTTTCAGCGAACAGAGCCAGAATCAGGACCGAAACCAGCTCACAATTGCCGAGAATGAGGAGCTCGATCGACACATCGAGGCGTTCCTGCGACTTGTAGGAAGCCGGTTGAGGTTGATGCCTGCGATCAAGGCTGTTGAGTGGCTGATTAGACGATTCTCGTGCGTAAAATCTCCCAAACCAAAGTTCAATGCAGTCTCAAGTGTTGATTGTGGAATAACTGACTTGTCTACCCGTACAGCATCCATGTAGAAAATACGTCCATTTTGCTCATGACCTTTCTGCCATATCACTCCATTACTGCATTTGCGACACTCTTGTCAATCCTACCATCCAAGATTCCAAGCGAATTCCGATTCCTCGATCCGTATATCCGATCTCTCACATCTCCTCCTCGATCAGTCTTCGTTCACCAGGCCGTTCATCACGTCGATTTCCTGACTGCGGTTTCCGAATACACCCTCGAGTCATGCCGTAAAGGATACCAGTATCCGGCTCTCATCACATTCTGGGGCGGACTCATAACCGAAGCCGTAAGTGGAGTACTAGACCGCACCAAGTCTGGTCGAGCTACGGTACAGAGCGACAACAGCCAAGCGCTGTTACATAGACTGGGCCCCGTCTTCGCCGAAGCGCTCGTCATGAAGAAAGTCCCTAGCCTTCAAATTGCCTCCTACATGGCCACGACTGTCTTCGTTTCCAAGGGCAATCTACACGACAATGCCGTCACAGCGTTAATGCAGCAGCTGGTTCACGGCTGGACCGGCGAGACCGTTCGGCCAGGTCTCGTATGCTTGACGATATTGGCCCAGTTCCGATCCGCGAAGCAAATGAGCAGCAAGGTTACCAAGGCATTGATGAAAGTTCAGGATATTGGCACCCTTCTCGTCGAGATTGGCCAGGAGCGTCGTGTGGACAAGCTGGCAAACGGGTTGTGCTTGGCTCTGGTTGAGAGGCTAGTAAAGAAGGGCGACTCGCGCGGCCTTTCTACCATTACTACAATCTTGGGCAACCAGATACTAAAGGACAAGCAGATTTCCGTCATCTTCAAGTCTCTACTCCTGACGGCTCACGAACTCAACGATGAAAACGACAAAGATGGCTCTCTTCGCCGTGAAGTGGGATCAACCCTGATTGCTTTATCACACACTACCGGAACAGCTGGCGACATCATTCAATCCGTCATCGAAGAGGTCAAATTCGACATTGAGGAGCTGGAAATGAAGCTAGACCTCGTCTTCCGCACACGGAAACTTCCCGAATACGCAAAAGACGGCAACGAGGCTGAGGATGCTGCTCAAGCTCAACAGGCACAGGACCCTGAAGCCGGCCTTAAAGAGTTGGCTGGCAGCTCCTCATCTCTCTCCTCATCTCTTCTGCCAGAAGACGGCGAAATCTTCGGCAGCCTTAGCGACGTCTTCGTCTCTATTGTTTCCGACCAAAGTGGGCGAAAGCAGGAGCTTCTTCAGCAGCTTGACCAATTCTCCAAGCTCAAGCGAGAGTCTGCGTTCAAAGACTGCACATACTTTAGCTTCTTCATTCGGATTTGGTGCGGTCTGTATCCAGCGCTGGCCCGAGCTGCAGCATTGGATATGGCCAAGGAAAGGCTCAAGGCCGCAAGCGTGTCCGAGGTGGATATCCAAGCTCTTATCCCCTACTGCGTTGTCGCTCTCGGCGATCCTTCCAAGCGAGTGCGCCAGGCAGCGGCAGATCTGATCACAGTAGCTGCTGGACTTTACGCGCCTCCCTTTGCCAAGTCAATAAAGGTATGGGGAGCTGATTCTCTGTATGGAAAGTCCAAGTCCAAGGACGTTGCCGCTCTAAGCATAGATGTTACTTGTAAATTCCTCCACCTTCAGCTCTTGCCGGCAGTCGAGGAGTGTGTCATGGATGCGGATCACATTTCTGCCATTCTCAAGTCAGCTATCGAGAGCGGCAAGTACCAAATCGCCCCTGAACCATCTTTGGACAAGAAGGACCACCTATCTCAGTCCGGCAGATCAGCGCTATTGACATTCTTTGCTTCTCATATTGTCTCAACTCCGTTGACGATTGCGAAGAGTAGACTGCTCAAATCACTGAATGAAATCCGCGGCGTGTCCAACGTGACGCGAACACAACTTCTCCTACCAGCTCTGCAATCCTGGGCTAATTTGACGGAAGCCGAGGCCACAGACATCTGCACCTCACAGCAGTTGGATAAATCTGTTTTGGACTCCCAGTTCATTGACATCATTGTTCCCAACGACGCTAGTGGACTTGAGTTTGTATTCAAGCTACTAAAGGACGCAGATTCTACCAATGGCGAAAGACCAGGCCTCATTCGAGCTGCCTTTTCTCGGGTCAAGAAGATGTGGACTTTGATGAAGGCCGAAATGAAATTCATGGTGGCGGAGCAATTCCTGGAACTCTCACAAGATCCAGAGGCTACTGCCGGCAACTCTGAATCAATCATCCCGGCCGAGGCTGCAGACCTTCTGAGGTCTGTGCCACTGACAACGGATATCCTATCTTTCTTCCTGGACTCGATTCAAACTGGCACCAAGATGATTACTGAGCCTCCTCCTAATAAGCGAAGGAGAATCAGCGCTGCTGATGCCAATCGGGGTCTGAATACTCAGATTACTCCTGAGCTGAGTCGTGCGCTGCGCAAGGTTACCTTTGTTCTGCAAATCGTCGATAGCTCGGATCCTGTGTCTCACCCTGAACTTCTTGACGGTCTATTCACAGCATTGTCTGAGCTTCAGCATTTCAGAACCGTTGTTGGCTCAGAACTGGGCTACTTGCAGAATTTGATCTTGCGCAGTCTTTTGGCCATGATGCCAGCATACAAGGCAAACAAGAACCTCGAGGTAGACAGCTCTGGAGGTTATGGAGACCTGCTTGTTAGCTGCATCCAGAAATCATCGAGCCCCGTAGTCCAGAATGCCGCTCTGCTATTGGTCGCAAACCTGGCAACAATTGCACCGCATCTGGTTCTACACAGCGTTATGCCTATCTTCACGTTTATGGGCACATCTGTGCTTCGCCAGAGTGATGACTATTCCGCCCACGTGGTGGCACAGACGATCAAGGAAGTTGTACCTCCCTTGATTGAGTCACTACGACAAGGCCAGAAGAGCCCCGTTGCCGGAGCTTCGGACATCCTTGTCAGCTTTACGACAGCCTACGAGCACATCCCTGTCCACCGACGACACGGCCTGTTCGTGGCGTTGGTTGAGACTATGGGACCCAAGGAATTCTTGTTTACGCTGGTGAGCATGCTGGTCGACCGCTATGAGCTGAATGACGATTTGCTTCAGTTCGTTCTGGATCTCCTTAACGATTTCAGCGTCGAAATTCAACTAGAGACCTTGGTCAAGTTGCTCGACCTCACTTCAGACCTTTTCAAGCCCAAGCCTACTCTATCTCTTGTGCTGCTCGGTAGCAGTGATGAGGAGGAAGACAAGGATGTTGAGAAGATTGCCCTTCGCCAGCTTTCTGTGCTGCCAAGTCTTTTGGCAAACAGAAAGCTCAAGGCGCAGATCAGCAAGCTTGTTGATAGAGATGACATGGAGACATCAGAAGTCCGCCAACTATACGCAACTCTGCTTGAAGATGTACTTTTACTGGCCGACACTGTCAAGTCTAACAAGAGCCTGCATAACCGATGCGGAAACGCACTGGCCAACCTTCTCAACCTTCTTTCAATTGGCGAGTTCATCAAAGCCGTGGAAAGCCTGCTTGATAGACCCAGCCTTGATCTGCGTCAAAAGGTCCTTCGCGCTCTAGAGCTTCGTGTGGGCTCAGAGAGCAACACAGACGCAGCGTCCAGAACAGCCTTGCTTACCTTCCTACCACAACTCACTGCCGCAATCCGGGAGTCCAGCGACATCCGCTACAAGCACACAGCGGTTACTTGCGTCGACAAGATTGCAGAGAAATATGGCAAGAAGGATATCGAGGCAGTGGTTGCGGCTGCATCAACAATTGCTGGCGAGCACTGCCTTGGACAAGACGAGAAGCAGCTTCGTATCATGGCTCTGTTGTGCCTCACGTCTCTCGTCGATGTGTTACAGGACGCAATTGTGCCCGTGCTCCCCGTTGCTATTCCTCAGGCCATTGTCTATCTCAACCTGAGCCTGCAAGAGGGCTCACAGGACTTGGAACTTCATTCGGCTGGTTATGGGTTCATTAGTGCTCTGGCTGAGCATCTGCCCTTTATGCTCTCCACTTACGTCGGTCAAATCCTGGAGGTTTCTAACAAGTCAGCAAATGCTAACCTTGATGCTGACACCAACGAAGCTCGTGAGAGCTGTCTCGAATTCCTTGCGAAGAAGCTTGAGGCCAAGGAGATGTTCACTGGCCTGGATCTTAACTGGGAGAGCGCAAGATCCAACGGCTTTTCGGTAAGAAACACATATGAGAGATGTTTAAAAGATGAAAAGACTAACGTGATGGATTATAGGCCATGTCTGAATACGTTAAGACTCTGGGAATGGCTATCGACAAGCACTCCAAGTCTGCCATTACTAAGAATGTCGGAGTCTTATCTAGCATCTTGCTGAAGGTCTTCGACTTGCGACGACTGACTGTTGCTGATGGCGAGACGGGCGACGCAGTTTTGGCTCGTCTGACTCAGCTAGAGAACTCTGTGAACGAGAAGGTTCTGAAGATGATTTACAAGCTCAACGACGCCACCTTCCGGCCTGTATTTGTGCAGCTCGTCGAGTGGTCAAGCACAGGTCTCAAGGGGGACAGCGTTGGATTGTCGAGCAGACGCTACAGTGTGTACGGATTCCTGCAGTCATTCTTTGATAATCTCAAGTCGATCGTGACCAACTACGCCACGTACGTCTTGGAGGATGCCGTCAAGATTCTCAGCGCCATCGACCCCAAGGCCAGCAGTGAGCGACAGCTTTGGAACCGCGTGCTCAGCACACTGGCCAAATGCTTTGAGCATGATCAGGACGACTTCTGGCAGGCACCAGCACACTTTGGAGCAATTGCCCCTGTGCTGATGGAGCAGTATACCCACGCAACGATTGTCGATGTCAACGAAGCCCTCATCCCTACCACAGTCGAACTTGCGGCGGCGGCAGACTCTCAGGCTCACCAGAAGGAGCTGAACTCTGCGCTGCTCAAGCATCTCCGATCAGAAAAGGCGGCGGTGCGACTGGCGGCTGTTAAATGCGAGCAGGCGCTGACGGATCGGTTGGGCGAGGAGTGGCTCGCAATGCTTCACGAGATGCTGCCTCGTATTAGCGAGCTGCAAGAGGACGATGACGAAGTGGTTGAGAGAGAGACACATAGATGGATTGTCAAGATTGAGGGTGTGCTTGGCGAGAGCTTGGATTCCATGTTGCAGTAAATGTGGAATTTTGAGGTATAATAATGCTTGTCTTGATTGACTAAGGGGAAAGAAAGAGAGGAAGGAAAAGGTCATTACATGAATTTATACGGTGTTGTGGCTTGATTGTACAAAATGGTAGATTTAAAAGTCGGTATTTGACGCAATATACAGGACATATTTGTATAAAATGAGACTTTTTAGAATTTTAAAGAGTGAGAATTATCACATTCAGAGTTGTGACACTTGTTATGAGATACGAGGTAAGTATTCAGTTCTTTGTGGTAAACAGCGAGTAGATGTTTGATTCATAACAAGTATAGATGCCTTGAGCAATTAATTACCATGATGTAAATACTTATTTATTTGTGCGCTTTTTAATTTCAATTTCGCAATTGATTTGTTTATTTGAAAATTGGTGAAATGCTCTGATATGACGCCATGAGAAGCTCATGGAGCTGATATGGATGGGTCCGATCATAGCCGCGTCCCGGGTATCAAACTTGCGCCCTTGCGCATCTGCAAACCTCTACAATTTCTCACAACAGCGCCCGCCGTCTTTACATAGAACAAAATCACTCGAGGCCTTCTCTTTTCTCTCAAACTTCTAGCGACCGTAAAAAAAAAGACAAAGGCAAAATTGTCGAGACTTCCAGAATGGACAAGAAGAAAGTAAACTACGGCGTATACCTCGTCACAGACTCGACACCCGCCATCCTAGGCAACAAAGACCTCACCAGCGTCGTCGAGGCGGCCGTGCGAGGCGGCGCGACGATTGTGCAGTATCGCGACAAGCACAGCGACCGGGAGACGGCGGTGAGGACGGCGCGGGCGCTGCTGGAGGTGACGAGGCGGCATGGCGTGCCGTTGCTGGTGAATGACCGGGTGGATGTGGCGGTTGAGGTTGGCTGCGAGGGGGTGCATATTGGGCAGGACGACATGGGTGAGTTTTCATTTGGAAACTTTGCTATTATTCAATTTGAAGAGGGACACGATCTTGAGTTTGTTATTGTTGTCGAGTTTATTGTTGTGAGACTCAGATCTGTCTTGTTTGGATGAATATAACGAGGAGTTGTCATACAAGAGAACAGCAACAACGGCTGACAAGATGAGATGCAGCATACGAAGAAGCCCGCAAACTGCTCGGCCCAGACAAAATCATTGGTGTCACAGCCAGCTCCATCCATGAAGCCCTCAAGGCATGCGAGGCCGGCGCCGACTATCTCGGCCTGGGCACCGTCTACGCCACGCAAACGTGAGTCTTTTATATATATATTCACACACGCGCGCATATACATATTCAAACACCAACACTTTCACAGCAAAAAAGACACAAAATCCATCATCGGCACATCCGGCATCCGCTCCATCCTCTCGGCCCTCTCCTCCGCGGGCCACGCCTCCATCCCCACCGTCTGCATCGGCGGCATCAACAGCTCCAACGCCACAGCCGTGCTGGTCGAGTCCAGTGCCGCTCCCGCAAAGAGCCTCGATGGCATCGCCGTGGTGAGCGCGCTGGTCGCGGCGGAGGATCCCGCAAAGGCGGCGAGGGTGTTGTTGACGAATGTGGCCATGGGGAGGGTTCCGGACGTTATTCGGGGGGTGGCGGCTGGGACGCCGCTGTCGCATAACATGACGAATTTGGTGCGTTTTTTCAAGTCACAATGAATGAAGATATACTGTTGAATGGATGGCTAATGTTGAAAAAGGTTGTGCAAAACTTTGCGGCCAATGTTGCGCTTGCTGTTGGGGCCAGTCCCATCATGGCAAATTATGCTGAAGAGGCTGCTGATTTGGCCAAGTTGGGAGGCGCTCTTGTCATCAACATGGGAACTGTGACGCCGGAAGGGCTGAAGAATCACGTGCAAGCGTTGCAGGCGTATAACGCTGCTGGAGGACCTGTTGTATATGATCCCGTTGGGTAAGGCCATCCTCCCCCCTCTTTTCGTCTCCTCTCGGCCCCTTTTTTTCTTTACATACACACAGACATTTCAGTTCTTACAGATTATCATATATCCCCTTTATACAACGTATCTCAGTGCTAACAGTATCTTCCAGCGCCGGCGCAACCGCCATCCGCCGCAACGCCGTCAAGACGCTCCTCTCCTCGGGCCACTTCACCGTCATCAAAGGCAACGAGCGCGAGATCCAGACCGTTTACGGCTCCTCCGTCTCCCAGCGCGGCGTCGACTCATCCTCCTCCCTGACCATCCCGCAGCGCGCCACTCTCGCCAGGGCCCTCGCCCGCCGCACCGGCGCCGTCGTCATCCTCACCGGCAAGACGGACATTGTCAGCGACGGGTCTCGCACGTTCCGCGTAGACAACGGGCATAAGTTCCTCGGCCAGGTTACCGGCACGGGGTGCACGCTGGGAACGACGGTGAGCGCGATGGTTGCCGCGTTCCGGAGCGATGTGCTGGTTGCGGCGCTGGCAGGGCTGGTGCTGTTTGAGATTGCGGCCGAGAGGGCGGCAGTGCGGGACGATGTTCGCGGGCCGGGGACGTTTGTGCCGGCGTTTATAGATGAGCTGAGTGCGGTGCGGAAGGAGACTGCTGAGGGGAATGTTGCGTGGTTGGCAAAGGCTAGGATTGAGGCTCTGGAGGTGGAGGAGGAGAGTGCGTGATTGAAAGCATTTGCAGAATTAAAAAGAGGAAGCATGAAGACCTAGAAGTTTCATAAAAGGGGGAACGAGAGAAGAGAATGATATCATATTGCTTATCCCCCGTGCCGTTTTATACAGAAGTGCTGAACTCGATTTAGCTTTGACGCGCGCCATGCCCAAATACCCGTTTTCCGTCGATCCTCATGACCAGGAAGATGGAAAGAAAAGAAAAAGACCAAAGAAAACAATCTGGTTGCTCAAGATTTACACAACCCAACCAAACTCCGCGCCATAATTACACTGCCCCAGCCTTCAATTTTAAAAAGAATCCATCGCCATCGGTTCTCCGTTCAAATTCCACGCCGTGTCATTCATAAAGTTCTGCCACAAATCGTCGTCCAGATCTTCCATGCCTGCCATTACCCACCCCTGGTTAGTCTCTCCTTTGTTCGCCGTTATTGGTGTAGAAGAGGGTAGGGGAGCTTGGCGACGGCTGTCATCATTTCCGGCCTCCATCTCCGCTGCCACCTGTTGTATCTGCATGTTCACCAGATCTCTCCCATACATCAATAGTTTATGCATCCGATCCATGGGGTCTTCCTCGGGCCAGCGGTCACTCTTTCTCCGCGCCACGACCACGCCGACATGCTGAATTTCTTTATCCAGCATTTCTCGGATTCCTAGCTCGGCGATAATATACCGAGGATCCCAATCGGGGATCCGAACGAGGAGGAGCTTGATGCCTGTGATGATTGCGTAGGCAAGGTCTGACGCCTGGATGCCCAGGAAGTTGCGCTCGACCTGATCAATGATGTCGCAGGCTTTAATTGAGGCGACGGCGTAGAAACGGCGGAGAGCATGGAGACAAGACCAGAGGAGGTGGATCCGGTCACTGTGTGGGAGGGAGATGGCGGCGCAGTGGGAATCGGAGATTGCCATATCGGCGAGGAGGACTTCGGATATGGCCAAGTGGCATTGGAGGGTGCCTGTAGATTGGGTTAGCTGAATTTGCAATGTAAGCAGCAGCTAAGAGGGAAAACTTGCTGTTATCGAGAAGATGGGGCGGTATTGACGCTCGATATGCATCAATCTGCTCCTGAAAAGTCTGAATCACCATTGTCAGGGGTAGCTGCATCGGTTGCTGATCCATCATGGCCATGGAGATGGACTGCGATAGCGTTTGTATCTTGACCAATCGAGCCAAATATAGATCGGAATGATACTCTCCTGGTGACGTGAGGAGGTTGCAATAGTTGTCGAGCTGTGAAGTGTTCATGAACGCATCCACCTTTTTATTCGTGTTGAATACGCTATTCTTGAGTCAGCCGAAGTCAAGTGAGGTAGGCAATGGCTCTTTAACGTGAGTTTCTTTGCTTACATGGCGTTGAGATAATATGTCCCCAGATATGCTCGTGCGTGTTCCAACTCCCCCCATTTGATCTCGTCTTTACTGCTGTTGCCACCGGCGCCATATGAGATTCCAAAGCCGCCTGAGCTTAGACTCATGGACCTCGCAAGGAAGAGTAAGTTGGTTAGCTGTGCGCTCTTTAGACAGAAATTGAGCCTGAAGATTCAATGGTTAGCACATCATCATCAAGCTCCCAACCAGGTGAGCATATAATTATAAATGCATCAGTCTACTCACCAGCTTATGGTTAGCAACAGTCCCTGCAACGTCTCCAGATTTCTCGTGCTATCCAGTACGGACATCCTCCCCAGTTCGGCCAGCACCTCCTTACCCATGCGATGCTGTCTCGGTCCGTCCATGAAGCAGCTAATCATCATCACCACCCTCCACAGAAACGGCCTGTGTCGACGCAGGTCCGCCGCCATGAGATGCTTCGGCACAATCACAAAGGGGGCCAGGGGCGCATGAGTCGCATGATACTGCAGCAGCAGAGTCTCGGCTTCGGCTTCAGTGGGCCATAGTTCGGTCGCCGCCATAACGCAGTCGTTGCTGCCGACTTCCGAGGTCCATCCCGAGACTTCAGCGCTCTCTGACCGTGGTGACGGGAACAGATACTCGAAGGTGACGATGCTATCGCACTTGGTCTTCCGTCGTCGCTGCTGCTGCTGCTGCTGCTGCCGCTGCTGCTGCTGTTGGTGTAGTTGGACTTGCCCAGGGCGGTCGGAGGCTGATAGGTGGTTGCCCGATGAGACTGATATCGACGGTGAGTCTCTTGACTGCTGGCTTGATCTGGGATTTAAGGCGGCGGCAGCGACAGCTCCGTCAACAAACTGAGACGACAGCTCATCCAGCCTCTTCTCTAGCTCGGCAACTCGAGACCTCTTGGGCGGCTTCTTGGCCCGAGGCGGAGCAGGCCGTTGTGAGACACATTCTCTCTTTAACCTCTGGCATCTAGAATAAACAAGCACATGAGTATGATGAGCTGTAACAAACAACACGGTCAATCTAGGACAAGAGAGCAGGCAAGGCGGCTAGCCGGAAGGGGAGAAGACATAAAGGGCATGGCAAGACATGATGGATGAACCAAAAGTCACTGGAGCTCCGAGCCGAGGACCAGCGATATCGAACCCGCTGCCCCCACGCATCTGCCGGGATTTCGGCCCGGACCAAACACACGCCGCCCACGGCACGGAGCAAACCATAACAAGTAAGAAGGATATCCCCAGAATAGATAGATCCATACCTTTCACACTTGCTGTCCTTGTCCGGGCCGGCAATGCACCGGGCCTTGGCCTTTGCGCATGTCGTGCAGGCCTTGGGGCCTTTACTGGCGGGCTCCATGGCCGCGCCGGAGCGGGAGTTTGGCGAGACGGTCGATGGTACAAATATGAGGCCGTCTGCAGCGGTTTGCCCTTGTCGCGTATGTATCGGAGTGGATGCTTAAGCGTGTGGTGTGTATGTAATGGATTGTAGTATGTAGAGTAATGGATGTCTCTCTCTTTTTTTGGTTTTACAATTCCCCGAACGCGGACAGTCTATAAGTGAGATACGGCGAGACTGTACTCCGTTTTTTCTGCTGGGTATCACAAGAAAGGGAAGAGAGAAATTGATAGAGGAAAGGAACGAGAACGGAGGAAAAAGGAATTAGTACACAGGATTGAGGATAGGGATTCAAAATAGGCAACCAGTCACCCAATCAGCAACGCGTCACAGCATGAAAAGGGAGAAGAATGAAAGATTCAAAGAAAGAGAGATTGTCTCGTTTGACTCGGGATTCATTGCTGTGTAAAAGACAGTTCCGTCCCACGAAGCCACGGTTTGTGAGGATCGGACACAATATTGCGCCGGCTGTCCGTTTGGGAGTCTGGCGCGGTGGAGTGGAGCTGGGGCGTTGGACGTTGTGGCCTTCCGGGGCGTTTTTCCAGCTCCGATAGGCTCGCGTGGCGGGCTAGGCCGCATTGGGGCTGGGCCGAGATGTCTTTGGAGATGGTACGGCGGGAGGATCACGATCCTAAATCCTGAGTAGATGCATCAGGATGGCATGGAACGATGGCTGCAGAAATGGGGTGCTATCGGCATCCATTGTAGTAGTATTTTAAGATTATAATAAGGAGGATACTTGGCAGCTGGGCGCTAAGAAAACTCAAATCTTATGCTTATACAGATACAACTGCCGTGACAACATGTCACACCCAAGGTATCACTACCTATATTAGATCACATTACTCATATCACAAGGGAGAGTAGGCACAAGAGTAATTATAGGCGGCATCTTGTCAGACACCAAGAAAAGATTGGTTTGTATTGATGCAAAACCCCGACTTTTTCTTTTGGCAGCATTTTACTGCAGTGGGTGGTTTTATGCAAAAAGAACTTATCAAAAATAGGGCTATTTAGAAGTGAACATGATTTTGCAGCTGGCTCAGACAAAGCAAGCAAGCCGCGTGACTCAATCGCACACAATGGCGTTTCAGTCAGACAGTTTATGCCGACACGTCCATGGCGCGGCCGGCGTTGCTTGCCTCGCGGGCGAGCAGGGCCTCGGTGATGCCATTCGCAGCAACACCGGCGGCCTTGACCTCTTGCGTGGCCTGCTCAATGCCCAGCAGCTTGTCAGTCCACAGGGGCTCGGGCTCATTGCCCTCGACGCCGACGCCGATGAAGCCGCCCTCGGCAGCCCATTGCGAAGTGCGCTTGATGTCCAGGCGAGTCCAGATCTCGTCGAGGGCGTTGACAAGCTCCTCGCGGAGATCCTTGGTGTGGCCGGGGGTGGGAGTGACGCGGAGACGCTCCTGGCCGACGGGGACGGTGGGGTAGTTGATGGCCTGGACGTAGATCTTGTAATCCTTCAGGAGCAGGTCCGAAGCCTCCTTGGCCAGGGCAGCGTTGCCGACCAGGATGGGGACGATGTGAGACGGGTTGGGGATGACGGGGATGTCGCGGGCGTTGAGCTCCTCCTTGACGGCGCGGGTGTGAAGCTGCTGCAGACGGCGGTCGCCGTCATACGCCATCTGGTACTTGATAGAGGCGTTGGCTCCGGCCATGGTTGCCGGGGGCAGGGTGGAGGTGAAGATGAAGCCGGGAGCGAGCGAGCGAATCATGTCGACAAACTTGGCACTGCCGGCAATGTAGCCGCCGACGGTGCCGTAAGCCTTGGCGAGCGTGCCGGTGAAGATGTCAATGCGATCCATGATGGTTCCGCGGGGTCTGCCGGCGGCGTGTGCCTCCCAGTCCAGATGCTCGGCAACACCAGCGCCAGATGGGCCGTACATGCCCACGGCATGGACCTCGTCCAAGAAGGTGATGGCGCCGTACTTCTCGGCCAAGTCGCAAATCTCCTCAATGGGACCGATAGAACCGCACATGCTGTAGACGGACTCAAAGGCGATAATCTTGGGTACGTGCAGGGGTAGGGATGCCAGCTTGGCCTCCAGATCCGCCACATCGTTATGCTTAAATACAATCTTCTTTGTTCCGGAGTGGCGTATGCCCTGGATCATGGAGGCGTGGTTCAAGCTATCTGATAGAATGACACATTCTGGCAGTTTGCTGCCGAGGGTGGCCAGCGTAGCGTCGTTGGCGACGTAGCATGAGCTGAACATCAGAGCAGACTCAGTGGCGTGGAGCTTGGCCAGAGTCGCCTCCAGCTCGACCGCGTGCTTGTTGTGTCCGGAAATGTTTCTCGTGCCTCCCGCACCGGCGCCGTACTCCTCCAAGGCCTTGTGCATGGTATCGAGCACATGTTGGTTGCCGCCCATGCCGAGATAGTCGTTGGCGCACCAGACGGTGACCTTGTCCTTCTTGTCGGCCATGTGCGCCACCGGGAATTCCTTGGCGAGACGGTTGATGTTGTTGAAATAGCGGTAGGACTTGTCCTTGCGCTTCTTATCCAGCTCGGCCTGGTAAAAGTCCTCATAGGCAAACTTTCCGGCCGAGGTGAAGGCAGATGCGACAACAGGCGGCACATCCTTGCGAAGAGTCGTCGCGGTAGGCGGAGGAGGAGGAGCTGCAGCCGAAGTATCAACGTTAGCAAAAGAATTGCATACACACATCTACGTTGCATATATCATATTTCATGTATACGCCAGGGCAATTGCACCTACCAGTCTTCCGTCCGTCCAGAATCGGGCTCTCCACGGCGCGGGCCTCCTGGTTGCGGCTCGTGTGAATCCGGGCCTTGTCCCCGCGGGACTGCGCCGAGAAGGCCCGGATGCCCGCCGCAGCGCCGTACTTGGACGACTGCACGGCCATGGCCTTGCCCATGACGGGGCAGCGGTGCGCGTACAGCTGCAGCTTGGACATGGTGCCGCCGCAGGGCGAGGCTCGCGGGCTGGGGCGGGCGGCCGTCGACATGGCGCGCAGAGTGGCGGGCGAGGCCGACTTGAGGAACGGGCACATGGCCTTGGACTGACGCAGGACGCTATCCATGGCGTGTGATGGCAATCGAAGGGGTTATTCGCTGGAACAAGAAGAGAGATTCAATGCTGCTGGCAACGAGTGGCAACAATGAAGAGAAGGAGAGGGTTTGGAGAGTGAGAAGGAAGAAAAGAGGGTTCGTTCGTTGGTGGTTTATTTGTCAACTTAGTGAGACGAGCTAAGCGGAGGAATAATAGTTCCAGCCACCAAAAAAAACTTCTGGAGACGACCGGCCCCCCCTTGTTGTTAGCCTTGACAGGAAGGAGTATGTTTCTAGAAAAAGTCCCCTAGAATTGTTCTCCAGCTCTCAATGGACAAAGAACAAATTGATGTCAAGCAGGAAAGTAAAAAACGGAAAGAAAAAAAGAACTGAGACAAATGTTTCGGGGACCGCGGCACCAGATATAGGAACTCGGGCGCGGCGCAAGCTGAGACTCTCGACTCTCTTTTTTTGACTCAAAACGCCCGCCTTCCACGGAGTCTCCACAATTCAGTTCCCGAAAGAATCCCGGCCGCGGCTTCGGAGCGGCCATGGCTAGTTTTTGCTGACTGAAGCGTATTATCTACTCGCTCATTCGCCCGGGCGCACACCTAGGCAATTATCCGGGACCCATGCGCGGCATATGGTGCACGGTAGTCTTACTTGCATGTTCAGAGAAGCGAACGAGAAAGAAAGGCGTATCGTGTCGCAGTCGCCGATGTCCGCCCTGGTATACGCGCAGTGTTGAATCTCGCAAGTATATAGTCTCTCATGACAACTTGTCTATAATTGATTGATCACCCTTTTTAATGTTATAATCACTACTGCGTGCTCCTAGTAATAACCACCTGCATACCCTGTGTACAGAGCCTGCAGATGCGCGTACAGTCAGCCTGTCAGATCACAGTGTAACTGCAACGCTGCATCTCATCTCGCTTCTGATTGGGCCGTGGTGGTTTCGATCTCAGGGCAAGGGGCGGACAAGGAGACTGCCGAATTGTCCTGTGTCTGTCATGCAAACGGCTGCATGCCTGTAGTTTACATCCGTTGCAACAGAAAACATCCAATCATTAAAGTTAAGCC
Source organism: Trichoderma koningiopsis (assembly GCA_022985005.1). Taxonomy (NCBI): domain Eukaryota; kingdom Fungi; phylum Ascomycota; class Sordariomycetes; order Hypocreales; family Hypocreaceae; genus Trichoderma; species Trichoderma koningiopsis. The sequence continues at coordinate 447,309 of JAJPEM010000010.1, forward strand.
TAGTATTCGCAATCTCAAGAGATAGAAAGCTTGTACGATCTATTACCTACTTACCTGTTTTCACTCCAACAGGGTGTCTATTGCTTCGTGAGAATTGATCTATTGATAAGACTTGAGCCTGCCAACTGCTTTTTCCTAAAGGACCAATCGAAAATACTTGCAGAGAGACCCAAGTATACTTGAAGCTCTGTCCTATGCAGATCAATTATACTTACAGTGCACATGCTCTGTATTCCATGACAAATATTGTCGACTACGTATTCTACTGGGTGGTTATGGCGTATAGCAATACGCTTTTGTATGACAACTAGCCTGACAGGGATATGGAATACCCAGCTACAAGTAGTTATTTTGATACAGCGTAATGCAGTTACTTGCTTACATGCAGCACAGTGGATGAGCATTAGCCGTCTACATAAAATGCAACCAGCGTTAGTACCAAGACTTTACTATGTCGCAAAGCGTCAATGCTTCCTCAGCGAAAGACTAAAAAGACGGAATGACGGAATAGTCGTCCTATTGCGGCACTGACTCGGCGCCTTGGTCGATGAGCTGATTTTTGGTGGCTCCAGACGCTCTGGACCACTTACACAATTATTAGGCGTCTCGGCCATCAATTATGATTACCTAAGGTAGGTAGGATTACGATCCTGACAACATGCAGTATATCAACTTATGGTCTTTATTAGAACCGATTCTATGAAAATGTAGTGTAGCAAAGTTTCTTCTTCCTTGAAATAAAATCTCCATTGAAAATGAACACTCACGCAATTCCTCCTATATGTGTAGTTGGGGGTATCTTTGCACCTAAACACAGGACTAATCAAAAAAGGAAAAGAAAAAAAAATCCCAGGAAAAGAGAGTGGCCATTCTTTCCGGTTGGAAAGGCCGCTTCAAAGGCCGCAGCCACGCCGCACTATGCCGCAACCACGAAAATAAAACAAAACCCATAATGCGCCTTATATCCATCTTCTTTAATGGGGTCTAGGCGTGGCTTTTTGAAAGCGCGTCATTTGCCCAGGGCGGAAGCCGAAAACTACGCCCTGCCCTGTTGTGAGCGGTTTGCCGCATGGCTTCAGCATCTTCATTGGCTCGGGGAGACTGAGAGATTGGCCTATTAATATTGCTCTGCAAGTTCTGCTAAAATTAGTCTAATCCTTCTTCTCTGTAAAAAAAGCGCTTGTCGAATAGCTATATGGACAAAGAGGTGAGGTAACAAGAGTCCGACTTACGCTTGGATCAGGATCACTGGCACTGCGTTGCAACTGGGTGTTAAAGTCGCCCTGCGCTTGGCTATTCATGAGTAAGATTCTATCTTGTAATTCTTTTTCAGGCGCTGTTGCCAAGTAGTGAGGTGAGCAATTTCCCCACATTATCGCCAGCACGAGCCGGTGATGTGCTCGTACGAGATCAGCCAGCAGGCGCCAGCGGTGGTTGTCAGGAAGAAATCCCAACGCCTGGTTCTTCAGAGCTTCGGAAATGCCCACTGTGGCTCTTTCTGCTAGCTCTGCCGCGTTGCCTGTAAATCCGGGCTGGTCGTTTATCAATGTAGCCAGCACATTCTCGAACTCCGTCTTAGAATGATTTCGAGACTGGCTGAACAAGGACGTCATGGTATTCGGATTTCCAGATATCGGTGCCGCTACCGGCGCAGAATTTGGACCTGAAGAACTTGGCAGAGATTCTGCTCCCTGTTTCGGTGTGGGTGACGGCCTGATGGGCATTGTAGCGTTCATGTTTCCGGAAGGGTTAGTATATGCAGCAGGATTTCGGATGTACGTGTTCGCCCCTGTCATGGGTAAAGGAGCCGACGATGGAAAGTGTGCCTTTTATTTCAGTCAAGGTTAGCTGTGAGCTAAATGATAATGCAACTTAATATATAATTACTCACTTGGGAGGCAGTTGGCGCCATGGGTGCTGGCGGTGCTTGCGAGAACGACGGAGTGTTGGCATTTGGTGCTGGCTGGAAGTCAAGTCCTGGGATAACAATCGCTTGCTGATTATCTTGTGCTTGCTGATGGTGCTGTGGTTGTTGACTGTACCGCTGTTGAGCTGGATATGAGGAAGGAGACGTGGATGGCATTTGTATGCCTTGAGGCGGTCGAGCAGCGTCAGCCATAGCCCGAATCTGTGCTGCTCTTTGTTTTTCGGCGTACATTCTCCTATACTTTTCAGGGTCCGTTTGCTTCAGCCGTTCCATGTCGTGCAATTCTTGAGCATCTTTTCTCTCTTCAGCTGTTAGCTCATTTGAAGGGTCTTCTTCTTCGTATGTGTCTGTCGAAAGAATTTTCCGAATGGCTCCGTTATCTTTTGACAGCTCTATTAGCTTATCCAGTATGGTGTCTTGGCCCAGAAAAGGACTGAGGTCGCTGGTTGGTTTGGTTGCCATGGGCTTAAACAAATCCCCGTTCCGCTTGCCCCAGGCAATGGGGTTCGTTTTGTCTACAACACGCGATGCGAGCTGCGTCTTGAAAATCGACCTGTTTTGTAGCCCTTCTTCAAAGCTGCCCGAGATGACAAAGCGATATACATATACCGTTTTCTGTTGTCCAAATCGATAGGATCGGCCAACAGCTTGTTGCTCGTTAACCGGGTTCCATTTGAAGTCGAAGATGACGACTCGGTTTGCTCCTTGTATATTGAGGCCTACTCCGCCTGCTTTTGTTGAGATTAGGTAGATCTCCGACTCTCCAGCCTTGCCGTTGTTGAAAGTCCTGACCATACCTTGCCGTTTGCTCACGGGTGTGGAGCTGTCTAGCCGCTGTACTGCCCTTCTTTGCTGTTTGAATAGCTCTTCGAGGTAATCCAGCGTAAGAATAGACTCACTAAAGACGAGGACTTTGTCTCCTAAAGCGCGCGCTTGGTCTAGCACTACGAGAAGGAGTGAAACTTTTTGCGAAAGTTCAGGATTGGCTATGTCTTTCCCGTTTGTCTCCTTAAGAACAGTCGATATCATATTCGGGGGAAATTTTGATGCGCGGCCATGACCCTCGCTTTCGTCGTCGGTTCCCTCATCTCCTGGGCCTCTTACAGACTGCTGTGTCGCCTTTGGTGTCTTTGATGCTGCCTTTTCATTCAGCATCAGTTGCCTGAAGCAGCGAGGGTGGTTGCAGATAACTCCGAGCTGGGCAACAAACTTTACTACACTTGTTTTTGATGACACAGCCACCATGTCCTTCAAATAAATTCCGTATAGCTTTTCTTGAAGAGGATTAGGCTTGACGAAGAGAACAAATTCATACTTCGGTGGGAGCTCATGTTTGACGACCTGGACAGTGGCTCGTTGCACTTTGGGAGCAACTGTCATCTTCAATACCTCCAACATTTTCAGGGCTTTGCGTTTCTCGAAGCGATCACTCTCCCTATCTAGTCCCCTTTCAATTGGTTCTGCGTACATCTCCGCAAACTCCTTTTGGGGTCCGAGATATCCTGGTGCCACCCAATTTATCATTGAATAGTACTCTTTGATGTTATTAGATAACGGGGAGCCGGTCAAAGCAATCCGTCTTTTGGTGAGAAAGTTTTGGCAGACTTGGTGAAGCTGGCTCTCGGGATTTTTCATCGTGTGGGCCTCATCACAGATGACGATGTTGGCTTTTTCCGTCAATATCTGTTGAATGTTGTCATTTGCGGCCAACATTCTTTTAAACATCTCATGTCCCATAACCAAAACACCGCCAAATTTAGCCCAATCTTCAATCGTTGAGATTTGGACTGACTTGGACTGTGCCGATTCAACTGAGACGACATCACCAAGGATGCCTTCGGGTGACCACACATTGATTTCCTCAAGCCAGTTGATGACCAATCCAGCAGGGCATATGATGAGTGACTGTGAAGTTCTCAGGTCCATAGGTATCTGCGCCTTGATAGATTCGTTATCTGAGTGAGAAGCCTCAGCTATAGCCACAAGAAGAGTAATGACTTGCATCGTCTTTCCCAAACCCATGGTATGCGCCAGAAGACAGCCCTGTCGAAGGTCTGCGTTGAGAATAATTTGATTCCATAAGAATCGAACTCCTTTGATCTGATGGTCTTTGATGCGCTCACCAATTTTTCTGCTTATGTAGATGAATGACTGGTCATCTTGTTTACTTTCGTTGATAATCAGTCGAGCCTCGCCTTCTGTCATGGTGCTGGATAGCGTGGCGAGTCTCAAATTCTTGGCCGCACGAGCCTCATATTCCTCAGCGCGTTTCTTGCCTTGCTCTCGGAGTTCAAGACCCTCTTTGTTCTGCACAATTTCTCTGGTCACGCGTTTGCGTGGTTTGGATGAACTCTTCGTATTATTGATTGAGTCATCAACGAGATCATCTGGTCTGATTTCATCGTCCAAGGCATCGTCGAAGGCATCGGTTCTGAAGATCTGGCTGCTCTGCGGGAATTCGGGAGCCCATTTCCTGATAAAAGCATGGAAAGGCGGGAAAAACCTCCTTGCACGGTTGAGACGGGTTTGGTCTTTCTCCTTCAAAGCCACGATTCGATCGTCTGTGTACTGGCGGCACTGACAGCAACTTAAGAACAGCTTTGTGACATCGAATGCCGTAGTTTTTGCATCTTCTTTTCCGATATCTGATGCTTTTGCAAAAGGCTTTGCTTGGTAGAGGGCTACGGACGCCTGCCAAGCCTCTTCTGCGGTAAGTTTCTGCATTAGCTGGAGAATCGGCTCACGGCGAGCCTGCGTAAGCTTCCACAATAAACAGAGAACCAATCTCCAACGCTCTTTTGCTTTTACCCAATGCTTTGCAGACGTCTCGCCAATCTTCTGCAAGTTTCCTAGTTGATCCATAGGCGGGATTTCTGCTGTCAAATCGATTGGCTCGTCTTTAATGAGAAGAGGGTCGCCTTCTACCTGCTTATTGACTGGAGAAATTGTCAAATCGATGCATTCTATTGTCGCCTCGCGGTCTTGACGATCTGGTAGAGATAATTCTACTTGTGTGAGATCGATAATCATGGAGGCGTCAACTTCAGACACTGGATGGCTTGCTGCGCGGACAAGTCGTTCTCGTGGTGATGCGGGAGCGCTCTCAACAAAGGCCTCGTCGGTCATGGTCACATCGCGGTCGTTGTCAGGTACGATGAAATCTTCTTCATCTGAACTGGTCAACAATTCATCATCCGAGTATTCAAGGCGCACCTTTGGTGCGGAAGGTTTCGGTTTCGGAGCCTCCAAAGGCTTCGCAGGAGGATGGCGCTTCTCAAGAAGCGATATAAGCCATAATGTATCAAATTTCTCGATCAAGCTCATTTCCATAGTGGCAGCTTGATCGCGTAGATCGCTCTCTTTGACCCATTTGCCGCTGAGTATCTCTGTATAGAGTTTATTTTTCCGCTCGGTGAGGTACTTTGCACGTTTGTGGCTCTCGAATATCGTCTTCTTGACCTGTCCTGCTCTTTTGGCATCCATCCAGTCTTTATATGCTCGGCGTTCGCGCTTGGGCAATTTCGTTTCTTTCCAATTTGTTTTCATAGCTTTCATTTCCTCCTCGAGGATGGCCTCCACGCGCTCTCTCGATAGAAAAGGGTCAGGTTTATATGGTTTTGCTGCAATTTCTGCTTTCTCTTCGTCAATTTCTCGCTGTGTCAGTTCGTCCCACGTGTCAGGCAGGGCATCCAAGTCTATGACCGCCTCACTATCGTCAGAAGGAGTTGGTGATTCCAGAGGAATAAATCCGCGCTTCATCGTAGCTTCTTTCCGAGAATTTTTGAGAAAGCGCATCCGTAGTATGCGATTAACAACAAGCCTCCGCCCAGGAGGCTCTGCATGGCTGGGAGTCACAATGGCAAACCCCCCTCTGCCGAGATCTATCCAAGGGTAGTCTGGAGTACCAGTAGAAGAAAGGATATCCTGACGATGAATTGTGTCGCTTCCCAGATAGGAATATTTTGAAATGGGTTCCAAAGCTGAGGCTTGATCCCTATTACTCAGTATCTTGGCTCCTTCAATCAGGTTGAAAGACTCGGACTGAAATAGAGTGAGGGAACTTGGGTCAGCCAACGGCTTTGCGCTCAAGTTCATCGGCTCCAAGCGTCTTCGCTTGGAAGACTTTTCTTCGCTGGCCCGATTACCTGCTGAATTAGGGGAAGGAACTAGAGAAGCAACTGGTGATATTCCACTGGCAGAACCAACCCTGGTAGCAGAATCTGCATCGCCATCCAATTGCATTAAGTAGCCCTCATCAGGCTCAAGCAAAGCGTCATCAAATACTCTAGCGATCTGATCATTTGCCGATGGCGCTTCGGCTGTTACGCGTGGCTCATACCGACTTGAAATGCTTTGAGTGTTTGGAGTTGGTGTCGGATCCAGTGGTCGTTTTAATGGGGGAATATGTGAGAGTTCTGTTTTCACATCGTCCTGCTCATCGTCAGACAGGAGCATGGCCTGAGTCTTCAAGAAAGTCTTTTTCCATGACCGAAAACTTTTGCTTCTTGCCCGAAAGTTGATAATCGTCTCTGCCAAGTCTGCTTTGCTTCGGGCTGCTTTCAGATTAAGGCATTCCATCAACTCGGCCTTTGAAAATAAGAATTCGTAAGAGAGTAGTGTGCGCCCGTCAATATCATTATCGGCCAAATTTGCAGCTAGCGCAGCTGGATCTTTTATCCATGGAGTATTTGGGGAGCAAATCTCCTTCGAAAGGGTTTCTGTATCCCACAAGAACGGGTCATCTTGATGGATGGTGCCCATCTGGGCCACACTCGCGCTCAGAGACGGCACGGTTGGATCCACTGCGAAGCGTTAGCAACTCGAGCATCGCAAACTCTGTTCAAGAAAGTGAACATGTGATCCGTATGTGTATTTGAAATATTCCACCGGTGAAAGATAAAATCACGCCCAAAGCGCCGTATACTGTCTTGGGGAAAAGAGTGATAGCATAAGAAAGCGAGAGTAGGCTTACTATGGGTTCTCCAGCTTGAAGCGGCATGGGCATTAGGAACAAGAGTGAGACGACGCAAAGAGGATATTAAGAGGAAATAAGATTGGATATTAGAACGAGAAATATGAAAAAGAAGAAAGAAGGTAGCCGTTTTCTGGTAGGCAGAAAGTGTGCGTGAACAACGTGCGCTTTAGCTGGGGAAAAAAGAAAGTAGTGAGATATCGCCCTACGAGGAGCAGCCGAGAAGAGAACCGAGAAAAGGGTATCCTGATATCAAGAAATCGTCCCCAAGCTCGCTGAATCGGCGCAAAACAAGCACGGCTTTTCAGCGCATCTCGCTTCTCAATTCTGTTTTCTCCTAAAAGAAGAGTGTGCTTTAAAAACGCGTTTTGTTGGCGACTGTTGGTTGCCAGACGAAATCGAGAACACCACTTCACGTGACCACTGAGCGTACAGGAGGAAAGAACAAAGAGAAAAAAGCGAGGCTGGATGAAAGGCGCGGATCAACTCTTCTCCCTGCTCTCGCCTGATTGCTGCGAGCGCAGCCACGGCGCCGTTTAAATATTCCCAGATTTTCCTCTTTCTTTACAGTCCATATATCGAGGCCAGGCCTCCAGCGTCGAGAAAATTCCATCCTACTGTAGTAGCAGTGCTAAAAGGTCTCAGCTGCGGCTAATTGGCCCGGGGTGTCTCAGAGACGAACCCACAGGGGCCTTTGGCGCCTAGCTAGAGCGGTTGATAGGCGAGCTGTGGCGGGGGCTGAGGCTGAGCGCACATCTTGCGTGCGGCTTACACCATAGAAACGACGCCCAACGACATCTTGGTTGATGCAGGAGGGAGGGGAAATAGCACTGTCTGCGTGCGGTGTTGGCAAATTCATGCAGAGTCTTGAAAAAAGAGAACGTAGAATATTACCCCCACTAAATAGAGCTATGTGAATCGACCCTTTTGGAATCAAATTCACAAGGGCGCAACCAGCGTCAATGTATTTACGGAGCACTTCGGAAAGCCATTAATAATCCGCCTCTGGGATCTCGCACTAAACTCTATCGTCCTCTCTCTTACAGAGCCAACACTCACGAAATCTTCACAGCTGCAGCTCGCCGCACTTACACAACCCAACCAACACTCTACAACCGCTGGCCAACTGTCACCACCTGGACGAGGCCTCCCAAATCATTTCTCCCCTCACTCTTCTCTTTAAATAAACTCTCGCTCCCTTGTCCTTACCAATGGCATCTCTCACGAGCGGGGCTTATCCCCCGCCATTGCAGCAAGCTGAAAAAGATGCCCTCGTTGAAACGGTCAAAGACTGGGCCATCGCCAACGGCCTCGCTGTGCGGTCGCCCCCTGCAGTGGTCCCAACTGAAACTGACCCTGCGGGCATCACGGCCATCAACGTCCCAGTCACTCTCTTCCCCACTCCCTTCCCGCGAGAGTGCTTCGAGCAGGGCCAGGCGGTACAAAAGACTTACAACGAGCTGTATGCGGCTGTGAGCCGTGACGAGGCATTTCTGGAGCAAACTGTCAAGGAGTAAGTAGCAGTTACATGAGTATCCAGCCATAAACTGACATGATTTGTGAAGAGTCATAAATGGCGATGACTTCATTCGCAACCTATGGGACGTCCATCTGAAAGTCAAGGCTGAGGGCTACACTCAGGTATATATACATTCATGACAGCACTCACCCAAAAAGCCTTTGTGAGCTTCATATTTACTCTTACTTTGATTCTAGCCTTTATCTTTGGGTCTCTTCCGATCAGACTACATGGTCCACCAAGACAATGCAGTTTCTCCCCCTTCTGTTCAAGTAAAGCAAGTCGAGTTCAACACCATTGCCGCATCCTTTGGTGGCCTCTCAACTTATACATCAAAATTACACAAGTCAGTACTCGTCTAAAACATTCTCCACCCAAAGCTAACAAACAACCGCTCAGATTCCTTGCAACCACCGAGTATCCCCTGCTCCAACACGCATTGGCACCGGACTCGCTCAACCTCCCTGAAAACCATAGCATCCAGGGCCTCGCAGGCGGCATTCAGGCTGCTTTTCATGCCTATCCCAAGTCCGACCTAGGTCATGCCAAATGCGTCATCTTCCTGGTCCAGGGCGGCGAGCGCAACATCTTTGACCAGCGCCATCTGGAGTACCAGGTCACACAGTCCTCATCAACGATACCAGTATTTAGACTTGCCATCTCAGACATCTTCAAACACACCACACTTGCAGACACACCCAAGCGCCAGCTCCTCTACCGCCTCCCTCGTGACCCATCCAAGGTCTTTGAAGTGGCTGTCATCTACATGCGCTCTGGCTACCATACCAACGACTATCCCGACCAGACAGCCTGGGATGCCAGATACCACCTAGAGCGTTCAGGCGCGATCAAGTGCCCCAGCATTCTTACCCAACTGGCCGGCACAAAAAAGGTTCAACAAGTGCTGGCCACTCCTCGACCATCATCTGCGCCGTCTGTTCTCGGAAAATTCATCAACGACAGTACCCCGGCTGCCGCTGAGCTCTGGAAGACGTTTACCAACATTTACCCCATGGATACGTCTGAAGCCGGCCTGGAAGCACGGAAGAAGGCGCTGGATCCTGATCTATGCAAGGCGTACGTTCTCAAGCCCCAGCGAGAGGGTGGAGGCAACAACATCTACCGAAGCGCTATTCCGGAGTTCTTAAAGACTTTGCCCGAGGAACACTGGGGCGCATACATTCTCATGGAGCTGATTGTACCGCCACCTGTATCAAATATCATTCTTAGAAATGGCCACTTGGAGGAAGGAGGTATTATCTGCGAATTGGGTGTATATGGCACTTGCCTGTGGAATCAGGGCACCGGAGACGTGCTCCACAACGAGGGCGCAGGTTATCTGCTCCGTACAAAGGGAGATCAGAGCGAGGAGGGGGGTGTAGCTGCAGGATACGGTTGCATGGACAGCGTTACCTTGGTATGATGAAGCAAAAATAAAGTAAAAAGTTGGATATATTGTACATTCATTGCGAGCACGTAGAAATAATAGAAAGATTGGGAGAATTGCGTCGCAAGTGGCCAAAGCAGGAGAGCCGAGAGTTCATCTATCGCATCAAATCATACATCAAAATCATCAGGCAATACTACAGTTACATAGCAAGCAAGCAAGCCCGCCGCCTGCTTCTAATTCGCCAAAAACACCCAGCGAGAATCCATTGCTCATCCCTTGCAGCCTAGCCTCGTCAGTCAATTCCTCTGTTGCTGCTCTTACTCGCCCTGTTCAGGAGGTGAAGGGCGCTTCAGAACCTCGATATGGCCTGTCAATTCACCACGTGGTTAGTTGAATTGTCCCGCAAAGAAGATTAGACTAGTTTGGCAACTTACGCTGGATGACGCTGAGGCCTTGTCTGGTCTGTCCATTGGAGTCCGTGTAAGAGCTGATGCTCGCATCGCCCTCAACATAAACCAGAGTGCTAAACCAAGAGCGTCAGTTTTTCCTCCTCACGATTGGTATTCCTTTGTCGCAGAAAGCATACCCTTTGGCCAAACCCAGCAAAAAGTCCCTGCGAGGACCCTCCACAAAGCCCGTCACGCGGAACCAGCTGGTCGTGCGGTTGTCCTTGGTGCCGCTGTTGCTCGCGACGGCGTACCGCACGTACTCCTTGGGGTTCTGCTCGTTGCCGCTGACCTGGGCCTCGGGCGCATCGGCCAGGTTGCCGACGATGGTGATGCGGGCGATGGATCGAGGCGAGGTGGTGCTGAATGCGCGGGCAGCTCCAGCGGTGGCGGCGGCGCGGCGGAAAAGGAACGACGACATTGTGAAGGATTTGAGCTGCTGTTGGCTTTTGGTTAGCGATTGGGAAGAAAAAGAAAGGAAGAGGAGGAGAAATAGCTGTCGAGGAGGGGACTTACAAGTCTTGTCGAGACGGGTTTGGTTTTGTTTGGGCCCCTCCCTTGCTCTCTGAAGCTGCAGAGAAATGGAGTCACGTCAGGACGCGATAAGATTAAGCCCGCACCTTGAGCTGTTGGAGCTATGATTGGCTGATAGCGGGACATGCTCCCCTGTCCCCGATTGAGAGATCAACACTCGGTAGATCGTGGCATATGCGTCTAAAGGAATACTTTGTTATATAAGAGGCTGATGACTAGCCATTTCGGCATAGCTTCACAACGGCGCGCCCCGCCATTTTAGCTCCCGGCTCGGTGTAAGTCACTGAAGCCTTATTGCCAGACTTGATTCAACAGCGCGATACATAGAGCAAGACAAGTAAATAAATAAAGAATCACTTCCAAATATATGTCTATCTAGCCATATTCTCCTTTTGTATACCCTTCTCATCTTCAGAATCCTTCCCGCCGTGCCGCTGCACGCACCCGTCCCGTGCTTCGTACAACCTCACAATAAGCCCTTATCAAAACACCAAATAGACCGCCCGCCATCATCTTCAGCCGCCCAATGCATTTCTGCACTGTTTATTAGCATCCGTGAAATAATGCCATAGCTAACCCAAATCATATTCTCTTCACTTTCGCCCTCCTTTTATGGAATGTAGACCCAAAAATACGGATAGCCGCGCTGCCTGCCGCTGAAGGATCAGCAACGCTGCGCACGGGGCATTGCCTATTCTGGACATCAATAGAAGCTCAATCCGTCTCTCAATAAACGCCTCCAATAGCAGCAAACATTCTTCAAAACACTAATCAGTAGAAACATTTTGGTGATTGCCTGACTTATCATGATGCAGCCGCAGAACAATTTTTCGAGCATCTTTCTAATTTTCTTGTTTGCGCTTTGTAATGTATGGAGAGACCAGGGGCTCATGTCTCAATCATCGGAAAGCTTGAACGAGAGAGGCTGGATATCTCGAGCTGATCCGCTTTTTTCTTTCCCTTCTTTTTCTTTTTGGTCTCTCTCATTGACAAATCTGATGCTGCAGTTTGCTCGTTTTCTTCAGCTGGCAATAGTCTCATCCCAATTTGCCAGGGCTGATGCAAAATGGAATTTTCTTGTGTGTGTGAATCAAGATGCACTGATATGCATGCGTGTGTATGACTGGGAGGCTTATTCTATTCTGTTTATTGTTTTATACAAGAGCCTCTTGCAATGCAAATTCCTCGACCGCCTTTATCGACTCCCTTATTGTGTCTATAGAACACCAATTGTCGAACATCTTTTTCTATGCTTTCGCTGCTCGTTCTATACAAGTAATAGCTTATTGACTGTAAAATTATCGTTTGTCAGTTTATTTTGAAGATGAGTATACTCCTTGCTGCTGCTCATCGTCAGTAAACTTCTTCCCCATCTCTGCTCCCCTCAACATCATCACCACTCTCTTCATATCCATATCCGCGTCTTGTCTCACGATATCAAAATCCTCATCCTCACCATTGGTAACACCAATACAATCAATCTCACCATCATGGACTCGCTCCTCAATCTCGCCCCTCGCGATGCTCCCCAATTCGTCTACATCGGTCCGCGCCCCGACGTTCCCACCACTCCATCGCTCACAGCCAACCTCATCTGCCGCGTCCTCTTCGCCCTCATCGGCAACCTCGTCTGCGTCGTCCCCCTCCGCCTCCTCTACCGCAACGGAGAGCTGGCCGCCGCCTTGTTCATCCTCGTGGTACAGCTGCAAAACTTTGAAAGCGCAATCAATGCTCTCATCTGGCACAACGACGACACGGATTCCTGGTGGCCGGGCTACGGCTTCTGCGATGTCAACTCGCACGTGCATAATCTCAGCATCGGGCTCTTCAACAGCTGTCTGCTGGCCATTATGCGGAACCTGGCTCTGCAGATTGGAAATATGAGAGCCAGCCCCCTGACCAAGAAGGAGAAGACGCAGCGGAATATCGTCCAGGCGCTCATCATCTTCCCGCTGCCGCTTCTGCAGGCCTTGTGGACATATCCGCTTGCCCAGCAGCGATATTATATAGGCACGCTGGTTGGATGCTCCTGGGCAAATTCCGAGTCGTGGCCGTACGTCGTCTTTGACATCGTGCTGCCGACTATGATGCCGCTTTTGACTGCCGGCTATGCTAGTAAGTCCAACTGCCGAGACCAACGACCAACACCCCCAAACACGATCCAGCCACCAACGGCGTAACCTCACGCACCTTTTATTTTTAGCTAACTCCTTTGTCCTCCACAGTAATCGTATACCTACGATACCGCCAAGTCTCCATAGCCACCGCGTCTGCCCTCTCCAACAACCCCCTCGCCCACGCCCGCAGCCAACGAGCCCGCCGCCGCCTCTATCTCATGGTCGTCAGCATCCTCGTGCCTTACGTCCCCATCGCTGTAACAATCGCCATTGTCAATTGGCGAGTTGCCGAACATCTCAGGCCCTTCGACTTCAAGGCCATCCATAACCATGCTCCGGGCGAGATTCCCTGGAACACCATCGTATACTTGACAAGTAACCAAATACACTGGTCATTCATGAATACGTGCTACCTGCCCATCGCCACGACTATCCCGATATTCGTCTTCTTTGGCATGACCAAGGATGCCATGAACTGTTATCGTGTGATCCTGCTATTCTTTGGGCTCGGAAAGGTGTTCCCGCGACTACACGAAGAGTATGACCCAGATGCTCGGGTGCTGGCCTCCATGTCCAACGGCAGCCACTCAACGTCTTCAAGGTAAATTGATCTTGATTAGTATCTTCTGGAGTCATTAGTAGCTAACCTTTTCCCAGAACTTCCAAAAAGAATGCAACTCACTCAGACTTGAGTTTCATGACGAGCATACCCTCCAACCAAAACACGCCACCGCTCCAACAACCTGCCCCAGCTGCAATGTCTCTACCCACCCACAACCAAGACGTCAATGTTCAACCTATTCGTCGCAATCCATTCCTCTTCAGCACCCACCTCAATTTCTCTCTTCCCTTCAAGCTATCTCTGTTCAGGCGCTCCGAAGACAACGCCTCTTCTGCACCCTTGGAGCTACTCAGCCATCAACCTACCAACAGGTCTGTCTGGTCTGATGAAGAATCGCTCCCCGTTTCTGGTGAAGCATCAGCAACGGTTTCAACACCGCGGCATACGTCTTCTTTCAACAATCAGGGCGATAAAGACAAAGACCATTCTGTTATCGCGCCAGCACCTCCAGCACTGCTCCCGTCCTCCACCTCACGCCCAGTCAATGGTTATGGAGAGCTTTAGCGTTGCTCTGCCAGCTGCGAGTGGAAGGAAAAGATGACATTCTTCTATTTTGAGAACGAGGAGCCTTGTTGATTCATTTTTTTTTCTTCTTAAATCTATGGAAGCATATACCAGCAAATACTTCGATTCATTGCTTTCTATTTAGCCAATCGTTCTTTTTATTTAATTATATATATAGTATTATAACCGGACCGTCGTGCGCTATTATATAGATAGATTTGCTTCTCTGTGTTCTAATAGGTGCCATTGGGTCAAACTATATGCCACGGCGCCGCGTGGCGCTCTTTATAATGTCTCTTCTCATTTCCAAGTGCTAAAATAGAATGAGTAGTAAAATGAGTGCACCTTTGGTGCCTCTAGCAGGGTATTTTCCGTCCATGGAAGTGAAATCAAGGGAATAGAAAAATGAAAAATGCTGCCATATCGCTATACATCGTCCGGTTGATCATGTTTCTTTCGCCGAGCTCTGCATCTTCCGTATGACTTCGCGGTGTGCGTCCAACAGATCGCCGCTTCGCATGCGAGCATCAAACACTCGATCATTCCACTCCTTTTCTCGCCTTTGCATCTCCTTCCGCTGTATTTCTGCTTCCCTCTTTTCCATCATTACAATACGTTGCGTATCCATGTCATCCATTAGAGTAGACGTTGGCGCAAAAGGAGTTTCACGGCCAAAATTGGAAGGAACGCCAGGAGTCATTGTTTGGAGATCTCTAGCCAACGAGTGACGGAAGGTGGCAAGTCTTGCTTCTTGGGCTATCGCTGAGACAGAGGATATTCTCTTGGGCTGGTGAGAATTGAACTGCGTATTTCCAGAAACTTCAATTCCACTGCTGGAGCGATTCAGCCTATAATTTGAGGCCGGCAAGTAAGTTGGAGCTGGTAGGGGTGTCCTGCTACTTTGGCGTATAATATCCCTTCGTTGACTCAGTGGAAGATCATCGGGATCAGGGCTAGCCATTCGATGGTTAATAGGATAGTTGTGGAGGGAGTCTGCGTCTGCAACAGATCCCTGTGTATCAACATTGTAGTCGGCTAGGTGGGCAACGAGATTGCCTTGTGATCGACTCCGTAAGACAGATTCTCTCTGACCAAGCAGGGTATGAGGATTCGAAAAAGATACAACACGAGGCACTATCGGCCGGAATGGTGCTGGATTCAGCTGGGTGGCGTCTTGCTGAGAAATCTCTTCGGGGGATAGATGACTAGCCTGAACACCATCTTGCTCTTCGACAATCGGCGCAAACCCTGAAGATGTACGTCGTAGAGCCACAGAAGCTGGTTGTAGACCGGCCATGTCCATGGGAGGCGATTTAGGGCTTCCGCTGGGGATCGAGGCATCTGCAGACATCGCCGGAGAAACAACAATTTCAGAGATACGCGCTTGCTTTTTACCTACTTTCAAGCTTGGCTGGATGGAAGACGCCTGTGTTGAACCAGAATCCGATTTCTGAGGGGGGACATATGAAGTGCGATCAGCAATGTTCATTTGAAGATCCTCCAAATCGACATATCTGGGGATTTCTTCCATATCCACCTCAGACCCATATGACTCGACATGAATAGCGTCAGGTTCGGGAGTGTCCGCGTGGCCGAGATGTTTAGCCCACTCGTTTGTCCTATAAGAAAGGGCAGCTCTTGACATGGACGTAGGTAATCGGTCTTTTGTTAAATTCACCGGTACTGTAGTCGCTGAAGAATCTGATTTGGTTTTCTCGGTAGATTCGGGCAGTTTGCCTTCCGTCGTACTGCCTGCGGTGGCAGTGTGCTCCTGTTCGTGAGCTGTCGGGATCTCTTCCTCTCCAGCCTCATTCTCAGCCTTGGCGCCCAAGTCTTCCTCGTCTACCTCATCGCCATCACATTTCTCTTTTAGTTCAGATGTGATTTCAGCTACTTCGTCACCGGTGGTTTCCTTTGACATTGCTTGAGGCTCGTTGCCCTCTGATTTCTCAACGTCGTCCGTGGCTCCAGTCTCAATTTTCACCTCCTCTGGACTCTGAGTTGCCTCAGATTCGCCCAGCTCTGCAGTAATCTCAATGCTTTTTCGGGTATCATCATCAACTATTGAATCATGGTCATTCTGATAATCACTCAAGCTTTCATAATCGACAGTTGCTGCTAAGGATGATCTGCCATCGTCATGGATGGATTCTGCCGGCTCAACCAAATCTTCAGTGCTTTCGCCAGTTTCTAGCTGGCGTTCGGGAGAAACGCTTTTCTTCCTCTGCTGAGATAAGCTTCTCAGAAGCGTTACTGAGCTCTGGGAGACTCTTTTGACGAGAGAGTTTCGAATGGGAGTCGCAGACGCATAAAGTTCGTCATCGGCAAATGTCGCAACAGATGACCGATCGCCAATTGACTTCAGGTCATCTTCTGTCGGAGTCTTGAATGGTAAGGGGACTACCTCAGGTGCGGGCGTCACATTTCTCTGCGGAGAATTTCGTCTACCCTCTGAGTTTGGAGAGATTTCCTTGTCTTTGGTGGCTTTTGTTTGTGAACCACTTCTGCGCTTGTTGGCAACCTCCAGGCCTGGCTCTGGCATGGCGTCGACTTGTTTATCAGTAATCTCGCTTTCCCTATGGTTTGGCGTCTCCAATACTTCGTCTGCAGCTACTCGTACCATGATCTTGCCTTCCTTGGCCAGCTCCATGGACATGAGCCCATCTGCCCCAGTCTGCACTACACTTGAATCCGACATTTCCGTCAACTCAATGCCATCAGTCTTGGACTCGGTGTAAACAGATTCGGAATGCACTCGTTGCTGTCTTTTGCTATTGCTGCCGCTGTCGGTGCCATATGAGTATTGCGAGGCAGTGCTCATACCATTGCTGTCTGGCATATATCTGCCTCCATAGACTTTTTCCCAGGCCACTCGTTCCCGTGCTGTTTGCTGCCCAATTTGGCGACCGACATTCTCTTCTTCTTGCTGAAGGCATCTCTGATCCTCCGCGATCTTCAGCGCCTTCGTATTGCGCCTGTCTCGAACCATTCTCCAGAGTCTCATCTGGCAGACAATCCCAACAAGGCAGATAATAATGATTACTGCGATCTCGACTCGGATACCTCTAGTGATTGGATAGGTATCTACCTCAAGGGGAAATAGATCCCCATTCAGGTTCCAAATATATGCCCAGAACTCTTTAAGCCCGGCTCTACTGAAGCAGTCGATACCCAGTACAATTACTGTAGCGCCTCCGAAAGACATGAGGATAATCATGGCCCAATCTCGGGTGTAGGAGCTGAAAGAGAGGGCGAAACCGGCAACAGAAAGACACGAGATGAAAATTGCTCGGCCTACCGTATCATGCAGCAAGCCTCCAGGCGCCAAGCAAAGAAGCCACATGCTAAAACTGAAGCCTCCCAGAGCGCATCCCAGGCCTTCAGTCAGCTCTTTGAAGATGAGCGATGCTGCTCCTAGCACACAGCCAGACAGAACGACAGCAACGACATATGCTCCCTGAACAGCCAAGCTAACAGGGACATTCATGAGATAGACAACAAGAACCGTAATTCCGAGAGAGGTGAGATAGGCAGTCGAGAAGAAACAATTGATCCATTGGTTTCTGAGCCCAATAATGGTATAGAGAGCCCCGGTAAGTACCAAGATGGCTCCGGCAACGCCCCATCCTGGAGTTACGACGGGCTTAATGGGCAGCTCGCCGGCGGGAACGGTTGCTACCAATACATGTGTCAGCAAGCTAACTTGGTATGATCAACGGGAGGCTCCTATTCTTACCATTACTGTTGAACAATGTCGAATTGCTTAAAGGAGTTTCCGATGGAACTGTGACTGTGGTCTGAACTGTTGGTGTTGAGGATGTTGTAGTACTATGGGAAGCTTTTGTGGTTGTCGATTCCTTCGAGACGTCTGTCTGTTTACTGTCTTCGTGTCGCTCTCTGGTAACAGAGATCTGTGGAGTTGGCTGCGAACTTTGCACTGAACGAGAGACTGAAGCGGAAGGCGTCGGAGAAGCGGGAGCATCATTTCGTCTCAGTAAATAAAAGTCGTATGTGGCGGCCACTTGCAGGGCCAGCAAAAGGCATACGAGTGCCTGGAGCCTCATGGCCTTTAACATTCTCGCTGCGATTGCCCGGACTCGAATATCGCCAGCGGTGGATTAGAAGCCGCTAGTATGAGAAAATGCTCCCAGCTATATCCGCAGGCCGTGAAGCTTCATCCGAGCGTAGCGAGAAGAGGCAAGCAAAAAGAAACCCAAAGGAGAGAAAAGGCTTGAAAAGAACAGCAAAATCGTAAAAGAAGCCTCGGGACGCCAATTACAAAAAGACGGCGCCTAGGAAGATATAACGCCGACCCAGTATGCCTGTGCTGAACCCCGTATACAACCAAGTACAGTTGGTGCGAACTGAGACAAGTTATGAGGATGGCGGTAGGAGATTGGCAGAGGAGCTCCAAAAGACTACCAGCGCCGAATAACGATGTCTCACATGCATAGGGGATGGGTCACGCACAATGGGGGAGCTGGCCAGATAACCAGGACCGGCGTCAAGATCGAGTGAGACATGCGGGCTTCAATGTCACCAAGCGAGAAGAGAGGAGGCAGGAGTCCGGCAAAGCAAAGAGCAGCGCTTTTGTTGTTTTCTTTGCCTCTGCCTATCCCCATCCCGGCCCCATAGCCTTCGTCCACTGCATGCGGACGCCTCCAGCTCGATCAGCACGGCATTCGGCCACGCCTGTTAGTGCTTGCGGTTCTGGGCCTGGCCGCCGGACCGTGGCACGCAGAGCAGTCGCAAAGTCAAATCAAGCCCGGCATCGCGGGCCACGGCCAGGGATGCTGGGATCCAGTCCAGCCCAGTCCAATCCCATCGCCGGGTGGGCGTCTGCCATGGCGCGTGGCTGTTGGCCAATTTCCCGGCTGCAGCGGCGGATGCAGGGCTGGAGGCGCAGAAGCAGCAGCTCTTCTCTTGGTGGCTCGCTCTAGGCGGTGCCACCACGAGCGCTGCGTAGCGCTGGCGCATGCATATGCAGGGCGTACAAGAGCCCAGCGAGCATCTGGAGAGGACTGGTGTATGACGCTTGGGGCCAGTTTTCTCGGTTCTTCTGGAGGGGGCAGCGAGCATTAGCTGATGTCCATCACAAGCCGATCTGATGACACTCTGGGTGAAATCGAGAAGCAGGCCGAGCGGGCGCAGGGGCCACCAAAAAATGGCGGCTTCGGCAGCGATGCATGCAGGAACAGGTCGGATCTGATTGCCCGCGCCAGCAACCAGGTATCCGCAGGTACCTCGCAGACCCACGCTACCGCCAGCTGCACCGTCGGTGCTGGGCGCTAGTGGTAGTAGCGCTGCCCGGCGGTACCTGTGCGGCGACTTAGCGACCTGTCGTCCAGGGGCAGCAGGAGCTTTGGCCGCCGAGCGGGGGCGTTGGCAGGAACCAGCCGCGCGCGGTGCCATCCGCTTTCAGCCAGCCAAGGCTTGGATGGGGCAGAGCCTAAAATTCCGTGCGCCATGGGCTTGATGCGGCAAAGAGCTGGTTGGATACGCTACTCTCTATCGAAATTACCTGGCTTTGGTAGCAAGAAGAAGCAAATTTTTCCTTTCTTGCTGCCATCTCCATCCGTCCACATCTGACTTGCTCGGGAAAGATCATCTCTCTGGGCTATTATAGTAAGTGGCCGCTAGAATACGTGGCAGCAGAACATCGAGTCTCTTTTCACCAGCCAAGGTAGGGTTGCACTCGGTACATGGTGCTGCAGTAGTACGACATCCATGGGCTCCTAAAGTGTCTCATTAACCTCATAGCGGCAATTGATAGCATTTAGCCAGCTATCCTCCGATTACCCAGTGCACGCTGTACGGGTGTTTACCACCGGAGATTTACAGTCTATTTCTGGGTATGCTAACAATTGACGTGATGCCAAAAGGCAGCCGCAAGTAATTTTCACATCTCCCATCGTCTGCCACCAGTATGTAGCATTTTGGCTAATACAGACTCTCAATCCTTGCCTATTGCTGCTCCCTTGCTGCGATGACGCAGAAGCGGTCATTGGCTCGTTTCCCAAATCCTGCCGTGCTTTGCGAGCTAAAAACCAAAAGCAAAGAGAAGCTGAGCTCTCCCTTGCAGCACATGCTAGGGAATAGGACGAGACGTCGCCAGCCACCAATGCACGGCCGTATCAGCACAGGGGACTGTGCGAGCAACAGTGTCTTCTCTTGCGTGATGAATATCCTGGCATTGCTCCCGTCGCTGACCATCCATGGCCCCGACCCTCGCCAAGCTTGAAGCACTATAACGTAAAGCATGAGAGTTGTCTAGCTGTCTAACCGGGCACCTCCTTGTCGGACGCATAGAGTACCACTAGTAGTAGTACCACTGCTACACTACCAAGTTGGTGGTGTCCAAGTCTTGTCACCTCATCGGAGACGACGGAGTGCCGATGAGACTACTGCAGAGTCGGGTCCTGGTTCATATACGGTTACATCAACTGTGCCAGTCCCTAAATATTTCTGCCATCGAGTTTTCTCTGTTTCCGCCTCCGTGAACACACAGTATATGTCAACATGCGAGGCGATAGTTGGGAGAATGGCCGACCTTGCCCATCGCGGAGCTGCTTTACACTTTTCCCTTGCATCAAGTTCGCCTACGCTCAAGTTGTTCTTCATGTGTCTCCAAAATTTACTCGCCGGTAGCCAAGGATTTGCTTGCATGTGCTCGTACGTGCGGATCGCATACACGGAGTACAAAGCTCATCTTTTCAGGCATCAGCTCGCCCCCAATCCGTCAGCCAATCTTTGGCCTTCAAAGCAATTGAACCTTCTTCTCCTTTGGGATGCAGCCTCTTTGATGCGCCACGCCACCTCGGGCTGCGAAATTAAGAGATCCACTCCGTTGGCGTGACCCAAAGTCGGCAGATAACTGGCCCGTCGTGGTGCACCAGCGCGGCGGCGCAACTCTCCAGGCCTTCTGCCCACGTTGTTTTCCGCATCCCCGTGAAACCTGCTCTTGTCCTCGCGATCGTGCAGTAAGCAATCGACTCTTCAGCGCCGCTTCCGGTTCTTCAGTGAACAATTAGGCGCACATCTCCGTCAACAATGGTGAAACCTTCCATGCGCGGGCAAAATCGGACTTGTGACACCACCTTGCAACTACAAGCAGCGTAGGTGATGATACACACGCACAACGCACAATGCAATTATAAAAGCTCAGCTTCGATATTACTGCAGCTGGCCAACGCCAAAAAGTAATTTTAGCGATGCGAACAGATCCTGCTATGGCCCCGTGACTGACTTGAGGAATACGATTATTACACAGAAATTTAGCTCTGATGATGAGGCTGTTGCAAAGCTGCTATGCTACCTACCACAAGATTTTGCGAGCCAAGCCGCTATTGCGCATGTGCCTGTTCGTCTGGCCATTCATCACACAAGGAGAAAACAGATAATATTGGATAGTACAAGTATACTTTCATAGCACACAAGGCGGCTGAACTCAAAATGAGCATCTTCTCGTCGTCCCCCTTTGCAGGGTATGCACTTCTAATGATTGCAAGGCATCCAGTAGCACTGCTTTTCTTGTGCTCCGAATTCTGGGCCAGATACCTAATTGGGACAGCCCGAGAACTCTCTTTTCAATTTTTTCAGGCCCACGTGCCACGAGTGGGTGCAAGGTCGATAGAATCCATGATAGCGTGCTTTGTAGCGCATTGGAAATCAATAATTCGCTACTGCTCGAATAACCCACATGTTTAGCCAAAGTCGAGAATCTGATCGGCGGGGCCAAGGCGCGGTAGATGTCAACATTACCTCTTGCTATGCGCGCGCGCGATTGAGATGGCTTGCTGACGCGCGTTATCAAAGATGTCATGAAACGCTGATTTGCAAGGGGAAATAACGTCATATATCGGCAAGAGATAAAATAGGCGTAAACAATGGATGAAGCTAGTAGTAGTAGGTGCTTTCAAATTGCGACTAAGCATGCAAGCGATGAAGTTTATCCATCCTCTGTACTAGAGATGCTATGCTACTTAATAAATCACAATCACAGCTTATGACGAAGGGCCAGTGTTTCATATATGTGCAGAGAAAACTCTATTGTAATCTTAGTCAATAGTAATTAACAAAATCATTGAGTTTGGCGTGTGGTGTCGAGTGATAAAGGTATGCGGTACTGGTGCTATTTCAGCGTGATTCGTTTGGATGCAGTCGTGGCCACTTTTGTGCATATAACTTGCCAAGAACAAAGGCCTGCTTAAAAAAAAAAAGGAAAAAAGAGAGAGAAAAGGAAGGGAATCCAATTAAGGCCAGCAAAACAACAATAAGCCATATACAACAAGCATCTCATCATCTCTTGGTCAGCCTCGTCGGCACTCGATCGCCGTTATATTTCAACGACGCAGGCGATTTTCCCGCTCTGCTCCTAGATGGCGGTAGGCTCGCGGCAGATGGTGGCTTATTTCTGTTTGCAAATGCAACTATAGGTTTCAGCGGCAGAGCGAGTATCTCTAAAATGGCCTTGAATGGAAATGTTACGATTGCCACAATCCATTTCCAGGCCCAAGGGATCAGGTCCCGTCGTCGGTTTGTATTCTTCACTGCAGCGGCAGCTAAGGAAATGGCATCATCCAGTTTGACATGCACCTGAGAG
This sequence comes from Trichoderma koningiopsis, assembly GCA_022985005.1. Classification (NCBI taxonomy): domain Eukaryota; kingdom Fungi; phylum Ascomycota; class Sordariomycetes; order Hypocreales; family Hypocreaceae; genus Trichoderma; species Trichoderma koningiopsis. The sequence continues at coordinate 469,942 of JAJPEM010000010.1, forward strand.
AATCTAGATTCTGTCTGCAGCTGAAGGAGTGTTGCCTTCTTCTCATATCGTCTCACGGCTCGGTTCAAGGCGTCTAACTCTGGTTGAATGGTGTTTCGAACATCTCGGCTGATTGTTGCCGCGGTCGAGTCCAGCGTCTGTCCATGTCCCGCTATTTCGTGACTCTGGGACGTTGAACGACTTTCGAGCCTTTCTAGTCTTCTGAGCATCTCTTCTAATAGCGTCTCGGTTCCAACCTGCTGGCCAAAGGGGCTTTCGTGGACAATCTTCTGAAGATGTAGTGTTCGAGACTGGACGAGCGTGATCATGTGTGACAGCACACGCAGTTCAGCTGCCAATAGGAAAATTGTCAAGTTGAAATTGGAAACAAGTCCTTCCGATGGCCGACTGAGCTGCCCTCTGATGTAATGTAGGAGGTATGCACTGAGCAGGGGCAGTACGAAGCATGATACCAGCGCAAGGCTTTCATGGCGGTATAGTTCCTTAAGAGCAGCCTGCTGTTGCTCCGTCATCTGCTGCTTCTCCCTAGCATCTCTCTTTGCCGAGCTCGAATCATCCATGCCATCTCCCTCTCGCTCTTCGGGCACATCGTCAAGGGGTGCACTAGTGCTTGGGGGTTTACCCCGGGAGTCGAGATCGCTGTCATCCTCAAGGGATATGTTGACCGAGTTTTCTTGGAATAAACGGACCTCTTGCGCCGCGTGATACCATTGCCTGTGACAATTATGAATTCTTTGTGCCTTTTTTTTCTTACTAGGGAGGAAGTGGCGGAACCATCACCGCTACTTACCACGGTTGCGTCACCGACCAATGGAGGAGGATGGCCGCGAGGCCCAAGAGCATGATGTCGGTGACAACCGAGGTGCCATTCTGGAAAAAGACACCGGCAACGGCGGGTAGAAAAGCAAAGGCTAGCGATAGAAGAGCCAGCGGTGAGGATTCGTGATGAGATTGCTGCTCGCCGAGAGCGTGTGGACGGGGGTTGAGGATGTCGCGTGCCTCGTTCAGGCTGTACTCGGAAAAGTTGGAGCTCCGTCGGGGCAGCGCCTCGGACGACGAGTCTGAAAAGTGTCGCGACATGGATCCGGACCGCATCGAGGGCTCGTCGAAAGTTTTGCCACGGCGGATAAAGTGTCCAGGGGACGCGGCGCTGGCGTTGCTGTTGCTGTTGCCGTGGCCGAGGCTGACGCCGGAGCTGGCAGCAAGCCCAGGCTTCGCTGGAGATGCCGTCGACGCCTGGTGGCCGTCATCTGGCACTGCTCCCGCCGGCATGGCTAGGGTTATGCACGTTTTGTGCGGGATGTCAGAAGAGAGGCATTAGGCGGTGGGCAGGGAGGGAAGAAGATTGGGCTGGGTCGATCGTGGGAAAACGTGGAGGGTGGTATGCGCTGGATCGCCGCAGCGTCGTTACGTCAACAGGAATTCGAGGTGCATGTTTGCGGTGGCAACCTTCAGTGGCCGTCCATCAGCGCTCCAGCGGCTTTCCCCTGCGACCGACTAGCGCTCCCGCGTGGCTGGGCTGGCTAGAATCCGGGGTACAGCGGGCTTGTGCTGGTTTTGGCAGGAGGGCATGGCGGGCCGCAGCAGGTGAGAAGGTGACAGCGCACTGGCAGCAAAGCTCGATGAGCTCGAAAAATTCGAAGTTTTTGCGTTCTATTGATGTTTATCTTGTTTCTGAATGCTGACAAAGGTAGACAATGCGCGGAAATAGCGATAATACTCTCCAATATTTTTTGCATTCCTTACGGAGAGCTCGGTCGGCTCTGAGTTAATAGACAGCGATAACTGGTCTCCACCGTATAGCTCTGGACGAAATGCTCCGCCATTGATGACAGCACGCTAACCACCTTCTATGACGAAATTACCTGTAATTGAAATAGTGAACGAAGATATCGTGGCCATCGGAGAGCGGCGTATATTTCTGGTAACCATGATTTAGAGCGAATCGGCGCCAAGGTCTCTGTCTATTTCCAGTGCTTTACACTTTTGCATATCATTTGTGCTCTTGGCTTTGCTTCAATGAGAATATGAGTTAGTGGTCCTAATCTTTCCCAATAGCGCTTGTGAGGCATTCGAAGCGCTCTAGACATTCCGCTAACGTTTATAACACGCTGAACTTCGTACAATACGAGGCAGGCTCAGATAGTCGTACGTGCATTCGAAATTGCTTCTTTGTTCTCGAAGTGCTGCCATCGATATTGCAGACTGACAAGTCAGTTCCCAGAGATCGCGCCCCGCTTTTCGGGCCGCATGGCACCAACAGCTTAATTTCATCTTCCCGGGGACGTCACCGTCGAAATTCGCATTGAGCAATTTCCCAGCAGGGAGTGCATCCGCATCGCAGTCATGCGAACGCACGGCAATCTCCAGGAATACGATTTCCAATCTTGGATAAGATGCTTCTATTAGGAGATTAAAATTTAATATGCAGTACCTGGTTCGACTATCTCTGCGATCTGCCCATCAATTGCTGGGAGGCCTGGCCTCTGCATGGGGGACACAGCACGGACTGGGCCATGCAATATGGAAGAGCATGGCTTCTCCAGCCCCTATCCTCGATAAACAGACCGACCGCAGGTTGAAGAGATTGCAATTTTTCCTTCTTCCGCACGTGCTCGACTTGCGAGGCCTGGTTAAATTTCCTAGATCCAACAACTGGTGTTAACCCCTGGCGCCAATGGTGCGCCAAAGATTAACGATATGGAGTCAATAATTGATGTTCTATTTTTGTTCTACACATACAAGGCACCTTGTCTCTTCGCTCTACGCCCTTGACTTTCAGCCTTACAACATAGAAGGAGTTTGATGGAGGCTATACTTGTCGTGATAGAGCTATGCTCTGCAAGGGGGCTTACAGTCTGCTGCTGCCACGTCTATTAGCTTGTACCAGTGCATGCTTGGGTACAGTATACAAAGGTGGAACAGCCATTTGGTTCTTGTAGAATCCTTTGTTTGCATAATCCATGCCATGCGCAGTTCCGCGTCTTCGGAAATGCCGTGAGCGGTGATGAAAATCATGTTTGTCGGCATCTCCACCACAGGGCAGATCTGATCTCGAGCTGTTGGTTTGCCATGGCAATGCTGGCTAAAAACAGCACTGAGTGGAAATTGGGGCATTACGGCCTAGGCCTATAGCGCAGTTGGTGCATGTGCTCCGTTCCTTGCCCTAGAAAGCACCAGACTCCAGACTCCAGCCGCTCAGCTGCGCGCTGGCTGAGCGCCACTGGTTGGGTCCCGAAACCATGCCGCATTCTCTCAGCTAACGCTCACTTGCAGTGGACCAAACAAGGCACGTAAGCCCTGAGGCTCGAGATGCGGCATGGGGTAAAACGACAGAGGGCTCAACTTGGCAGACAAACGGGCAAGCTTCGCACGCAGATAAAGCCACGCCGGCTCCCATGACATGACCACAGACCATCTCGTTGCTGCTCCCGAAGCACGGATTCCATCTCGTCTTTGCGATCCAGAGCTTTAATTTCTTTTTCTTCGCTTCTTCCTTCGCTTCTGTTCATTTTCTCTTCTCTTTGTCCACTTCCTCTTCTTCCATTCTCGCCTCCCTTTTTTACGTCCACCTACTTGTCGTGACCAACGATGGCTTTTTGATTTTTAAAAAGCCTGCCCTGCCCTGCCCGCCTTCAGCGTCTCACGCTCTTTGTCTTATCGCAGCAATCGATAAATATGCTATCGCGCAGCTGCGGCGCCAGCGATCTGTCCAGCCGCACTAACTCCTTTAAGCACCCGCCCCTGATTAGCCAACACGAAAACGGCCTCCGCGCCAAGCCCTTCTCAGCATCTGCTTTCCGGCCCTGCATTTCCAACTCAGCATTGCGCTCGACGGCCACGGCGGAAGAGTCGATCGCAGATTTTGCCGCAGCAGCTCAGTTGCTGTTCTTGGGGCTACGGCTACGCTCAGCAGCTTCGCCTGGTAGCAGCTCTGCGCTGCAACCGCCATCCTCCAGCGCCGACGCGACCGCATCGCCGTTTCCCTGCAGCGCGGTCGTCCCAGCGGCCGTGCCCTTTCCACCATTCCCACGGCTTCATACGAGCTCCAGGCAATTTCAGCCACGGCCGACCCGCCCTCCCTAGGCACGCAAACCGACTCTCGCAGCGACGCCATCTCCGCAGTTCCTGCCTCTCACCAGCCTGCGCGCTCCAGCCCTTCCAAGGCGCCCGCATCGCCGCTTCAGACTGTCTTTCATAAGCAACGCCAACGTTCGATCTTTGGCGGCCTCGCATCACCAGGCGCAAATCCGACTCGGCTACAGCGCTTATCGTCTGCTCGCTTGTGGAATCCTACCAACTCAACCCCCAGGCTTTCCACCCACAGACGCCGACCTTCAAGTCCGATTGGTCCCCCAGTACCGCTGCAGCATCCCGCTCTCGACGACTCTACCAACACCGCGGACCCAAACGTTACTGGCGCTGGCGATTATCCTCTGCTTACGCTTACCGAGCATATACAGGCGAGGCATTCCACATCAACGCCGATCAGCTTTCAATTCGATCTGAACACCACGGATAATAAGCGAATAAGCTTGCCCGGATCTGTCCGTGCGTCGTACGACGAGAGACGCTCTCAAACGCTCTCTCCAACTCGGTTTGACTTTCAGGATAGAACTAGCGGCGAATTCAGTAGCGAATCTCCGCCGCCCGCAAACGTGTCTGGAGTCGATAAAGGCAAAGGCATCATGATGCCTGAAAACGATGAATCGAGGAGGTCCTACTCCAGAGATCTGGAGCGAGGACCGGATGTCATGGACTCTCATCGTTTTTCCAACGTCTCTTATGGAGACGGCATAGGATCTGCAATCTCCTCATCCAACTCGTCCATCATGGGCGAAGAGATTCAACCAGATCTGGGAGAGGCCTGGGGACCGCAGCATCCGTGCTTCCCTCACTTAAATCCCCATGTACCGACAGACTCTGCCGAGTATGCCAAGACACGTATCATCCGAATTCGCCGCGACTGGCTTCTCCAGGGTGATCTGGCTCCTACCTTTTCGAACCTTTATCCTGAAATCTTGGATCCTGCGGGGATTCCTGAACCTGAATTCCGACAGATTATTGATAAGCTCAACAAGGAGCTGATACCCGCCTTTGATCCCTACAATTTTCGAAACATGTTTGATGCATTTGTTGGACTCGCAACTGGCTGGCTCTGGGATGACTTTGGCATGACCGGTATCAAGTCTCGATTGAACAGCCTAGAGACTTGGATCGAGCAGTGGAATCGAGAAAAAGAAAAGACAATATCTTCTGAGGACGGAGTTCTCCCACCCAAGCTGATTTCGCTTCGCCGCACGGGGTACATGACTGTAAGAAGACCCTTTATCACTGCTTACTTACATTTGACCATGTATGCTAACAAGTGTCTCTCGCTAGCTGGACATACAAATTCCTGACCCAGAGATTGCGCCGGCACCAAGTAGTACTGGTGCTGGCGAGTCTATGACAGCTCTACCACTGGAAGAACCAGTACCACCAGCGGCCGTTCTTGTCGCATAGACTGTTCTCTCAGGAGACAATGCGATAACAGTACTTCGGACTCTTCCTTCCTTCCTTCCTCTTCTCTTTTCATTTTCTCTTTACAAAAAAGTGCCTGCTTCGAATATTCTTTTATTCTACCCTTCATTCTTCTACTTAATATTCTTACAACATTAGAGCCGTCACGAAAGAGCAGGGCCTCTTATTACGATTTTATCTCCCGAACCTTGTTTGGGAGAATGTTTATGTTGATACCACAGGCATCGCACGGCGTTGGGGTTAGCCTTGCTTGTCGCTGCCCCATGGGGGTAAGCCACAAACAGCTTTTGGATGATTAGATGTTTTATCGCTGCTTGGGAGGAAAAAAGATGAATCGGTGTAAATATTTTCTTATGTGTTGACCGCGCAGGGATGCGGAGAGTTTCGACATTGAAGGAATAGTGGCGGTATATATCAATGCTTCGAGTTTTATCTTTTCCAGGTATTTCAGAAATAGATTCCGTCTCCTTAACATGCTTGCTGAGCACGGAGTATGCCGACGTGACGCCATCATGTGTCTTTCCCGTATCTCATGCTTTTCCATTGAGTCTGGTGCTGAATCTGATGCTTTCTTGACCACTCCAAGCCTCCCCCTTTTCGTTATCGCTATGCATGCTTACAACGGATTTCTCAAGCATCATCCCACCGCGCCGTGAAAGCCCCTCTCAAATTATCCGACGATGACTATGACTATTACCTACAATTTATCGCAATATGCGGTGTCGGCAGATATCTCTAGCGATCGGCCGATGAGACCCGCTCAGCATATCCGGTAATAAGACGGCGCTTTGCCCTCTCTAAACCCCAGCATTCCTGCGCGGTCTCAATTTCGCAAGCTTTTTTGGATTCCGCACGCTTGTGTGGCTGGAGAGATCAGAGATCGAGCAAGCTACGTAGCTAGCTACCATTTCATCTGCAAAAGTGCATATTTGACTGTTCTCGTGATTTCTTTTTTGCCTTTCTTTCTTTTTTTCAACACCCTTCCCCTTCCCCTTCCCCCCTTCTCTCTCATTTTTATTTTTAGTATAGACATGTTCATTTTTTATTTTTGGAATGACTTTTGACGATTTATGAACTCATCACGATAATTACATTTTCCTTTTCTTTTTTGGTAGTATTTGCTGAAGAGGGGGATTTTGGGGAGCACAATGGATACGACGACAACGAAGACGATGACTACGGATAAGAGCGAGAGTTCTTGGCGCGAAAATAAGCTGGTGGTTTGGGTTTGCAAAGGAGTGCAGTTTATAGCTGCGCAGTGGTTGCTTATTGGATTTGCGGTGGCGTGTGTGCTGGGACGTTTCTTTCCATGTGAGATTCTCTCTTTCTTTCACGTTGATGTATTACTAGGTTCCGGGAATTGAGCTAACGATCTTGTTTTGCGAGCAAATATAGCTGTGGCAGAGCATGGGGGCGTGATTCGATCAGAGTACAGCATCTTATATGGCGCCGTGGCCATCATCTTTTTGATCAACGGCCTGCAGCTTCCTCCCGAAAAATTGAAGCAGAATCTAACAAATTGGAGGCTGCATGTGATAATCCAAGGGAGTAGCTTTGCGATTATCCCAGTGTTTATGTTGAGTGAGTTGGATTCATTGTTATTCATTTCTCCAATAAGCACAATCAGGACAAACTTTTGTAATGGAAATTGACTAACATATAATGCAATATTAGTCTTTATACACATCTGTCTCGCTGCTGGTGCCCTGAAGCATGGCGCCCCTTCTATTCCCATCATCCTCGGCATGCTCGCTACCGCTTGTCTCCCCACGACGATCGCTTCCAACGTCGTTATGACGCGCTCAGCCGGAGGCGATGAGGCCGCCGCGGTCATCTCCGTCGTTATAGGCAATACCGTTGGGGCATTTCTCACGCCAATTCTGATTTACGGTTTCATCCCGCGAGGCTCAGTCTTTGAAGACTGGCGGCCTGCAGACCCAAGCACGCTGGGAGACATGTACGCCAACGTGGCGAAGCAGCTGGGTTTGAGCGTTCTGTTGCCCCTGACAGTGGGCCAGGCGGTGAGGTGGTGGAAAGGAGACGTGGTGGCCAAGGTCTTGAGGGTTACGATGCTGGGGAAGTTGCCGAGTGTTTGCTTGATACTGCTTGTGTGGTGAGTTTGAGATACCGGATTTATGACTTTTTCTGATGCTTCCTCATGCTAACAGAAGTCAAAAGGACGACGTTTTCTGGTGCATTTGGCACTGGTGCTCTCTACAAGCTTTCGAAAGCAGATGTCATCTTCAATGTTTTCATCAACATCGGGCTCTACATCATCTTCACTCTCATATGCTTCTACCTCGCCCGTCCGCCCCAGTTCCTTGCTAGATATATCAACCCGCGTGTCACCAAGTCTTGCCTACCGGAAAAGGCTCAGCGTATTTTCACTGTTAAAAAGATGTCCAAGGAGCAGACCATTGCAGTCTGCTTTTGCGGAGCGGCCAAGACGACGAGTTTGGGAATTCCTCTGGTCTCGGCAATGTGGAGCCAGGCGGATGACTTGACGAGGGCGTTTATTACGATTCCGGTGCTGCTTTATACGATTGAACAGGTGAGAGCGGATCAAGCGGTCTTTCTCGGTCTTTGGTTTCCCTTACCGCATTGATTACTGACTGGACAAAAAGGTATTCATGGCGCAAATTTTGGTCTACTTTTTTAGATGGTACTTGCGACGCGATGGGAAAGCAAGCGACGATGATGTAGAAGCTGGTGATGGAGGACGATCTGTGTCTGGGCAAGAGGAGGGTCATGAAAGCGATGCGACGGCTCATGAACGCGAGGATGTGGAAAGAGTTCCAGTGGAAAGGTTTGACAAGAAACATGTACAGAGCGGATAGACCTGGTGTTAGTACGATCATGAGGATACGGATGTAAGAATAATTTATACGTCAGTTTAAACGTCAAACGTATGACGTGCAAGAAATCTAATATTAGACAGCAATATACCACGACTTAAGTGTAATTTATATAATAATAATAATGGTAATGTTTGTATGTTACCCATCTTAAATTTCTATTCTCGCATAGGGTAGAGATCGATAGTAAAAATTCGCTGCCACTGTAATCATTTGGGCGAAAATATTAATCTCGCCAACTTTTACTCCAACGGGCGTATAGAGAAGATAAAATATACGCCTGACGCGAAAATTTATTTAACAATAAAAATTATCATGCAGTAAAGAGTTTAAATCTTCAAATATGCGGTTATTCAATTTCAGATACATAAAACGCAAAAAAAGTCAAAAAATAACTGCCCACACACAGATTTGAACTATGGACCTTTGCATTACGAGTGCAACGCTCTACCCCTGAGCTACGCGGGCCGCCTTTCTTATTGGGCAGTGGCTTAACTATTGCGCTTATAAAGCTCAGCTTTGCTAATCGCCGTCTGGGAAGCTCTTCCGCAGCCCATTCTATAATATGCATACCCGTTAAACTTTGAAGACGCTGGTCGCGTTACACGCGCATCTAAGTACATAGGTACCTAGCTGGCTACACCAATGTAGATATACTAAGTAAGGTATTTGCACTTAGCTCAGAACTTATAATACCTGATTCCTTTACAAAGAGCGATTCAAGCTCCTTGGCTACTCCGCTGGCATTGATTATATAAAGCAAAGTCCAAGACTTTAAACATAAGCTTGCTACAGTATATGTATATGCAGTGTCAATTTATATGGGCAAAATTACCTATCATCCAGTAGGTAGGCATTTAAAGTTGCCATGCAAATTATCCACTCTCTATACTCAACCTCGTTTCTCTGATCTACCTTCCCCGCATAATACATCCTCTTTTTGCCTACTACCCACTAAAAACCAGATTATCGCACTTAACCAAAGTATTCCTCTTTAGGTACTAATCTAATAGTGATGGTCCGTATAATAAGCTTATAACCAGGCCGGATTCATCAAATGTAGCAGCTAGTTATACCGTTACGCCAATGAGATGTGCACTTTTCCTTATAGTCAACTTTTAAATGCTCTAGGTTATAAGCACCTTAGGTACAACCGGGTACATGTATTTTACTAGCATCGGTCTTATGGAAGGTGAGAATTCTAGGATAAAGTTTAGATCGACTAAAAGGATACAAGGAAAACAAACCCAGTAAATTATTAACGTATGTGCAACAGGTTATTCGAAGGCATGATAAGACCGTACCATATAGTGGGCAAAACGTTCATTATAAGCTAGCAGCCATAAAAGAAAAATTTATGTAGATACTACTATTGTATCTTATAGCTCTTTTTTTTTGGGGGCAAAAATAAAAAAAGAAAGGGCTAACTTGAAGAAAGAAGCTTGTTCTATTTACATAGATTTAGACTTTACATCGCATATAGCCAAATAATACTGCTCTTCTTGATAAGCTGTTTTGCAAACTATAATGCGTGGAGTTTCTAGCTTGGGTACGATTCTCAAGAATCATGGCCTTCGCAAGTGCATTACATATATCTTTAGTCGTGCCTAGTGGTGAACACTGATATATTAATTGATCTGACTTAGTAAAATGACTAATAGGTGCCAACCATTTCATTTAAACATATGCGGCTGATACCTGGTTTCACATTCTAGTGGCCGAGCCCTCATTTCTCAATAACAAGGAAATAGCTGGCTTGTGTTGAATGGAAAGAACATCGAATGCAGTTCTCCTTTTACTAAAGGTAAGTGCAGAAGCGATGGTCCTTCTTTTTGCTGTGTGATAGCATAGCAAAACTGAATTCCTGCCTAAACAAGAAGTTACTGGGATAGCTCGCAGCCTATAGCAGATTTTAGTGCACTCAGCACTAGTTCGCTGAAAAGAAGCTATGGATGCGGGCTAGGCTCGCGTTAAACGTATCCTGCGCCGCAGCACTCACGAGAATAGGTCTGTATTTGGAAATTGCTAGGTACGAGGGCGCTTTTATAGGGCAGAGACTATATGCACAGCTGAGCTGTATAAGCACTATGATGTACGAGCTTGCATCATGGGATTTACACTTGAACAGAGATAGAAAGTACCGGGTATTTTGCAAGGAATTATTATAAGCTTATTTCAGTGGAATTTATTTTTAATTTGAAGTAAAATATTGTTACTCACCGCTATACTTTGCAATGAGCCAGTGTGTTGTGAAATCTATAAAGACTGCGTTCAAGACTCCTTTGAATAACAAATCACTACTCTCTCTAGATCCTTTCATTACACTGACTTTCTAAGACCTCTCTACCTATCAATCATGAAGGCATACATTCTACTCAGCGTTGCTGCCTTGTGCGGCTCGGCTACCGCCTTTTGGGGACAACTGGCAGCTGGCCCCATACAACAAAGCGAGGGCGGCGAATATCAGTTCATCGACTTGACTGATTACAACACCGGATCCAAATATGAAACCGAACTCCACGATGGCTTTAGCGGATGCGTGTCATCGCCATGCCAGGTTGGGTAGGTTTCATTCATCATAATACATATCAAAAAATTAACCGGTAAACAGATTTTACGAAACGACCCCCGGAGGCTATAACTTCAATGCTTTGCTTTGGAGGTCTTCTGATGGCTGCCATCACATTGACTTCCAAGGAGCTCTTGGTTCCCACAGTGGATCTTGCTGTGGATCGCTCCCTTGCGACATTGGGGCCTAAACGAAGATTGTTGTTCTCAATTAGTAGTAAGCGCAAACTGGTTCAAAGGAGAAAGTAATTGCTGAGGGGGGTTTGCGGGTTGTTGGAGCTCTCGTAGAAAGAGTGCATGTACAATGGTGCGGACATATCTAGCTTGTTCAATAATGGAAAGCAATAAGGCAAATATAATCTCATGTTGGACGCATGCCCACATTAAGTACATATGTTCTGGAGCCTGAAATTTACACATGGGCGGCGCTTCCTGAGTTGGGAGCGAAATGCCATAAACCCTTGCTTTCTCTGTAAATGTTGTGTAGAGACAAACAAGTAGACAGCCGCAATCTACACGACTCATGTTTTTTATATCGCCTTACAACTTGGCTAGACTTTTGCCGTTCAGGGATAGACTCGTGCCACCCAATCACAATTCTTGTGATTTCTGTTGTTGGTTGGCTGTGCTGCCGTTTTATCCGTGTGACTCCAGTTTAATACGCTCACTGCCTCAAGGGTCTGACTGCGCCGAGAAATAGCGGCATCTGCCTTCATCCTTCATCGAACTGGTAGAATGAATCTGGAAAGACTAACTTGTTCAAAAGCCAGCAGTACTAAGTTATTTGCCCCAATGCAATGAAGAGATGGCCTCTCCTGGAGCTGGGAAGCAAATAGATTTTCATGCAGTACAGCTAGTAGGTTGGTTCTCAAGTTCAGACGCATATACTACAAGTAGGTACCGGAAGTGAACACAATGCGAAGAGAGTTCAGGTCTTTAGTCATAAGCATCGGTTGAATTACCCTGGTAGGATTTTGGTATCTGTCGTATCTTATGGGGAACTGTTCTCCGAGATTACTGGCGGAAATATGTTCTCCGGCAAATCCGCTTCGATCTTGATGAAACTATATAGCTAAGCCGTAATCTCACACACGCAATTTGATGTTGTTGGCATCATCTTGAGGCACGCGACAGCAATGATGTCCGTCGCTCGGATCAATGCCGCGTTTTGTATTCTATGGCTTTTTCTGTTTGTCTTTTCCTCTTTCTTTTCATATGACGACCCTTCTTCAATCTTTTTCAATGCCGAGCGAGCCTATAGCCAGCGTTTTTCTACAGTAAGAACTGAAGAGGCAGACGCATATATCCACAACCCGCCTGCTAGAGTTAAACCAACCGAGCCCGTCGAAAAATTGCTATGTATCGGCATCCCTAGTATCAATCGCACGACCGAATCGTTCTTAGCTTCGACCGTCGCTACATTAACCGATACACTCACGACTGATGAGCGCGCATCAATTCGCATTGTTGTGCTGCTTGCCGACAAAACGCCCACGAAACATTTTGCATATGGGCAAGACTGGCTTGAACCGCTTGTTGACGAAGTCCTTCTCTATGGCGAGCCGCCCCAAGGAAGCTCCGTATACCGCCGCATCCCATTCGACTTGAAAGAAGGAAACACTCGAGGCGATGGCCGCGTGGAGAATATGAGACTCGACCATTCGGCGCTCGTGGAGGCATGCAGAGAGCAAGAGTATCCATACTTTGCGCTGGTAGAGGATGATATTGTCACACTGCGAGACTGGTTTCCTCGATTCAAAAAGGGCCTGGCATATGTCGAACAAAAGACTGAAGAAACTAAGAGAGATTGGATATATCTGCGATTGTTTTACTCGGAAATCTTGATGGGATGGAATAACGAAGAGTGGCTATCCTACTCCCAGGTCATCTTTCTGGTATACGCCGCCGTGTTAGTCGCATTTCTGGCTGGAAGAAAATACCACATGCGCAAGGGTGCTTCAGCGAGTGTATCGCCGCACACGCAGCGCTATCTCGGGGCCCTCGTTTTTGGTCTCTGGCTGCCAGCTCTTATCGCTCTTTACTTCCTCTCCGGCCGTCTGTCCGCTAACAGACTGAATCCATTTGGCTTAAGCGAGTTCCACGGAGCCCGGGAGATGCCACATTACGGATGCTGCGCTCAAGGCCTTGTGCTTCCTCAGAGGCATTTGAAGGGCTTTCAAGCATTACTGAGAGACCCGCCATACGACTTCCCGGGAGATATGATATTGGAAGGCTACGCAGAAGACCGTGGACTAGTGAAATGGGCGCTGGAGCCGAGTGTGTTTCAACATGTTGGATTCAAGGAGTCATCCGAAGGAAAGCGCCGGACTGAAGTTTGGAACTTTGGATTTGAACGGCAATACAAGGTCTAGGATATTAACATGTGCATGTAGTTGGTAATGGCAGTGGGTTTTAAATTTTGGTGGGAAAAGTTAATTAGCGCCCCTATTTCATCATCTAATACCCCAAATGTAGCTCAGCAAGGCAGATAGATAGTCCATATTTTACGTTTCACAGCTGAGTCGAACAGCTTGGTTTGTCAAAGTGTGGAATCACTTGATGACGAACTAATACTGAAAAGACCAAATTTTTTAAATAAATTGATATGCAGCCCCTCTTTTTCTCTAGATCTATACATGTTTATTGTAGTACTGTTTCAGTGCCCTCTGTTATACCATCGCTGCCTCCTTAACTTTTGCCCCTGCTTACCCACATTACAAAGGAGGCATGAACTACAAAGCGAAGATCGTATACTAGGAATACTTTCCGACATTATTGGTACGCGAAAAAGGCAAAAAGCCTGACGTTGGCAATTGATTAGGCAAAATTTCTAGAGCAAGCGTGCTTTTCGAGCATTTTCTCTTGTCAAAACGCCGTCTTTGGATGTCAAAACTGTCGTCTCCCCGTTGCGCTCTGGCTTGGGCTGGACTTGCAAGGACACGATGAATGAGTCCTTATCCTCTGCTCCCAGCTTCTCTTGCTACTGAAAGCTGCAAGAATAGCGGCGCTTTTTTTGGATGGCCTCATTAGCGCTCTTATTTAGGCTTTGCCATTCGTAACTGCGTGATTGCCTGTTACATAACCATTCTTTTTTCTATATCTAAATAGTCAGTATTTGGGCATGCTAAGTATCACGCCTGCTTTAAGTAGAATCAACTCACACGTTGCTCGTAACGGGTAGAGGATACTCGTTGAAGGTACCCATACAGGGCGGACCTTTGCAAACAGTTGCGGTTCGCTTGGTCAAGTTGTATCGAATATGGGCCAAAGTTGTCTGAGCGCCTTTATATGGGTAATCTGGCACATTCTTTACTGTGCAATCTTCCATGTGTTGACAAACAGAAGAAGGAAGTGACAAATGGTCACAGAATGCCTCGGTAATCTTCTCCGCCGTTAATTGCTTATTGTTGAATGGTCGGACTCGCTGTGCGACTCTCACGGCACGGAACCAGCTGCTACCGCCGGGATAGCGATCATTCCACTGGCTCGCCTGGAATGACTCGCTGATGAAGTGATTTGATCCAACGACAAAATTGTCTCCGTTGGACGGATATCCCAAGTGGACGGTACTGGGTGTGATTTCCATAGACATGATGAAGTTGTCTGCTGTGCCCACGATAAGCTTATTCGACAAATGCCTCGGTGCATTTCTCACATTAATAAGCGCATTGGCAAAGTTGATGTTGTGTAGAAATTGCCGTCGCACAAGAGACATCGGTAGCAATGGCTGTTGTTGATCGCTGCCAGGAGGCAAAGTCAGATCAAGCGGGAAGTAATCTTCAGTCGACATGAGTGAGCTTGCGCAGACACCAAGCCCTGCGGAGTTGAAGCCAGAACGGCCCAATTGGCCAGCCTCCGTTGTGACAAACATGACGGGGAGGTCTTCTGACGGGTCAGGGTAGATTTCCAGATAGACAGCTGTATCTTTCAGGAAGACATTGGCCGACATGTCCCAGTTTTGGGACAATATCACGTCGCCATTCTCCAGAGACTCGGCAAGGAATCCTGCAGAAGTGCATTCTTGAAGCTCTTGGATATCTGCCGGCTCATTGCTTGAAGTGTTGTTATAAAGATCAATCTGAGTACCATGGCCTTTTACAGCTTGAGAAGTGGCTGTAGTTGGACTGGGTTTCGTAGTCGGACACGGGCGAATAGTTGCCCCTCGGACCCTGGCCAGATCGTAGCGAGCATTGAGAAACATGATCTGATCTAAGTCAACCCCAGCGCCATCGGCAATTCCCTGAAGCTCAGGCAGCGCTTCGGGAAAGTATTTCTCAATTCCCGGAAGATAAACTTCCTTGATAATGCGAAGTGATATGTCCCTAAAGCAGTGAGAGTTAGTAAATGCATGCATCAAAATAGCCTAAAGTAGACTGAAGAGGGCACGAATCAACGCATACCATGGCAAGAGTTTCCCTGGTTTGTGATAATGGGCAAGGCTGTCGAGAATCTTTTGCTTGGCTTGCTCTCCGTGAGTAAAGCCGCGATCATACGGCAGTCCCTTGAGAACAATATGCTGGTAGTTCGCTGTCGAGGTCATGACGGGCTAGTGCTGACTTGGCGTCTTGGCTTGTTGTCTTGGCTTGCTGCTGGTGTACAAGTTCTAGTCTAAATGCTGGCTTCTGGCTGAAGACGCTACAAGATCTCAGCGCTCAATCAGGGAAATGAGACCTTAAAGTAGCAATGCAGAGCTTGGCCATATAAGCGGACAACTAGATATACAACGGCAATACGATCGTCTTCCGAAGATATCAAAGGACATATCGCGACCTCGGCTTGGCTACCACCTCGAGGACTAGATTTCCGCTAGTTCGTGATGGTTTTGGAAATTCGCGGGGTCGGCGTACTTACTTCTCTTGGTAGTCATGGCGAGAGGCGTCTGTCTATTCTCCGCCCCCGCAATAGGCTCATGGGGCAACTTTGTGGTGGATGCTAGAGATAGCGGTCTTTTCCTTGCTTCTCAACGTGTTAGCCAATTGTTTAAGAAGGGCTTGATCACTGACATGAAGATACGAATGAATAGGAGTAGAAATTCTGGGCTTTGTGAAGCTTAGAGTTCTTGCGACCATGGATACAGAAAAGACCGCTATTAACTCGACACACCACGATCATGAACTTGGCGTGGAAGAATCAGATGGCGTTCACCATGTAGTAGACACCGTTTTTATCAAGAAGTCACAAACGGATCGCGATGATGCCCTGGATTTCCTCCAGTCTACAGGAGATCAAGCTTTTGACTACACGGACAAAGAAGCAACCATGGTTCGGTGGAAAATTGACTTGATAATGATGCCACTTGTAAGCATCAAGAACACTCGCTCTACAAAGTTGATGTGCTGACTATTTGATTAGCTACTTGGAACTTATACACTGAATTTTCTCGACAAGGGCATTCTTTCCAACGCATCAGTGTTTGGGCTTAAACAGGACACGGTAAAGGCTTTGCAATTATATAATCCCATGTACCAGACGTCAATACTAACCTTCTTTCAGCATCTGGTTGGCCAACAGTACAGTTGGGTTGCAAGCATTTTCTATTTCGGGTAAAATATGACATGAGCCCGGATATTGATAAAAGCAAAGCTGACTCTTGGTAAATAGCTACATGTTAGGACAGCCAGTCAACGCATACCTGCTTCACAAAGTGCCCATGGGCAAATGGTTAGCTGGCAACGTATTCGGATGGGGAGTGTGTATCTTGCTCGCCATCACCGCCAAAAACTTTGCAGGTCTCGCAACCACTCGCTTTTTCCTCGGGCTTTTCGAATCTGTCAACAACCCAGCATTTGTGCTCATCACTGCCCAATACTATACTCGCAAAGAACACTCTCTTCGATCATGTATATGGTGGGCGGGCAACGCTGTTGGATCTTTCTTTGGAGATCTAATCGCGTATGGCATCGGGCATGGCCATGGGCCGCTCTCACCATGGAAGTACATGTTCATCACATTTGGAGGCGTCACAGTCCTCTGGTCTGCAGTGCTAATGCTCTTTTTGCCCGATTCACCGTGGAAGATGAGATTTCTGAATGAGCGAGAGAAGAAGATTGCGGTGTTGCGCGTCATGTCTAATCATACGGGAATCAGCGCCTCGCATTGGAAATGGAATCAAGCATTATCCGTTCTCGTGGATCCTCAAGCATGGATATTTTTTTGCATTGCATTTGTCCAATGCTTACCAGGCGGTGGCTTGACTGCTGTAAGTGCTATCGCTTTCTCATTTGATGCATATAACTGATGGCAACCTAGTTCAACAAACTCATCCTAACAGGTCTTGGATATACCAACCTTGAAGCCACGATATACTCTATGCCAGAACATGCGATCCAGCTTTTTGGCGTCATTGTTGCGTATGTTTTTCTGTGTCTATCCGACAACGGCATTAGGCTAATAATACCAGGGGCATTGCCGGTTCCTATCTGAAAAACTTTAGGTGCATCATTATTGTGCTCTCCAACATCCCACCCTTGGTCGGCAGCTTGATTGTGTATTACGTGCCCGCATCGGACAAATTGACGCGCTTGGCCGGCGTTTACATTCTCTTTACAAACACAATCAGCTATATCATGGTCTTGAGTCTTGTGGCTTCGAATTTTGCCGGAATGTCTCGCAAAACCACCGTTTCTGCTGGAATATTTCTCGCATATTCTGCAGGAAATCTCGTCGCCCCACATCTCTTTATCGACTCGGAGGCACCTCTCTACCCCACGGGATTCAGAGGGATGATTGCTTCGTTTGTAACAATCATCGTATTGGCCTTTGCTCTCATGGGATACCTAATTGTACAGAACCAGAGGCGTGACAAGGTGTACGGCAAAGTTGATCCAAATGCCATACAAGAAGATGATTTTATGGATTTAACCGACAAGGAGTTGCACTATTTCCGATATGCCTGGTAAATACTTTTAATTTTCTGCCGTCACTTGGAGAGCTCTATAAGTGAAAATATTTGTCGCAAAAGGTTCTATGTAGTAGTTACTAGTAAGCTAAGAAACAGGACTAGAAAACAAGTATCTATTTGTTTTTGAAAAACGATATATTCATGTCCATCCAGCTCGCCGTATTTGCCTTCAAAGGTCAAATTCAAGAATAAGTGATGTTCTCAAAATCTTTGCGCAAAACAAAACAAAAATCTATTGTGTATAAAAGCTGTTTATAGACATTATTCCCCGTTGTTCCCACTGTGTAAACATAGTAACCGCATGTACTCCGTATGTTCGTCCTACTAGGCATGGGTTGAACAGCAATTAGCTTGGCTGTTATACTGAGGCACTAGATAATTGCCAGATACTGTTATGCTTGCTCTTATTTCTCCATATTAGCGTTTCCCTCTCATCTGAAAATACTTTTATTCTTTTGTGTTCGCGTATTGAAGACAAGAAATCGTTAACAAAGGTGAGCCCAGCCAATGGCTATCCAAAATAGGCATTTGGAGCTGCCTGAATGTGAACTCTAGAGTCGGGAAATTCAACAAGGGAGGGGCAACGCGCTAACGTAATATTGGCCACCAGCTGTTCTCTCTAAAACAGCGACCGCCCCCTCTATACCCGAAGACTCGCGTGAGCCGACATTCCGATTCTAGCAGGGTGAAGGGAGTGTCATCGTTTGTGACCATGGAGCACACTCAGCGTAGAAGCTTTCACGGTACGTAGAATCGATGGCGACAAGTATGAGCCAACTGGGATTGAGCGATTGAAGGGCGGAGTGCATAAAGCTGAGTGACTAACTAAGAGAAGGATGCATGACCTGCCGGAAACGCAAAGTCCGCTGCAAAGGAGGCAATCCGTGCCAAAACTGCATCAAGCTAAAGGCAACTTGCGTCTCTTCGTTTGATAGCAATCTTCGGATGTCATTGGGCGATCCTCGAAACAGCCAGAAACGCGATCTTCCAAGCACCCCCGGCCAGGAACCATCGCCGCCCAACGTGAAAGCAGATGCCTCGGGAGAAGCCAGTGACAGCCAGCAGCAGCAGTATAATCCACCTGAATTCGGCCACTCGCTTCCCTCGGCTACCCTGAATTATATGGAATTAGACAGTAAATGGCCAGCAGCATCAAATTCTCACTCAGTACACTCACTTCCACAGCCGATACTTCACTCCATCAACAATGGCTTAGGCTTTGACAGCGGCCAGCCATCAGATGGTGACCTCGCTGGATTTAACAACTTCCACATCTCAGAGCTATCGGATTTCGATTTCTCTTTCGAACCCATCTTTAACAGAGACATAGAGTTTCCCAGTTGGTCAGATGCGGCACTCACTGTGGATATCTTGGACCCTCCAGCTATTACTAAGGAAAGCGAGGGTGCGGATGGTTTCACGTCATACCGCAACAAACGCTGCAGAAGAAGCAGTACACCAACAGATGCAGCTGAGACTCCTCCGCCAAACTCGAACCAGGATGCTGCTTACTTGGCTCATTTTGAGCGCTGGATCACCAGATCTGGCTATTCTTTAAAGGAAGATGGCAAAGGAAACTATCTCAGATATGTCCTCGACTACATTCAGAGCGACCACTGCAGCAGTGAATCTCCTTTCAGATACGCAGTCTTGGCCTGGACAGCCAAGCACTTGGCCAAAATCTCCGTATCTCACGACAAAACATGGAAGTCTTACTATGTTCGAGCAACCGGTTCTCTCGGCCGCATACCGTGCTGTGGCGATTCCCATACTGCTTCAGAGACCAGGTCAACCCCATCCAGTGGCCAATCGGCTTTGTCATCGAAAGCCGAAATCACGATAGCTTCTTTATTATTTCTTTGCAGATGCGATGTCTTAAACGGTAATGCTACTTCAATTCTTCGTCGCTTGGATCATTTCAAGGAGCACTTGAAATGCCACTTAAACGACGGTCCTCTCTCTGCCTTGGCATGCAAGTTTCTCTTATGGCTATGCTACATCGATGTTCGTCTGAGAATATTCTCAACTCTGGCACCGCCGACCTACGATGGCAGAAACACTCCCATAACCACACTGCTTGACGCGCTTATTCACCATCCCAGTTATAATCAAATCTTATCACATTCGCATTCTTACGCATCCGAAATTTTTGGTCAAACATATCCTCCCGAAGAGCTAGTACAAGATGCGAAGAAGGTACCTATTTCACTACGAACTCACGAAACATTCTGTCTCATCTCCAATATGCTCCAGTACCGATCATGGAAATATCTGGCAGAGCAAAAGGCCGATATCCCTGTACATCGGGAGTTAGCAGAAGCCAAAGAGGCGGCCATAAATCTCGATATACGACGAATGGATACAGAATTTGACCTTGCAAAAGCAACGAACCCTGCTGCAAATTCTCTATGCGGTGTTATCACAAGCGTTGGACATAACAACATTGATAGCAATCCCCCCAGCCATACAGCTAACGGCATCGCAAATTACGACACGCGTCCACTTGCCGCTTTATCTACAACTACCGGCCATGGCACTACCTCTAATGATCGAGCCTCATTACAATGGCTATCTTGCTATGCAGCATTTCTGGCTGCTAAAGTGTTATGGTCGCGATTTCTCTACCCCACTATCCGTAGCGATTCAACTGCCGCGATGGCAACGAGCGGGATACTCAAGATTGCTCTGCGACTGCGGGAGATCCATCGCAAG
Source organism: Trichoderma koningiopsis (assembly GCA_022985005.1). Classification (NCBI taxonomy): domain Eukaryota; kingdom Fungi; phylum Ascomycota; class Sordariomycetes; order Hypocreales; family Hypocreaceae; genus Trichoderma; species Trichoderma koningiopsis. Next base: position 490,501 of record JAJPEM010000010.1, read on the forward strand.
GGCATATTGGCTTCTTCAATAAAAATACCTCGAGCGATGCTATGGCCTCTGCCTGTATTCATCGCGGGGATAGAGACTACTGATGAGATATACGCGGACTGGATATCGGAATTTATCGATGAGATGGATTCATCAACGAATAACGCGGCGAAAGACCAAGCTTATAATCATGGAGAACATACAGGCGCCCCAACAAAAGACAAGACAGGCGACTTAACCGACCAGAAACTAATATTAATGCTCATGAAGCGGGTTCGAGATAGGCAAGATCTTTTGGGTTGTCGTGTGGATGTCCAGGAAGTTATGAGCGAGATAAACGGTGCTGATGATATATTTTTACTATAGGGCCCAAGCACTCTTGTTAATATCAGAGAGCTTCTTACAAGTGTAATATCAATCTGTTTTCATGGCTTCGGTAATTCCTTTTTCAGCTATCATTCATATATAGATCTCGGCAAAAGACTTTCTCGAAGACATGCGTGGGGTACATGCCTTCGGCATTTGTTACTGGTATTCGCCGATAACTACCGACGATAGCAAAGCTGAAGTTTCAATGTTCAGAAGAGGTGAGAATAAGCATTCATTTAGAAGAAAAAAGATATACAGCACTCCAGCTACAACGTAGACTACTGATGCTATTTTGGTACTTGTAAATGTATTTGGTGGTTGTGTATTTTGATGCGTGGACTACAGATGGGGTTTTAGATAATACTGTACAAGCAACATCTGGCCGTAGGCACTACTCATTGTAGGCACAGAGGGTAAGCGTGGGATTAGATGCTTCTTATATAGCAGGCAGGGGGCCAATCGGCACCAATAAGAAGTCTAGCTGTAGAAAAAGCTTTTCACAAGTACTAAGAGAATCGCCTTTTTATTGTTCAATATCCAGCTGAGGCGCGAAAAGTATTTAAATGCATTGTGACGAGGCCTCCAGGATCCTTCTGGCGACAACACACTAATTTTAGGAATTCCGTTTAAGCGAATCCCGTTAGTGCAAGGGGTCGGGTGCTTTGCGCGGCCTTGGTTGGATCTTGAAGTTTAGTCTATTGCACTTAGACTACAGAGTTCTCGTATCCAATGAAGACCGATAGCGATACCGACAATTTTTTTTTTAACATTGATTTTCCATTCAATCTTCTTAATAATTTTTTCTAAGGTTCTTTCAGAGAGGAATTCAGCGGATGTGGCTGCTGCACGGAACCGTTATGCTTAACCACAGGCCTTTGCGAACGCTCAGCTTACCAATGCATGCCATTAGAACTGGGAGTCAACGCTAACGGGCTAATAAAAGAAAACGTACGATGTTATAATGCATGAGAGCTGGCAAATAGAAGGATTTTATACGCGTGTTTCGTATCTTGTAACGCACTTACTGGTTGTGGAAATGGAGTATTAGCTGCGCCTCTATCTGTAAGTCAGCTCCTTATTCCACTTTAAGAAAAGCCATGCGAGCAGTATTGGTAAACAACTAGGCGCGGCTAGTCATGAATAGATATGTGATATCAAATAGGCGCCGGACGCTATTGTACCGTTTAGGGAAACCAATGCCGGGGCCTTATTGTCATCGTTAGCCAGAAATATGGCATTTATTTTGGCCCCGAATCCCGATTGACCTCTTAACAGCTGAATATCGGAGCTGGAAGACGCGCGTATAGGGCTGGACAATCAGATAGCATAGCCTCCAAGAAAAGGAGAAGATATTTTCGCGCTGGTATTTAATAATAGAGAGCATCATGATGGCTTCACGCTTCAGAACAAAGAATTTTTCTTCGCCGCTCGTTACTTTGCTTTTTGCGCTCTATCCTTCCGTCGTTCATTCTTTCAATATACGCTATACACGTTGCATATACAGTTGACAACATGGGTAATAATGATAATTGCATTCCGGACTGGCAGCATACGTCCTTTACTTTCTATAAATATGTCCCATCTCTTGCCGCCTCGTTGATATTCACCGGACTCTTCTTCTTAGCATTTGCTGGTCATTTATTCCGAATGATCAAAGCAAGGGCTTGGTTTTTAACTCCATTGGTAATAGGATGTTTATGTATGTTCTACCGAGACTGATGTCACTTGTCGGAGGCGTGGGCTAACAACTTACGATAGTTGAGGTCGTAGGTTTCGCCGCCAGAGCAGTTTCAGCAAACCAAGAGCCAGGATGTTGGACGGAGACGCCTTATCTTATCCAGACGTTATTGATCTTGTTAGCTCCAGCGTTGTTCGCGGCTTCCATTTATATGACTCTTGGGCGAATTATCGAAGTCGTTGATGGAGAGAAATATGCAATTATCAAACGGAGATGGCTTACAAAGATATTTGTTTGCGGAGATGTCATTTGCTTTCTTCTCCTCGGTGGTGGTACGATTCGAAACCTTTGCGTCGATTTTCTACTTTCATTTGGAGATATCTAACATTGTTGTAGGTGGTGGCATGCTGGCCTCTGCAAAGACCAACAAGAAAGAATTCGATCTAGCCAACAACATCATCATCGGCGGACTTGTGCTGCAGCTGTTGTGGTTTGGCCTTTTCGTTGTGATAGCCCTCATATTTCACCGTCGAATGATGCTCTCTCCGACAGCTCGAAGCTACCAATCCGATATAAGATGGAGAAGCTATCTTCACGCTCTATATGTTGCCAGTGCGCTCATTATCGTGCGGAATATTTTCCGACTTATTGAGTATTGCCAAGGCAGTAATGGCTATTTACTTACCACAGAGGTCTTTGTCTATTGCCTTGACGCTTTGCCAATGTTTTTGGTTGTTGCTTGGTTTCTTTGGAAGTATGTCGGAGAAATTAGCGGACTACTACGACAAAAACAGTCATATGGTAATTCAATGTACGAAATTTGAAATATCTATTGCAGGATAAGCACCCTGTCGAAAACATGGTTTTGAGGACATTTATTTTTGGAATGGCACTAGAGTATCTCTGGTTTTATACTTGCTTCCAGCATTCAACGAAGAAATTTGGCATATTTGATGAAAAGTTAGAGGCTGGTTACACTTTACATATTATATGCTTCTGTAGATATAAGATTCTACTCTAGACAATAGACGCTACTCTAGATACACTATTTTAGATAATAGATTATAAAACTTCCATGATTCTACAAATTGTACCGGCATACAAAATGTTTTCAACCATCAAAAGCAGCTAAATAGGATCTCTAGGCGATAATCCTCTTATGCGAAATCAGGTCCTGGCATCATAATCTTTGCAAAGGGTGCTCCAGTTTATTGCTCGTGTGAATTGCAAATGTGATCAAGAATTCTACAATATGATGGGGCTATGTCCGAAATGACGTGGCACGTTCCGGGCAGAGCCTGCAAACCCTTGCGACGCCGGCCACGGCATTTGGGGAGCCAAGTCGATATCGCCAGATTGAATTATGGCTAATCTCGACTTGATATTTTCTGATTATCTCTAATTGATGTAATACCCATGCTTCCTAAGGGATTGGACATCCTATTGTAGAAAATCTGGCTGACACAAGGGCTTCCTAGCAATCGGAGTTCGGCGGCCGCTGGTGCATTAGTGAGCGGCCGCTCTCGATAACTCTTTCGAATATTGGCTTGTAGTAAGGCTTCAACAAGTTTTGGTCCTTTTTAAGCTAAATCCGTATGCTTCAAAAAAATTATTCTAACGAATCCATGTCTGATTATGTATTTTCAAGTAGATTTGTAAATGCATCCGTTTATTGTTTATAGTACCAATTACTCCTTTTATCAACATACAATGCTAATATGCCAATGGCATATTAAATAGACCAACTGCAGGTCTAGTCGAAGGCTGATTTGCCGACACCAACTTCAGTTAGCTGCAATCCATTCAAAACATCATTTGCAGCACCCATCACCAGAATAGCAATTAAGCGACTGTCCTGTTCTTCATCGTTCACAGCAAGGGCATAGGCCAGCCGTGAAACATAGGAGGCCAAGTTGGATACTTCTCCTATAATAGCTGCGTCTCGTGTAGTGTCTTTGGACTTTTGACCAAGTTCGTAAAAATGCCATAGAGTCACAGCCGCACCGGGAAGAACCAGGAAGGCGTTGAACATTGCCCCGACCCCACGAGCGTCTTCGCAGATAATCGAGCCAATGTTAACTTTTTGATTCAGTTTCTTAAGGCCTTTCTGAGCTAGGCCTGAGAAGAACACCTTTCCACCAATTACCGAAATCGAAGTGATTCCTGACAAAATTTTGAATGGCAGGCTTGTAACAGGGTACATGGGGACGAGGAGGTCTCCAGCAGCAACGGACGCGGCGCACGATATTCCTATAACCACTGCCTGAATGCCAATTAAGCTGTTGCCTTCTTGATCCTCTGCCTCCATGGCAGTGGAGAGATTCCCAACCAACCCTATAATGCCGGCATTCATGTGACAGCCTTCAAAGACAGCTTTCATTATAGATGTTGGCATAGAGATTATCCCCTTGTGCTGAGCAGCAAGGGTAGTTGAAAAGGAAGATGATGTAGAAGAAGATGAAAATATTTCGGCTGTGCTTGGTTGCCCAAAAAGGCCTGTCATGTCATTCCAGCTACTAGCAGAAATGATGGCTTTAACCGAAGCATCTTTATCAGGGAAAGGAGCGTGACCTTCGGCGGTCTTGTATATGATAGTAAAAGCGGAGGCACCGATCCAAGTGAACAAGTCCAAGAAAGAGATATCGGGTATCCCGATAGCATTGAGAAGATCTGAGATGATGGGAATGTGAATCTTGGTGTCAAGAATATTGATAGCAGACTGGGCTATGTCGTATAGCACACCCAAAACCGCGTCAGCTACCACCTGCACGCTTGATAATACCCCATCGATTAGGATTGCGGTCAGTCTTTTTAAAATATCTTCGACTGTTAATGAAGAAAATTGCTTGGTGAGATCCTGTAGTTGGGTGAAAACAGCACCTAGTACATGCCCCTCGTTGGAGATCGCTGTTATTAAATCGTTGAGCAGACTCTCAACAACATTCAATGTCGGAGACTGTCCCACTATTGTTAATTGGCTGCCATGATCTCTGTACTTGTCGCCGAGGAATTTTGAACTGGGTGTCTGGTTTTGGGAGATATTTGAAACGATGCCTGATGCTGGCTTCTTCCCAACATCCGCGAGAGCCGGGGACCAGTTTGTGATATTGGCGAAATCATTGACCTGTTTCTCGACCGCTGCGACTGTTCCATCAAATACCTGTCGCGCCAGAGGAATGTTATCCACCTGATCCTGAAGCCACAGCTTGATCGTATTGTGCATAACATCCTTACTGCGGCGGATATCATCCCAGTGAAACAAGGCCTCCAGAAAGTGAGTCAGCGTCTCGAATCCCGCTTTGAGCTTATCAAACAACCACTGTGCAGCGCCAACAACCGCGTGAAAGGTATCCAGGGCCGCGTGGTAGATCTTTTCGCCCACTTTTGCAAAGAAATGCATGGTACCGGTAACCGTATCGTGAACAACCCTTGCAGCAGCTTCTGCCTCATGCTTCACCCACTGGATCGCGTCCCCAAACGCTGTGGAGATGACCTTTCCAAGGGAAGTTATAACCTTCTTCACATCTCCAACCCAAGTCTTGACCTTATTCCAGAAATCACCAAAAATATTAAACTGCGCGACCGGGACTATAAATGCAGGCGCCGACCTACGTTGAATTTGATGACTGTAAAGTTGCACATTGGATATTTTCTGCGTTGGCTTTTGAAGCTGAGCATAGGCGTTGTCCAATAAACCCAGGCCCTGTGCCCCAGATTTCACGTCATCATCGGTTACTGAAGATGTTATAAGAGGCGTAAACTCAGTGCTGCCAACAATCCCGCCGGCAACTGTTTGAGTTGGGAATTGTGCATTGCGCAACTTCATTTCCGAATTAAGAGACGTGAGTTTGGCGAATATATGGTCCATGGGATTGATAGTGATTGTAGTGTTATCAAGAGAAAATGTCAATATAGCAGCATGCATGCTATCGATAGCCTCTATAACTGTGAGTGAGCCCGCCACATCGGTAGCAACCTGGATTGGAAGCGGGGATAAGACGTAATAAAGGCCATTTATGTGTACCGGCGTGCGACTACTAGCAGAAAGATTCACGACTGCTTTTGATGCTGGCAATTCCTTGTCGAGTTGAGTTACATGTATAGAGGTGGTGTATGACTTGAAGCTATGGGCTTTCTGGGTCGGCGGTGCTGCGAGAGTGATGTCGTGAGCGCGCCATGCCTTGCTGGTCGCGGCAGAGCTCTGCATAAGTTTCTGAAGCCTGCCATTGCCTGATGCAAAAACCGTGTTGCCACCATCAGCGCGGTTTACGTAGGACGACATTCTCTCTACTGCAGAGAGAATCAACATGGGACTGCTCCAGGAATTCGGATTGATCAACTGATCTGCTGGGCACGAAAGATAATACACCGCGTAGCTTGAATTTCTCCCCCAGAGCGTCGTCATCCCATCGTGAGTCATGATCCTTAGTATGTCCGTTCCAGAGAGCAGTCCATTCGTAATCAGTTCTGTTGGCTCGGCATTGTCTTCCTGCATATTCGCAGGGAAATAGTATAAAGTTGAGCCACCAACAGCGAAAAGATCAGAGAATCCATACGTATTACGGACTGTGGCGATTGCTGACGGGACACTATCTTCTGGGAGTCGCAACCGAAGCGGCAATACAGGGCCATTGCCATACTCATTGATAACAGGCTCATATACCAATTGTGGCTTTCCGCCTGTAGAGCCGGCCGTATAGATGCCATCAATAGGCTGTCCTGGCATGCGCCCTACGACGCTCTGGTATTGACCGCTCGCGATATCGATCGTAACGTCATGTTTAGTCCAGTAGTGGCCATTCACCCGGTTAGGATCGATATAGTAGCGGGTAATATGCGGGTCGGACATGTTTCCTGACGGTCGATCAATGTCAACAATCATGTATTGTTTCCTATTGCCCTCAGTCTCGGCAAACAGTGTACTGGCTATGGTGATATTCTGGGACCCTTCGTTTTCTGGGTCAAAAGGGGCCATGGTCCATACGAGATGGGATTTCCAAGATGTGTCATCGCTAGAGTGGCCAAGTGATATAAAGAGATGGTCATTGTTGTCAATGGTGGCGACCATCATGAGGTTGATACTGCCATCTGTGACATTTTGGGCGACATCAAACGTGCGTACCACAACTTCTGACTCTCGATTGGGGAACTGGGATTTGAGAGCAGTACTTGATAGGTCATAGGTTTGCCAGCCAGTATGCGAAGTACCGCTTTGTTCCTCGATAACGTGGAAGATGCCTGATGAATCGATGGCAAAGAGAAGGGAGTGGCCATCACTGCTCTGCAACGCCTCGAATCTACCCGTCGGGGAGATTATCTCGCCCTGGATATAGTTCTGAATTAATTCTGTAGACGCTGTCAGCTTGCCTACTGTACCAGTTTTAGGAGGAGTGACAGGAGGATCCGTTCTTTGTGCGGCTGGCTGATCGGAAGAGCCAGCGTAAGGGTCGTCTCTGGGCTGTTCAGATGGGCTAACCTTAAAATTATCGACATAAGTGATGTTACAGACCAAATCTTGATGTTCTGAAAAGACTGGATCCTTGAATGTGAAGACTTTTGCGCCAGGGAAGATGAATTGATTCGGTTGGCAAAACCGTACTTCGTGCAACTCGCTGGAATAGCTGCTAAATTGGTGATTTTGAAGTATTTCCATAACTCTCTTTTCCCATTCCTTCGTGTCATATTCATGACCCGGAAGGAAACCACTCTGATCCAAAGGATCAGCCTGGTCGACAGTTTTTTTGTCTGTTTGTACCAACTGTAGCCCTCCGTTTTGATCAACAGATACGGCATATATCTCGGTCAATGTTTGATCAAGTGTTTTGGCCTTCCACGCTTCGACACCATCAAAACGCTCAGGCCCAGCAATTATCCAAAGCCGCTGAACAGCACGGACTGTCGTACCCTCAAAGTAGATGTCGCATGTATAGCCAGAGACAATTGTCATTGGTAGGGGGACTGAATCCACAATTGGTAGTTCCAACACCACATTTTCTGGAGATGAATAATCGATATGGATTACTTGACTGCCAGTTGAAACAATTTCAGCGTGGAGGGGATCGCATTCGTTGTAATCAAGCCTATAACAGTCGTCGCCAACGTCAACAATATAAAACTGCAAGCAGCTTTTACGAGCCGCTGGCTTCAAATGATCAAGGAAAGATTGTGCCAGTATGTCGCGGCGAATGGCAAGCACGCCACTCTCTTGATTGATGTCTTCGGGTCGTACCCAGTTCCAGTTAAAGCCCGAAATTTGCGGCACTGCATGGTTTTTAACCGCGCAAAGATAGTTCAACGTAGCGGCAGACTTTTGTGATGAGCTTGGGTTTGTTATGCGATTGCCGCTTCCGTCCTTGGGCGGGTTCACCACTCGTTCCATGGCCGTCATGTGCAAAGACGAATCTTCTCTATTCTGCGCGACGGCGGTAACGGCGATAAGGGGCAGGCCGTGCTCTTTCGCAGACTGGCTATACTTTGAGACAAAGAATCTGCCCAGCACGTAGCCAGCATCCTTGTCCATGTCCATGCCTGGAAAAGTAGGGACTGTCTGTAGCGCGGCATTATCCAAGTCAAACATGAGTTGTTGGAGACTGAAAGCAGTGTCCGACATATTTTTCAAAGCAGCCAGGAGATTTTCCTTCTCTCTGGGATGATTGTTAAGATATGGGGTATTGAGTTCCTCATCAATGTCTCGAACAACCAAATCTACTTTCACTTGGGCGGTCCACGGCTGTGCCTGGTCGGACTGCTTCCAAACATTCCAATGGCCAGGAGTACCCCATCCACCAGGTGGGCTGTTTTGGATGACGGTGACGTCTGAACAGTACATGTTGAAGGAAACGCTGCTGGCGCTGTCCCCCAAAGTGACAATGGGCAAGGTTGCAAGATCGACGTTTGACGGTACCCCCATCTGCATTTTGATACCGACAGCAAAGAGAGCCTTTGTAGTGAGGGCTGTGATCCTCGCGTCATTATAGGCCGTGTCTTTGCCAATGTCGAAGGGGTTGATTCCGCCACTCTTCTCTATCACCTCCTCAAGAGTAGCTTGAATCTCCGGATTACCCGTGTTCGGATTAATTAGGAAGCATATGTATTCGAACGGCTGCGTCCCCTCTTGCAAATACTCTCGCAAGCCAGAGTTTATGCTGGCCTCAGTGGTGGCCACAACAAAGTCACAGCCAGAGCTGGAGAGATTTGACGAGTTTCTGTCCATTGCTGAGTAGACTGAGAATGATAAGAGGTTCAAGGTAAACGTATATCGAAAATTTAACGTAGATTTTAACGGGAGAGATAATATTTCGCGAGGAAATGGCAATGCACGAGAATTTGGATAGCTAATAGAATGCTTTATCAGGGAAATCCCATAATAGGAAGCTTAGCATGAGTTTATAAAAGTGGTTATTTATATACTTATATGCTAAAAAGTAATTTATATATATAAGATGAAATAACACTTCAGCTCTGTAATTGCATATTCACGTTTCCTCTTTGGTCTTTTTTGGTATGTCGCACATGAGCTGTGGCTTTCGCCAAAGAAGCTGAAACCCAGGATCAGAAACCTGTGCCACCCAATTGCACCAGTATTGGGTATCCCTAACTTATTGTAAGCAGCATTAGTAAATCCGAAACCCACTCTCTATTATTTGATTGGCATTACAATTAGGACTCCAGCAAATAAAGAATTGCATGTACCACAGAAGCTGCAGTGAACCCTAGCTTTCAGCTAGCTCCTCCAACGCAAACTATTCCTAATACAATCGCGGGGTATCTAAGAGGGATCATTGGGATTGGAGCTCTCGCATTGATAGACGACTGTATCGTCATCTCACACTTTTATGGCAACCTTTGGAGCCTTCTATTGGCTTAATAAATCGCTCAGCTAGACCTCCTAGAACAGATGCAGCACGTAGCATATCATTTGCATGGCCGCAGTTATAGACATACTATGCGCATCTACTCCGTATAGATACCGTAAAACCCTATCGAGCGCTTTCTTGTAATACAGCTGCTGCCCCTCCATAAGCTCTTGCTAATAGAAGGAGAATCAGCACTTGCCTCGCCATGAAGATATTCTCGCACAATTACTGAAGGGTTGGCCCTCTAAGTGCTCTACGATGGTCCTTTTGCGAGTATCAGCCACCTCCTCTAGTTGCGCTCCCTCGACCTCAGTGCAGGTGTAATCGTCTTTCGCAAAATCTCTTGAAGGAAAATAGCAGACTTTGACTAAGATTTCCAGGCAAATGCTACCTCATGTCGGGATATGTTATTTAAATTGGATCAGCAGTCATTATTACCATCCTAAAACTTTTCAATTATAGCTACATATTGCAGTATATATGCGTTGACTAGTTTCTTTTGCATCTCCAGCCTGATTTCTCTGCCGGACGCTTTTCGCACTTGGAGGATGTTGATACTGACCAACGTCCTTGCGAAAGGAGATGATAGATGTCAGCAGGTCACGAGCAATGTCGACCCATGCCCGGATATACCTGATATCGTTGATATTATTTTTGATCACTTGTTGACCACCACTACCCTCTTAACGAACTCAAGCTTTAAGATTTACACTTTCTCAATAATGAAGAAAGTATCGCTAACGGACGGTATTCGCCTTCTCATACTGTTTTACTTCATTTTCTCTGTTTCCTAACGGTTATGGAAACATGCGGCTATGGAGACAGACACCTCGAAATGATGCGATGAGAGGCTTGAATAACTTGATCAGGACATAGTATGAGTTCGGCTTACGACTAAGGTTGGTATGAAGCTCACTCTTCTTCATATCGGCATTTCCAATTAGTACTTTTGTTCATAGGCTCCAACCGCTGATCTTAGCCTATCCATTCTTTGATTGTATAGGCCAAACTTTCGAGTATCTTCAGCCTCGTAAATTTTAATCACAAGGGTTGCGCGGTGCCCCCTAAAACTGCACCGAGTCATAATAAAACCCAATTAAAAATATATGTAATAATATTTGGCTAATATATAACTGTAAAAATCTACTTTTAGCATTATAGTATTATTGTAGGTTTAATAATAAATTTTTGAAAAGGAGGTATATTTGTGGTCTAGGGTAGCGCACTGCGAAGTGGCCACAGACTTCTGGTCACCTACTGTAGTTCACGAAAGCCTCATTCGAAGACCACTTACAACAATGGTGGAATATACAAAACAGACGGCATCAGTTAAGTTGAGTTTTGAAGTAAATTAGAAAAGTAGTTGGTCATAAACAGAATTGTTACCCGGGTATGTTCTCATCTCATGGGTGAAAATTCGAGGTGTAAACGTCGTTTTCCGTCAACGGGGAGAATCTTCAGCCAGATTGACTACAGCCTGATGCTGTGCCATTAGATCCGTGTCATGCAGAAAACAAAAAGACAATAAATTCCACAAATCATATTCATTCGCCCGGAGAAAATTATTGAACGGCAGGGTGCGCTAGCGCTCTGGAGAAAAAGGTACCAATTATTCCTCTTCAGTCGAGATAAAGAGCAGTAGCCAGATAGATTGCCAGAAAAAAGCAGACCGTGAGTCTGTATCTACCAAAGGATAAATGGAGAAGGAGCGAAGAAACGGTTAGGAATAGCTGGGATTCGAAGTGAATCTGCTGTATGTAACCTGTAAGACAAGCTCTTGGCGAGTATTTCGTCGTCGTTATTTCCAGCTATTTCCTGATAATGGACGCGGCATCGCTACCTTGATTCAAGCCAAATACAACGCACAAGTGCCACGGCACCCCTTTGTGTCGCACTATTTTCTGGTCATTCGCTGATGTTTAGAGCCTGACGTACACATTACTCCGTATGTAGCTCGTGTAAGAATGGCGAAGCACACCCCCGCCACCGCATTCTTCAGAGGGCTAGACCTCGGCTCGGCCCACTGTTGAAATCTGGAAGGTGGGTTTTGGTCACGGATGCATGTGAAGCTAGATCGCCTCAGATGCTCCTGGCCCACGCGTGTAACCGTGAAATTTCCGCATCGTCAAAATGGCATTGTATAAGTATCTCTAGGAACTCTAATTACTTACTATTGCAGTAGATAAGCAGCGAATAAGCACTATATTTTAATGACTGGAGCTAGTAGGGCATTAAACTACTTGGCGGACATCATGCAAGCCTATCCCAATGGATGCTTAACGCCCAACTTGTTCCTACTAACAATATTGGTGAAGGTATTGGTGCCATCTGTATATACCTAGCGCTGCATAGTAGGTAGCTACTAAACTTACCTCAACTGGTCTTTTGTTTAGGAAACAAGGCGAAACGTTTCGGTTGTCGCTTAACAAAGCTGTGCTATTTTTGGTGTTGCATCGCCAAATTCTTTGTTGCGTACTGTTTTTTTCATGTTGAGAATAAGACTGGTATGTAGTTCATTCAAGCCGGACAAGAGAGAAACCGCCCGTTATATTTAACTTGCTTCCACCCCGGCTTGTATAGGCGCTCCGGGAGGTGAAACATTCTATTTAGCCTCTGCGGGACGGTATTTTTGCGTCCTCGATTGACTCGCGGTCTCGCGAGACTGATTCATAGAAGCGCAGTAGCGTCGATAAAAGAAACACCTTTCCCCGATGCTTGGCGTTGCTAGCAGTGAGTGTAATATATTGCATCAGGCCGACTGCCTAGAGATCTTCTTCCTATCCAAAATCGGCGTTACCGTATAGTACAACCGAGATGCGGGCAACAGTGGCGGGCCTAGGGCGGTTAATAGCGAAGTTTGTTGCACACATACTTGAACTCAAGCAAACATGGAATGTAACACAAGATAGCCCCTCATTAGGTGACTTTAGAAAGTTTGCTAGACTCCAGAACCGTAGCAACACACCTTCTTCATGAAATCACTTTCTCCGCAGCGCTCTTGAAGCTCATTGAGAAAGAAGCTACCAAGCAGTCGGTGTGAAGCCTTTTAAATCGTTGGTAGTCTAGCTTTGGTAGATAATTTGTGAAATGTGATCCGGGTTCCATCACTAATAAATATCCATCTCCTTAGGCCCACCAGACATTAAGCGCGATACGACGTAGGATATTGTGTAAATGGCGGGGTTCGCCCTTCATAAGTTCCAACGTCTCATAGTGTAAGTAATTGACTGCGTAATTGAGTAGGGCAGGTAAAACTTGAATCAAGTCTCCTCGGAGGCCCCGCAAATGATCAACAACACCCCTTTACAGCCGTATCCGAAAGCCATATAAAACCTCTTCGCTCTCCCCACCCAGGCGATAACTTACATAGAAGTTGGGGGATACGCAGCAGTCAGGGTATATATAGAATCATCATGCTTTTAGCTGTTGAGGCGCTGGGTTTTACCCTGCCGCCCGTAGTCGCTCTAGTGCTATGGCTCATCATCATTGTAAGTTTTTCAACGTCCTCAGCCTCTCTGTATCATCATACCTTCATTGTAGCTAATGTGGTCGAGAAAGGGAATTGTATACCTCATCTCAATTCCAGTCTACAATGTCTGGTTCCATCCCCTTCGAAAGTACCCAGGCCCTAAATGGTGGGCCGCCACTCGAATCCCGTACACTCGGATGATCTTCTCTGGCATGTCTCACCGGAAAATCCTTGAACTACATCAGCGCTATGGCGACATTGTGCGAGTAGCTCCCGATGAGTTGGTCTACTGCAATAGCGATGCGTGGAATGAGATTATGGGCCATCGAAAGCAGGGCCGGGGAGAGAATGCCAAAGATCCAATTTTCTTCAAGACAATGCAGCACAGCGTAATCAGCGCCAACCGCGAAAACCATACTCGAATGCGGAGAACACTGGCTCACGGATTTTCAGCCCAGGCAATGATGGACCAGCAGCCTCTTATACAAGGCTATGTCGATATGCTGATTAACGGACTGCGAAAGAGCTGTGATAATGGCAATCGGGCTGTGGAAATGACATCTTGGTATAACTGGACGACGTTTGACATCATCGGTGACTTGGCCTTTGGAGAACCCTTTGGTTGCCTGCAAAACTCTGACTACCACCCTTGGGTGTCACTGGTATTCCAAAGAATCCGCGGAGGCGCATATAATAATGCTTTGCGCCGGTTTCCTTTTGGGGAAACCCTGATTCAATTCCTCATTCCAAAGGATGCACGTAAAAAGTTCCTTATGTATTTTCAAATCACACAAGAAAAAGTCAACAAAAGGTTGGCTAACACCAGCCCGCGGGCAGATTTCATGGAGGTTATGGCTAGAAAGGAGGGAGACATGGTATGGCTTCTATATATTTTTTTAAGCCCTCTGGCTGGCATTTCTTACTGATGATTTACAGAAATTCTCTTATCCTGAGCTTTTGGATAATGCAAGTTTGCTTATCATTGCTGGATCGGAAACTACCGCTACGACTTTGTCTGGAGCCACTTATATGCTACTCACCCATCCTGAAGTCTTGCAGAAGGTGAAGGATGAAGTGAGATCGAGCTTCTCAAATGAAGCTGAGATTGATCTGCTGAGCGTACAGAAGCTGTCCTACATGATGGCGGTGCTACAAGAAGCGCTTCGCGTGTACCCTCCAGTTCCAGCTGCCATACCGCGCAAGGCGCAGCCTGGTGGCGACACAATATGCGGACAGTATGTCCCAGAAAAGGTGAGCATTATTTCCTTTCAAAGGCGCTCCCTGGTCAACTCTAACAGAACTTCAGACTGTATTGGGGATTTGGCAATGGCCAATGTATCACAATGCGAGGAATTTTACCTTGCCTGATTCCTTTATTCCAGAACGATGGCTAGGAGATGTCCGGTTTTCGAATGACAGCCATGAAGCACTTCAGGCATTTTCATATGGACCCAGAAATTGCATAGGAAAGAAGTTAGTGGCTGCCCTCTCTTAACATGTCAAGGATGACCAATCTAACATATTTTAGTCTCGCATATGCCGAAATGCGCTTGATTCTGGCAAAGATCTTGTGGAATTTTGACATCAGTCTTCATCCTGATAGCAAAAACTGGTATGAGGAGAGCGAGGTTTATGGGTTCTGGCAAAAGCCGAATCTTAATGTGTACATCAAACCGAGAGTGGTTGCATAGTATATGGGCTACGCTGTTGTTTGTGTATGGAGTTCAAATATTATGTCTTATATGTTGTATGCGAGCAATCGTTCGCCCATTTCTAAGAGATGGTATTTTAATCCCAATATTGAAGCTGAAAGTAGCTTTGTGACGGATACGAGTGTACAATAATTAGGTTGGAAAAATGAAGACATCGATTCGCCTTCCGGATACGCGGAGTTGCCTGAGCGCACAACTTGACTATGACTCAGCCAAAAAAAAGGCATTGCAACGACAGAATACGTGTACAGACAGCGCTGGCGGACTATAACCACCTGGATTTGACACTAAGATGACTCGTTCTCTGTATATCGCATCATGAATACAGCTAATATGATTACAGCATCAAAGCCAAGACTTGAAGACTTGCGCCCGAGAACATAGACTGAAATAAGCCAAACGCTTTGTATCCGAATCATGCATTGATCACTAATCTTTTAGCGTAGAGATTTATGGGGACAAAGCGGGAGAGTAGTCAGATTGCCGTTTATAGAAATACTCAAATTTCCTTTTTCTTATAATTCTGTGCAGTAATCAAGCCGTGGATTATGTAAAGACCAGTTACCATTTTTGAAGAAACTTAACCTCCTTTATAATAGTCAACAACAATATCACGCTTAGGTAGCCATAACACGTATAATGAAAGCAGCTTTATTAGACTGAGTGATAGAGAGAGTTTATGATATGTTCAATGAGGTTTACAGGCCATTGTACTATGATCCATGCCTACCTATGAAAGTCGCCTCAAGAAAGTATCCATCTATCTTGGGGCGAACTTTTTGTTTCTCTTGTCATACAAGGGCATCATAATACACCTTCTCTATTTAATGAAGCCACGTGGGAATAGTGAAACACGTCCGTCAATCAATTTTTTGCGATAACCATTGTAACCACGGTAAGGCAGTACCGGGTTGCGTGAGGACTTTGTGCAAGTACAAAACGAAACTCTGACAAAGTAAAAGAGCAAAACACCAGCTGCTCTATCCAATCTCCTGCCTCAGTAGGTAATCTTTTGATCCGTATGTGCCAATTTTTTTAAAAGTCGGCAAGGATCTAAGGCTGCAGCTAGAAGGAAAGGATTTCAACCTTCGCGGGCTCAGCTCCAATTGCAAGTCTTGGAAACATATGCCTTGGCATCTTGGCTTATCTTAGCTCGGCTAGCGCTCAACTCTGTCGTATTATAAATTCGAAAAAAGTCTCCGGGAGTCTTACACAACAACCTAGCATTAGACTAATATCGCTAGCATCATCTGCTTCATTACCTGTCAAGTTGTCTTTGCTATTAGCGCTATTGGCCTTTTAGTCTTTTGTTGCGCCCAGGCTAGAACGACAGAATCACAGGATTCTACGCCATACTCATTCTAGATGCTTGATTAGGCCTCCCTTTTCTCTATCTGCTTAAGTTACTCTAATTCTTGTTTGCCCAATCCGGAAACTTGAGCATTTGCCATTTAGAAATCGTCGAATATAGACTCTGTGTCACATTTCTAAGCTGCAAAACTTGCATGAAATTTCTAAGCCGCAACGTGCAATTGAGTATATAGGAAACTAAAAAAAAAAAAAAAATACAAAGATGTAAACTATTGTCCACGGCATGTTGTTATATATACGTGCGCTTATCCTCACGGTGTTGTGGCTACTGTCTTCACATTCCTCGTTCGTAGGAGACGCAACAGCCAGGTTCTGAAATTGTTCCCAACAGCGTTCTCTTTACATATAATGCAATTCTTCTAAAGTTTACAAAATAATGTACGACCTTATTCGCGACGCGCCTCTTGGCCAGGCGATTCGATTCGTTTCTGGAAAGCGGCTGTTCAAATATCCAGAAGAGGAAGCGGACTTCGCACTACCACCACAGTATACGGCACGACTGAAAGAAGAAAAACCTGTTGTCGGAAACTCGCCGGACCAGAGAATATCTGGCGATACTCAGACCTCTCAGCAGCACCGCCCCGGCGATGTCGAAAATATCGGAGGCGAATGGATGCATGAGCATGATGCTCGTGGCGAGAGAGAAATAGAACTTCAGCGCACCAAGTCCATCCCAATCGTGCCGGAGAAAACAAATGACGGTGTCGTACTTGTCGATTGGTACACGACCGATGACCCGGCGAACCCACAGAACTGGTCGAAGCTCAAGAAGTACTGGGTCACGGGCGTGCTTTGCGCTTATACGTTTGCCGTGTACTGCGGTGGACCAGTGTACGTGGCTTCAGCCGCAGGGGTTGAAGAACGCTTCGGAGTAGGCCCAGTTGCTTCCAGCCTGGGGCTTGCACTTTATGTGTGCGCGTTCGGCGTGGGCGACCTGATCTTCTCCCCTATTACCGAAATCCCTGTTGTGGGACGCAACCACGTCTACTACTTGACTTTCATTGTCTATTGGGCGCTCTCATTTGCTCCACCAGTCATCAACAGCTTTGGAGGGTTGCTAGTCCTACGTTTTCTTCTAGGATTCTTTGGTAGCCCTGCGCTTGCTAATGGTGGAGCTTCTGTTGGTGACATCTACAGTTTACTGTATGTCCCTTACGGTCTCTGTTGGTGGGCCTTTGGAGGTTACCAAGGCCCTTCCATCGGGCCATTGATCGGTGGCTTTGCAGCTCAAGCAAAGGGCTGGAGGTGGCCTATGTGGGAAGTTACTTGGCTGTCGTCGATCATCTTGGTATTCCTTTTGACTCTCATGCCTGAGACATCTGCGGATAAGATCTTGTTGCGTCGCGCACGTCGTCTTCGCAAACTAACTGGCAATGATAATCTGCAGTCTCAGAGTGAGATCAATCAACGACATATCAGCACATACAGCATTGTCAAGACTGTCCTCATTCGACCAACTGAAATTATGCTCAAAGATCCTTCCATCTTCTTCATTCACGTCTACACTGCATATTTCTATGCAATTTTCTATACATTCTTTGAGGTCTTTCCGCTTGTTTTCCCGGTTATATATGGTTTTAACGAAGGCGAGACTGGACTTGCATTTGTGTCATGCCTTATCGGCAGCACGACCGCTTTATTCTCATATTTTGCATATCTTCATTTCTACATGATTCCAGATAACATTCAGAACGGCCTTCGAGCGCAAGAGCACAGACTTGTACCAGCAATCTTTGGCTCAGTCTTGCTCCCGGTGGGCATGTTTCTCTTTGCGTGGACAGCCAGAGAATCAGTGCATTGGATTGTCTGCTTGATTGGCGTCGCTCTATTTGTCTGCGGAGAGTTCATCGTTATGCAGTCATTATTCATCTACCTTCCAATGTCGTATCCGCAATACGCTGCATCTCTTTTTGCTGGTAACAGTGTTTTGAGATCAACTCTTGCTGGTGGCGCCGTGCTTTTCGCCAGGCCATTGTTCGTCAACTTGGGAGTAGCTAGAGGAGTTTCTCTGCTGGCTGGTATCAGCGTTGCCGGCATTATTGGAACGACTGTGATATATTTGTTTGGTGCAAAATTGCGAGCAATGTCTACCTTTGCCACCAGTTAAGTCTGTTAGCTGAATAATGATGACGATTTGGTGGAAGGTAGAGAGGATGATAGAGACGATGTGGTAATAAGGGATGAAGGAGTCGCTCAAAAACCATATGCTTCAAGAGATACGTAAATAGAAAGTTAAGCGAGTAATTATAGATTAAATGAACAGATTGTTTAATTAAAGAGTTGATCTGGCGTTAATGGATTTAGATAGTGGTACTTATCGCCGGACTTTGTATTAAGGGAAGATATCGGCAGGCATTATGCAGGTAATGCAATATCGTGATTCTAGGTGGCGAGCGAGAAAACAGCTTGCTGTTGTGGCCTCCTATCTGTCCTATTAGTTTTTGGGTGCAGATATTAAGCGCGCGATTGATTTGGTTCCCGAGAAGAGGAAATGACAAAAACCAAGTGCCAGATTCAAATGAAAGACTTTTTATTTTGTGTGTGTGTGTTTTATCAAAAATTACAATCTATTTCATAAGTCCATATTTCAATACATGTACCCAGTGCTGTAAAGAAGACATACAGGCAAATGCTATGACTGGTGTATAAGCTGGAACAACTTTCTCGGGCCTGCAGGGCCCTTTTCCGCGACTAACCTTTGAGGCGCGCCATAATTTAGAACAAAGAACATTATCTCGCAGTATCGCAATGATTACAAAATACGGGCATGGTGATTGAGGCTTTATATCCGAGCCACAAGGAGAGTCGGAGTTTACTGGACAAAGCCATTTACAGAAATCAGCTTACGTTGACAGTCACCCGCTTAGCCGTGCGGGCATACAAATGCGCATAGCTCCTATATCCGACCTCTGTGGCTGTTAGATATAAAAAAAGAGGTTTAAAATGATCTACTGCCCTATTTGAGGCTACCGACCCGACTTCCTGATTGCCCGACTTCCTGATGCCGACATCCTAACCCCCCGACGTCCCGATATTCTGGACTGGGGTTGCCCATGAGGGACGCAGTAACACGGTAGTGTAACACGGCATTGGTTGGCGGCAGTAGTAAGCAGGCTCAGGTACAGCCAACTCCAAAACACTTGAACGTTTGCGATTTAGCGGATTTGCTGTTATGACCGTGATATCACGATTAATAACCATAGCCGTCAGCCGGTTCACCATTCGGTAACTTCATAAACCTATACAAAAGCGCGATAAGTTATAATGAGATAAAAGTATAAATATGGCTAATGTCCCTTCAAAAAGGCAAATAAGCACGAGCATTAAACTTTACCACATTTCACAGAATCTCGAGCTCTGCCTTTGGAATCGCCATATTCAACTACTATGCTGGAGTCAAGTTGTCTGTGCGGCGCAAATCGCGTCTCTTTTGAGGGCGACATTTCCGTAAAGGTATTATGTTCATTTCTACTCCTTTTATGAGTTACTAAGCCAACTTGTTGCTAGATGCGATGCCATTGCATTGACTGCCGCAAATTTTCTGGCTCTACGAACACCAACAACCTAGGTCTTCCTATTGCAGGGCTGAAGATTCTTCAGGGAACGCTCAAAACGTATACGAAAGAAGTCGCTACTGGCAATACCATGACAAGCCACTTTTGCGGAGATTGTGGGTCAACATTGTATCGCATTTCGAGCTTCAGTGACAAATGGGTGTCGGTGATGATTGGCGGAGTTGATGGATTGCAAACTATAGAGGACTGTAAAGCAGATGTTGAGCTTTTTGTGAAGTATCGACCGAGTTGGATGACACCCATTGAAGGAGCCAAACAAGTAGAGGGTACATGGCTTCCAGAGCATTGAGCTATCTGAGATTTGGGAGTTATTTGACATATTCCGTCTATTTCACTCCATGTCATAGGGAAGGATGTATGTCGCAGGGAGACTTTATTAGGATCCAAGCAATATATTTGTATGAAGAGAGAGCGTGTGTTTGAAGAAAATCGTATGCGCCCCTTGTCAATGCTTCGAAACAGTAAACAGCTCAAGCTTATGTTAGACTGAAATAATAGAATATAGACAGAAGACCCGCAGCTCATCCGTCTCGAAAAGCTGCGAATCGTTACTATATATATTTAATGAGTTAAATAGATTAAACTACTTTTTTACTCTATTTACTTTTTCCCAAGCCGTGTCTTATCTTCATCCGTTGGAGGCCGAGCGGTGTCGGTCATGCCACAAACCTTCCACTCCACTTTCTGCGGTTGGTTCTCATCCCAGGCCCCTTTGATAAGAGTAAAGCAATTAGTTCCGAGGTGAGTAAGAACACCATTGCGTGTGAACCAGAATGGCGTCCAAACCATGGCGAGGTCGCGATCAATCAACACTGTAGGCTCACCATCAAGGCCTTCTTCGAGCTCACCGGCTTCGATCGAGTCCCAGGGTATACGTCCTGCAAAGCCGTCTGGAAACTGTTCATATTCGAAACCTTTGTTTACCTATGGCAATGCATACTGTGAATATCATGCGTCTTCGAAAGGAGATATATAGCATCTTTACAATGCGCATATTATACTTACCATAAAGCGTGAATGGCACGCAGTTCCATGCGGGGTTAGAGTGGATAGAAACTCATCTCGTCCTGCTGCACCAGGCAACTTTAGACTCTCGAGAAGTCGAACGCATAAATCAACAGCTGCTTGTTTATCGGCATCCATTGCTTTTGTTGACAAAGATTCTGGCTTTGGATCAAGAGTAGAAACAATGTATTGGTTTACAGAGCTACCGATGGAAAGAGGGGTCGGCACTTGGAGGCGTATACAAGGCGTATGCAAGTGGGGTGTTCTCACTATGCTGCGGAGCACAGGTAACAAACGAATCAGTTTGTCTCTGTAAGCGCTAATTTGGAATCGAAAGAAGGCGATTCTGTAGGAAATAGGTGGGTTATTGCGATAAGGGAAATGTAACATCGAACAATGTGGAGATTTCACACCAAAATTGACACTCTTGCTCGTTTGGACAAGCACAGTGTGATCGGCGGTATTCCCACAACCTGGGAAGTTGACGTTGCCGACGTTCCGAAGGCCTTGTACATATACAACTTTGGCCGCCAGAGCTGAGTTTTTCAAGCCATTATGAAGGCCATAAGAGAGTAAAAACACAAGTATATATCTCATGTTGCAAATTTGTGTCTGCTTCCTCTTTAGTGAACTTTGCCTCCTTCTTTACTCAGCAAGTCGGCCGCAAAGTATCATCCCTAGAGGAACTATGATTACATGAAGTCTTATAAGCATAAGTCGTCAGAGTATAGCCCTGTTACATGCTCTCTTAACAGACTACCAGTATTCGATATTACCCGGCACCGTTACTGACTTCATTACTAGAGAACAACGAAGATAGACATATGTTATTAAGCGTTTTCATATTCATATCATTTATTTAACCATTTGAATGCAGTTAGTGTATACTAAACAGGAATATGCTTTGTGACGATCAAAGAGTCTTCTCGCAAGCAGTATATAGTGTGCGGATATGAGTATAAAGCAGTCGATTCGTCGTGGTTCCCCCCTGGTAACCACTCCCTCTCATCCCTCCCATTAAAATTGGCTACGAAAGCCAGAGATGAAAGGAATTTCTTTCTTCAATCAAGTCCACATGTAATAATAGAGCCACGCAATCGAGGATACGATTCTTAGATCTTAAATTCAACAGGCACATAACGCCCCTTGAGACTAGCATGTGCATTACTTAGGGGGCTGCCATGTTAGAGTGTCGCACCGCCTTAATACAAGGTGCCAGCGGAACTGCAGACGCCAGCCATTGAGTGAGGCTCGCTATAGTTGACTGGATTGCTGATACTTTTAATAAAGTATCGGAATTGAAATTGGGTCTAGAAACAAATTGCGACTTAAATGTCGAAAACAAGTGATAACCAAGACTCCGTGTGCTCGCCATTGATGAGGGAAGCCGGCTGTCTCCCAATTAGAACAAGACACATCCAATTACTTGTTTTGAAAAGAGATGACTTTGAACGTTGAATTAGTGCCAAGCGGGATCTTATTTAGAATTGGATATTTCCACGATTTGCGGCCCTTTTTGCGGCCCAACTTACACCCATCTACTAAATGAACAGCTAATCCGACAGGTGACTGTAGCCTACATCTTGTATTCCTCGTAATGCAGCCCAATGTGAAGCGGTGTCGCGACGGTTCCCTTCTTCGGGAGCATGCTCTAAGTTCTTTCTACTATCATTAAGATAATTCTCTTAGCATAAATAAACGAAGCATTCAAAGCTCTACTTCTAAGCAGGGCAACTATGCGATAAGCTTAAATTGTTTCAGCGATCATGCTTACACGTAGAGCCAGAAGATTATACAGTGGGGCGTCACTGAACGCAGAGCTTGAGCGCCCCGAGCATGTCTTCCCCCGCGATATTATAACAGTCTCTGTTGCAACAGATAATCTGCATAGCTACATTAGAATCCAAACTGTTAACTCTACTTCACCTTGGGTCATGAAAGTTAATTTGCCTTGAGAAAGCGTTTTTACGTGCTATAAAAGTTGCAGGGGTCTACTGAGAACCACCCTATTCTAGCGACATCGAAATCTAGAATAGCATTAGTTTAAAATTACAACGCCATTGCAAAGATGAAGGCCGCGTAAGCCATGGTTAACGAATCCAACTCATCACCAGCACCAGCATTTGTGGACTTGTATAACTGATTCATCGCCGTCCAAGTCCAGCGTTGCCCACTTTCTTTTATGACTCACTAGGTAGTAAGCCCGATCAATTCTTCCACGCTGTCACGGACACGCCATACCACGATTTACCAATTGGCGAACAAAGGCGGTCAATGTTTCTTAATGAAAAACTCTTGTAACGTCAAAAGCTGGAATCGCTCAAAATGGAGAATGAACCAAAATCGCATGACCGCACCAATGTAGGCGCAAAGATTATTCGTCCATTGGGGCATCTGTACGTTTCCATCTCCTGCTGCCAGTTTAGGTGCTGACCTCTTCGCTTGTGATAGAGAGGGTTTCCAGTCAGCCCTGCATTTGCTTGGTTTGTATTGCAGCACTATAGTTACGTGCCGCTATGATATCCCAGCCGAGCTCGTGAACGAGGGCGCGCAGAAACAGCTCATGGACAAATTAGAGCAAGCAATAGCTGCAGCTGCCCTCTAACATCCTTTTCTCCAAGTTGGCCTTGTTGGTGAAGACTCAAAGTCCCCCCACTGGGTCCAGCTTGAGTCTATTAATCTTGCCGACCATATCCAGTGGCAACTACAGATAGAAGGCTCGACAGAGGAATACCAGTCTCTATATAACAAGAGTCTCAGAGAGCAGCTTGACACCAAGTTCTCGAACCAGGAGACTCGACCCGCCTGGAGGATAGTAGTGCTCAGGTCGAAAGGGAATCTGTCCCATCTCGACTTAATGTTTGCCTGGAACCATTCCATTGCAGACGGCATGAGCGGCAAGATTTTCCAAGAAACAGTGTTGCACCATCTGAATGATCATGTATCTATGACCGACAGTCCGCTGCTACAAAATCACGTACTTCGCCTGAGTGCGACAGCGGAGCGTCTCCCTCCACCAATGGACAAGATGGCCAAATTTCCTGTTTCGTTAGGCTTCGCCGCTGCTACCGCATGGCAAGAGCTGAAACCGTCCTTTCTTTCTGGCGAGCGCTCTACAAAGGCAACCTGGGCCCCAATCCGCCTTCAACCGTACGAAACGGCACAACGTATTATCTCGCTTGACAGCACAACACTGAAGAATATTCTCTCCGCATGTCGTCAAAATAAGACAACTCTCACAGGCCTTTTACATGCAGCCGTCCTAATTTCCCTCGCACCACAGCTTATGGACAAGGAAGCGCCTGCTTTTGCAAGTATCACGGCGCTCAACTTGAGACGGCACATGCCTTCAAGCTCTGAGGGCCCCTTGGAATTTGAGGCTGATCAGACGATGGCAAATTTTGTATCTCGACAGTTACACAAGTTTGACGAGACTTTGGTGAAAAAAATTCGCAATCTGGCTGCAACGAGCCTCAAGTCTTCTACACCTTCGAATGTGGATGGCGAGCCGAATCTACAGAAACATGCCGGCACTGACGCCCTGGCGGAAATTTTGTGGGCAACGGCTGCTCGGGTTCGTGGTGAGATTCAAGAACGTTTGGATTTGGGATTGAAAAACGATATTGTCGGTTTAATGGGCCTTGTGAGTGATTGGCGATCACAGATGAAACAAGAACTCAAGAAGCCGAGGCCGGTGGCCTGGAATGTGACAAATCTGGGGGTAATGGACGGAAAGCTTGGGGCAGCAGAGATAGCACAGGCGCAAGATGCGAACAACGACAACATGCCAACAGGCGTCTCAGGCTCAAAAGGTTGGTCTGTTTCGCGAGCAGTCTTCTCATTGAGCGCTGATGTCACAGAGGCTTTCATTCACATTAGTCCCATGGCGGTTAAGTCCGGAGAACTTATTATTGAGATTAGTTGGCAGCGAGGACTTATTGATGACAGCATTTGCGAGCGGCTTACTGCTGGAGTGGAAGAATGGTTGAGATTTATAGGTCAAGTGCAGTCACGACAGACGGATTAGACTGCACCCGCCGAAATCTAGTCTCTTATTTGATATGTTTTTTTGCTTCATATATGTTCCCGCGTGATGATATATGCTGATTATAAATTGGGAGAAGTGTCTTGTTCGCTGTCCAATTGGAGCGTCGATCCGCCAACCTTGATTACATAGCTAAAGAAGGAAAAGATAAGCACAATTCGTTTGTTTATTGACTATTACCTCTCACCCGGCTGAGATACACCGCTATGTAGTCCGTAGTAAGCTACGCGTATATATGTCGATTCTTCGATATGATGGACCTAACTACCACCTGTGAAAGACAAAATGTAATGAATCCAATTGCTTGAACTATGTTACGGCTCCAACACATATTTTATCAAGTACAGATTGCTCACTTGTATATTTATTTTGGATAACATTGTACTAATACTTAAGTAACTTATATCGTAGTTGGCTTTTCCTCCTACTAGTAACTTATCCAAAACGCTAACAACTGCGCCTTCGCAAAGCCCGTCTTCGCGACGTTGCTTGACAAACTGTCCTTTTGACCACCTCTTGTCCAGAGCCCAAAATCACATTCGAGGCCTTAGCCGCATGAAAATCTCTTCCGGCGTGTGAACGAAAACAGGACGGGCTACCATGCTACTCATCGAATCGGGCACCTCCAAAAAGTCAAAGCTCCATACAAGCAATGTCAGGGCAATTTTCATCCTCAAATAAGCCTCTCGTTTACCCCAACAGGCCCTCGGTCCATGGCCAAACCCTGACTGTGGCCCTGCAGTTGGGTCAAATTCGACACCACCCTGCGAGTTCTGGACTAGCCAGCGCTCAGGATTGAATGATGCCATATCCGTCTCATTCCACTTTTTCGAAGGCTTTACTACACGGGTGGTAGAGCTTCTCTTTTTCTCGTCTATGGGAAAGGGGGGCGACAAGAAACTAGGTCCGTTGGGGAGAAGGAAAACTGTAGTCCCCTTGGGGACGCGATGACCAAGGATCTCCGTATCACAGATTGCATCTCGCGTTGAAAGAACAGGGTGGAGGCGGATTGTTTCTTCCATTAAAGCATCGAGATACGGGATACTAGTGGTGCGGAGGAATTCCTCTACAGTTGGAAGTCGATTCTCTTTGACAGCCAGAGGATAGGCAGAGTGAAGAGCGTGGCGCAGGCTTTCTTGGACTTCAGGATACTTAATAATGAATTTCAGCGCCCAGGAGATATTGGCTTCCGTAGTATCCATGCCGGCATAAGCGATGCCAAGGAACTGAGAACTTGTTAGAACGGCCATCTTTTGAGCGCTTGTGAATTGTTTCATCTCACCTCGGCCATAATCATGTCATTATAAAAATCAGGCTCTCGGCCTTCTTGCTCGGCGATAGCTAATTCTCGTGATAGCATGTAATCAATTCCGGCTGATTTCTCGCCTGCGCGAACTCGCTCTACGGACTTTTGGATTTGATCGCGGGTCAACTGTCTCTTCGTCGCCTGTATTCTTCTATACCCAGCAGTCCAGGGGATCCAGTGCAGAGTCAGTTTTGGCCACAAAGAGGTCATCATCTGGGTCACGGTTTGTCCCGCGTCATGAAGCGTATAAAAAACCGAGTCGATGGCGGCCTCTGGGAAGACTGCTTCTCCACGCGATCCAACTTCTGGAGCTTTCTCGTCAGATAGAAGTTAAATTTGCGCGTCTATTGACGAGCGTCCGAAATGCTCTCCAAAGAAGAAACTTGCCATTATGTCGAAATTGGCACGATCGAGATCCGTACCGGCGCTGAAGGGCTTGTCTCCAGCCAGACGGGCCTTGGCTCGCCATAGTTCCACTAATCGTGATACCAAGGCATAGGTAGTTGGCGCCATAAAGCCATTCAGGAAGCTTGGGGCCATCAAGTCTTGAAGCCAGCGGCGGCTTGCTTTAAACTCAGGGCCGGTGGGCATACGCGTGTGGAAGTTTCCAAACGCCGCAAAGCTGTCCGCCATGAAAGTCCCACGGTCGAAGTCATTCGTGCGGCGAGACCCAATGTCCAGAGCCTCGTCATAGTCGGCTAGCAGAAGTATAGGTTTGGAAAAGGGTGTTAAAAAGACTTGACATAGCGGCGAGTTCAGTTTCTTAGACTGCTTAGCGCACCAATCGTTGAAGTAAAGGCCTGGAGTCGATGCTATGTCCAGTATCATACCAGGGACGTCACCTAGCGGCGAGCGAACGGCGGAAGCATTATAAGGGATTCCTGGAATTGGCTTTGGACAAATAGATCGGTAAACAAGGTAGATTACCCCTAATACCGCTAAAGTAATGACAATCATTTTTCCATTAACTGCACTTGGTCTTACCGAGAGATCAATAATATAAGTTACATAGAGAAGAGGAATCTAAAAAGGCAGTTGGGGAACCTGATATATTTACATCCCAACTGCGGAGAAAAGGCAGAGACGACCATTCTGTATACGCATAAACTAGGTACATTTGATGCGCTGCCATACCCTCCTCTTACACGCAGGCTCCTGGTATTGTGTAAAGCCTAGGTAGGCATACACATCATGATTCAGCTACCGTGAAGGGAACGAATATGTGAGAGGCTCTACAGCCGTAAGAAGAATAGCCAGCGCTATAATAGCGGGCTAATCATAGCTTAATATGTCACAGACAGACACCTTTTTCCATAAACGGAAAGGGTAAACACACTCGCCCGCATTAAGTTGCCCCGTCCAAGTAGACAAGCGATCAACGACGAATAAGGAAAATCAGAGAGCAATCAAATCGCATACATAGTCAAAGTCTGCAAAGTATAACAGGAAATTAATTATCAACTGATCAGCACACAGTTGTCAACTTCACACGCGGCACAATGGCGCTCATATTCACTATTTCATTGTCAGAATAACGTTCGTGTTTTCATTTCATGGTACTTTCATTCTTTGATCTCTATTTACCTTTACTCATGAAAACCACATAGGGCTGGCGATAGCCTTTGCCGGCGCCGTTCATGCTGATCTGGTGGGTTCCAGGGCCAGTTGCTCGTCGAAAAGTGCCTAGAAGAGACAACCTTCTGCGGGCGCCGTTTGAGCTTGAGTGGATCCGTAGGGCCGGCAAGTCCAAAAGTAGAAAATGTTGAAAACGGTTGGCGCGCCACAATCTACTGCTATACACGAAAAAAAGAGCGCCAGGCTCTTCCAGTTGAACGTAGTTTAATTTCAATGTTCTTACAACTGGTTGGCATGTATTCAATTTCCTAGTTCTATTCTACATTGTTAGTAGTACTATCATTTGCTTGATACATGTCCTGAGTGAGACTCCCAAATTTCCCCCTCAAGACCTGTAATAAGTTGAGCGAGTCAGGTTCTTCGGGGGATGATTCCACAAATCGTATAGCCAGCCGAGTTGGTCAAATTCTCCCGTTCGGCCTTGCGCCCCAGTGCGGCAATTGCGCCTTGGAACGGGGTTTTGCTGTATCACTAGCTGTGTGCCATTTCCTGCGCACTGGAGGCGTCATTCGATAGGACCCCTGCAACCAGAAGCTCTTATCCACCCTTTTTCTCGCTCTCATGTCCATCAAACTAATAGTGAGAGTCAACATGTTGGCCTACACTTCTCCATTCGTGTGAAGAACGCCTATTGTAAATTTTAGCCAAAATAAGAAGATGAAGACGTTGACCTGTTCAAGAGGTCTGGAAACTAGGATTCGGCTGTTTCTTTCACAAATAGGGCATTCATAAATAGGGCAAGATAAGATCTATAAGAGTAAGGTAGCTAATGATTAATCACTTGCCCTGCAAAGGGTGCTAATAAAAAGAGAGTTATGATCATTAACAAAAACAATGTTTGGTAGGTAGGACAAGTTAGTACACGCGGGTTTTATTATAGGCTCGGTCATAAGCAGCAATTATAATACGCTCGGCCATAAGTAGCTTTGACAATAGGCTCGGCTATAGTTACTAATCGCGCTAGGTATGTTAGTAATTTGTCCCGGGGAAAGTCTAAGTGGATGTTTAAACACCGAGACTACAAAATAGATAGCCATATACGATAATAATAAGATCTGTATTTTGGTCGTTATCTTGACCGATTGATATACCGGGCCAAGTGCTCGCTAGAATGCTGACTCAAGTGGGTTACGGTAGCTAGCAATGGAAAAATTAAAACAGTACCCGCCTCTATACAGAATGACCTCATCACGCGTTTCATAGATCTAGTTCTGTGCCTTTTGAACAGCAAATTGTGCAGCAAGTTGAACACTACGAATGAAACGATTTATTCTAAGTTGAAATCGACACGTATCTTTAAATTGAATACCATAAGACAAGGACACACTGCTGTCTAATGCTGCGACTCAGGACTATATCAACTCTCAACGTATTCCGAACAAAAACCAACTAAGTTACAGTAAAGTTCCATAGCATAGGTTAGAAGCTACAGTGGCTAAATAAAAATTAACCCCCTTCGAAATTATTGCATCACTATTCTTTGCCGCCCTCTTCTCTTACTTTAGTTGCTACCTCCAAGCAGAGCTGCGCTATCGAAACATCGCGGACCATATCCACACTCCCGATTTAGGCCCGTCTCCCTTCGCAGCCAATTCCGTAGTTCCATCGCAACCAAATTTTAAACACTGTGTGTTGTTAGAGGCTCCTGCGTATCAATATCCTCAAGGGATATGGCCATTAGCCGCGCTATCCATTCTAGCAGGCAGGAAGTGCCAGCTTGATGTTTTCTGGGTGAGATGACGCATTTGGATCGAACGTCAAAAAACTCGCCGGCCAGCCAGCCAACACTCAAGACGGGGCCCATATCATGGCCAAATCGACTTGTCCTTGGGAGCGCCGGTAATGAGCCAGGAAGTTTTTATACACATTACCAACGTGATAATTACCTTGGCCATGAAACTCGATAACACCTCCTTCAATAGACAGCATCATGAAAATCTCAAAATTTTGCGATAACAATCATGCGGGTATCGTGAAGTGTGTACCTGTGATGAGTTAGGGCTAAAATCCCCTGCTAAAAGGTTATCCGAGTGTGTTTACTTTCACTCTCACAGCCACAGTTAGACTTCTAAACTCATTTGTTCAAAATGAGTATCCTAAAGACTCTAATGAGGTTGGGATTAGTGATAAACTATACAGTCAAGACAGCAAAGCTTTACCGTAAGACCATAGTAGCTACGATCATTCTCTTGATCTGAGGCATAGTTGACTGAACGTCAGAAAGTACCTTAACCAGCTCGTCCCTGGTAGTATCATCACTGTCCCACTCCTTGGTGTTGACCCCCTCGCCTTTCTTGAACCGTTTAAGATACGTTTGGTTGTCTGGATTAGTTGAAGCGGATCTGGAGAGGAATGCGATGTTCTTTGCTGCAACCGATATAAGCCAGTTGGCTAACACTCTGCCAATGCCGTTGGTTTGCCCACTCTTTGACCTCTTTGCATGTGATGCAACGCCTATTCTGCAGCCCTATTCCACACATTGCATGATTAGAGAAGCTTTCAGGCCATTAAGTGACAAACAAGATTCACTTACCCAATGTTGAAAATGTCGATAGGCTTAACAGGCTTGATAACACCCCTGCCAAGCAAATTTTGAAGCCCATCTATAGTCGTGCGAGCCGATGCAACCGGCCAGCGCATAAATTCACTCAAGTAAACATCAATCAAAAGCCGGTTTCGCGCAAAAGGTCGCATTTTCAGTATATTATTGGTTTGTACGTCCGCCATACCTGTCGACATCCTGTGACCTGTTCATTATAGGTCTAAGATAGAAGCAAGTTCCAAGCTTTAAGAAAAGATCAAACTCGCCGAGTCATTACCAAGAAAGTCTGAGTGACTCACTGGCATGAAAATTGGGAATGACATCTAGAAGTCCTGGATACTGTCAATAGATCTGCCTATCCTAGACAAAGTTTGTAACCCCCAAATTGTCTTTCTTTTTTTTTCTGCAATCTTTACCAAGGACTATCATGCTCACCACTTAAATGACTCAAAAACGTACGGACAAAGCCTTTAAATTAACATTATGAACAAATTTAAATTTACACCAAATTCATCCATATCAAGCCATAGTTCTTCGCTGCTCCAGAGATGGCTTTGCTCGGCTGAGCAGCACCGGCTGTACGAGTGCTTGAGGAGGTGATCTTCATGCCAGTACTGATACTGACGGACTTTGTGTAAGAGGTAGTTGCAGACGTCAACTGGCTCAGCTTCTGGCTGGTCAAGATGCAATATGAGGCCACTATCCAGAGTTTGTCGCAATTGACGCCCACAGACGGATTCCATTCGGCGAACTCCTCGGGTGTGAGGTTAAAAGAGTCTCTGACTTCTTTGCAGGTTTTACCGCCGGTGTTACTGATCCAATCGATGCAATCTTTGGTTGTGGCAGGATCATATTGCAATTCAGGGTAGGGCATCGCGATACATAGCCGCGAGCAAAGAGCAACGATCGTAAAAGAAATCAGAGCGTTCACCATGGTAAGGACAACTGGGCAAAGGCCGAAAAGGCTAAATGAAATAAGTGGAACGAGCCGGAAAGAGGTCGGTAGGGGATGGGGGATGTTCTGCGCATCGTAGTGTAGAATATATAATACTCTCTCGGCTTCTCCCGGACGGCTGCATTTCGGAGAGAGCGATATAGACAAGGCTTCCCATGCACTTTGTTGTAGCGTCGATGCAACCTACTGTTGGTTAGATGGGATGATGAACAGAGCAAGGGCTCGGCGACTAGCATCAGTTACAGGCCGGTTGTGAAAAAAATAAGCTTAAGTTGAAGTATATTTCTCGACTTCTCGCTCATAACCACCCAAATCCGACTTTGTGGAGGAACCACTTCTCTTTTGGCCTCTTCCTGCAATGGGTAATTGAAGTAGTCTACATTTTTAATCCTTCTCTTCAACAACGAACAGACACTCGTTGTACTTTTCTACCCAACTATCGCAGGAGACAGGCTGTTGGTCAGATCCGATCCTTCAACGGAAGTGGAGACGCACTTGGCAAAAGTTCCTCATGATTTATAGTCGCCAGTACTACTTCGGGCATATATATTGTACAAGGTAATCCTTCAGCTGCAGGTCCTTTCAAGGAAAACTTCATCCGACATACCATAAACCGTTAAGCTTAATTTGATGCTTCATACTCATTTTCATCCAACACGCCAATGGAAAGATTTTGCAGCCTCCCATACGAGCTCCGCTCACAAATATGGTTGTTCACCATGGGCCCAGGCCGGACCGTCGAGGTTCGCTTCAAATCCGACTTGTTCCCTGATCTTAGTGACGGAGCCGATTTCTTTGAAGTCATATGGGAGACACCGCCTACACTGGTATATGCGACCTCACCTACACCGGTGCCAGCCGCACTCCACACTTGCCGCGAAGCCCGCAATGCTATTGCTAGGAAATACAAGCGCGCCTTTACTGGTGGCACTGAGCCTCGGTATGTCTGGGTCAACTTTGACTTGGACATCATTTCGATTGGCAAGGACCGCTTCACCTTTATGGAACCGGAGGCGCCCCGTATTCGTTGGCTGAAATTTGCGCGTGAGATGAGCTCGCATTACTTCTATGATGAGCAACCTGAATTGCAGATGTTCTCCAACTTAGAGGAACTCGTCATTGTCCGACATGACGCCGAGGCGGCCTGGGATATTTCGGACGATCACCTCTACTGGCCATGCCCGACAGATAGAATATGGTTCATCGACGCGGAGACGCATGAGAAAATAAGCTGGGCTGAGAACCAAAGGAGATGCAACGAACAATGGAAAAACTGTGTACCTCAGAATGAAGCCGGAAGCGATGAATGAAAGGGTAGAAGCTTCAAAAACCTATTAAGTATTGCTTCTTCCAGTCGAAAATGAAGTGACGTATACGTATACGTTCATTAAAATATAGGGAGGTAGTTTTGTTTCCAAGAGCTATGGAGCAATATAGACACAGTGCCAATTCATTCCAACATATTGACACGAGTTTCGCCTGTCGACAGTCTCCTAGGAGCTTTTCGTCATGCTGCAATGAGTACCAGATGAAGGATCATTCACAATGTAACTTCTCACCCAATCTTCGACCTTGTCTTTTGCCTCCTCTGTGCCGTTCTCTATGGCAGTATAAGGAGCTTGGGCTATTGAATCTCTTTCCACTCTGTATTCTTTGCATATTTCTCCACAGACCTGGGATTGGGCCCCCAGTCTTCGAATTTGATAGTGACATTCTCGTCATGCTCTGATGTTGCCCTGTCCCAAACATTCGTACTCCAGTATCCCACCTTCAAATATCCAATTAGTTTCTCAACAACAACTTCGAGGGCACAATTTCCCGGCTGCGGCGCTTGCATCCAGTCGACCCCGTCATCTGTGAGGAGTACGGTAACAACGAGCTGTTTTGTAAAAATCTAAGAAAAAGCTGATTGAGTTGGGGTCAGCGGTTGGAGATCCAAGTTATGTTTACCAAGGCCAGTGGCATGTGTATATGTCTTATAGTAGGATTAAGTGGTAGAGTTTGCTTGGCGTATGAGAAAAGTGGTGGGACCCGTTTTCGGGAGAGCAGATACTTTACGACAGTTTGTTGATGAAACATCCCATAATGAACTGCTGGGTAGGTAGCTGATATTAGAAATTTCACAGACCCCATTTTTGATAGCAATAGTTTAACTAAATATGTAGAGGATACTCTGGGAGTATTTTGGAGAAGCTAATCAAGAGACTATTCCAAAATTTATGTCTTTGATGGAGTCAAAAGTCGAGTATTGTAAATGAAACGAGCGAGTGCGGCCACACAACCAGCATTTATTAAGTATTGAGTTAAAGTATAATGTTCAAAAAGTAGGCCAGGGTTATCATATCGAATCTAACAGCTGTGTTGTAATAGTGTTTCCAATATCTTTAACCGGAGCAGCTGAACGAGTAAACCTTATCATTAAACGAAGGATATTGAGTATAAACCGCAACAATTGAGTCTTTTGCTGTAAAGCTATCACCGGTGCAGTTGGCGACTCTAAGTTTATCATTAGTCCTTAGCCGCTTCAAGTATAAATGGATTCTGCATGCACAACAGGCAACTTACTTGAAGAATTTGCAAGTCCCAGCTTCTGGGCTGACTTTAAGGGCGGAGATTTGTCTAGCAAAGTTTGCGTCCACGTTGACTTCATACTCATTAGCAGTGGATATTTAAAATTTTCAGTCGAGTAGAGAGAGCAAACGTACCACATTGTCCAGCAGGAGCAGGAGTATTCTTACAATCCGCTGCCGTGGCACTATATGCGGCTGGACACAAACGAACGTTTCCTTCTACCTTTGGCGGTGTCAGGCAGGTTGTCAAGTTTGTCTGGCACTGGCTAAATTGTGCAGTAAGAGCCGCGACCTGCGCAGTAAGAGACGTGACCTGTGCAGTTAGGTTTGTATTCGCCTGTTGACATGATGTCAATGCATCCTTGACCTCAACAGGCTCCATGTAAACCGATTCTGCAAGTGTTCGAAGTGGCATTGACGAGGTAGCATCACTCAAATAGCATAGATTCAGATTGGATACCCATGAACTGCCGGTACACCCAGTCTTGTTCTTGCAGAGCTCAGCACAGTTCTCAGGGGATGTTTCCAGTTGAGGCACTCCATTGTTTGGCCCTAGAGTATTGCAGCGAAACTTGACATGGTAACCTGGAATAATTTCGTGGGCATTGCCATCGGCTAAGCCAGGGCAGATTTTGGTGTAACCAGGGGCTTGCGCAGCGGCAAGAGTAAGAAAAGAAACGCCAAAGGTAAGGATTAAAAGCTTCATCGTGAATAGCTGGTTTGGGATTCAGTAGGGAAGCTTGTGTCAATGGTGGAGGTGAAAGGAAGTCCTGAACGAGCAGGATACAGAGATCCCTTATATATTGTCATCATGCTCCATGATAGACATGATAGACTAGAATCTGCCAGCTTACACAGCTATGATCACGAAGGTGATATGTTGGTGGATTCATATTACAGTCTCACCGAGTCGGCCCGTTTCCACCGAGCTAACTTGATCTTCAAGCGTGTTTCACCGAGAAGCCGAAAATATCATCAGTATAACGCTGAACTTGAGAGGTGATATGTTTCAACTCACATAGGGCCATCACTGACCTTCTATATACATTCTTCTTTTTACGTATCACAGGAAAAATTGAGATTTAAACATAAATATACTAAAGCTTGCCGTCAAAGAGGATTGTCCCCCCAGCAAGGTATTATCGGTCAGAGTAACACAGCGGATGATATGAGACATTATAGTAAGACAACCAAAATGACTTGTTTTTTCTTCTAGTAATATAAAAGACCCAAGCTACAGATTCAAATCATGGCCAAAGTCCAGCTACCAAAAACGCGCATTTATAGGCATCAATAGGATACCTATCAAGCTAACATCTCGTGCTAAAAAGCTTCTATATCACGTATCATAAAATCAGCGTTGCTCTCAATCGATAATATAATTTGACTTGTCCTTTCTCGTTATTTTCCTTGCCATTCTCTCTGGATCGATTACCGCTCCCATGTAACATGTTTCACTGTTGACTAAATTTCTGTCTCAGAACATTTACCTATCCGTGGAAGTTAAGCATGGAAGAAGCCAACCTGACCGACCACCCGAGTCTTCAATCAGACATAGCCCCTGAAAGCCCCACATCCTCGCCAATAATTGAGAGAGAACCTGGACTCTCAGCATTGGCATTCCAGTCACACGTATACGAGCCTGATTTCCGTTAAAGGCGTTCGCAAGGGCAAGCAAAGCTGGTCAGAAGATCGTGTTATGCCACCTTGTTCAACGGAGCCGCCTATTTTGACTGTACTCAGGCGGAAGAGCCGGTAAACCTGTAGCTGTCGAATTGCCTTATTGCTAGGATAGCCTTTTAGAAGGATAAATGCAATAGGTAGCATTCAATCACATCTCCATATACAACTAAGTTAAGCTTCTTTACTAATTTAGGTTTTAGTATGCAGATATTTTTAGTATGCGTAAAGTTCATCTTGCGTCGATAAGACAGCAAACAATACTATGCAAAGACTTGGACCAGTTAGTATAATGCATTTTGTCTTGCTTATGCGGAGTACTTGTGTGTATATCACTTACATCCCTGTGATCACTGGTAGTGGTGTAGCGCATGATCTTAGATGCAGAATCATAAGTAAACGAGTCGTTAATTTATTATATAGTATCATATAGTATTTTAACCAATATTCTAACATGCATTATTCATCCTCTCCAGTAGCAACATCCCAAATTTTCCATTTTAGCCAGCTATTACGCATAGGCTGCCCATAATACGCAGCCATAGTCGCCGTTATGCACAAAGGAAGCGCCGTAGCTGCCTGTGTCATCATCATCACAGGTAAATACAGCCTCAAGAGCTTTGGTGCAATAGTCACCCATAACGAACGGCTTTGCGTCATTACAAGCAGACCCCGGCATTCTATTGACGTCAATGTACATCGTAACATCTTTGGAAACGGATACACTGGTTGCGATGCCGCCAGCAGCACTGAATGTTCGCGTGCCGTCGCAGACCGATGAGAAAGCCTTCTCAGCATCACTTCTCTGAAATTTCCTGCTCGTATTCACATCGTCCGAGCATTTGAGGCAATTCTTGTTATCGCCCAAGTTGGTGATGGTGGGAAGAGGCACAGCTGTAATCTGATGAGGAGGACATGTTTGAACACCGGTTGGACTACTGGTTGGGCCATCGTCTGACATGCTACCAAAATCGCCGGGAGCAATTACAAAGCCTCCTGCGCCTCCGTCACCTAGCATAGCTACTGTGGGCGTTGGGACGGAAGTGATTGCTGCGCACCTAAGGTGAAGTGGCTGGTTAGCAAACTGAGGCTTTCAATACTGCACACACACACAAACATGGAAACCGACCAGCGAAGAAACTTACATTCTCGTTCTGGTTGTGGTACTGGTAGTCCCAGAAATCTCACAGCCTGCTGCCGTTCGTGTACAGTCTGGGTCATCACAACGCGTATAAGTGGTTGTGGGTCGACGGATCACTGAACATTCGACCAAGCAATCGGAGACCGTTGTCACGGAGTCACAGTCGCTTGGCTGACCTGCTGCAGCCAAGCAGCCGCTTCCGATGCAGCTTTTTCCAGCAGGACAGAAAGGACCGATGCATCCGCATATGCCCAAGCAGCCTGTGTCCCTGGGGTTGCAGTTGAGCAAGCAAGGCTTGCCGCACGGTTGACCTGGCTTACAAGTCGGTCCCGGAGCAGCCTGAGTCACTTTCACAGTCGGTGCGAATCCAGGAGGAGGCGGAGGCGGGGGACCCGGAGGAGTAGGGTCAGGCTGTCCAGGATTTGTTGTCTGAAGTGACGGATAAGGGCCAGGACTGTATGTCCAAGTGATTGCCGGCCTGACAAAATCAGACGAGCTTGTGCTCGTACGGGTGAGCGTCACAGGAGGGATAGGAACGCTCGCCGTTAGCCAGATTGTAGAGTTGGTGCCGTTCCAAGAGTGATTCCAGACCGAAATTGTCTGCGTCGTAATGGGTGGAATGCTGATGATGGTGGTAGTTACACTGCTGGCGGTAGTGGTGATAGCCGCGCCACTGACGGTAATTTTCGTACTCCAATTCTCAAAGTAGGTCACTGTCGCCTTAGGAGGCGATATTGTGGTCGGCTGGCTTAGTATCCACGGTGGAAAGACAAAATTGCAAGGCGGCTGGCAAGATACTTGAGCATCGCCCTTTTGGCTGTAGATATCAGGGCTAATGATAACGTTGCCAGCGCTTCCGCTTCCACCCTTTCCAATAGTTCCGTCGTCGCCTTTACCGGGACTATCGTTATTGCCGTAATTTGCGTCCAGATCAATGGCCCAGTCAGACGTTCCTCCAAAGTTGAGCCCTTTAACCCAGTTGAGTCGCGTCTGGTAAGAATCAGTATTCATCCAGGATACCCACTCAAGACCATTGTATATTAAGATGTCTCCATCAGCACTGTGATGTTGCTCCACGCCTCCCTTTTTAATAATCTCACGAATCTCAAAGTTGGAAATATAACCCTTGGTGTTGGTGCATCGACCTGGCGCAGCAGCCGAGTCTGCGCCGACGTAAGTGCAGTTAGGACCCCAGCATCCAGCCTTGGTCATCTTGAAAGACCTTCCGTACATTGGCATCCCGACAATGACTTTTTTTGCTGGAACTCCAGCTTTGGTGATCATAACGAGGGCGTCATTTACTTCTGTCTGATTGACATGGGATCTTAAACAATTTCCGGCGGGGCATCCATCACTATCGATGTGTAAGTTATTGGTCCTTAGTAGAAGCTAGTAAGGGAATAACTCTTACCTTGCCCATTGGTGTCCATAATCCCACTGTCCGTGAAGATCATACGTCATGTAGATGATGTAGTCCAGATACTGGATCATCTTGGCTAGAGGAAAGCCTCGCAAATACCAGAAAGATGCTGGTGCTGCCAAACTCACGCTGTATTTAGTAGGAAGCGCCGCTCTCAGCAATCCAAGAAATTCTACATAGTTTGCACCGTCCTGAGGATCGCCTGGAGGGACACCAGGGATGTCCGGAGCACCTGAAGAATGAACATTAGACCTGCACTAACAGAGGATGCATATGGGCAAAAGGATCTCACCCGGATATTCCCAATCAAAGTCCACGCCATCTAGGGCGTTATCGACGATAAACTGATAGAATGTTAGAGGACCCGGCTAGGGGTTGTATCTGAAGTTACGAACCTTGGCAACATTGGTGGCAAAGGTTTGACGCTGTGCGGAAGTGACGCCCTTCCTAAAAATGGGAGCGGTATCAAAGTCCGTAGAGAATGACCATCCGCCAAAGGATAGGATTTTTTTGACGTTTTTGAGCGCTTTGAACTCGTTGAACATATCTTTAAGACCACTCACATCCACAGTATAGTCGTGGGTAATGTTTCCAAAGGCGAAATGCTTGAAAGCAAGGCAAAGGTTAGCTTTTCTGCCTTATGGCATATACTAATACACATCTACTTACGACATGGGTATAGTGTGAAGTGTCAATTTGATATGGCTAGAGAGTCTCGGGATTAGCTGGCTTCTTGGTAGATCATCATCAAATAGACGACTCACTCTCATGTGAAGACATTTTCTGCCAGCATTCCAAGCTTCAAAGTAGCCAACCCTCATGAATGAGGCCACTTTATCGGCATTGTTGGTAATATTTGTGCCACAACTTGAGATGCAGCCATTGGATCCGGGTTTCGCAGTACCCGGCGCCCCGGTACTCGATGGCGACACGACACAGAAATCTTTGGTAATACCACATTGACCCCAGATATTGCAGCAAGCGTTAAGGGGACACGGGTTAAGCTTTTCAATGTGGCTCATGTCCGAGGGTTTTTTCGTCCCAGGAACCTGTGGACCGCATACAGCATTCTGCATTGCCGCGGGCATAGGCGGGGTTCCTGTGGACAAACAAATCGAGGCACCGACGACAAGAGACCCGCAGCCCGTCCAACCCCACGTCATTTTGTTCCGATCGTTGATCATATCGACGGTAATACTATTCGCACTGGCAATATTGCTGCATAGATCATTTTGCTTGATGGAATATGTCTTGCAGGAGCCGTCTGCGTTGGGCTTTGGCGAAAAGTCTGGCAGAGTGCCAGTAGAGCAGCAGATATACTCGCCCACAACGGGATTCGGACTTGTGCATATTCCTGCCCTGTTATACTTCTTGAGGTCATCCTGGCTAATTCCACAGCGCTGGGCAAGAGCCCAACATCCATCTCCGGATTGTACCTGCGTGTACTTGCATGTGCTCCTTGCGTGGATTTGGCCATCCTTGTTGTCAGGAGAGATGCTGATACGAGCTCCAGGTATGATTCCAACAGAAAAGTCCTTCCAGGCTGATTTGATGCTGGCTGACGTTATGCATTTCGCATTGTTCCAGTCTTTGACTACCTCTTGCACCTTGGTAAGATCACCGGTGGTAGTGGCAAAGAGGCCAATGAGATTTGTACTTGTCGAATTTTCCTGACAAGACTGAACGGCAATATCATTGGCTTCTCCCTCGAACGTTTGACCAAACTCCCGGATAATATCGCTCAAGCTGTTCTTGGCAATCTGCTCTCCAGCGTAGGCGCCGATAATGGCGCTCCCGCTGCGGGCAAACAAAATGGTTGGTTCCCCAGTTTCGTATTGATCACCCAATTTAAGGAAGTCCAATAAGGCATTTGTGATTGAAGAAAGATTTCCAGACGGAGGAGCAGTTGCATCTACCGCCCAAAGTAAACGATCCAGATGCCTAGACTCTATTTGGGTGGTAGAGCTGCTGGAGGCATTCTTGGCGTTTGTAACAAACGAGAGCTGCTGTCTCTTCTGTGGGATCTGCTGTGTTGTAGAAGATGAGCTTGAGCAGGCTCGGAAGATAACCTGAGAAGCCGAGTCGTTGATGGTATTAAAGAGATTGAAGTCAAATATAATAGGCTGCTGGCACGCCTGTAAATCTTGAATATCGT
This sequence comes from Trichoderma koningiopsis, assembly GCA_022985005.1. Taxonomy (NCBI): domain Eukaryota; kingdom Fungi; phylum Ascomycota; class Sordariomycetes; order Hypocreales; family Hypocreaceae; genus Trichoderma; species Trichoderma koningiopsis. Next base: position 530,964 of record JAJPEM010000010.1, read on the forward strand.
GGTAGTGAGTCCAGCCGTTGGTGACATTTTGGCAAGAGACTGGGCAAGAGCTCAATGACGGATCAATAAAAGCTTGAGCCACCGCAGAGAAAGGAAGAAAGCAATAGAAGAGCCGCATAATGGCTTGCCTTAATGGCTGCCGGCCTGAAGACTGCACAACCATAGAGCTTGGTCAAAAAAAGGGTAGGAGAAGACCTTGTCGGATTGTTGGCAGCTCACCAAATAACACATTCCGTCCTGCTTTTATGGTTTCTGTCATCTTATTTTACACGAGATTGCTCGGATGAACCACCTTGGTATACCCTTCCGCTATGCGGTCTGGCCCTGCGATGTAGCCTCGAGTCATATTGTTGGTGTAAAAGCTTCATGGAAGTCGGTGAGCCTTCGGATGTCGCATAAAGGTTAGACAAGGATATTGGGTATGTTCTCGGCGATACTACGATACTATTAAAACCGTGCAGGTGCGAAACATGGTGTATCCAACGACATGACTCAAACACAAAAGTTCTGCAAGTTATCTTGCTGTATCCACCAGCTGAACTTCACCAAGGGGGCAGAATCAATCTGAATGCGAATGCAACCGAGGTTCATGGCTGTAAACTGGATGCTCAGCTAAGCTCGCGACTATGGTGACAGCCAAAAGGGCTTTAAGGTTAAAATTAAACAAACGGGTTAGACTTAAAAAGTTCCTGTCGAAAGTCCCTCAATATCCCCCACTAAGAACTCGCCACATTCTAAATTCGCGAGAATAACCCTGTCTCTTTTAATTATATAGAGGTAGCTTTGAAACAGAACATGCATATAACATGCATATAACATGCATAGAATTTGACAAGTAATTGCCGTAATGGGGCCAGTCTGCAATTGTGGATCGATCCTACCAGAAATCCTCCTTCAAGTCACGGCTGTCTATCCAGAATAGGAAATCACCGGATCAAGGAGTGGGTTAAATCTACAACCAACAGCATTTACAGAAGAGTCCAAAATGTTGTTGGTCCTCAATAGACCGAGAAAAAAAAAGTCTCATGGCCACCACCGGGATGGTAGCAACAGTAATGGGTCAATGATAGAATAATCGTGTCCTATATTCGGTTGCGTCGCTTGCTGAGATGAATTTCGAAATGGCCCCTCAAGATTGTCGTATTTTCCTAATTTTAGCTGTTGAAGACGGAGGCTCAGGACTACGTTGCATTGAAAAAAAGAAGGGGAAAAAAAACCCAATTGATGTGTCATAATCATGATATACCGGTAACATAGTGTTGCCTAGGTAGGTAGTAATTAACGTTGAGTTATACTACTCTACATCCGACTAATACGCATTCGAGGTTGCATGTGAAGGTACTTCTCATACACACGCAATTCCTCTATAGCTTTACATCCTGGCCAGTGAACTAACCAGAATTACATCCAAGGGGAAGCTAATAGAACACATGATGGTATTAAGAGGCCGGCTGCACTCTATCGTGCGCCTCTCTGTTCAGCTGCCTTTGTGATCAAGAAAGTATCTACAGATAGCGACATGGTTCGAAACATTCTTCGTTATCAGGCTCTCATTGCCTTGCTGCTGGTTGGCCCTGCCGCTGCGTCTATATTGCAATGGAAGTCAGTATATACCGTGTACATACAAGCTCTCTAACTAACTTCGACAAATAGCCATGGCGCCCAACCTTCTATTGAAATTCGTCAAGACACACCTCTGGATTTTTGTCAGACTTCCTGTGAATTAGGCTCCTGCGGTGGCCTATGCTCCGCTGTCAAAAAGTCGAAGAGAGACTCGCTGTCCATCAACAACGACTTTCTGGGTGTAGCCAACGAGAGTGCCTGGGTAGATGGCCCCTTGAAAAAGAGAGTATTCCATTTCGATATCGACAGCCCTCAATATGTCAGCAGAAAACCATCCCCTAATGAGGTAAAAAAATATCTTCTCGAAGTTGAAGATGGCTTAGAAAACGACTATTTTGGGGAGCCCTTGACTGTCGTCACTGGTACGTGCGATGTAATATCCATTAAATGAATGACAAGACACAGACTGGAACATGCAGAACAAGAATTCTTATAGCATAACTCATACCATGGTCTTGTCAGTTATTTTTGAAAACTACACGCACAGGACTAATGTGGAGGGGTGCAGACCCGCCAACCGAAGCCGCTGTGAGCCAGGAGAGATTATTTGGAGACAGACCATTTCAAATCCTGTCACGCGGGTTGCAAGGCTGTCAAGTGGTAAGAAATATTACCCTCTTTTCATCATCCCCCCTGCCCGAGGCCGGAGACAGACAATGAGAGCTAACCGACATTGCCATTTGCATCTCAGATCGTTATCATTTCCAATCGTGCTGTTTGGATGGTGGGTACATTGTCATCACTTGTAGAAGCTGCTGTTACTGACGATAATCAAAGACACATCTATGGGAAACATATTCAAACGGTAAAATACTCGTGAAAGATGCAGAAGGAAATGACGTATGGACACATGGAAAAGACACCCTTGACGACCCTGCCTTTGACGATCGGATTTTGAAATTTCTTCGGGGCGTTGAAGTCACCAACCCAGCTATGAATGAAAAATCAGGCTATATCCAACCTGTTGGCGGAGGAATTACTGCCGACTATTACACAAACAGGCGCGACAACACCCTAGCTTATATTTTCACGCCCATACCAGATACTGACACAGCCGGCTCTCAGAATCTCCTGTACACAAAAAGGGTGAACAAACTCATTGTCCCTACGCTGATGGATATTCTCAGTGTCAGAAAACCCAAAATAATAGCGGTCCCCTACGAGCGGGTCTCCTACGGCGAGGAAGATCAACTGGACACTACGCAACGAGGAAAAGTATTGTTTCAGTTTGACCCGAACAGCGACAATAATGGGAGACGTGCTTGGCGTCTCTTCATGGAGAATAGATACGAACAATCAGGACCTCTTCCGGCTCCTTAAAACAAAAAGTTTTGAAGACAACCCAGTCTAACACGCTGTGGAATGTCCGACGAAAGATAAAATGCTGTGAGAAGGAGCTATTGGCGAGCATCACCTTCTGAGGGGAGGTGAGCCAGAGAGATTTTTCGCTTGATGCGCGTACCTATGTTTATTTCAAAATTTCAAATTTAAGTATCATTCATTTAATCATCGCCACAGCGTGGCATTGTAGTATTAGACTACGTCGGCATTCGATGTTTGATGCAATGCGCAGGCGTCTCTCCTTCTATGCATGAAATGGCTTAATCAGGCCTTGCAATGGTAATCACATGTAAAATATAGGTAGTTATACATGATTCGTTATACTTTTAATCTTTAGTATTTTGTTATTAATTACAAAAGGATATTGACGACGCTAAAATAGCCGACCTATCGAGCCCACTAAATTGTGGGTTCAGATCCTTGCTGGTGAAACGGTAACGTTGGTTTAGAGGTTTTGTTGAAAAACGACGCGCCGCCGTGCACTATCTACATATAATATCAATGGCCACACCCACCGATAGTGACGCCGTCTTCTAGTCTCCAGTCTCCCACATCGTCACCTCATAGCTGAAGACACCAAAAAGTCAGCGAATATTCCAGCATGGTCTCCGAGACCTTCTCAGTACCAGTACCACTGGAAAGGCTACCTCTTCATCTTTTAGAGGGCATCTGTTTCTGGCTAAGTCCGTCGAACGGCGGCGGCCTGCCCTCCTTCTCGCTGGCGAATCGGCAATGCGCCAATGCGGCCATCAAGTTCCGTCTCCGGAATATCCATCTCCAGATCGGCGGAGAGATATCAGACGAAGATTTCACGTTTATGGACAAGGTACCAGATATGGATACCCGCCTTGGTTTTGTTCGCAGTCTTCGTATTGGCGGTTCCCAAGACTTTGAAGATGACGCAGAAAACGTCTTTGTGAGGCCTCGTCCTTTTCGTCCCCCGCCCAAAGGATGGAACTCCATTCCCTACACGCCACCATCGCCAGAGGAGGCACTACAGCTCAAGGCTAGATATAAGGAAAATTGTGCCCGAGCAGCAAGATTCATCAGTCGATTGAGTCGTTTATCTGATCTTATATATGAATGCAGCGCCCAGGTACCGATGTGCGTGCTCTCAGCGCTGCGCGACCATTGCCCAGATGCCAGACTACATGTTCATCAATTTAGCCTTGATAGTCTCTACCAGCCAAGGGACAAATATCACGATATTTCGCCAGAGGAGTATGCGCTCGCAACGTCACCGAATCTCTATGGACTTTATATAAAATATTGCTCTTATACCGATGAGGGACATATCGGCTACAATGAAGAAGCCGTAATACAGATGGTAAGAGGTTTAGCGCCAAGGCTATCATATGTTTACATGGCTGGTAAAGGGCAAAGTGGCACTATTGAGTTGTCCCGAGCCTACCAGTTACACCGGCAATCCGGTAAGCCAGAATGGAAGGGATTCTTCATCAATGACGGCCAAGCAGGCGATATGGTAGATGGTCGGGGAAGCTTACACACCCTTTACTTTGAATCAACTTCAAAGCTACGCATTCATCAGTGGTCTGGCTATACCGACTTTAGCAAGCTAACAAAACTGCACCTGGGAGATACTGCGGTTGATGCAATACAAGTCCTAGCTACTATTGGAGAGGGTGGTGGACTTTTTTCCCTTTCCTCTCTCGCTTTGAACCCTGACGCACAGGATGAGGAACAAGCAATTGCTGCTGACGGGCTCATAAGTCGGCTATTGCGAGCTATGAATCCGCTGCAATGCCTCGAATTGGAAAAAAGTATTGGGGATGGTGCCTGGCGAGCAGTAACTGATCAACACGGCAGCTCTCTTCGGGAGCTTCGTTTTGTCCCAGCTCGGCGATTTGATCGTACTGATGTCGATTCTTTTGTGCTCTCCTGTGATAAGATACGGCTACTTTCAGAAAACTGTTCACGCCTAGAGAAACTGGAGCTACGTGTACTCCGAAGTCGTGGTGATGAAGACGAAGTTGACATCTATCGAAGTCTTGGCCGGCTTCCACGATTGAAACGCATCTCTCTAATCCTCGAGTGTTCTGTCAACAGTTATCCTGATGTAAGGCCCGGAGAACCATTTATTGACATGGGTCGCTGGGAGATGCCCGTTAGCATTTACCGCGCAGCGCTCATTAATAACGCCGTGGATTCGGCCCTTGCTCAATCCATCTTCGAGACTATAGCTACGACGAGGGCGTACGCTGGCGGCTGTTCTCTGGTCACCCTCAAACTACAAATCGATGGCGCTCGCTATTTCGGGCTGAGCATGGCCGATAATGAAACGAGGATCCCTCTGGAATGGGTCGGACAGAGCTGGCTTGTGAGAAGAGATTCTCCAGACGGAGACCTAGTCGTTCAAAAGATTGACTCTCTTGATGATGATCTGGATGTGTTGAAGGATGATTTTCCTGAGCGTGATGATCTAAAAGCCGTCTGGGTGGATGTATGGCCAGGAAGCCCTGGTGATCGAAGGAATCAGTGGCATAGCTTCCCTCTAGTTGGATCAGCAAATTGAAAAGAGGTATTTATGTAAACTCTACTAAATACAAAATTTATGAGCTAGCCTATGGAACTGGGGGAACAAGAAATTACATCTATACAGTCACGATGTAGCTTCTGTGAGCTAACTATGAGTTCCTAGGTTGATCGAGCGGACCATCTGGCAGAACACTTCAAAGAAGGGAAAACGATGGCCAATTGGAAAAGAGTTTGGGGTTTCGCTGGCCATATTCTGGACATGGTGGATATTAATAGCGACAGCATGTGTAACTGGCGAATCTTATGTAGGTAGGTACGTATAGGAAACTCGTTTTACTTGGAACAAGGCTGTCACTTATTAATAACTGAGACCCTTTGCTGATAGACATTGCGAAAGTAGAACGAAACTAGCCCTCGTTGCTATTTCTCAGAAGCAAGTACGAGTGTAAACATGATGAAGATCCCTGTGGAATATGCTGTCATTTCATTAACAATTTCTTCTAATACTTGCTGTCTCATGTGAACTGCAATGCTTTATGTGCAACAGCCAACCAAACAACTAGTTGAAATAAGTGAAGAAATAGAATGCGCTAGTTCAGTTGTTGCTATAAAAATATACGGTTCATGTTTTACTTTTTAAAGAAGCTAATATAAAACTGTCTACTATAATTATTACAAATCTGCCTGAACAAAGCTTTTTATGATAATAAATAATTCTTCATTGTTTAGCGGAGGGAGCAGCCGACGATGATTGTGGGTCGGATGTAAGTGTAGAGGCTATAATGGCTAAAAGTCGGATGAGCGTCAATCCCACAGCTCGCGTAGCTCAGTTGGTTAGAGCTTCGTACTAATACTTCAATCTTGGTTGAAATCTTGGTAATGCGGAGGCCGCAGGTTCAAGCCCTGCCGTGAGCAATTCTTTTTTTCTTCTTTTGTTGCTTTGATAAATACGTCATTCTAACTTTTGAATCATAGAGGTTTTCAGTCGGCTAGGCAAAATCGAAAACTCGACCTTGGAATTAAGGGTAGAAAATCCACAAACAAAGAAGACTGGCTTGATAAAATTTGGTTGCCAGGTTGGGTGGCATTGTCGCGGGGGGGTGATTTAGGCGATGAGACCCCAAAAAGTTGTACGGAAGCTTCAATTGTCTGATCAATAGCATTGGAGCTTAATTCGCTGTAGCTCAAGATTCAACCTTGGCTGGAATTTTCATAATGCGGACGGTGAGACTGCCGGGAGCATTGCTCACACGCTTCATCTGGAGTCCTTCTAATTTTTCCGATCTCATATACACACTTCTTTTCCTCTTGATTGTCTCCAATAGATCTTCTTTGCTTACACGTTTATATGTACTCTTGTAAGCGCTGCCAGAAACCTTTTTTTCGCACTTTATCTAGAAACCCGATTCATGTGTCAGTCATATATTCATTTCATTTCTTATATGCGTTCCTATCATTCGTTCGCTATATCAAGCTGTTATGTACCGCTTCTGTCCTTGACTAAATATCAACAAAACAAAGAGGGAAAACAAAGAGGAGAAAAGGTATGTAGCATGTAATGTCTTTTTTTCTTTTTACTCTTTGGCAATCAGCTCATCAAACAACGGCTTCAAGCTCTTTGCGCTCTTCTTAGGGAACCTCTGCTGTCCATTCTCGTAATCCACATACGTCACTCCAAATCTCGTCACATAACCATCCGCCCACTCAAAGTTGTCCATCAGCGACCAGGCGAAATATCCCTTCACATTCACGCCATCCAGCTCCACAGCCGTAGCCATGGCGCGGATGTAGTCGTTGTAGTACTTGACTCGGAATTCATCCTCCAGAATCTTCTCCTTGGGCAAGTCGTTTTCGCCCTTGATGCTGGTGCCGTTCTCCGTCACGTAAATCCGGGGGTAGCTGTATCGCTTGCTGATCCAGACGAGGAAATCGCGGAAGCCGGTCGGGCAAGGGCGCAGCCAGGGAGACTGCGTCTCTGGGCCGATGCACTGGCCCTGCTTGTTGTAGAACAAGCAGTCGACGTTGCCCACGGTGTCGTCAGCGGTGGCGGGCGACGTGCGGTGGCGGATGTAGTTGGACGTGTAGTGGTTCATGCCGTAGAAGTCGTTGGAGCCCAGAACAAAGGCCTTTTCTTCGGCCGTGAACGTTGGTAGTCGATCTCCAAGCTGTCTGCGCATAGATGCAGGATAGTCGCCCAGGTAGATTGGGTCGGCAAACCACGCCGTGAAAAACTCCAATCTGCGCTCAGCGGCCTCTCTATCGGCTGGGTCTGATGAATCCCAGGGATAAGTAAAGTCGCCATTAAGAACAATGCCGATCTGGCTATCATCGGTAGTCTTGAATTCCTCCCGGTAAGCTTTTACGGCGCGGCCATGGGCAACCAGGATGTTGTGACCAACAGTCCAGGGCTCTGAAGTGCTCTGACGTCCTGGAGCAAAAGTTCCCGAGCCGTAGCCTGGGATAGCGGAGCAAAGAGGCTCGTTGAAAGTGATCCAGTTCTTGACCTTGGGCAGTGACTGGAACATGATGCGGGCGTAGTTTTCAAAGTCCAGCGGGAACTCCTCGCGGTTCAACAAGCCGCCATATCGTTGGTGAAGCTCCTCGGGCAGATCCCAGTGGAAAAGCGTGATGAAAGGAGTGATGCCCGCCTCCAGCAGGTCGTCGACAAACTGCGCATAATGGTTGATTCCTGCCTTGTTGACGGGATCGTTGCGGCCACCTAGGGGGACGATTCGAGACCAAGAGATGGAGAAGCGGTAAGACTTGGCTCCAAGTGATTTCAGAAGCGCAATATCCTCAGCTGTGCGGTTGTACGAGTCGCAGGCCGTGACGCCGGACGTGCCATCGGCAATCTTGCCGGGGATGGCACAAAAGGTGTCCCAGATACTGGGGGCGCGACCGTCTTTGTCGATGGCGCCTTCGATCTGATAGCTGTAGAGATTGTGTAAGTGGCTAAACAAAACGAGGTTTATAAAAGCCAGGGTATTGTGTGGCCTGTTTTTGATATGGAATGAACCAGACTTACGCAGCCGTAGCAAAGCCCCACTTAAAGTCTTTGGGCAACATTTTCAAGAAATTACTTTTTCCTTCTCAGGAAAAGAATGAGGAAGGCAAGTATTCTTGTAATCCCAGGTGCGCAACCACTCAAGAGGTCATGCAATGCACGCTCTCTTTCAGCTAATGAGACGGGTGGGAATTAGCCTCAAGGGCCTGGATATATATAATTGCCCCTCCCATCCAGCCTTAGATTCGGAAAATAAACATGGAGAAATACAAGATACGCTCGCAGGCCGCATGGCGTATTTTCCCGGATAATGGCGGTGCCCTGCCATGGGTACCTGCGCATTTAGCCAAGCTACGGCTGGGACGCCCGTTTTAACCAAAAGTTGCTACTGCTAATAGTACGGCTTGACCCATGCTTCGAAGCTAGGATGATACAGTAGGGCCTTCTACCCCGTAGCCCGAACTATGGAGTAGTGCTAGTACCATGCACTCCATAGTAAGTACAAATCCAGCGATATCACTCTGTATTGAGTTGAACTACCTTGGTAGTAGCAGATAGGAGCTGCATTAGGCATGACATGGTAGAGCGAGGGTTCCCAGAACGGCAACTGGCGGTGATACCGAAACCCATAATTCCCCTCTCACTGCTCTCTGTTCATACGTTGGAAATCCTCCTCGGCCAACCGCCTTGACCGACAAATAGTCACAAGGTAAAGCTAGCGGCCCTCAATGGCGGAGGATGGAGATCCGGGCGGCTCCAAGCAGCTTAGCCTATACATGATTGTCCGAAACATGAAGCCGGCGCCGTCAGCGGGCCGAGAGACGGGCAGCTAAGTGAAGGGTGGTGGGTTCAAGTTCAACTGAAGGGATCTGGAGGCGAAAAGGTGCATGCTCTAGTGGATAAGTAGACATCTAAGTACAGTTGCAAGTCGATAAAAGATGGTATACATGAAAACAGTTGTCACGTTACAGGCAATTGGTGTGCTATGTTCAGGGTAGCAGATCTGCAAGTGGCAGCAAGAGAATCAACAGGCAGCAGCAACAATAACAGCAGGTAGGAGGGCATTGGAAGTGGACAGATATGTCTTGCGTTCTCGGCAGAAGACCGAGTCACTTGATTCGATGCTCGGAAGAAAAGACTATGGTTTCATTGAAGTCGAAGCCGACGGCTAGATTCAGCCGAGAGAACACGTGGAGACAGAGGCAGTGGAACGCGAACGCAACTCCACGTACATGTAAGGCAGGTAATATAATAAACTGCGATACTGCTGGCGCGGAACAAAGCAATCTATCTGCCAGCATTACTCTCCGAAATTGTTGCATCTGCACTAGCAAACGGTCTGCATAGGCAGATATGGCTGGTTTGCGGGTACTGCTAAAAGGACCCTTGCATTTAATTCAGGCACCAGGCGGCGTATAAGCAAGCGATTGAAGCTATCGCCCAATGCAACTTGCCTGTCCTCTACTGCTCTGCGGTGCGACTCCAAGCCAGCAGTCACTCACGGTACGAAACGCGAAACGCCATTCAAGAGATGAAATGCCATAGATGACTTTGTATTAACCTACAGAGAGAAAAGAGCATCATGTATACAGACCATCTTCTGTTTTATGCATCTACTAACATGTACACAGACATACCCAACCTAAAAAAAGAAACCCGTTGCTTACTGCCTCGTTGCACGCCTCCATTTACACGCATGCATCCGCATCAATACCCGGCAAGCCACCAACCTGCATCTACGTCTCCATCGTCACATCGCCGCCGTCAAGATTCATGCTCTCTGAGCTTCCTCTTGCCAAGATTCGTCAACGCAGCATCGTCCTCGCCCGTTTCTCCGCCGCCATTCTCCGAAAACTCGACAATATCCCATTCGATGCTCGTCTGCCCGTCGCGCGATCTTCTAGTGCCGTAGCTCCGGCGCATACTTCCTAGCCGAGAACCCTCGATTAAGCCGTCGAACCAGGGAACTCCAAACGACTGCTGAATAGCTGTCCTTTTCGTCGGTGTCGCCGCCGGCGCAGCCTCGCCCCCGGCCGGTGCATCTTCATCACCGTCCTGGGGGATCAGGCCAATGTCCTCCAGGTCTCGAATGTCTTCCCGCAATAAACTGCCGAGTGTGAGGTTGATAAACTCGGCCTCGCTCCGAGGGTCCTCGGACCAGTACGATAACGGGGTGCCGCAGAAGCCACAAAAGTGCCGCTTGGAATAGTCCTGGCTTGGGTGTGTGTAGACCCTGCGGATCATGGAATGCGTCTCATCCGGGAAGAAGGCGTATGTGGTGCTGTGATACCATGACAGCGGGACTCGAATATAGGCTGCCAGGGGTGTTGCGAGAGGGATCTCTGTTTGCGCCATAAGTCGTTAGCAAAGCCGTTGGCTGGGGGCCAAAGACGTCAAAACAAACAAAACAACAACACAAAGAAGAACATCAATTGCCGAGCAAACGATGCATTTGATGAATCTATGCGATTGCCTTCATTTCTCTCACGATTACTCTACAAAGAAACTGGAGATTCACTTACGATGCTGAGGCTCAGTGTTGAACAGTACTTGGGCCTCTTTGACTCTGTCTTCGGGAATGGCGATGATGTAACGATTTCGGCCGCATTGGCACCCGCCCCGCAGTGGCCGCGACCCGCTCATGACGCCTGTAGCAGCAGAAGAGGCAGAAGAAGCAGAAACGGGAGTGACAAACATTGGTGACAAAGATTGAGAGCCAGTTGCAGAGAGCAGAAAATGAGGCAGGGTGAGGCTAATTGAGAGGAACCGGCGGCGTCGTCGATCGCGAAATGGGTTGCGGAAAAGTAAATAAATATGGAAACAAACAACACAAGGCTGCAAACAAGAGGGTGCGTGGATGGATGACGGAAGTCTGGTGCCATCTGGAGGGGCTCCAGGCGGTGCAGTGCGCTAAAAGCTTGGGGCGCACGCCTGGATGGTGCTGGATCGTTCCACTGAGGTCGGCGCGCGGTGCTGTAACTTTCTAGAAACTGGGGGCGGGTCCATTGCCCCACCATTGACGATGGAGCATCTCGACGCAGTGGGGAGCTGTTTGACAGTGATTTGGTGTATACACACAATACTAACAAGCACCGAGCGGTCAGTGATGGAGAAATTTGCTCTTTAAAAGCACTTGCTGTGTGTTAATGCAGCCCATCGTAGTTAGAAGCTGTAAGTTGACGCAACTACTGCATGTAGCTTGGGCAATCTTAGAGCTAAAAGCTGAACGCGCCTATGGACAGGGCAGCAGTCCATCGCTGCTGATTACGACAGACGGCCATGAGCTTTCACGTACCTGCATCCATGTTTATGTCTTCAATGTTACCTTTAGCTGTCATCCATCTCTAAAACTCCTATCTCTTTGTTTTTCCCGCCCAAACAACACACGCGCATAAAGATATTAGGGCCACGAAAAATGTGCCGCCCACGGAAGCCGAGTTAAGAAAGATGTAGAACCAACAGCATGCACAAACAGCACTAACCCCGAGGACGGTCGTCACTCGCTTATCATCTCCCGGCGCCCCCTCGCTCACTCAGTCCTTCGATGACTCTGGTCTCATTATGCCACCCGTTCCAAAGGTACACAAATAACATCAATCTTTATCCCTCCGAGATTCGATGGAGCATACAGATCAGAATCAAACGCCGCAGGTGTCGGGGACGTTATTCGTAACCTCACGAGTCGAAGCTTGCAAGGCTGACGATGTATCCCTAATGGCGCAAGCCCTCGCGGAGGCAACAAAGCCAGGATCACGCATGACAGTTCAAACTGCCCTCCAAAGAGGCCTCAGAGCTGCTCTTAAGAGAAATGCAATCAAAGTTCTGTATTACCTGCTCGATAATGGTGCAGACGTCAGCCAAGTAACCCCCGGCTGGCTCTTCAGCGACGAAGATCTACTCGCCAAGCCTTCACTCGAGGCGCTTGAGATACTCGTCGCTTACGGCTGGGATATTGATACCCGGACATCTCGTATAGGCTGGCCATTGCTGTGGTCCGTGGTAAGGTTCCATGATCTTGTTGAGTGGTGCCTCGATCACGGAGCCAGCGTATATCTGCCTGGCGACACTCCGCCTGTAAAGGCCAACGGCGACCGCCAAGTCCCACGTATAACTGTGCTTGAGGCTGCTGCGGAGAGAGGTTCGGTCCCGACATTCAAGCTACTGCGGGAGAAAGGCGCACCTTTCCACCCAGGCGTGCTACATGCCGCCGTTGTGCACGCTGTTTACAGCGCACCACCTTTTGATGACTCTGCCGAGCCCTCTACCAGCAATGTCTGGTTCAATGAGCGCATGGCCATGGTACGATACCTTGTGGACGAAACTGGGATTGATGTAAACACGGAATGGTGGCGGCCTTACCAGACCGGCGCTACGCCATTGGACTTGATAGCTTGGTATAACGCCGGGAAGGATGTGAGAGAGTTGATATGGTTCTTGTTGGATCGCGGTGCCGACGTAAACCATGTGTCCGTTCTTGCAGGCGGTTACTTAGGTGATGATGGCTCATATCTCAGTTCACTTGGGATAGCTCACCGTGGAAACAGAAGCCCCAACACGCCCTTTCTAAACGCTGTTCAACAGTGGCAGGAACGACAGCGTAATAAAATAACACAATCTGATGAATCCAGGAGATATCATGGGGGTTATTGCCTTTAGCTACAAATAGCAGCTGAATATAATATGTAAGAGCTATAATAATCAGATATGAGTTGTATCTTGTATACACTCGTGGCTCTTGCTGACATTCATGTGTGCTAAATGTTATGCAGGGACATCAGGACTTAAATAATAAATAACCGTAGTTGTCAAACTATTAATGCTTTATATATAGCCCAGGTAGGCAATCTTAGAGCTAAAAGCTGAAAGCGCTAATGGGCAGCAGTCCATCGCTGCTGATTAAGACGGCCGTGGGCTTTTACGCACCTGCATCCATATTCATACGCCCTCAATGTTACCTTTTAGCTGTCATCCATCGCAAACACTTTCACCACTCTTTTTACTGTGCCCACGCATACGCACATACGTCCACTGGAGCCTAACCCCGAGGTCATTCGTCACTCCGTCGCTTTATCATATATATGCATCCCCCCCTCACCTCATTCAATCCTCCGAGCAATCTTCATCCACAATGCCGGCCCCGTTCTCAAGTCATACAAACTACATCAATCATTATTCCCTTTGAGATCCGATGGAGCACACAGAACCGAATCAAGCGCCGCAGCCACTGGCCCAGACCATCTATCCAACTCAGATGGGCTACCAAGCTTGCAAAACTGACGATGTATCCTTAATGGCGCAAGCCCTCTCGCGGGCAGCCAGCGGAGAAACACGCAACACCATTCAAAGAGTCCTCCATACCTCTCTCCAAGACTCTCTCCGGAACAAGGCAGTCAAAGTCCAGGCTTATTTGCTCGACAACGGCGCAGAAGTCAGCCAAGTAGAGCCAGGGTTGCTCTTTGGTGATGTATATCCATACGGCAAGCCCTCGATCGAGGCGCTCGAGATACTCGTCGCTCACGGCTGGGATATCGATACCCTGCATCGTCGCAAGAAACGACCATTGCTGTGGTTTGTAGTGCAGTTTCCCGATGTTGTTGAGTGGTGCCTTGCTCACGGGGCTGGCCTGGATTTGCCTGGCAGGATCACTCCTGTGTTAGATGGCATCGGCTATACTACATACGCACGCATATCGCTGCTTGAGTGTGCTGCGGCGCAAGGTTCAGTCTCAACATTTAAGCTACTGCGGGAGAACGGCGCACCCTTCCACCGAGGCGTACTACGTGCCGCCGTTCAGAACGCTGTTGGCTGTGCGCCACGTTTCGATGACTCCTCCAGCAATCGCAGTGTCTCGTTCAATGAGCGCTTGGCCATGATACGATACCTTGTAGATGAAGTTGGGATCGATGTAAAGACGGAATGGTGGACAGATAATAGCCATGGCGCTACGCCATTGGAGTATGTGGCTATTCACACCACCGCCGGCGTCTCGGATGTGAAAGAGCTAGTATGGCTCTTACTGGATCGCGGTGCAGACCCTAGCCATGCTTCCATTCTTAAAGATGGTTGTAAAGTCAACGATGGGACAATTATATACAAGGGGCCTGATCGCTCTTATCCCAGTCCACTTGAGATAGCTCAAGAGAGTTACGGCACACTCTTGCGAGAGGCTATTGAAGAGTGGCAGGGCCAGCAACTTCATAAAACAACCTGATGAATCTGGGAGACATTATGGTGCTTATTGTCTTAAATTATAAATGGCAGCTGAATATAATACTTGCACTACAGAGTCTGAATGTGATGCAGGGAATTTATACAGCAGGTTTACTGGAGTCTCCAACAAACTCACGCTCTATGCCGACCTAAATAACCGTAGTTGTCAAACTGTTGATGCTTTCCTCCAAGATGCTGCCATCATCCGATTGGTAGTGCAGTTTAATGCTGCTTCCTGTATTCCAATTAATCGCAGAAATGTGCGTACCAACCGGCACAAGATTTATAGATCCGGTAGAATCCCAACTGCCGGACCACTTATAGCCTCTTAAGAGACCATAGTGGTCTTGCCAGAATAGACGCAGCTGTAATCCATCTGTAGAAGAATCCCAGGTAGTGGCAGCAATAGCAGAGCTCTTAAGTGCAACTCCGGGGTTAAAGCCACCTAAGGTCATCCGTTTAGTATTTCATAGGCTCTTAAAATAACAGAGTATGAGTGCCTCTTACCTTCGGACCAGCCACCGTCCCAACAATGTTCCTTTAGAGTAAGATCGGGAGCTTGGTAATAAACTCTCAAATGGATTTTGCCGGCTATTTTGAATGATAAGGCGGCAAGGTTGGACCCTGAGTCAGCGATTGGAAGAGTAGCGCCTCTCTTCCAAGGATTGCCAACGCAATACTCTTGAATGGCATTGGAATTCTCTTCTGTATCTCCATTTAGTCAGAGCTTCGATGACTCATGACGTTACAATGTTACCTTGACAGTAGACCCTAATAGCTGAGCCATCCCAGTTCGTAGCAGCGATTGACGTGTTACGAGCGACGCGAACCTCCAAGTTTGTGAGGTAGCCTGGGCTCCAGCTCCCGCTGATACCACACCACTCTTCGAGTAGGCCCTTTACAGACACACAGTAAATTCGAATCTATGCTTTTTGATCAGTCTTCTGTTTAGTTATAGCATAATAAAGGACCTTACTTGTTTTCCCTTGTCCCAGCTGATAACTGCAAGTGGGGTAGAACGTTTGGCAAAGAATAACACATCGTTGGATATGGTCCAGTTTCCATTGTCGTTGATTGCTTCACGAATGCCATTTTGTGCATCTTGGAAGTATACGTGGGAGACGGAATCAGATACGGCTGTAGCAGCAACTGCTGTCCTAGCATTGGTGGTAACCGCAGCAGCCATGGCTAATTGTATATGTGTTCAGAAATGGGAAAAGATTGGTGTTCTTGATGTAAATAGTTGTGTCGATGCAAAAAGAGATCGTAAAAGGCGGCTTGGAGGCCCTTTTTATATCTCATGAGACCTGGGTATCACTCTACATCTACTTGCAAGATCTGCATTTCATTGTGATGCTTTGCCTTGCTTGACAGGCCTCCGTAGCTCACATGTTAGATGCGGGTTGTTGCTCACTTCCAATAGGGATGGCCGAACACGACAGCAAGTGAGGTTGTGGGGGCTGAGCGGCCGTGCAGATACAATTGTACCAATGGAGAAGTTTATAGGTGCATATCAGCTCGGGTCGGGAATCAGCTCGGGTCGGAAGAGGTTCACTAGTCACTCGTTGCAGATCCCACCTGCACCATTGATTGGATGGAGATATTACGGCTCCATCACCCAATCGTTACGAAACAGAGCTTCCTCGTAATATCCTTGGAAAAAGAGAATTTTTATAACGCGAATCACGAAGTTACGTATTTACTATTGTTCCCCCCAGGTGGCTCTTACTACCTATTTGTCATTCATGTTGGGTAATATCATCTTCACCCCTCTCGCCCCCTCCCCCCTCCTCCTTTGAAAAGAGCCATTCTCGTATATAACACATATTAAAGCTCATTAATTATCATTCAGTCCACCAGACCAGTTCTGTAGCGCTGGTGCCTCGCGCGGGAAATTTGAAGTCATCTGCAGCAGTGCGGCTGTGCTTACACATAGAGCGATCAATATTTCGCACTGACGCTCGCGCCTTTGTAAATGCCCGACAGAGGAACCAACGATTTAATTGTCATCTGATATCAGGCAGCCATTCAAGCAGATTGTCTCTATACTCTTTAATAATTGTTCTGATTTGGTCTTATCTCACTCAACCGCATGATTGACAGATAACCCCCCGCTCCGTCTCTCTTACAGCCAATCATTTTTTTGGATGAAGAATGACAAACTATCGTCCTGACCACCCAACTCCTTGAACAGCCTTACGTCTCGTCCTATCAGGAAGCTAACTTATTTGATACCTGATCATCATGCGATCGAATTACATCTTTCGACACTTTTGCGTCTGTTGTAATCGTCGTCGTAGACTCAACATATTTTCGGTTCACTAAAAGCCATTGTTAGAGAAACGGGCTCGACAAGCTTCAAAATGGGCACATACTGGGAGCGCGGTGATATTGGTCAATCCAAGTGACTTCTGTTCCTGTGGCGAGTGCAACCCGCTGGACAAAATTGGGGTCTCGCAGAAATTCTCGTGCGACGTGCACGACATCGGCTTTTCCATTGCTCAAGATCTATCGTATATAGCCAGTCAGCCATCGAACACATAAGACGATAAAAGAGGAAACAACATACATCGTGAACAGTGTCGGCATCTCGAATCCAGCCAACAGCAGCTACGAACACGTTTGGTAGCTTGAGGTCCTTGACGGCCTTGGCAAACGGGACCTGGTATTGCTGGCCAAGCTGAACTTGTTGTCTCCGATCGGTACCTCCACTTGAAACATCAAAAAGATCCACGCCCTCTGCAGCGAGGATAGGGATATATCGCAGAGTATCTTCCAATTCCCATCCTTCTCCTTTGGGTAGCCAGTCCACGGCTGAGATCTTCCAAAATACGGGCATTTTCTTTGGAATATTACGTCGTATAGCACGAATGATTTCCACACCGATTCGGGTGCGGTTCTCAAAGCTTCCACCCCACCGGTCTGTTCGTTTATTGGTCTATTCACTAGTGTAAGCATCACTTTCATTTATAGTCTTGGCGAATCTGATTGATAGTCTTACTGCAGGCGACGCAAATGAATGCAACAAATACCCGTGTGCTCCATGAACAGCGATTACATCAACGCCAGCCTCAACAGCCCTTCGAGCGGCCTGGCCGTAAGCTTCGATGGTCTCAAGGATCTCAGTTTCCGACATCTCTCCAGGAGTTGCGTAGTTCTCATTCCAGGGCTCGGCAGTAGGACCCTGAACTTGGCTGGCGTACCCATCGAACTTATCAGGGACGAGGCGAAGACCTAGCCATGGTGGAGTGACGCTACCTTTGCGACCGGCGTGCTGGAGCTGGATTGCGACCTTTTGAGATTGCGAGTGGATGAGGTCGACAATTCTTTTCAGAGGCGCAATATGGGCGTCAGACCAGAGGCCGGCATCCTGGGGCGTGTTGCGGCCCTATTTCATTCATTAACACGAGCTTATCAAACAATAGAGAGCGATCATACTCTAGATGTCACTGCTGTCGCTTCCAAATGGATCAAAGCACTCCCTCTCATGGCCCACTGTCCATAGTGGGCTACGTGAAAGTCGCTAAACATGCCATCTCTGCAACTGTACATGCACATTGGGGCAACCCAGATGCGATTCTGGAACGTGTTGCCCCGGATAGTGATCGGTTGGAAGGCAGGTGTGATGGACTCTGCTGTGATGCCATTCTTAGGATCGAGAATTGCGGTGCCAACCGGGACTCTCTGCTTTGGCGTGAAGAAAGGGAGCCCAGCCACCACTTCACTGCGAAAGTCTGAGTCTTGAGATTCCGGGATGTCACCCATAGTGAATGGTTATTATGAGGATAAAAGAGTCGAATTGGTGTTGAATTCAGCTGTGACTGGAGCTCAATGAGATTCGCAGGCAGAGATTTTAATATTTTTTGCTGAATGCATCCAGAGACGCTATCACTAGAGCTTACATGTCGAAATTCTAAAATTAATTCGCCTCCAATTCGATTATTGAATCACTAACAAAGCAGCGTATGACTGTTGGAGCAGCGTATGACTTAGAAACCAAAAATCACGACTCTTCGTTATTCCCTACTTTACTGCATTTCCCTTTTCGGTAATTTCCCTTTTTGGAATTTCCTCCCCAATTTCCCCTTTGTGTTACTCCCAACTCCCCCATTGCACTACTCCAAATACAACCTACCCCGCCGCCACCATCCACTACCCCATCAGCAGCATCATCGCCTACGGAATGCAGGTCGGAGAGAAGAGAAGTGTGATGTAATTGGCAATTTCAGGCGAATAGTGATCATGGAGACATTATTCACGGAGATCATTATTGAATTCGAAAAGCCACTGAAAAATCACTCTTCGCCGCACTAAAAGACGCCTACATCATCAGCATCTTTGTTCCCAAGTTCAAATGTTTCCAGGATTTTCTTAGCGTCATCTCAGTTCGCAATCATGGCGCATGGACTCGCTCGCAAGTATGAAATCAACGCCGATATGGGCGAAGGTTTTGGACGATGGAAGATGGTAAGTCTACACATTCCTTGGTACAATCATGCATCTCTCATTAACACGGACTTCCAGGGCCCTGATGAAGAGCTGATGCCTCTCATTGATGCCGCAAACATCGCTTGCGGGTTTCATGCTGGCGATCCTTCCATTATGCTCAAAACTATTCGTCTTTGCAAAAAGCACGGTGTTAGAGCCGGCGCTCACCCTGGATTACAGGACTTGTTCGGCTTCGGTCGGAGGAAGATGGAAATCGACGTCAAGGACATGTATGCCATGGTTCTTTACCAAGTCGGCGCTCTCAAAGCCATGTTAGACGCCGAGGGCGTGGAGTTGTCTCATATCAAGCCTCATGGTGAACTATTCTTCTATATGCAGCGAGACATGGGCATCATGAGAGCGGTTTTGGAGGCATGTGCGATATTCAAAGTGCCCGTTTATGCCTCGCAAAATGCCGAACAAGAGGCAATGTGTAACGAGTTGGGCATTCCCTTCCAAGGAGAAATGTATGTCGACATCGACTACTCGCCAGAAGGAAAACTTGTGCCTGTGGCACAATCTCAACAAGTTACGCCAGAACTTTGTTATGAGCGGGCATTGGGGGCGACTATGACTGATACTGGGAAGGACATCAACGGGAACAAGTTCAGCTTTGGCTTTGACGGCAAACCATTTAGCATCTGTATTCACTCTGACATGCCTACGGTTCTTCAGAACGCAAAGTTAGTGCGCCAAGCAGTCGATGAAGCCAACCGGTCCAAGTTTGCGGCGGAAGTCAGTCGGGTTAATCATGCGCCGTAGACAAAAGGACAGGGACAAGCAGTAACGGCCCTAAACGTTTAGTATATAGAATATGTATCAAGTGTCAAAGAGCACTCATATAAATGTTCGAAACGACCCCTATTCGCCCTGATTTGTAAAAAATACTTTTTGACTGAGAATAACTGTAATCACGATTCTAATGCCATAAGGAATTCTGGTCGCCTAACTTCTGACAATCGGGCTTAAGGTCTGATGTTGGTTGGCAAACATATCAGGCCTCCCATGCAAAATGAGTCCCTGTTGATGATTTTTTTTCTTCCGCTGAGCCACGTGTAAGTCCAAACCTCGCCCATAGCTCTCTTGCCTTATCCAATAGCTCGCGACGGCACTCAAGTTTGGCTGGGGGGTCGAGACTAAACAAATCTGGGGTCCCCAGGTTATCGTGTGGGGTAGGGCGCCTTACGGCTTCGGGTCTTGTCCTTAGACCAACAGATACGCTATTGAAAGCTCGGGGTAGAAAGTCATGCCAACCATGGCTATTGTAAACCGCTTAATGTCCTAGGATGTTGAAAGGGATACAAAAAGCTGATAAAACGTCCGTTGGCGACACTAACATGTTACAACCTAGTCATTTGTCCCTCACCACAGGGCATCTAAAGACCTCTCATCTGAGATGAGAATTACAAGTCATTAATTTGCTTTCAATTCCCTTTACCTCTTGAACCAGTCCTTGGTTTTTACCAATATCGTCATTCATACCTTTGTCACTGCATTTCACATCTTCTTCAAATCGCTTCAATGGCGTCCGAAATTCTCATTCCTGGGACTGTCCAGCTTGTTGACGTCCAAGGCATATTTGATGTCAAACATGGTCAACAGTCTCAAGATATCGTCCTTGTACCTCAGCCAACCAATGATCCTGATGATCCCCTTCGCTGGGTTGCCTCGCGCAAGACCAGGAATATTGTTTGTGCTATGGTGTGGTGCTTTTTCGTCGCCGGTATGATCTCAGGATTGTCTCCTGCATACATCTTGATTGAGAAAGACACTGGTATTTCAATCGCCGACTTGAGTACTGGAAATGGCATTCTATTCCTCTTCTTGGGGTGGGGAACCATGATCACACAATGCCTTGCACTTAGCAATGGCCGGCGTCTTACGCTTCTTGTGTCCATCATTGCGACTACCCTTGTATCTCTCTGGACTGCCTACGTCAAGTCAAGAGGTGAATTCTTTGCCAACCGCATCCTCCTCGGCATTGCTGCCTCGCCCCAAGAGACACTGATCGAGGTCATCATCGGAGATCTTTTCTTCACCCACGATCGAGGTTTCTTCATGGGTGCCTACAGCTGGACCTTGTGGTGCGGTGCCTTCCTCACACCAGTGGCCTCTGGCTATGTGGCGCAGGAGCTTGGATGGCGCTGGATTCAGTACATCCTGACTTTTATCGGTGCTGGCGTTACCGTTGTTACATTCTTCTTCTTCGAAGAAACAATGTTTTACCGTGATCATCTTGCTAGCAACGAGCACTATACAACGGGTATCAACCCAGTAAAGACAACCGACACAGCTGGAGATGTCGAGAGCAATACCCCAGATACTTCGGACAAGAAAACCAATGAGAAGTCTCAATATCGAGAGGATAACTATGTCCCGCAGTCTATCTCGCCTTCTGAGCCTTCTGCATTTGATGAGCGAGAGAGTACAAAGACATATCTGCAGAAACTGAAGTTTTGGGGGTTCCGCGACCCTCGACAGCCCAGTGCCTTTAGACTTTTCTTCTTGCCTATTCGGCTACTGTTCATGTTTCCCGGTATGTCCTTTGGCGGCCTACTTGTGGGTGGAATTCTTGCTTGGTATAATGTCGTTGGCGGTTCCTTGGCTCTGATCCTTGGCAATGCGCCGTACAACTTCTCTGCAAACACTATTGGTCTGACGTACCTTTCCTGCGTGGTTGGAGTCACCATCGGTTGCTTCCTCTCAGGGTGGATGGCCGATTATCTCGCCCTCCGACTTGCCCGTCGGAATGGTGGCGTTATGGAACCCGAACAGCGACTCTGGACGTGTCTTATTGCGCTTGTCATGCACCCCGCCGGCTGTCTCCTCTACGGCGTGGGTGCATCCTATCACATCCATTGGTTTGGAGTTGTCTTTGGCCTCTGTTTGATCTCCATTACTCTCCCGATGGGGGCCAATCTCGCATTCACATACATTCTTGATAGTTATAAAGAAGTTGCGGGAGAAGGCTTAGTATCAGCGATTCTGATTCGCAATATGATGGGTATGTTGATTCGCACCGGACTCTCGCTTCAATGATCATAAGCTGACTTGACTAGGCTTTGCTTTTGGATATGCCGTTGTCCCCATGATTACCAATCTGT
Organism: Trichoderma koningiopsis; assembly: GCA_022985005.1. Lineage (NCBI taxonomy): Eukaryota > Fungi > Ascomycota > Sordariomycetes > Hypocreales > Hypocreaceae > Trichoderma > Trichoderma koningiopsis. The sequence goes on from JAJPEM010000010.1 coordinate 553,230, forward strand.
CCCTTCGGTATGCCTTTGTACTCATAGCCATCCTGGGGCTAGCAGTATGGTGCACAGCTATTGTGATGATTTTCGTGGGTAAATCTCTGCGACGTCGCACCGCACGATCATATTGGAACCTTGTTGAGCGATATGGTGCTAAGGCTCATTAACCTTATGTTTATGGGCAAATGACCGCCATATGGCAGATTGATGCGTCTAAGACGAAAATAGTGTGAAATGTATCTAGTGTTCATAGCTTTAATTTGTTAATTGCCTATCATTGTGCTTATTCACTATGGAGTTCAAATATGTTTGCCTCAGTCTTGCGTATAATAAGCGTGAGATGAATCAAAACACTGCCATACATCAATCTATCTCTAGAAGCCCGAATAAAACTCCATAGAACCAGCAGATGTGACGAGCTGCATGATCTAGCAAACGTTTCCTTGCTCGAGCTTCGCTTCCTCCTTGCAGATAGCTTAGCTCTAGCTAGGAGATGGACTAAGTTGGCTCATCTTTGCTAGTCCATCCCGTCCCGCCCACCGAGGGCCCTCGCTCATCGAGAATTTCCTATTCTGGATACCCCATATTATACCCCGCGCTGGGGTAAAAATTCTAACTGTAATAGGAACGATTAGCTCTCTGACGCGGGCATGAGCTCCAGGTCTGGTCACCTCGGTCTTGAAGTAACAGAGCAATCATTCTGGACGCCTAGACCTTCAGGCTCATATATATCTAGAAGCCACTTAGGCTCTGTCTCACTCATCACGCATAATGCTATTTCGAGTCAGTTTCGCTAAGCGTATTTGCCCCTCATCGCCAGCAATATGGGCTCTGTCGATTTGACTTCACTAAACAACATTCGCAAGGTCTTGGTGGCCAATAGAGGCGAGATTGCCGTCCGTTGCATCAAGGCTTGCCGCGAGTTGGGAGTTGGCAGCGTTGCCATCATAACAAATGCTGACGCAACTTCGTTACACGCCACGTTGGCAGACGAGGTCGTCTTGCTACCGGGCGAGGACAGCACAGCCTACACCGACGGGTAAGTACAGCGCCGTCCGAAGCGAAGGTCTGCTTTACTAAATGTTTCTCTCCAAAGTGAGGCGATTCTAGACATTTGCAAACGGACAAATGCAGACGCCATCATCCCTGGATACGGCTTCCTAAGCGAAAATGTCGAATTCGCAGAGGCCGTTTCTTCTGCCGGCATTATTTTTGTCGGGCCCTCCTCAGCATCCATCAATGCTATGGGTCTCAAGCACGAGGCCAGAGCTATTGCCCAAGCTGCAAATGTCCCGGTAATTCCAGGCACAGGGCTCTTGGAATCCGCTGTAGCGGCCGTGGAGGCAGCAAAGCGCTTGGGTTGTCCAGTCATGCTGAAAGCCACCGGAGGAGGTGGTGGTATGGGACTGCAAATCTGCTATAGCGAACAAGATGTTGAGAGAGCATTCGCCATGGTTGAGAGTCGCGCCACCACGCTTTTCAAGAATAGTGGCGTCTTTTTGGAAAAGTACTATCCGAATTCACGCCATATTGAGGTCCAAGTCGCCGGCAACGGAGAGATTGTGGTCGCCTTTGGAGAGCGTGAGTGCTCGCTGCAGCGGCGACATCAGAAAGTAATTGAAGAGTGTCCCAGCCCCTTTGTGGAGCGTCACCCTGGCCTGCGCGAAAAGATGCTTCAAGCAGCGATCAGCTATGCGTCGCAGCTCAAATACAAGAGCGTGGGCACGGTTGAGTTTCTGGTGGATGATGAGACAGCCGACTTCTTTTTCCTTGAGATGAACACACGACTACAAGTTGAACATGGAATCACCGAGCTGTGTTATGGAGTTGATCTGGTACACCTCATGCTGCGGCAAGCTGACTACGAACTCGGTGGCAGTATTGGAATTCCATCCAATGTCCTAAAAAGCCTAGGAAGACCCAAGCCACTGGGATCAGCAATCGAGGCACGAATATATGCTGAAGTACCGCTTCGTGACTTCGCCCCCAGCCCTGGCGTCCTCCAATACGTACACTGGCCAGAGGGCGACGGCATGCGAGTCGACACTTGGGTTCGAAGTGGCCAGCGGATCACGCCCCTCTACGATCCATTAATCGGAAAGGTCATGGCGTATAGCCCGGATGGTCGTGTCGCCGCCCAAAAGAAGATGCTTGCAGTGCTAGCTGACACGGCCCTTCAAGGAACACAGTCTAATTTGGAATATTGTTCAAGAATTCTTGAGTCTGAAATGTTTGCGAGCGGCAACACATTAACCAATTCTTTATCAACGTTCAAGTTTGATAGCTGTTCCTTACAAGTAATTGACCCCGGCGTTTTCACAACAATCCAGGACTACCCCGGCCGTATTGCGGTGGGACATGGGGTCCCTCCCGGCGGCCCTATGGATGATGTCAGTGCTCGAATGGCAAATATCCTAGTCGGCAACGACATTGGAGTCGAGCTATTGGAAGTCACTCTATCTGGCCCAAAGCTGCTGTTCCATGAAGCAGCTGTTGTGGCAGTCTGTGGTGCAGAGCTACCCATTATCCTCGACGGCGCACCTCAGCCAATGTGGTCGAGAATCGTCATCAGGAAATCCCAGATACTAGAGCTCGGCAAGGTGACTGGCAACGGTCTTCGAACATATCTTGCCATCAAAGGCGGGTTTCCACAAGTCCCCAAGTTTCTTGGCTCCAAATCCACAGCTCCGGAGCTCGGCTTTGGTGGTGTACAAGGACGAAAGCTCTTGATCCATGACATCCTCACTCTATCTCTGCAATCCAGAATCTGGGCCTCAGAAGCCACGCCTTTGTCTTTGCCGCCAAATGTCATCCCAAACTTCACAGACAATGTAACTATTTGCTGCATCAACGGTCCGTACGCATCCGAAGACGTCTTGACACCCGAGGGCCATGCGACATTGCACGAGGCCAGTTGGACAGTCAGTCACAACAGCAGCCGGAGCGGTATCCGATTGGAAGGACCGCGACTGAAGTGGGCTCGAGCATCTGGCGGTGACGGCGGATCGCATCCATCCAACGTACTCGACTATGGTTATCCGAATGGCGGCGTCAATTTCACAGGAGACTTTCCCATAATCTTTGGACCTGATCGTCCAGACTTGGGCGGCTTTGTATGTCCAACGACTGTCTGCTCCGGCGAGATGTGGAAGCTTGGCCAGGTAAAACCTGGCAACACTATACGATTCCGTTCTGTCACTTACGACCATGCCCTTGACATTTCGAGGAGAATGAATGCCTTTTTCCAAGCTCTTGAAATGTTTTCGCAAGGAAACGCAAGCCAAATTTCTCCTCTCGTCATTGAGCTCGCTGATGAAACCTCCTCTTCAATTTTACACCAGAAGCAATCCCAAGGGAACCATCCGCGGGTAACATATCGTCAAGGAGGTGACACAAGCATCATCGTTGAATTTGGCAATCAGGTGTCGGATCTGCGGAACACTGCTTGCGTACAGTTTCTCGTCAATCAAGTGTCGAAATCAAATCTACCGAGCGTGCGCGGTGATCCCAACTTCGCCTCTGTCACTGTGCGCTTCGATCCTTTTCAGGTGGACCGGTCCAAACTTCTCCAACAGCTTATTCAATTTGATGACGAAATGGGGCAGCCTATGGACATCAAGATACCCGTTCGAGAAGTACGGCTCCCCGTTTGCCTCGACCACTCTTCACTGCAAGAGTCCGCGCAACGATACATGGAGAATATAAGATCTTCGGCCGCCTATTTGCCGGACAATGTCGAATATATTCGCAAGAACAATGCACTCGAAACCCGTCAGCGAGTGTTTGATGCCCTTCTCAAGACGCCATGGCTAGCAGTCGCTGTCGGATTCTACGTTGGAACACCAATGTTGTTCCCACTTGACCCTTGGCACTCAATATCCTGTCAAAAGTACAACCCAACCAGGGTTTATACACCCAGCGGCTCAGTTGGCCTTGGTGGCTCACTGGTGGCCATCTATCCGGTTGCTTCACCGGGAGGATACCAGCTGATGGGTCGCACGTTAGGCGGATGGGATGGAGCGGGAAATCGCCCTGGTTTCTCTGCTGAGCGGCCCTGGCTGTTCAACCATCTCGATTTGGTCAAATTTTATGAGGTCTCCGAGGAGGAGTACAGCAAGATTGAGCGGGATTTTGAGACAGGTCGATATGTATTTGACATTGCGCAAACGACATTGGATATGGATAAGTATATTGCCAAATTCGAAGCAGCAGCCAAGGATCCCGCGTATCAGGCCTGGAAGCAGCGTCAGGCCGAAGCAGCCCAAGAGGTGGGAGAGCTTGAACAGCGTCTATTTGACGAGTGGGCGGCAGCAAAGAGTGCAGCAAATGATGCCGCAGCTGCCGAGGGCGATGACGCTGACTCTGCCAACGCCGTTTCCATCGAATCGCCTATCAATGCCAATGTGTGGAAGGTGCTTGTGAAGCCTGGCGATGTGCTGGAAAAGGGCCAGACAGTGGCGGTACTCGAAGCAATGAAGATGGAGATTAGTCTGCGTGTCGATGACGCTCAGGCTGGCGCTGTAGTAACAAAGATCAGACAACCGCCGGGAAGTGTAGTTAGCCCTGGGACTCCCGTCGTGGAGGGTCGGAGGAAAGATTGAGATGAGTACATACATGTAGTAAAGGCGCAGGAACTTTGATCATGTCAAGATAGTGGAATTAGCTTGGCCAGAATCTCAATAAAACATGTATAAGGTACATGTTAATCAATCCCGGGAATTTCCTTGTTGAAGTGGTCGCGATATGTCACCGGATCGCAGCTATTACTGATAACATGCAGCTCGCCGGCTAGTGGATGGTTCTCCAACCGGCTGGGTGACAGCTACCACCCGTCACGTGCTGCGACCGGCCCGGTCTATCCAACCTCTATTCTCAGCTCTTTTGAACATGCACTCTTTCATTGGTTCATTGCTGAACAAACTGCTGAAATCCGCTCTCATGACCCTCTTCCTATATCGTCAATCCCAGCCCGTATAGCAAGCATTGTTGCTCCATCTGATCGTATCAGCCCCGACGTCTCACCCGGCCTGCCCCACACATGTTGCATCATGAAAGGCCGCCCCCGGTTCCGTGTGGCTCTGTGCAAATACTGTAACAAGGAGTTCAAGCGACAGGAGCATCTAGAGCGGCACATTCGCACGCGTACGTATCAAATATCAAGAAGCACGCAATCGCCTTGGTTTCGATGCTGAGTCTTGTCAGACACCCGGGAGAGGCCGTTTGGCTGTGCCTGTGGCCGCACATTTACAAGACTGTAGGTCATTGCCTGTTCTATTGGAAGGAATAATTGAGGTCCTCATTAATTGCTATTAGAGATCTTCTAAACCGCCATCGCCGAGTGTCTCAGTGTTCAGGCCTGGCTACCAACTTATCACAAAACGAAATCAGCAGAGGTCAACAAGTCGATCCACCACCTAAAGCCATCTCTGAGACATCTCTTACAGAGCCTGCTGTAATCTCTCCCTCATTTTCTAACAGTAGCCATGGGCGAATATCCCCTGTTCCCTATAATCCTGATCCTGATACTGAAGCACCATTTGTCTTTGAGCGTGTTAACCCCGAATTCATAATCCAGACACCTGCGACGCGGAATGCCATTGCAGAACCAACCACCGCGATGAGCAACAGTGCATCCGCTGAGTATTCTCAGAAGCAGCTCATGGGGAAATTTTCAATACGCGACCTAAATCTACCCAGCCAGGATCAAGATTCAAACTACTTTCCCCGTGATAACGATGCTGTGGCTCGCAGCGACGTTAATATGGATAGGACCATCGAGTCTAGTTCTGACTTTGTACCGCTCCAGCTTTTCGATATTGACTTTCTTGCCAATGAACCGGACATGATAAGCGGATATCTCATGGATGTATTTCCACCGATGGACTACCAGCAGCCGATAATTGAGGATACATCCGACAGTTACAGTGGCGTTTCCCAACCACTTCCCACAGCTCTAGGTTCCAGTAGTCTTGAGATACAGACGCTAGAAACGACGCCATCACAGAGCAAGACTACCACGACTCAGTCGGTGCCAACCCAGGCAATCCAGGCACAAGACACAATCGGCCGGTCACTCGACGACATTGACGACATTGCAGCAACGAACCCTTGGACGGTGTCAGCAACAGCGTACAAAAAGCTTACTGTTGAAGTTGAAAAGCACACCGGTGTGTTACCAGAGCCGTTTACACTTCCCAGTCGGCAAACATTATCGAGAAATGTTGCGAGTTGGATGCGGAGCTTTCATCCTCATTTGCCGTTCATCCATATGCCGACAACCTGCTTGGAGTTCAAGACGCCAATGCTGGTGCTGACACTTGCCGCTACCGGGTCATTCTACGGGTTTGAGCACACACACGGCTACGCCATGTACTTTATTGCAAAGTCTGTAATTACCCATGAGCTCGAGAAACGTCGCCGAGCCTCTACCTTGCACTTGCTTCGGACTTTCCCACGATACGCCGGGCTTCCACCTGGTTCCCCTGATACAACCCGCGCGCAGTCTTGGGAGACACCACAACCTGCAACGTCCGGTCCTATCGATATTGAACTGCTGCAGTCCCTGTTGGTGCTCGTACTTACCATGTCTTGGATTGATGGGCCGCTCGCACAGGATGCACTTGCCATGAGCAGTCAATTAACCGAGCTGACTCGCGAAGCGCTCAAATATCCCGTTCCAGAAATTGAAGCAGGAGACTGGAGAGCTTGGGCTCGTGAAGAAGAGAGGCGACGTACTTTGTTCTCTGCTTACTTTGTCATCAACATCCTCACCATCTGTTTCAACGTACCACCACAACTCACCAGCTCAGAGGTCAACATTCCCCTCCCATCTTCGGAAGCAGAGTTCAAAGCCCCCAATTCCAATGCATGGCTTAGCTTACGGCAAAAGAGCAACTCCTGCCAACCAGACTTCCAACTTTGTCTTAAACAGCTGCTATCCGGGAAGCCGCTTGCCAAAGAAGACTCAGCCACAGAGTTCGGAAACTACATGCTTGTTCAAAGCCTGCTAATGCAGGTGTATTTCGAACATCAAACAGCGTCTGCGGTATTAACTTCATCATCGAGCCTATCATCAGCCACTATTTCACTATACGAGAACGCCTTTGGCGCCTGGCAGTCATGTTGGGATTCAGCTATTGAGTCTGCTCTTGATCCGAATTCTCCTCATGGCCCCTTGGCGTTCAACTCAACCGCCATTCTTCGCTTGGCCCACGTCCATCTCGCAGTTGGCCTCCAGAGCCAGTGCGCTCTCCGCTCCCGCGATCCGAGGATCGTCGCCCAGGCATTTGAACCCCATCAAAACCCCATTCCACTCCGGTGTCCCCATCTAGATCAGGCAGTCTTCCATGCCATTTGCGCATTGAGGATACCAGTGAGGGTAGGGATAGCGTTTGTCGCGCGCGGCCGAACTGGGCATTGGAGTGTTCAGCACGCTATTAGCAACTTTGCATGTGCGCTGCTGCTCAGCCACTGGCTTGAAAACCTCTTTCAACTAGTAACTTCTAATGGGCTAGGAAGTCTCCGAGATGAGGAGCAACGGCTGCTATCTATTATCGAGCGGCTAATTGAGGAGACACATCTGGAAGACTCACTGGGCTCAAAGGACGATTACCCTCGTCGTATCCGACGTCTTGCTATCGCTGCACTGAGACTCTGGGCAGAGACATGCAATGGGATCCAGGTCTTTGAGATTGTTCATGTAGTAGGAGAGACATTGTCTTTTGTTGCGGATTCATTAGAGAATCGCCTTGAGCTTTAATGACTTGTTACTATGTAATAAGCTTTGTTAGTCCTCGTATTAATAATGCCACTGCTACCGTCCTTCAAACCTAGCTGGAGAGAAGTATCCATGTCTTCTGTTCCCTCATTCTGCTACTACCCATACTATCGTCAAACCCGACAATAAAAGAATTTTCAATGGTGAATATCTACACATGTAGTGAATATCCTTCTTGAACATACGAAAAATGAGACTATCTCCAAAGTGACAGAGCCAAAATATTTGTAGTAAAGTAATAGTAGAGAGATATGGGCGACATGGCATCTGAGGAATAAAGTCTGTACATTACATTTCGAAATGCAATGGCTATGATGTCCGTAAATCGGAAGCCGAGAACAAATGGACTTCGTCCTGCTTGATGAATTGAGAGCACTTCGAAATATATAGATCCCCATATACATCATTGTAGTCATGCCAATGTTGACGCAAACAGCATCAGAAATCACAAAAGATTTAGGTACAAATTCGGTTGCCAAGGCCCAGAGGGAAAACAATACTGAGAGATCAAGGCTGACAGCCCAATTTAAGAACGTGGCACAGGAAAAGCCTAAAACGTTCTACCGATACTTTTTGAACATACTGACTAGATGCAAGATCAGAGACGCGCGTACAGTAATTTAGCAATGATGGACTACTCGACTAAGTCATTGATACTACAGCGCACCAGACTACTGTTACAAATATTACTTCTCAAGTCATTGGTGAGCGGCATGTAGCATAAAAGCTGGTTTTGTATTACTGGTGGCCTATTGTTTAAAGCAACATAAAGTCCATTGCTATAGTGTTTGCAGCTCGCTAGCCAAGTCCCTATACCATTCATCCATATAGTCCCTGTTTTGGGGAGACAGTTCTGCTGAATTTAATCAGCGATAAAGCTGACGTGACTCGATTTCTCTGCTGCTGAGTCTCAGCAGGGAGAATATCGGCTCAGACGGACGCGAAAAAGCCTCTCTCGTTGATACCAATGGACGCTCCATCAGCTATCTTGAAGGTTCCTTTTTCGATCATCAACTGAAGATAGTATCGTTCATGGTGGACGTGCTTAGCGAATATGGTTGGCGTAAGGTGATCTCTGAGGTCGAAAAGGGGGTTCATCATTTGAGGATCATACAACTCCGGCCAATAGACCATGATCAATGGTTCGTCGTCAGCAATCTCCATTTCCTCTGTTGCAATCAACCGCAACACCGAACTCTGCTGATGGTGAACGTAGCAGGCGAACAAGACGGGCGTAAGATGATTTCGGAGATTGAAGAGAGGGTCTATCGTCTCAGGAGCGAAGCCCTGAACTTCAGGTATCTTGGAGTCTTCGGGCATCTTGAAGTCTTTGGGGGAGGTCGACATGTTGAGTACCTAATTTCGGCACATTAGAATGAGTATTTAGGAGCATCGGGAGTATATATTTAGAAGCGCCAGGAAAGGCAAACCTTCAAAGAAAAGAAGAAGTGGTCAAGAAAGAAGATGGACGGACTTTGGAGATGCGCAAATGGCAAGAATTCTAGACTGTGGGTGAGTATTTGCAAGGCTGGTGGGAGATATAGTCACACGTACGAGATGAACAGAGGAGTCTTGTGCGAGTGAAGAGTGAGGTTGAAAAGTACAAAGAAGAGAGAGGAAGAGGGAGGGGGGAGGAAAGATTTGATAGCAGCAATGGAAGAATTAATCATGTGTTAGAAGAAATGCACCGAAACTTTTGGAATTCTACAATTTCTCTTGAACATGCAAAGCAACCACTCCTCGTGGCGGCTGGGGCCAGCTGCAAAGCCTCAACCTATTGTTGGTGTTGAATGGTCAGGCAGACCCACCCTCTTGGCAAGCCCATATGCACTTTGTTGTTTCGTTTGTAACGATCTTAACTATCTGTTTGCTCTTGATCAGGCATATTCCTTTTGTCGTTGCGATGCCTCTCTATTATTCCCGATCTTGAGTGATCAGGAGAACCCACCTCCTTGGCAAGCCCATATGCACTCTGTTGGTACGCTTGCAACTATCTATTTGCTCTTGATCAGACAAATTTCCCTTGCCTTTGCCATAGCCTCTCCTTCTAGTTGTTGCAGTCCAATGCTCTTTGTCCTTCATCCCTCTAAATTTCCCGATTCAGGCTAAGCAGATGTGATAATGGGGCTTCGCGGGAGAGTCCTGGCCCGCCATGTCTGTAGATTAGATACATTAGTTCCCGTCGACCTTTCATACGGCTACGTTAATCGACCGTTCTGCTTTGTTCTCTACAACGCCATACAAGCCAGTGATGTTGTCTACATCTACTAGAATAGAAATGTCGCACATATCCATATCCAATTCTTGGCGCCGTGTAGTAAATTGTCTATGCCACCTTTCCTTGCTGCTAGGGGCAGGGCTTAAAGGAGACAGGCTTTCGTTATTGCTTGGTTATTTTCAGGTACTTACCACCGCCGTTAATCGCCAGCTGGCCGCCACAAAGGCCGTAAGTACGCGCCGTAGTAGCCCCCAGAGATCAGATTGTTGCAGGTCCAAGCTGTGCAGTTGGCCCCGCGGACACGAAACGTCGCGGGGAGGCTGAGAAGTCAGGGCGAAAGTAAACACGGCCACTCATACATTTTTGCGTGTGGTCAATGGTACTGGCCGCACTACTCACTCGTAGAAATAGCACTCGGGTGAGCTACAGGAGATGCTGTGAACCTATTGTTGCATATATATCGACAATTCTACCTACCATTAGCGTTGCTCCCACTTCTGCAAGACTTTCCACGCTCTTCTTCTTCTTCTTTTCCTTCAGCCTCACTGTTCACTCACACAAAGGACTTCATTCTTTTCTTTGGAAGGGCTTCATATTACCTCTGGTGCTTATGACCATATACCTCTCCAGCGACCAACCCGACTACGAGTTCTTGATCAAACGTCTTTACAGCCATCTCACCTCTTCGTTGGGCCTTAACTTTAGGACCGTTTCTTTTCGTTCAAGGTATCTTCTCCCAATTGTTATTCATGGATACATACTCCCATTAGACTCGCAAATACTGATTCTCTTTCCAGGCTTGCTACCGCTTGCACTCCGACGCGAGAACTTGCTCACATATTATATGGAGCTGGAGCTCAAAAAGACTCCAGCCACAGATGACAATGGAAAACATCACTATGGCAATGGAAAACATCACCTTTGATACTGCGCCTAATCCGCAAGAACCATCCCCTATTTCTAATGAGATAATTGCGACCATCTCTAACGAATCTGCCATGCGACATGTTGTCTGGAACACAGTTCTGGATACATTATGCACGGCGCCGCCCGAAGGACGCACACCAACCAGCCTGGTAGAGTTACCCCAACCCGCTATTCGAGAAGAAGATCAAACATGGACATGGTTGGAGGATTTTGATAAGCACTTATCCCTGGAGGCATTGGTGCGGCTGAACGTGTCATTGTTGGCTGGGCGAATCCGAGACCTAATGGGTCTTGAGGCCTCGCATCAAGATGCGCTTCAGACTATCAAGGAGGATCTACCCAATGTGTACGAGATAACTGTAAGGCCATTGTTTTACATCTTCTGGATCATTGCGTCTGCAGATCAGTCCGAGAACAGCGTGACGATGTGCTTCGAGAGATTCAAGTTACAATGGAGGATGCTTAAGAGAGAACTGAAGTCAAACAAGCTGGCCCCCAGTATGAGAGAGTACCTCGATCGCCTAGAGGGTAAATCTCTTCCTCCGAAGAGGAAGGGAATATTCGATTCTCATGGCCTTCAGCGCCCTGGCGAGCCTATTGTCATTGATCTTACTATGGACTAAGCGTGTCGCATCTCTCGAGATGGTCCAGCGTCTCATTTTCTGGGTCTTTTACACATCTCCTTTGTTTCATTTGACTCCACGTGCAGTGGTATTGCGGTCTTTTCTATTCTTATTGGAATGGGTGCTACAGACTGGCTCGCGCAACATAACCAAGACCATGAAGTGGTCCATTTCTTTCCGCTATTTCTTCACGGCCAATTATAAGAATTTTTTGGGTGTTTCGATTTCACTTCTTTCTTTTTTTTTTTCTTTTTTCCGACCGTCCATGGCCATTACAGCGACCGTCGAGATTATCTTTTCCTTCTCTAATTCGGTTCATGGACACATCAACATTGATGGGAAGGGCAAAATGGCGCGATGAGACTGAGCCCTTGACGTGGGATATATTCTTTTCCTTTTCAGATTGTGATTTATGAACTTCACGGATTTCGTGGGAAAGGGCCAAATGGCGCGACGCGATCAAGACCTTGCATGGGATTATTGTTTCTTTTCTTTTCAGATAGTAGTTCACGGACATCGACATACGCTTTCTTCTTGCTTTTATTTGCTAGTGGCCAGGGCGAAAAGTCTCCCCCACGATAGTTACAAGCTGGGAGTGGCCCAAATGCATTTTTCTTCGCGAACATTATCACAGTGCTTGGTATCTATGCATAGTTGCTTCATTTTGCGAAAAGTTCCTGAAGCTCTTCGTGTAGTAGAACAATATATCTGGGTGTCGAGTTGCTATCTTTTCGGTCCTGTGTCGTCATTCCGATCGGATAATTTCAATGGTTATGTTGTAATATGGAATGCAGTGTCCTCACTCTCTCACTTGCCGCTGTATGAAAGCTGGTTGATGCTTGCCCTGCGTTATTCCCATTGTTGTATGGTGTGTAATGCCCTTCGTGACCAGGTGGTCAATGAGGACTCGTACTGGCTGTTGGCATGATGGGATGAGTATTCTATGCTCAACAAACACCTTGGTACTTGACGTCAGCATAGATGCGAATTGGAGAAGATAAAGTAGCAAACCAAGCGTACGAGCATTTCTGTTAGCCTGAGGTTGACTTCGACTCCTTCGAGGCCGTATGATGACCATCTATACCGAGGGCCACAAACGTCAACATTGGGTAACAGTCAGTAGCGAATAACACGGTAACAACGAATATATTAGCGTATTAGAATCCGACATAGCTGAAGCAATGGCCAGCTGGTGTGCATAAGGCTTTCCGTCATGAGGATTGGCGGGGCTGGTGTTGTTGTAATATGTCAGGTCACGTAGCTAGTCTTACATGCTCCGGCCTATAGCGGGCAGCACTTCAGTGCGATGATGCATTGCCCGCTTGTGATCTTCATTTTCGGGCATCTAAGTAGGTTACTACGTGCTATTATTGGCCACTCCACACTCGGCTTAATCTACGTGATGAGCCGACCAAGCCGCTGCTTAGCCACATGGCGGGGATGATGGCTCGGATCCTTCTTCCATCGGAGATGCGCCTAGGCTGCGAGAACACGCCCGAACACGCCCAAATGTCTCTCTTTAGCCGTGGCTCACAGTGAGACCAAGAGATACTCCGAAAACTACTACGATGTTGACACTAAGAAGAAGAAAAGAATGCAAAAAAGAGTGGATGAGAAGACAGCAGTTCCGAAGATATAATATTACTTCCGATTTAGCATTCCATCGGAAGGTAATCTCGATCCAAATCTAACCCCTGATCAGTGGTGCAGCCTTCAGCTTGTCCGTCTTTTAAATTGGGAAATTTTCAAGCAGATCTTTTCTCTCTGTGGTGTGGCACAATTGCGCCTAGCACTATGATCGACAAGCATTATAGTCAATGCGATTTGACTTGGAGGGCCATTCCTACGCTGACACTTGCGAAAGAGAGAGAGCCTGGTATCGACTATAGCTACATGGACTTGCCGTAAGGAGACGTCTCGCCGCGCGCAATAGGATCACGTTATATATAGAAAGAACAAGTACTTGCGACATGATGATTCGGACCACTGGTATCGAGATAAAAACATGCCCAGCGAGCAAAGTATAAATAAGCTAGGTCTGCCATGACTTACAACCGTTAATCTACCTATATTCGTGGCACACTTGATTTGAACTTGGCCTAATACAGATATAATGCTTCACTTCACTCTCTTTTCTTTGGCCGCCCTGGCCTTGCTTCCTCCCTCCGGAGCCGTACCTGCTGCTGCAAAGTCTGTCGATTCAGCTGCTCCATTCTCCTTTGCTCAATGGGCCAAGGAAATCAGCGAAAACCCGAATGGGAAGCATTTATCCCCTGAGCAGGCCTTCGAAGCTTTCGAAGCAGCCCATAATCAGACCGGGAAACGAGGTACATCGTATTGCACAAAGTATTTGGCAGGCATACAACTAACTGGGACTATTAAGACGGCACCATAGATAAACGAGGCCCGGCCTGTGGAACACAGTCTTCCAATGCTTACGTGCGTTGAGTTGCTATAAAAGAGCCCTAGAATGGAATCTATACTCACTATTTGACAGGCCCCAGAAGCCGCTTCCTGCGTCAGCTACCTCGCTGCCAAAGGAAACGCGGCATGCACAGTCCCCAAAGGCGGATCAGGAGTCGTATTTTGTTCTACATCTCAATCTCAAATCTACGGATATGCAGGAGGCTTCCAGGTCTCAGTCGCTTGGTAAAGCACTACAAACACCTCTTCAAGCTAGCATACGCTAACTTTGAGCTTTTAGTAATGATATAGCTGTAGCCGGAGGCCATATTTTGGATAGCTGCACTCACCCAGGCGGTTCAGTGAATGGAGGAGATTGGGCCGGTAACATCTATGTGGCTATTCTCGGAAACTAAAGCTATTGACGGAGTATATGTCTCATGCAGTCACTACTAGTTCCAATTCCATTCAGATGTGCACATCTTAGCTGTATTTTCTATATTTACTATGTCAAGGATTATTAAACATCAACAACCCCAGGTAGATGCATACGGCATGATAACTTCGGGACATTATGTAATGCCAGAAACTCTGCACTTGAAAGAAGAGCAAGCGGTGGACTATACATGCAAAAGTTCGTCAATAAAGACATGTAAAAGTCTCGGTCTCAGGTCTATCGTAAGTTTAAGGGTTATGGACAGTTGAGTATCAAAAAGCAGCCCTGGAGAGGCCCAAAGCGACATAAGTTCAAAAAGGCTGACACATATATATAATATCCACAAGTTTGTGCCTATACGGACGCCCTTTATTATAAAAAGAGTCTACGCTCTAATATAGAAGAAGACGCTGTACTCTTGTTATTACCTAGCCAAGGTACAAGTATCAATGGGCATCACTGCTAAGATCAGCCGGGCCGTGCCATCTGTACCGACGAACACTTTTTTCGACGCCGGCAAAGAACCACATTTGGAGAGAGCAGCACTAACAAAAAGCGACGTGATAAAGCCGTTCCATAGTGCCTTCACAGGTACTATCTGTTAAGGTTGCCCAGCTCACAGGAGGTCTTTGGCCAAGGAGGCGTTTCAGCACTTTGATGCACACAAACAAATCGTTGAAAAAGAAATTCCACTTCCTTCTCAACGCTTCCTTTCTTCTTCTCTCCTTCATCTTCGTCAGCGCTTCTTCCCCGAAGCCTTTCGCGGATTTCCTCATCCCATCCAAGCTTCACCACGAGATGCTTCATTATCTGGCATAGACCTTGATCTTTACTATACCCCCCCACCAGGTATTACATTCAAGCTGAGTTCAATGCCCGAGATACTCTTCATTTATCCTACTCAACTCTCCCGCAATACGAATATTGTTTCTAACCTTTGCTTGACATCGAATAGACTCCCGACTCAAGTTAACTCGACGCTATCGTTCTACTCCCCAACCAAGGCATCCAAGACACTCACCGCCAGGGTATCATCATGGAATCCATCCCAGGTGCTCAAGCGCACTGGAAGATAATCGATTCCTTTGGTCATGGCTTGACGCTTGAAAAGCTTGCAGCTGTCGACTTCAACCAAATAGTCGCTA
Source organism: Trichoderma koningiopsis (assembly GCA_022985005.1). NCBI lineage: Eukaryota > Fungi > Ascomycota > Sordariomycetes > Hypocreales > Hypocreaceae > Trichoderma > Trichoderma koningiopsis. Next base: position 568,744 of record JAJPEM010000010.1, read on the forward strand.
GTATTTGCGTTCTCTCGGGGGTTGATGCAGGACAAACTCCTCCGATTGAAGCAATGCAAGAATCTTTCATGGATCTCGCTTACGATTGTATGGCATTGCAGAGCATGCAAGAGAGGCTGAAAGACAGCTTTTTGGGACGTCCCATTCAGCGCGGAGGTCCCACTACTCTGGACAGGTTCAAACAGAGATGGCAGTCAGTCATTAAAGATTTAGCATCAGGAAAGGAAGGGGCACCAATGAGAGAGTATCTTGGGATGCTGGGAAATGGCCTTGACCCGATGACAGAAGATTCTGGCCCACACATTGAAGCATCTACTTCTGAAGGCGCTGGCTCCAAAGGCGCTGGTTCAAAGGACGTCGATCCCGAAAGCGACGATTCGGAGAGCGACGCTTCCGAGAACCATGGTTCTGGAGACGACAATTCTGAGGATTCTGGTTCTGAGGATCTTGATATCAATACTCAAGAGTCCCTCTCTCCACGGTCGCTCTCTCAAAATTTTCTAGATCTCTCTGAGAGCCCCAAGTCACTTCGCCCTCTCTCGAACAGTATTATTTCAGAATCCGATGGCAATTCCGATGATTCTGGCTCCGAAGACGTTGATGTCCAGGAATCTGACTCTGGAGCTTCTGACACCATTACTCGAGAGTCACTCTCTCCACGATCGCTTTCTTCTCGAGATTCTCGATGTTCCTCTGAGTACTCCGATATATTTGTCCCCTCCGTGTCATTTCACTCCTTCACTGGACATGGTGACAATTCCAGGAGGCTCGCTCCCCCCATTGCTCCAACCAGCTCGCCTTCTTTCAAGAGGAAGCGCGACTACATCGATGACCCGGACGACGAGTACCTATACTAAGAGACATATTTAAAGAAGGAACAATGTTCTTGCTAGATACACTTTCTTTGCTTGGGACGTTATGGTCATCTATGGGGCAATTCTTCTAAGGTATCATGAGCTGGGAAGGAAGTTTTCACGCGTTAGATACGGTCTGTCCGTCAGACCTTTTATTATGGGCATTATAATCTGGCAAGGAAGGTTTTATACTTTAAGTGCAGTCGTTAGGCACAATATAAAAAGGGTATCATCAAAATGCATTTATCTTTGGACGAAAAAATAGGCTATCTTGAGATATGGAACATTGAAGTTTAAATTTTTTTTTTATTGTTGCCGTTGTTCGCGGCGCATATCTGGTCCCTTTTCAGCCGTTGCACTTCTGCAACATTGAACATATCTAAAGCCAATCTCTAAAATCCATTGGGATTAGCATAACCTTTCGTTAGTAAAGAAGAAAAACATTGGATTGAGGGCTTTGATGAAACTGGAATGTATGTCAAGGTAAGTCTACTGCACATGCGCTTAGTTATTTCTTCTTCTCCTCAGCTCTTCTCCGATGAGTGATTTATGATCACATCCAAAGTTCTTGTCACCTTGCATGCCTAGGTACATTCAAGCTAAGTACACTTGGCATTCACCATGTTTTCTTGGTCTCTTTGCCTTTTCTCGTGTGGTTCTATTTTGATCTGTCACAAAGAGAGAGCAAGAGAGAGGCTGAACAAAAGATATCCGCAAGATATGACTCGAGCCTACAATCAAATTGTCTAAGCATTCTCATATATCTGTGAAGCCTGCTCAGGATCCATCAGCGAATTCAGAAACGAAAGCATGTTGAAGCTACCAATTTGATGTTCGCAGACAGGTGGTGAATCTGCATGCTCGATTAAGGGTAGGTAACTAATCGGGAAATGCCGGATTGGGCTAGCGCCACCCAGGAATCTCATAGCGTGGCGCAACCTCCACACAGTATTCCCCAAAATTCTCACCAACATCTCATTCTTCATATACAATGTTTCACCCATACTCCACCATCAAATGAGTTCTGAATGGTCGAATCGTATAGCGGTTAGTACAGTCGCTTCACACTAAATCAAGAGTGCGCGACAGATCCGGGTTCGATTCCCGGTTCGACTATACTTTTGCTTTTTGCCATTGTCGAACTTGAGATCTTTGGCTACCAGCTGGTGTTGCGCTGGTGTTGAGGGATTTAGCAGCGGTTCTCTCTTTTTATTGCTACGCCAACATGTACCTAGGCAGGTAGCGAGCAAGATACATGGAGGATCCATTCTAAGTTTCTTTGTACGTTTCCTTCAGATAGCCGTCCATTTCCGTCTTCAATTTCACGCCAACTTTGCTCGCCAGGCGGCAAACAAAAAAAGGAATACAGAATGTCAAGCATAGTCACACGAATGAATTGTTACGTAGATTGTTATTAGGATATATATGTTAATGTCAAGATATCGACTTCTTACACTATTGCATTGGAGAGGTGTGCTTCGGAGCTGTGGAAAGGTCTTATGCTTGGGCCATGGTACTCGGGTCTAGATCCTCATCTCTTCGGGTATCAATTCATCTCCCTTTGATGCGAGCTGAAAGCGCTGACAATCTGGTAAGAAAAATTGTTTATTGACAGCATTGCTTAGTTACTCTGAACTCCCTGTGCTTCCATAGTTTATTGCTTCTCTGATCCTTTGTATAATTACAAAGGCCGCTTATGGTGAGGCATAGATTAGGCCATAAGGGAATCTATGAGAAGTTCAAACGTAGGTTAGGTCGAATAGAGAGACAGAATATTCTAATGTATTATACATGTATGAATTCATGATAAGGGCAAGTTCGCGCATAGCTACTTCTTGTATTATACAATGTAACCCAATCCGTGGTATCAATCCGAACGCCAACGCCTCTAGCCATTTTACGACCGTCCTGCCACTCTCGCTCTCTGGGCTTCGTTCTCTCTGAGAGCCTCGCTTCGCGCCAAAAAGTCCTGCCGTGACGCGTAAGAATCCTTGGACTTGCCAGCCAATTCCAGCTCGTCCTTGATGCCCTCCTTGTCCACAAAGCCGGCCCAATCCATGCGACTCTTTTCCACCGTGTTGAGCTTCTTTGCCTGCGCTTCGTTGGCTGCCTTCATCCTGGCTGCCAATCCGAGGTTCAGATCGGTACGACTTGTTGAGCCCTCTATGATGGGTTCAAAGGCGGAACGGAAAGCTTTCTTTGTGAGTCGCTTAGTGAGTGGTGCGTCTGGTGGTGCGTCTCCTTCTTGGGAGGCCAGATAAAGCTTCGCTTCTGCCGAGTCACGAGGGACCAGCTTTTCTTCGGTATGGACGCGGCCGGCAAAGTTGTAGGTTCGCTTGATACGGATCATGGAAGATTCGTCTTCTTTTGAATCGAGCTTCTTCTCGTCCGTAACAATTTTTTCGTTTTCGTCTACAACCATGTCTTCTGCATTTTCTGGCGGTCTTGATGTTGAAGAGCCTCCGGCTATCATATCCGCCCATATAGCATCGATATCGACCGTCACGGGCCCCCTGCTCGCAGCATATTTGCGTTCTTCCTTTCTATACTTTTCTTAGCCATGTCCAGCGTAATTGCTCCTAATCAGAGCAGGAGAGCTTAAAGCATACTCAGCAGCACGTTGGCTTCTCGTCTTGATCAAGCCGCCTTCACCACCTTCATCATCCAGAGCTTCACCCTTGGCTCTGGCTCTTTTCTGCTTTTTTCTGCCTTTCTCAATTATCGCCTCATCGCCCGAGTTATTTGGTTCTTCTTCTCCTTCAGCGCTCGCATCCTTCACCGGCCGTTGGCGTTTTCTCGCAGCCTTGTTATCGTCGCCATCTTCTGAGTCTGAAGAGCTGGACGCAGCGTAGGGCGCTTCATCGGCATCGGGCGCAAAGTCGGAATCTTGGGAAGACTCGTATTCTTCGTCTTCGTCAATTATGCGTTCCGGCGGCATTGCGTAGATCTGGCGAGGGAGCAAATGAATGGTGGGCTGTTCCAAGGCGATCGCGTAGAACGCGCCGGTGAGGCTGCTTTCGGTGCATGTCTTTCGGTGTGGGGCCAATGACGCACCGCCTATCTTTTCTGGAAGACCACATGCACCCAAACATCTATATCTGTAGATTCCTATTGAATTCACATACCTTGTCGCCGCATGTCTTTTAAATTTGAGTATATTATAACAGAATCTATATTCTCATGGCGTATTGTGATTCTCGCATGCCATTAGCCATGAAAAGCGTTACTATTTACAAAGCCAGCTCAATTTTAGACCACTTGTAGGGTACGTTGAGCCTCTATACAAGTAAGCAGAGGTAGATAGATCCGCGGGCGTCTTGAACGAGTCCACATACTATCAGAATAGGCTTAGATACGTCGCTTGGTTTCGTTTCAATCTACGTATTCTCTTTACTCTCCATGCCAGGCACAGCGGTATTTTAACCTTTGACTTTAAAAGCCAAAATACTCTGGATATTGAATCCGCATCTGGCAGCAGCAAAGCACACGGATGGACCTTGAACCAGCCCCCGGAAATGGGGGTACGTGAGCCATTTTCCTGCCATCCTCGATGGATGATTGGTGTCTGTTAATAGCGTCTTTCTTTGCGGAATGCATCTACAGCTTTCTTATTGAGCGGCCATGCACTCGTGACCTTGCGTAGGGGGAATATGGAATAGGGAGATGCATGGGTATCATTGCCAGCGGGTAACTCTGGAGATGCAACGGCGCGACATGCTAAGAGGCCTGTCTCAGCCCAAGACATGGATCTGTAGCAAGTAAAGAGCTCACCGCAACTATTCCGCGTGTTACCAGCGTGATGCCATGTTTCGCATATTGCATAGAAGTTGTGGGCGCCTCATAGCAACTTGAACGTTTATTTATACTTTGCAGGGGACGTAGGTTCTGCTTCTCGAAATTTGCTTTTTGGCGGATCCCAGCCATGCTCTCCTCGCCCGCGAGCGACTTTAATTACGGTGGCTCCGAGCATCGAACTGGTTCGTGATAGTGTGCCACGCGGACCATCGTCTACTGAATCGTGACATGGCATGGATGCCGTTTTTAGGCTCCCCCTCAAGTTGTGCTGAGTTGTCTGATCTACGTAGGGGTGCACACTGAACAGGTTGCAGCAGCAGGGATCACGGGCAGACGAAGGAGAGAGAATGACGATAATCATGGAGAAGAGAGAAGGAAAAGAGCAATTTGACTGGCTGGGTTTTGTGCCGATTTAGGTTATTGGAACCCGACAGCAAACAAGCAGCGGCTTAGGCGCCAAGTTCCCACCAAACCTGGTCGCTGCATTTTGCACTTGCATCGTGGATGTGGCGCTTCCGTCATTCCCCTGCCACTGTGAAATTCCTGGCTCCCGGCTCCCCTCCCACCTGCAAACTCTCCCGTTCTCTCTCCTCTTTTTTACCCTTTCTCTCTCCATATTAGGCGGCTTGTCTGCCCTCTCCCACCCGTTTCTGCCTGTTTTTCGCCATGGCCAGCGACGACGAGTACGAAATCGAGGGCCCTGAACTCGCTGAAGATGATCCCATGAGAGCGTTTCTGCCTGCCTCCTTCGGCAAAAAGTCCAAGGAGGCTGATATTGCAGCCCAAATCGACCGCAGTCGGAGAACAGTGGACCAGCCACCAGCAACTGGCAGCAAGGATGGCGATAAAGCACAAGCACAGCAGTCAAAACAGAAGGGCGGCTCGAGCGACTCCGACTCGGACGATAATAGCGACGACTCAGATGAGTCTGACGACGAAGACGAGTTCCCAGTATCACATGAACTGGTTCTCAAGACGCACGAGCGCGCTGTCACTACGGTCTCTATGGACCCTGCTGGTGGCCGATTGGCCTCTGCGTCCTTGGACTGCACCGTCAAGCTCCACGACTTCGCCTCGATGACGCCTACGACGCTTCGCGCATTTCGCAGCGTTGACCCTTTTGTGTCCAAGCGAACCGCTGCCAGCGCAGAAGCCCACCCCATCCATCTGGTTGAGTTCAACCCGCTGTCGGGCGGAGCATTTCTATGCGTGTGCGCCCACCCTCAGGCGAGGATTATGTCGCGAGATGGCGATATTTTGACGGAATTCGTAAAGGGAGACATGTACCTTCGTGATATGCACAACACAAAGGGACACATCTCCGAGATTACAACTGGCACTTGGCATCCCACAGACAAAAATCTTTGTGTCACGGCAGGGACTGACAGCACTCTGCGAATCTGGGACATTAACAATAAACGTTCACAGAAGGAAGTCATTGTCTTCAAGTCAAAGGCTGCTGGCTCTGCTGGGCGCACCAAGATGACTGCTGTCGCATGGAAGGTCTCTGCTCAAGGAAGCAATATACTGGTCAGCGCTGCCCTCGACGGCTCGCTGGTAATGTACGGCGGCAATGGACCTTTTACGAGACCGGCGGGCGAGATTAAGGAGGCGCACAAGCCTCAGACTTGGACAAGCGGCATCGACATTTCTTCCGATGGCCGCATGGTAGTTACGAGAGGCGGTGACGATTTGATCAAGCTATGGGACACCCGAAAATTCAACAAACCCCTCGTTACGGTATCTCACACGTCGACATCAGATAGCTACCCTACCAGCAACATTCGATACGCTCCCAACTCGACCAGCATCATCACTGGTTCGGCTACTGGCCATCTCCACATCTTGAATCCGGGCAACCTTCGGCCAGAACACGTTACTCCGATCACGCCGGGCTCAGCTTTGATCGCTGTGGACTGGCATCCTAAGATTAACCAGATTGTTACAGGCTCAGCGAACGCAGAGACACACGTCTTATATAACCCGACCATGTCGACCCGCGGTGCTGTAGAGGTCATGTCGCGAGCCCCGAAGAAGCGTCATATCGACGACAACCCCGAGTTCACAATGGATCAAAACGTTGGCATATCGGGCGACTCCATCGTTGTCCCCGGCGCAATGGGCGGTGGGCGCAAAGCCGGAGTTACGGGCACGGGCAAATCGAAAGACCCTCGACGACCTGAAGTTCCGCTGGCGACGCCCTTTCAGAAAAGCCAGCCAGACGAGAAGCACATTGCTCAGAACATTCCTTTGGCCAAGATGCTGCACGAGGATCCGCGTGAAGCATTGTTGAAGTATGCTGACAAGGCCCAGAGCGACCCGATGTTCACAAAGGCCTGGAGTAAGACGCAGCCGCAGACGCAGTACGCCGAGCTCAGCGACGACGAAGAGGAAGGCCCAGACAAGAAACGTGCGAAGCGATGAACGAAGTTGTGTCCGACAAAGAAGAGGAAGAGATGGGCTGAAAAGAAAGGATTACGATACAGCTGCCAGCTCGAGCCTTGCGAATACTGTTTTGGACGAGTCTGGCTGCGACGACACAGGTACTTCATTCTCGAGACTACGTCTTCGTATTTTATTGTCGCTTCTATCTATTGAAAGACGATTATCGATGGACAATCCGACCGGTATTCGAGATAAAGCCACCCCGGCTACGACCATATATCATATCAGGAAAAAAAAGAACCGCGGTATTGCTGACTTTTCTGAGCGAGCAGTTAGTCAGTAGGCTGGTAGGTGTTGCTGCCGGAAGGCCGGGGAGCATTTGACTGTGTTCCTACAACAATTCCTAGATACTGTTAGACACTGCTAGATATTAGAGGCTTTATAGCAGCCTCTTGGAGCTACTGCCGCTGCTTTCCTGCTCTCGAGACGAGGCCAAGAAGAAATTGTGGGTCCTGGTCCGAGAGGGAGGTTCCGGTAGGTACAGAGTACACGCGCAAAGTACCGCCTCACGTGACCTCCAAAGCCGCCCTAGACCCAATACGACGCAAATTCTCTTCCTTTTGCTGTGCCAGCCTGAGGCGTGCGCAGGCGCCGTGCTGAGATGTACTGAGACGCGCCAGGCCAGAACCGCACCAGCCATCACGCCGAATCTTGTCAGTTGTGTCTTCAACCACTCCCCATCATCAACCGGCCAGCGCGCGCATCCCCAAAATCGCCAGGTCCCCTCGCAAACCATCGGCGTCCATCTCCAATCCTCGCAAACCTCGTGTTTCACGCGATTTTGCACGCCGACAACGCCTGCGGCACCCGATCCGACGCGCCGCGCCGTGCCCTGGGCAGGTTTTTTTTTTCTGCTTCGCTCGCAGCCCCCTTCGGCCTGCATCTTTTTGCAAGCCTCGACATCCCCCACGTCCGCGTCCACGGCTGCGTCGCAAGGCTGAAGCTGCTCGAGCTTCGCTTCTACACCTCACCTCGACTCGACTCACATCGACTCTGTCCTTGCCCAACCCGCGGCCTCACCTCTGGTGACTTTTATTGTCTCGACGACGCCATATTGCCGCGCATTATTACTTTTTTTTTTCTCCCATTATTGTTTTAACTACCTTGTGCAGCTTTGACGCGCCGCTCTTACACCAACTTTTTTTTTATCCTTTCTCGTCACTCTTGATATCACTTCACGTCTCGCATCGAGGCGCATCATCAACAAGGAAAACAAAAAAAAGCCTCGCCTCGCGTCCACCAGGCACGACTTCCACACACTCGCTCCTCGCTATGCACTGTTTATAGGTGGATTTATATCGAGATACATATTGGGGAGCCGATAGTTTCAACGTTTTGATTCAACGCCATCGCCAAACGCAACCATGGCTTCAGTACAGATCCCGCCCGCCGTGCAGCACCCGGGCGCGCCAATGCCTGCCGGGGCGACTAAACAACAGGCCGAAGAGGTCTTTCGGGTACGCATAGCCTTACGCGTGTTGTAATGCGTCTCTCGCGCTGCCTGTATCATATCTGATATGTGTAACTGACGTGATAACTCTGCATAGAAACTCAAACAAATGAAAGAATCAGGCGTCCCGCCAAACGATCCCGAGTATATGAAGGCGTCGCAATTCCTGATCAACTTCCAACAGCAGCACCACATGCGACGAAACCAGCAGCAGTACATCCAGGCCCAGCAGCAGATGCAGAATGCTCAGGCCGTCCAGAACGGCAACGCCAACGGAGTCAATGGAACTGTCAATGGTGTCCAGCGACCGCAGCAGAGCGTGCCTCAGACGACACAAGCTGCTGCTCTGCCAAACGCCATGGGAACCGCGGCTGCTGCTCCTAATGCATCTGCTACCACCACCCCGAATACTCCCGCACAGCCGAATTCGAGCACATCATCAAGCCACTTCACAACAAAGCAGCTCGGTTTGCTTAGGCAACAGATTCATGCTTTCAAGCTTCTCGGCAAAAATGCAGGGATTTCCGTTGCACTACAGCAAGCTATTTTCCAGCAGCGTCAGCAGCGCCAAGCCGCTGTCACGACTCCAGCCCAAAATGCCGGTGCAACAAAGACTCCCCAGCCTGGCGCGGATGCCACAAAGCCCACACCGAATGGTGTTGATGCTGCCGCCCAAGATGACGCACTCTCTCTCCCCAAGCCCCATACATACAAGACTGTCAAGTCACCGTATGGCAGTAGTATGATCCGGCCCTCTATCAAATATTTCGACCATGCGCAGCGGAAGAATCGCTGGTTTATTCCTGGCGTCTTCCCCACCGGCATTGACTTTGACCACCTGCGTTACGAGAGAGAAGTTGTCGTCTTCAACCGCATGAGCCAGCGATATTCAGAGCTGAAGAATCTGCCCGCCAACATCGCCCACTGGGATACGACGAAGGAGAACGTCGAAGTTGACGACTCTGTAAAGGTCAAGGCCGTTATCGAAATGAAAAGCTTGGCCTTGTATGCCAAGCAGCGAGCTCTTCGTGAGAAGATTGCGCGTCAAATGATGCACTACGATAATCTGGCAATGACGACCAACCGGACAAACTACCGTCGTATGAAGAAGCAGAACGTCCGCGAAGCTCGCATTACTGAGAAGCTTGAGAAGCAGCAGCGTGATGCTCGCGAGAATCGCGAGAAGAAGAAGCACAACGACTTCCTTCGAGCCATTTATAACCACCGCGCCGAGATCACTGAGACTGCGGCGGCTCAAAAGAACAAGTCACATAAGCTCAGCAGGCTCATGTACTCTCACCATTTCAACATTGAGAAGGAAGAGCAGAAGCGTATTGAGAGAACAGCGAAGCAGCGTCTGCAGGCCCTCAAGGCCAACGACGAAGAAGCGTATCTCAAACTGCTTGACCAGGCCAAGGATACCCGTATTACGCATCTGCTCAAGCAGACCGACGGTTTCCTGCACCAGCTTGCATCTTCAGTCAAGGCTCAACAGCGCCAAGCTGCCGAGACATATGGCACAGACATGGGCGAATTGCCTGATGAAGAGAGTGAAATCGACGAAGAAGAAGTTAGCGGCAAGAAGATTGACTACTACGCTGTGGCCCATCGCATCCGCGAGGAAGTCACCCAGCAGGCAAGCATTCTTGTTGGAGGCACGCTGAAGGAATATCAGATCAAGGGTCTGCAGTGGATGATTTCACTATACAATAACAACCTCAACGGTATCCTTGCAGATGAAATGGGTCTCGGAAAAACGATTCAGACCATTAGTCTGATTACCTACCTGATTGAGCAGAAGCAGCAGAGCGGGCCTTACTTGGTCATTGTCCCTCTAAGTACCCTGACTAACTGGAACCTCGAATTCGAAAAGTGGGCCCCCTCTGTATCTCGCGTTGTTTACAAGGGTCCCCCCAATACCCGTAAGCTGCAGCAAGAGAAGATCCGCCAGGGACGCTTCCAGGTGCTGTTGACTACGTACGAGTACATTATCAAAGATCGGCCTATTCTCAGCAAGATCAAGTGGTTCCACATGATCATCGACGAGGGTCACCGTATGAAGAACACTCAGTCCAAGCTCAGTGCGACAATCCAGCAGTACTACAACACCCGCTTCCGACTTATTCTCACCGGTACTCCTCTTCAGAACAATCTATCTGAGCTGTGGGCCATGCTTAACTTTGTCCTGCCAAACATTTTCAAATCAGTCAAGACCTTTGACGAGTGGTTCAACACTCCTTTTGCCAACACCGGTGGTCAAGACAAGATGGAACTTACTGAAGAAGAGCAGATTCTTGTCATTCGACGTCTGCACAAGGTCTTGCGACCTTTCCTCCTGCGTCGTTTGAAGAAGGATGTCGAGAAGGACTTGCCCGACAAGACCGAAAAGGTCATCAAGTGCAAGTTTTCCGCGCTGCAGTCCAAGCTCTACAAGCAAATGGTTACCCACAACAAGTTGGTTGTCAGCGATGGCAAGGGTGGCAAGACTGGTGCTCGCGGTCTGAGCAACATGATTATGCAGCTGCGAAAGCTCTGCAACCATCCATTCGTCTTTGACGTGGTTGAGAATGTCATGAATCCCCTCAACATTAGCAACGATCTTCTTTGGAGAACGGCCGGTAAATTCGAATTGCTGGATCGAATTCTGCCCAAATACAAGGCAACTGGCCACAGAGTCTTGATGTTCTTCCAGATGACGGCGATTATGGATATCATGGAGGATTACCTTCGGTACCGAAGCTACAAGTACCTGCGTTTGGACGGTACGACCAAATCCGACGAGCGATCCGATCTCCTGAGAGATTTCAATGCGCCCGGCTCAGATTACTTTTTGTTCTTGCTGTCTACTCGTGCTGGTGGCTTGGGTCTCAATTTGCAGACGGCAGACACTGTCATCATTTACGACTCTGACTGGAATCCTCACCAGGATTTGCAAGCACAGGATCGTGCCCATCGTATCGGTCAGAAGAACGAAGTGCGAATTCTGCGTCTGATCAGCTCTAATTCGGTCGAGGAGAAGATTTTGGAACGTGCTCGGTTCAAGCTAGATATGGACGGCAAAGTTATCCAAGCAGGTCGTTTTGATAATAAATCTTCCGAGACTGATCGTGACGCCATGCTTCGAACTCTCCTGGAAACGGCCGACATGGCTGAGTCTGGCGAGCAAGAAGAGATGGAAGACGAGGAGCTAAACATGTTACTTGCTCGTAATGATGACGAACTCGTCACCTTCCAGAAGCTTGACGAAGAGCGACAAAAAGAGCCCATCTATGGTGGTCCAAAAGGAAAACCACGACTCATGGGCGAAGACGAATTGCCTGACATCTATCTCAACGAAGGCAACCCTATTGAGGACGACGCTGAAGAGATTATTCTTGGTCGCGGTGCTCGTGAGCGTACCAAGGTGAAATATGACGATGGCCTGACAGAAGAGCAGTGGTTGATGGCGGTGGACGACGATGAGGATTCTCCAGAGGCGGCTGCAGCGCGTAAACAGGCACGCAAGGATAAGAGAGAGGCCAACAGGGTCAAGAGATTAACCCAGGTGGGAGGCTCGGACAACTCGCCTTCGGTCAGTCGTGCTAGCACGGAAGAATTGGAGACACCCAAGAAGAGAGGTCGTAAACCCGGAAGCAAGAACGAGAAGCGGAAGGCAGAAGAGGCAGACGACGAGCCTCCTGCTAAGAAGCGACGTGGCCCTCAGGGTCGACCTAGCAAATCTGCTGCCCACAGCGATTCTCGGCTGGGATCTCAGCAACGAGAGGTGCTTCAAAAGAGTTTGCGAGCATTATACGACAGCCTGATGAACCTGGAAGTGGACGATATTGAACCGCCTGCGGAGGATGACGAATCCGACGCTGGCAAGCGCCTCATCATTGGGCCGTTTGTCAAGCTGCCTCCGAAACGCGAGTATGCCGACTACTATGTGATTATCCAAAACCCCATTTGCATGAATCACATACAGACGCGTATCAAGAAGGAAGAATACAATTGCTTGAGCGATCTTCGCAAAGACTTTGATCTGCTGATACGCAACTGTCAAACATACAACGAAGACGGCAGTATCCTGTATCAGGATGCGAAAACGATGGATGTGAGTTGAACAGGAATTAAAATGAAAAAGCGAATGCCCATAGAAAGCACGTACTAATTCATAATAATAGGAATTCTTTACGAAGAAATACCAAGAGGAGCTGGACGCGCACCCTGAGCTTCTTGAGCTGGAGCCTGGTAAGGCAGGATCAGCAGCGCCTTCGGGCAATGGAAGCACACCACAGCCAAGCGGAACTCGGATCAAGATCATCTCTAGCGCAGCGCGAGAAGCCAACGGAGCACGATCTGCCGCACAGAGCGATGAAGACTAAGCGAGAGAGAACGAGAGATTGACGACTGCGCACATTCCTCTTTCTCTCTTTATGACTGAGAAGAGTAACGTGCCCACTTACGACGAAACTGGGGGTTAACGTGCTTGCCAGCGGGAATATAATCTTTGAAAAGAAGAAAAACAAAATTGACGGCACTAGGAAGAAGAATATCTCCCAACGATGGCCCCGCAAGCGGCTTGTTTAATCATGTATTCTGCGGCGTTGGAAGGATCGGCGTTTTATTTATGCGAACCCAGGGAAAGGGGGAGGAAACAGGTCCAAGGCAGGCCAAAATACCAACCATGTACAAGATGAAGAAGGAAGAAAGGAGAGACACACACAGAGAGAGGAGATGAAGGGTTGATGCATCTGGGCGGCACATTTGGATGACCAGAGAGGTTCTTTTATTTTGTGTTCCTTCTAAGTTTTCTAATTCTGGAAGCAGTGGATGGAGGGGGGAGATGAGTCAGGAGCAGATGGGGGGGCTTTTGTCTATTTTGACGAGTGGTTGACTGCGTCTTGATGAGTTGGTCGTCTTCTTGCCTGTGCATGTCTAGATAAAGTAGTAAAATGTATTCTTAATAGACGTTGATACAGTCGCGACAAACTAGTGCGCAGAGCATGTGAAGGCTATATTTCTGTTAAATGACAATGTTGACCTGTTACGCTACATTTTTAAAGCGAACGAGTTTCGAGTTTTTGCTTCCTTATAGACATACGCTTGTGGATATTATACAGGAGAACATTATTTAGCATCCCAATCTCATTATCCGACACCCTAGCTATAGCGCAATAAAGCAGACAGTCCATGTATTAAATTTGATATACGCAACTGCTAATTACCATACGTTTAAAGATAGCAGCAGTAGCAGCAGTAGCAGCAGTAGCAGCAGTAGCAGCAGTAGCAGTAATAGCAGTAATAAATATCTCTGGTGCTTGTGGATGAGAACGTAGTCTCTCAATTGGTAGGGCATCGTATCCGACAGCTGTGACAAATCCTCTCTGATTTATGTGGATGATGTGTCCTGGCGCGATTTTGAGAACTCCCTCGTCAAACAACCATTTGAGGAAATGTCCTTGGTAATGTTGGCTGCGACACTGCAAAGTAGGTGTAAGAGCCCCTCTCAGATCAAACAAAGGATCCATCATTTCGTCAGGAGGACCTAGACTTGGTGCACCAGAACCGTTGGCGATGGAATCCAAGTCGAGCGCCCAAAATCTGCCACACTCGACTTTGTCCGAGGTGACAATCTGGGGGTGACTATCAACGCCTTCGACCAAGGACGTTATCACGCTTTGGTCCTCTCTGAGCGATTCAGAAGTTCCATGGAAGGAATTGTCTGCTAATGCAGCTGGAATGCATAGATCCACGGGCTCAAATGAGTCAGATGAAAGGCGTTTATATGTTGGCGTACCGCAGTGTTGTATAGATGGAAGTCCCGTTAGCAGCATCTCCTCGGCAGTTGGAAACCTATAAGGCGCGATATTTATCATCCTTGGCATATGGCTGTCACGCATCATATGCGGCAGTAAAAGAAATCTTTCATCCACTCCTACATGGCGTGACTTTGATCTGATACTGAGCATTAAGTTTTTGATTCGGGCTTCATTTAGGCAGTCCTCAACAACTAAGGCCAGTCGAAATCTATCGGACATAACAGCCTGTCGAATGTATCGGAATATATGCGGATACTCTGCAAGTTGCAACACTTCTGTCCAACGTAGCCAGTGTGGATAATATACCAAACATTTCGCGAGGGAGGCTTCAGGCACAGCCAACGTATCTGTACCTTCGGGAACTGCCCTCTCTAGATTAAGAAGCGCCATGGAGACTGTGTCATACCAGGCAAATAAAGCTAGGTAGAGCAGGCCTAAAGTGAACAGCGGATAAATGATTGTGGCTGTGGAGATCCATAGTCAACGAAAAATGCGGGATAGTTCGATTTTCCGTTATCTGCGTTCCAGGCTCAAGCCGAAACTCATTCTCTTTAAAACTGAATCGAGTTATATTTAGCCGGGCCTCTGGTTTGGTAGAGGTTGACTGAAATTCTCTCACAAGAACTCGGCCGGTCATGTACATTGAGTATCCGACGTAAGCATCAGTAACAATGGATTGGTTGCGTATAGTAAAGTTGGGATCGGCTTCGTGTCGAGCTTCATCGAGCGAGCTATAGCCATCATGGACTGAGCAGTGGGAAGTCATAGAACAAAGCCTGTGACGGTAGTAGATCAAACAGCTCGCCAATGACGCCCTGAGCATCCTCCACCTTTCTATATTCTTCTTGAAGTTTGGGGCCGATGTTTCTTTCTTTCGATGTGGCGCAAGAGTAATATCATACCAAGCAAATAATGCCAAGTAAAAATGTCAAGTGTCAAAACATCGTTGGGATGTTGCGTGGCAAAATTCGAGAGAATTGTTGTCGACTCCTTGGGAAATCGCAGTGCCAGAATGTATGGCACGCCGCACTGGACGCCAGCGGGCCTTTCCTGGCCGCGTCGAAGTACGGAGGCATCGCAAAAGACTTCTGAGCGAGGGGGGTTACCAGGACCTACTGGTTCGTCGGTATTGATGGGGAGTGAAGGATCTTGTCGAACTCTCTCGAACTGTTCGTCTGTGAGAGGCTTGTATTTAGCCACAGGCGCTGGGTGTAATCCCTATTCGAGATGCCTGGCAGTATTTCGAGCTGTCTGTCGAAGCTCCTGTAAAGAATAATCCGAATGCCGAAATACATCTGAGAAGGGCTTCCCACTAGCCCATCTTTTCAAAGCCTTTAGGTTACCTGGCATTGTTGCAAGGTAGTTGGGAATTATTTGTTTCCCATGGACCACGCCGCCTGGTTCAGCTTTGAACTCGTTTGCCTCAAAGTTGAAATTTTCCACTTGAAGCTGCTTTTCGGGAGTCATTTTTTCTCCTCCTTTTCGGACGGGTTTAACAAATATTGGACCATACAGGTACATAGACCATGCCACGTACGCCCCTTGATAGAGGGCTCCGGTCGCACTTCGTATTCAGGGTTGTCTACCGCTCTCTGTTCATCAAACCCATCATTCCAATATTGCTCGTTTCGTTCAGCCACGTCTATGGCGTTGCGGATATTTGTCTTAGTGACGTTTCTTCTCTTTGTAGCGTCTGTACTGAAAGAGTTGTGATTGTTAAGCAAAGCCAAAGAAGAAGAAGAAGGAAGGAAGAAGAGGAAGAAGAGGAAGAAGAGGAAGAAGAGGAAGAAGAGGAAGAAGAGGAAGAAGAAGAAAAACCAACTTTCTCTTCCGAGCAGCTTTGCTTGCCCTATGGACGCTTCTAGCGGGCATCAAGCTTGTAGGGATTGCGAGCTCTGGGAAGAACATCGATAATCTCCCATGTGGCCGGATTGACAGTCTTGCGCCTCTCTCCTTCGGGTCCCTCACAATGCGTGAATAGCCTTTCGGCCTCATCGCTCCGGGTCTGTTACTCGGCAGCCAACTTCCCGAAGACCCCTACTTCGTTTTCATCGTAGACAAGTTGCTGGATGGATCTGGAATGGACGTCCAGCATCAGCGCGTAATGTATCTAGAACTGCTCCAGACAACATAACGCATGGCGGGGGCGTTAGAGATGGTCGCAATTATTTCATCAGCGACGGGGGCGGCCCTTGCGGATCAGGTGTAGCGTGAAAAGCGATATATTTTCCACTTCCACCTGTTGTTGAAGTCTTTCCTAACCTCCCGCTTCAAACAACATCTCTGGTGGGTAAATTCCAGGGCGATGTTGTGCGGCATGGTCAAGATGCTTTCGGATTTCATGGTATGGTCGCTGGTGATGATGGTTATAGGTCGCCAGACTTGTTAAACATAGCTCTCAGAGACTTGATTTCTCAACGAAAAACTTAGCAGAGATTCGGGATAAAGCATGCGAAACTACTTACCTGGTTTGGATGAGCATGATTGAGCGGAAAGAGGGTGAATATGCAAATCAAAAGTCTTCAACCAGATCTCACTCCTGAATCAATCCGGCGGATGAGTATATTTGACTGTAGCCAATAGCTGTATCTTTTCTCTTCTTTCTTTGCTGGAGTAATGAAAGGAAGCACGTTGTCTGGGGAGTGACAGGCCATTTTTCTTCTTCGAGTTCATTAATTCACTGGATGGTCGGAACAGCATTTAATGACAAAGAAGTGAGAAATGTGACAAATTTATGGTTATCTTCAAATTTCGATAAGCCATTATCTATTCTTATCATTTCCTTTCCCCGCTACGTGTCCGCCGTTTGCTGCGAGTACATGTAGCCGTCAATGAATGATTATCTACAGCTGGCAGCGTGTACGGAAGTCGAAAAAGAATGGACAGTAGCGTATCAAAAAGCAGAAGTCCACGGCGACATAAGCTCAAGAAGCCTCAGAGATGAGTATAATAGGTATTATTGCTATTGCTGCTATTGCTACGATTACTGCTATTATAGCTATTATAGCTATTGCTGCTATTACTACTATTACTGCTATTACTGCTACTGCTGCTACTGCTGCTACTGCTGCTACTGCTGCTACTGCTGCTACTGCTGCTACTGCTGCTACTGCTGCTACTGCTGCTACTGCTGCTACTGCTGCTACTGCTGCTACTGCTGCTACTGCTGCTACTGCTGCTACTGCTGCTACTGCCGCTACTGCCGTCTTTATGCTTGTTATTGAGTGTATATATATATGCATTGCAGATGAATAATATCATCTCGAGATCAACTGCGCTGTCAAAAATATACTTGCAGTGCTAGGTAACAACTTGTTCCCGGAATATACCTGTAATTAAAGCCGCGTATAGCTTCGTCACATGTCTGTCTGTCTACAATGATGCCGCTTTCACATACAAAGCTGTCCAAAAAATAGCGCTAGACGGTGCTGCTAAGCCTTAGCGCTCTGCTGCACTGTACCGCCAGTAGCTGTATCGTACAGCACTAGAGTCTGGCCCACCGCCCCAGATGCCGTCAGCACCGCCAATCCATCTTGGCCGCAGCTTCGCCACCCACTTGGGCAACCTCTACTGGCCAATATCTGCACTTAATCCCCTGCCTATTGGGCCACTTTGCATCTCCTTTTTTCTTATCGATGCCCAGTGAGATGGCATGGCCTTTTTGACAAGCTGAAAAAGACACACTGGCGAGATTTATTCCTGTTACTTGCAGTCTTTTGCGGGGGCGGCGGCCGTTGAAGGTTGAAATAACGATAAAGAGTTAAAGGAAGGGCTTAGAATTTGATGACGACAAGATGAGGAAGACGCTTATTTTGTGCTTTATTCACGGGTTCAAGGTACGTTCTTTTTTGGATATTGCTTATGATGGACACCTCCACCACTTGTGATGGAAGAGCTGTGATTGCGGGATGGAAGGATGGGATTGAAGGGTGCGATTTGGCATAGAGGGGCTATGGCCAAGTGTGATGAAGATGCCATTCCCTTTCACATACGCGGCAAGCTTGGTGGACTACTCACTGAGTGGCTGATCGATGGATGAAATGAGTTCAAGTTTGATGATTGATTGACTAACGGGATACCATAGGGAGGCGAGTCGACCTTTGGCAACGACTACTCGTTTGTCGAAGACCTGCGCACAGCCGTGGCACAGGAGCTGCCCGGCTTCAGCATCAAGGTGCTGGTGTATCCCAAGTATGACACGAGGGGCGATTTGGGCGAGGCCGTGAGCAAATTCCGCAGCTGGTGAGTTGTCACGATATTGAGATTCATTCCGTATCCGAGAGAGGTTGAAGTGAGATTTAAACGACACTTTGGGCTGACGTTGGGCTGGGATTCGACAGGCTGGAAAACAAAATCATCGACTATGAAGTGGCCAAGGGGACGGCCTCACCAACCGTTGAGCCGTCCATTCGCACCATCCTGATTGGCCATTCCATGGGCGGCATCGTCGCCGCCGAGACCGTCATGGGCCTGGCGTCGGAGCGGCCCATCTACACCGAGGACGGCATCGACAAGTCCAGTGGCCGCCCCAACTTCAACAGCCTCATGTTCCCGCGCATCCAGGGCGTCTTGGCCTTTGACACGCCGTACCTGGGCATTGCGCCCAGCGTGGTCGCGTACGGTGCCGAGGGCCACTACCAGACGGCGCAGTCGGCGCTGGCGCAGCTGGGCTCGGTGTGGAAGATGGTGGGCGGCGGTGGAGGCGATGCTGCTGCTTCGTCTTCATCTGCGCTCGCGACGACAGCATCGTCGGCTGCCAAGAATGACAGCGGCGGATGGGGATGGGGCAAGATTGCCATGTACGGAGCTGCTGCCAGCGCTGTCGCTGCGGGCGGTGCCGCGGCGTGGATGAACCGCGAGCACATCTCGGTTGGCTGGTCGTGGGTGTCTTCGCATCTCGAGTTTGTGGGCTGCCTGGCCCGGCCCGAAGCTCTTAAACAGCGCGTGGCGTATATGGTGAGGCTGAGCTCGGAGCTCAACATTGGCTATGCGAATGTCTACACGCGGCTGGGCAAGGCTGCGGAGAGCAAGGAGGTCAGCATGGTGGGCACGGTGCTGGGCAAGGACAGGACGTTTTGCGTGGTGCCGAGTAAGCAGCCATCAGGGAAATGGATCGACAATGTCAACGATACGGCCAAGGATGAGGTGACGGCGCATGTCAGTACGTTTTGACTCTATACTGTCCCCCCTTCTGTTGATGTCCGATGCTAACGATTGACGTAGCCATGTTTGAGCCGCAGAATAATCCGGCGTACGGGAAGCTGCTGCATGATGCCAAGAGTTTGATTGCGATGTGGGTGCAGAGGGATTGGGCTGAGGGCAGCCATGAGCCGCGGTCGAGGTCACAACAGTCGAGGTCTCCGCAGCAGGAGCAGTATCAGCAGCAGGTCCAAAGGTATAGATGAAATGACGAGGGCGATGCTGCTATGCCGTGACCGTGCAGTTTTGAAGGATATACGATTAAACGGATACAGGTGTTTTGAACTTGGGGACAGGAGAAGGCGATTGATTTTGTGTGTATTTTCTACAATTAGCATTACTACTGTCTGTACCTACTTATGCAATGCACACTCCGTATTTCTGGCTGTATTTCCTCGTATCGTTGCGTCTCTGTCGTTTATATCATGTCCAAAACAATAACTCGCGCCAATTTCTACAACGTATGCAAGCATCGCGACCTCTTGATAAATTGCGCTTCTTTGCCTCCCATTTTGCAGCCATTATTACCATCTCTTTCTTTCCTTTCGTATTCTATTGTTTATTGAGTCGCCTTCTCGTTCTTGGCCTTCAAGCCGCGCATGACCTTTCTTCGCTGGGCCATCATGTGAGTGTAGAGGATATAAGCGCCTAAAAAATAAAAAGCGATTGTTAGAGTTTTTCTTTTTCTCCTCTTTGTTCTTGATTGACTGCCAAACATACCTGGAACATAGACCACCAAAATTCCATACAAAACATACGGCATCAGGCTCAGAGGAGACTCCGTCGCCGTCGCAGCAGGGCCCACCGCAGCGAGATACACCAGCGAGCACTCACTCAGAATGCCAATCGGGTACAGAATGAAGAACGTGTTGTAGCGCAGCCAGGTGAGGATGCGCGGCGTCATGCCGGACAGCGTGAGCGCAAAGTAGGAGTAGCGGATGACCTCGGTGACGGACCAGGCGATGAGCATGGAGCTGTAGGTGGGCGACTGGACGGCGAGGTACGGGTAGAGGAACAGGACGCCCCAGACGAGGAGGAAGCGCGAGGCGACTTGCATGAGCGTCGTGAAGAGGGGCGCGCGGACGACGCCTGGCGTTGAAGTCGGTGTTAGAGACGGCGAATTAGAGATATGGGGAGAGGGGATTGGCTTACCGAAGAGGGAGTGCAGAATCTCCATGGCGGCGGCAGTTTGCGTCCATTTGGTGAATTCGCCGACATTCAGGTAGACCGACTCTGGGCCAGATTCAACCAGCGACGTGATGGTGCCCTGGAGGACCATTCCCCAGGCGAGGGCAGAAGCGGCATTGTAGAGGATGAGGTAGCCGTTCTTGACGGGAGATGAGGCCGGCTTTTGGCCTGAAGCGCTCTTGGACGGCGCCATATTTGTCGATTGAGCAAGGGTTGGACTCGGATTGAATGATTGGAAAAAGAAATGAAGAGGGAAGAGATTGGCGATGCTGGGGGTTTTGGTGGTTGGATGGGAATTTTTGGAGCTGCCAGGGGACGGTTCCAACAGTTGGGGTTCCGCTGTGGGGCCTGCCGAGGCGGGGGGTCCGCAACTGTAGACGATGAGATCTGCGTATGTCTGATGAATGAAGTAAACTGAATTAAATAAAAAAGTAAATGATGCATGGCTGGCTATTAGTTCTAAATCATGATGGAAAAGGAAAAAAAAAGAAAAACTACTTCCTTCCGGCGACTGTTGCCAGATTCTATTCCACATCATCACTCCCACCACCAAAACAGCTTCCTCCTCCTCGCCATAATGCTCCCTTGAAGCACAACCACAACGAAACCAAAGAATCGCTCCAGTGAACCCTCTTCCTCAAGCACTCTACAACGCTTGGCGACTCCAGAAACAGCCGCAGCTTCTGAATCTCCGAATCGTCTCTCCCAGCCTCCACCACGCGGTCCATCTTCCCATCGTCAAAGGCAATACCTCTCCACAGCAAAATCCCCAGCTTCCGCGCTGCCTCTGCCTCTCTCAATAGCTCGAGTCTATCATCCTCTGTTATTCCATCTCGTCCAATGAAGGACAAAAACTCATCCCAAAAGAGCCGACGCAGCTCCTCGTGGTCGTCGTAGTATCTGAATCCCCTCTCAGAGGTGTCCTCTCCAAGAACTTCCTCTACACCATACAAAGCCATCCCAAACGGAAGCCATTCAGCTTCAGCCCAATCAATGAGTCCCGTTAAATGACCGGTCTCAGCGTCAACCATCATGTTTCCCGGGAGAAGGTCGCCGTGTGTAACACACCAGTTTGACGCCTCCACCGTGTCAAGCTGAGCCTGTGCTTCTGATACGTGTGCGAGTAAATCCTTTTCTGGCAAGCCATTTAGCAGATTAAGACGCCAGCGCATTGATCTTCCGATAATCCCCTTGGTCATGGCACCTTCTGGTAGCATCCCTTCCATCTCCCGTGAGGGCTGGCGTCCGCGAAAGCTGTCCGCGAATACCTTGGCTAGGCCGCTCATCAACCGCCTCTTGAATTTCTTGTCGTCATCAGCCCGGCACCCTTTCTTCCTTTTCCGAAACTCCGACAAAGGGATCCCTTGTATTCTTTGATGCAAGTATACATGCATCATGGCCGACGACCTGACATCCACATCTGATGCTTGTTGTAGTGATACTCCTTCTACTTCGCCGAGATATCTGGTCGCCGGAGCAAATTCGCCGTAAATAGATTTGACTTGTCTGCAAGTGTCTATATCCAGCATGAACGCCTCCGGACGAAACTGCAGGAGATATTCATCTGAAATATTCAACGTATAAGAACAGTAGCCCTGCGTCGCCGCTGGCTTTGCTGCCGAGCCGGGAAACCGTACGCGAGCATACTCATCACATGCGTCTCTAGTTGCTCCGTCAAAGCCGTTGCGAATGAAAAATGCTTCTATTTCTTCGTCGTGTGGATATATTTTACTGTTGGTTGTGTAGCTGCCGGCTTTTTTGTCATCGCTACTCCAAAACATATTCAAGTGAGTGATTCAGATACCGTTGCAAGTCGCAAAACATCTATCAAGACCTGCTTATACCGTGTAAGTAACATCAAGTCCACGGAAAGAACATTTTTAAGACATCTTTGAATCAGGTAAATTGTGACAGGATGAAAGCTTCAAAAGGCAGAAGCCTACGATCCAAATAAATAAGCCTGTAGGATTGCCATCAAAAAGCCACCCCCACATTCCAAGACATCCTCGTAGCTCTTCGCACATGACACGACCCCTCTTTAGCTGAGGCTGGACGCGAACACGTTTTCGCTATCATTGGCCTGCCCGGACTTGGTGCCTGCGGCAAATCCCAGCCCGCGAATTGCAGGGTTCAAGTCATGCCATGTGAGAAGAGCGGGCGGTTTGTTTCTCTTTTGTAGCCGAATCAACAAATACGCTTGCTCATTCATACAGACACACATGGCATCCTTCTCCATTAATATGTTGCAGTGAGTCTCTGGACAAGATAATCGCCGCTGTTTATGCTCTCATACTTCTTTTCTTTCTCCGTTGCATATGTTCCCGGCAGCACTTCGATGAGGTCTTTGAAATTTGGATTGCAAAAGTATCTGCATCTGAGATCAGCACCGTACTCTCTCGTCAAGCTCATTTCGATGATGGAATCTTGCTTACGCAATGCTATACCGTGAAGGATACTTCGTGTCTTCCTTTCGCGGGGGCTCAACTACACGATGAATGGTGCTCTTGATCGTGTCGTTGCTCCATCTCGCCAGCAAGTCACCGGCGTTGACAACGATGGTGTTCTCGATGGGAGTTGCGTCGATAAAATTGCCGTTTGGACTCTTGACTTGCAGGCCACCGCGGTTGTCTTGGAAGAGTAATGTGATTGATCCATAATCCTGCATAAAGAAGAAAAAAAGACGTTAGAGGAAAGAGGGACATAGAGCACGAAATAGCTTATCCGAGTTTCTTACGCTGTGTTCCCCAGCACGGACTTGACCCGGCGTGTTGAATACATCAGATCTGACTTCTGGGTAGTGCAGAAGCCGTAGAGTGTTATCGCCAACATCCAGAAATCTGTCAAAAAAGGTTTCTTCAAAGCTCATGCCCGTGGCAATAGCCCGCATGACTTCTACATGCAAAGCTTTACACTCCTGGAAGAAGCTCTTCATATCTTCCTTGAAGCCCGTAACTGCACCTTGTTCCTCGGGCCAATTGTTCGGGTGGCCGGCCTCGTCATCGCGGCCGATTTCAAAGCTCTCCTTCAAGTCTGGAGCTGCGCTGCGAATCTTTTCTACTTCCGCAGCGTCATTCAGCTGGCTGACCTTTTCTCGCCCGTGAGCCACATAACCGCGATTGGCCTGTGGAGTAGTCCACTCCAGCGCGGTTTTCTTCTCCAAAGGTTGCGCGAAGAAGTTTGCTGACATGGTAAAAGCACGTTTCACCGTATCTTGAGAAATAGGGTGGTTTTTTAGATAGATGAAACCAGCGTCTTGGAAGCCTTTGAGAATGGCTTTGGCCGTCTCTAAGCGTGTGGATGAATCGCCATTCAGGAACTTTGAAAAATCGATGAGCTAGATATGTATAAGTCATATGTCAGTCCTCAAACTATCTGTCCGCTCAAATGATCTGTGCCCAGGGCACCAAGAGAGAGAAGAAAAAAAGAATATTAAGGTGATTTTGCATACGGGAATGAAAAGCCCGTCTTTGCTCACTGCAGCGTCCGTCGCCATTGTGCCTTGTTCGAACAAAATGTATAATGAGCTTAAAAAGATGTAAATTGATACACAGATTATCTGGTAGGGAACTTCGGGCCTATGTAATTGCTACGAGCAGTATTTATATCTCAAGCCCTAAACCCAATTACCGCAGGGTAGCATGGCTACCACCACACCACGGCTCTCGTCGGCGGCGCTGCAAACGTCACAGCAGTGGGGGATAAGAGTCGTGCCACCAAGCGTGAGCATCTTGAGCCAGAGTTTAAGACAGCGATAAGCTGGGGTTAAAAGACGGCAGCTAGCACGCTTAGTCTGGGGCGTGTGCATCGAATGGCGGATCTGGCGGTTTCTGACTGGTGACGGCTGGTGGGCCTTTGAGAATTGGTGCGGGGCTTGTGATCTTTGACGCCCCTCAGTACTCGTCGAGGTGGTGTTCTGCCGATAGTGAGTTTGCGTATCAAACACATGCGTCGATGTAACGTCCTTGTCGCTAACAACGTCCCGAGTGAAACGGCGGATCCCCGCTATGCCTCCAGTCGTCCGCGGGGGAGATGATTTTGCATCTCAGCACCAAACGAGCCCAAGCCCTTCATCTTCTGCCGAACTCTTCTCTACTGCATACTTCGATTCGAATTGTATGACGCTCTGATCCCTTCTTCTCAGGCTTGAGAGATGGCCGTCTCCAAATCGCGCGTCGTGGACATCCACACGCACATGTACCCTCCGTCATATATCAAGATTCTCGAATCCCGTTCCACGATCCCTCTTGTTCGCTCATTTCCTCAAGCGCCAGATCCACGATTGATACTGCTTGAAGCCGAAGTCAAATCGCTCGAGGAGGCCACCAACGACCCAGATGCCAAGCTTCCCGGACGGCCACTCACTTCTCACTTTGCATCGCTTGCCCAAAAGGTCCATTTTATGGACACTCACGGCATAGACATTTCAGTCATATCCTTGGCTAACCCATGGCTTGATTTCCTCCACGCCTCCGAGTCGGGGAAGATGGGTGAATCTGTCAACGAGGAGTTCTCGCGCATGTGCGGCGAGCACCCCGGCCGCCTATTCTTCTTTGCAACTTTACCTTTGACAGCGCCCCTCGAGACGGTGCTGACCTCGGTATCCCATGTCAAGGGCCTCAAGTATTGCAGAGGCATCATTCTCGGTACTTCGGGTTTGGGCAAGGGGCTCGATGATCCTGCTTTACTTCCCATTTTCGAAGCTGTAGCAGCGGCCCGACTAACCGTCTTCCTGCATCCGCATTACGGGTTGCCCAACGAAGTATGGGGTCCTCGGGCCAGCGCCGAGTATGGCCACGTCTTGCCACTTGCTCTAGGCTTCCCAATGGAAACCACTATTGCGGTGGCGCGGATGTATCTGTCAGGCATCTTTGACAAAGTACGAGATTTGAGAATGATCCTGGCTCATAGCGGAGGTACTCTGCCCTTCCTAGCAGGAAGAATTGAAAGCTGCATCTTGCACGATGGACAGCTTGTCAAAGAAGGCAAGGCGGGAAAAGGCCGACGAACAATTTGGGAGGTCCTCAAAGAACAACTGTATTTGGACGCCGTCATCTATTCCGAGGTTGGACTTAAAGCAGCGATAGACGCCAGTGGTGCCGATAGATTAATGTTTGGCACTGACCATCCCTTTTTCCCGCCACTTGAAACAGATGAGCAAGGAGAATGGGAGAGTGTGAGTTTGAATGCCGATGCTGTAGCCAAGGCGGTTGGCGAGGGGTCGAAAGAGGCAACAGCAGTCATGGGAGGCAACGCTATAAGCATCCTTCGTCTTGACCAAGACTTTTAATCATCATAAGCCTAGATGTTATCGCTTCATTAATGTGACCCCATCTGTGGTTCGTGAGAATCATTAGATAGCAGCTGTGTCTTGTTGAAATTTCATCTCGGCCTCATGGATTCGCTGCCTCGCTTGTCTCATTTCCTTCTCGGCTTCCTCGAGCTCCTGACTGTTCGTCGTATCCAGTTTCTGTAGATTTCTCACTGCTTGAACAGCTCGCAACTTGTCGCATACCAGTTCCCAATACATCTTCTTTGCAGTTCCGATATCAACGAGATAATCGCCGGGCACAATAACAGCGCCATTCGCGGGTCCCGATGGCTTTTTCACGGCGCCTGTAGCCTTAAGAGACTCCTTGACCTGCTTTCTCCTTGCCTTCTCCTCCTTCTTTTCCTTTAGTCGTCGCCTTGCCTCAGCCAAGTCTTCTATTTCCTGCGCCGCTTCAGCCTGTCGCCTCTTCTCTTCTTCGTGTATCCGTTGCTCTTCCGCCAGCCGCTCCCGCTCCTTGTTCAGCTTCTCTTGGTCTCGCTGCTGCTGCTGCTCCCTCTCTTGCCGATGCGCATTTTCGCGAGCTTCAAGGTCGTCGGCGAACTTTTTATGCTCCTTGTCCATTGCTTCGCGCTCTTGTTTGCGCAGAAGCTTGGCTTTTAGGGACTGGTCGTATGCAGCGCGAGCTTCTGCATCGGACAAAATGTCCCTCGCCCTCTCGAAGAGCTCCCATTTTGAAGCATCAAAATCCTCGCCTCTCTTGTCAGGGTGATACTTTAGTGACGCTTTTCTCCAAGCTCTGCGAATGTCCTCTTTGGAGGTGAGGGCATCCACCCCAAGGAGCTCATAAAGGTCAATATTCTTTTCCGCATACTCATTTGCGAACCGCAAGAGGTCCGCCTTGTCGTCGCTCATTGTGCTGTCGATTTTCTCTTGACTACTATGAAGTGGCGGCCTCTGAACAGCAGCGTATGCAGAAGTTGTGCTGCCGTCTTTTGAGAGGAAATGAATGACAGACAAACGCTTTTAAATGCCTGAACAGAGGATTTCCTGTTAATAGGACGGCAAAATTCAAGATTTCGAGATGTTGCTGGGGTGGCGTTCCGCTAGCTCATGAGATTTGCGAGTGACAGGCTGCAGCGCGCCGTCGCGCCTTAGTGTGGTACGTCATCACGTGATGGCCCAGGAGCTCTTATTGTCGTCTATGAAGTTGATGCTACAACATGAACTATGTACTACCTATTATCGGATGATTTGCCTAGAAAAATCGAAAATCATCTCATGCATATGCTGATACTCCAAATAAACTGCGCCGCGCTAATAGTTGCGAGATTTCTAATTCAAAACAATAAAGTCACTCCTGCGCACGTTCCGGAGGGGGAATCGTCTTCCCCCGCCAGACAATGTCCTGAGTCTCAGCAAACTGGTAAACGTTTGGCCTTCCCGCTGAGAGCTGAAGCAGATACCGTTCATACGGCCCCAAGGGCTCCTCCACCATGATTCTTTGCTTGGGGTCTGTGGGTTCGGAGCTCTTTGGCCCGGCATATTCCCATATCCATCTCCCGCCTTGCTGCCTCTCAGGTCCAAATTCATCAAGGAGGCCTTGCCACCAGCTCGGGCTGTGAGAGATTGGGTCTTTGTATGTTTCATTGGTATACTTCAACTGCCAATTTGACAGCGATGGGCAGGTCCAGACAGCTTTATCATCCAACCCAAGGCCTTTGCAGGCCAATCTAATCCTCGCAGAGCAGTGAATGCGTTCGTTGGTGTCTTGCAGGAATATGTTGGTCTCGCGGTCCGTTTTGGGGTCAGTTCGCTTATACAAGCCAGGCGTTCTGTTTTCGAAACCTGCAAGCCTGTAGATGAAATTGCCGTCTTTATTGATGGATCCGAGTGCCCATGGCCTCACCGGCTGATCGTTCGAGTAGATGGGGTCAACAGCCCACTTTGGACCTCTTTTCGCTGAAGCAGCTTTCTGGCTTTTGAAATAGTTACTGGTGCTCTGTGCGACCCTTTCTAGACATGAAAGGTCGAACTCGACTCCTACAGAAGCCATCTGGTCCATCATCCCTATCGACAACGTCAGTCTCTAGCTTTCACTCTTTGCAAAGGTTCAGCTTTTTGCATGGTATATTACTCACATGCAAGTGAAGCATCAGCGGCTTCTTGGTCTGGCCATCCACCACCACAGTTGCCATGATTGCCTGGGAACCAGACCTGTCTTAGCTCAGTCGTCAGTCTGTTCTCCGGGAGGCGCTCCCAGACAGCTGGGCTGAATGGAGCGCGGGTTTCATCCAAGGCGAGTGCCTGGAAGGCATGCTCTATTCTATCCGATAATGAAGTGTCATGCCATCTATATGTGCTGTGTCGGTTAGCTTTCTGCAAC
Source organism: Trichoderma koningiopsis (assembly GCA_022985005.1). Taxonomy (NCBI): domain Eukaryota; kingdom Fungi; phylum Ascomycota; class Sordariomycetes; order Hypocreales; family Hypocreaceae; genus Trichoderma; species Trichoderma koningiopsis. The sequence continues at coordinate 597,128 of JAJPEM010000010.1, forward strand.
GAAATACCTGGAGAGAGTGGGACTTATTCTTTATTCGCAGGGTGTATGCCTAGCTTTTCAAGCAAGGGTATCTTGGGTATGCCTAGACTGCCGACAGTATCCCAGACACAAACAGCCTTGATCTTGATTAAGTCGCCATTCTCTTGGTACACACGAGTATACCCTAGCTTTTCGAGTCTTTCTCGGTACACGGTCGCTGCGTTTGGCCCCTTGGGCTTGTTATCAAACGGCTTTCCTGGAAACTCGTCTTTATACCCAGGGTTGTTCCAATTCTCCATATCTTTGAAGATGGGATAAAAGTATTCCAAGCCTTCTCTAGTGAGAAGACCCAGATGGCCAACCATTCCAGCAACCGATCGAGCCGTAAAAGCCCCTCTAGAAAACCCTACAAGGAATATCTCATCGCCGTCTATGTGATTGACACACAAGTATGAGTAAGCATCGCGAACTCGCTATACACCGCATCTATTAGTTATATTCCCAAGAACAGAAGAAAGAAGTGAATGGATATCTTCTCTTGCCTCAGAGAGACCCAGGCCAAATGCGCCGCCTGTGAGAGTATCAATGATATTACTGCCCGTCCCCACGCCAGATTCATATGTCATGACTTGCAGCGTGCCATCTTGGCATCGCCGCTTGAAGCAACGGCTGATTCGAGTCACGTTTGACGGGACTTGAAGCGTCGGTGTATTTCCTAGATTCGGCTCATTATAGCCATTGTCGCTATTCATCCACGTCCCATCGCAGCAGACAATGAGTCGCTTGTGGACTGGGGGCGGCTGAGAACCCATCAGAACAATCTTTTAAGATTTTCACAAAAATCAAATACACGCGAGAAGAATGATACGAAAGAAAATTATTAAAAATTAGTAGTCCATCAACCAGTGTTTTATAAATGCTCGTAATAGTAGATAGGTACCTCCAAATGAGGCCGCCTCCCCCGCATACCCAAGATCTCTGATTCTGATTCACGCCTCCAAGACACTGACAGGAGAGCATGACCACAGCCGCAAGACCAGGTTCACAATAACGGCGCAAGCAAACAAATTCCTTTGGGTGGTCAGCCCCAAGAACCGGTCTCAAGCCCATCTTTTGACGCCTTTTTAGCAGCTCCAATGATACTCATGACCCAAGGCCATGGCTAATAACCTAGCGCCAAGGCCAAGACTCAAGGGCCTTTTCAGAACCAACCGCTCATGTGATCCTCGTCATCTATTCATGGCATTTCAGCTCCGGGCCGACGTGGCGAGCGTCTCCCCAACAAGAGCATCTATCAGCCTTACCATGCGCCTGGAATAAGCATCAACATGTAGGGGGAAGCAAAATCCTACGTTGGCTGCAGCCACATTTATCAGGGGAATCCAACCACCTTTTTGGCGCTACGGCTTACTGGCCAGCCTCGACTCACTCCTCGCAGTTCTCAGGGGGGCCAAAAACTATCTTCTCAGGCAGGCTTTGCAGCCTTGGCTGTTTGGTGAGGCAGGCCAGGCGTGTCATTGGCAGACGCAAGCGTTGTGGTGAGATGCTTGGCTGCATGTTCTGGGCTTTAGGAGTTTAGTGCGCCGGCTATCGAAAGTGAAAATTATAAGGCGCAGCCAGCGATGGCTCTAAGGACGCGAAGGATTCGCTTGGTGTGAAGGGTAGAGTAAGATGGAGTATTCTCTTTCGTCTAAATATCATACACACGTAAAATATACACAGTGATAGCATCACCGATGCGCTTCGTCTAGACCACGTCTCAACCAGTCCGGAACAAACGCCTTGACCTTGACGCCGCTCTTGTTATCCTCCTCTCCCCATTCCAGCTCAAACTCATCCCCATCTTTGAACGTCGCCGCGGCCTGCTCTCCCGGCAGTACCACGTCCGTCATAATCTCCAGGCGGCACAGCCCCAGGCCAATATTGCCCACTCCGCGAAGCCACTTGCCGGCGCTGCGGCCTCTCTTGCCAGACCGCCCGATGCTAGTCTCGACGGGGATCATGTCTGCCGTCAGGGCTTCGGGGGAGCCGCTCTCGGGGTCGTAGTGGAGGCTTGTAGGCGCCGCCTTGTCCTTTTCGTAGATGACGCAGGGGAGGATGCGCTTGCGGACGACGCCGCGATGCTTGGTGCGGATGGTCAGCTCTTGGCCGACGTAGCAGCCCTTGTGGAAGTCGATGCCGTCCATGTGCTCCATGTTGCTCTCGAGCGGCAGGGCTTGCTCTCGCAGGATCTCGTCCTGGCCTTCTGCCACGCCGTGTAGATAGCGACGGATCGTGTAGGCGTCTTCGCTGGCCTGGTCGATGTCGATTTCGGGTGGCTTTTGGCCTGTGAGCTGGATGATTCTGTATCCTAGCCCAGGCGCTCGGGGGTCTTCAAAGACAATTCTAGATGCGTCTGATGCAATGTCGAGCTTCCCGCCAGTGGTATCGTTCCACGCATGCCATACGGCTACTTCGCCCGCATCTACCGGTCGAAGAGCTATCTTGGCCCTGAGCTTGTACCGCTTTATGTACTTGGTCAGCGCGTTAATCTGCGCCGCATCCACCTCGATCAAGAAGCCATTCTCCTCTTCCGTCGCGCCTCGAACCGGATAGATAAAGACATCATGGAGCACTCTCCCCGTGGCATTCAAGAATCCTGTATAAAAGGCATCCGTTCGAGGCTCGCCCTTGTTTGAGACCACGTTGGCCGTGATGATGCCCTGTAGAAACTTGGCCGCGTCGGGCCCAGATACTGAGAGCAGCTGCCTCGAGGACAGAGCAGCCAGACCTGACGATGGTGGTCGAGCCGGCGTGGCTATCGAGCTCGCGAATCGACGACGCTGCTGCTTGCAGCTACGGCAGACGAAAGTGGGAGAAAGGTCGTTGAGCAGGGAACGCCTCGCGAGGCTTCG